>OY728125.1:1872189359-1873389359 GCA_963277665.1 Viscum album
TAATGCTAATTAAATTATGTTTTAGACCTTTAACAAATAAAACATCTTTAATTAAGGAGGAGCTACCAAAACCAATGGTACCTATTCCGACGATCTTGCTTCTTGAATTGTCACCAAAGGTGACGTATCCTCCATCGAATTCTTCAAGGGAGTTGAACTCGGAGGGATCGCCACACATGTGCCTCGAGCATCCGCTGTCGAGATACCACGAGCCTTTCTAAGGCCTACTTCTTTGGTGTTTATCCTACAAAATCAAGAGAGAATATATTTTGGTACCCATATAAGTTTGGGTCCGGAAAGATTAGCTAAAAGAGACTTTTGAACCCATACTTGTCTAGAGGGATACATCCTAAGATATTCATCCGAGTAGGTAATGATTTTGGGGCGGCCATATCTAGCATTTTTACAATCGCATTCATAAATCATATGTCCGGTTTTTATACAATAATTAAAAAATTTATTTTGAGAGCTCCCCCTTACAAAAGTAGTGGGTGCTCTAGAAGAAGTGGCTTGCTTGTTAAAGCCATGTCCATATGTGGTTCTAGCCGAACGTTGAGAACCTAGCAATTTGGTCAAATTTTGTTCACCTTGGGTGAACTTGGCAAGAGATTCCCTTAAATCTTTAATAGTTGAATTCAAAGAATCAACATTTGGAATATCTTGGACCTTAAGAGCAAGTTCCTCATTCTTTTTGAGAAGTTGATCTTTTTCAGAAATTAGAATTTTGTGTTTCTTTTCTAAGGCCAAAAATTTAGAGGTGAGTTCGTGAAAACCTTCCTCTAATTGATCTCTCGCATTTTGGAGATCTTCATAAGACATTTCATTATTAAAAGAAGAAGATGAGGAAGAGGAGTCGGAAGAAGATACCTCATCAAATGCCATTAGGCATTTTCCACCTTCATCACTTGAGTCGCTTGAAGACATGGAGTCATCGCTTGCACTCCATGTTGACGCTTTGAAATCCTTCTTGTTTTTCTTTTCCTTTAACCTTTTCTTGAAAAGTGAGCACTCCGGTTTGATGTGGCCTTTCTTTCCACATTCAAAGCATGTAACTTCTTTTTCTGCTTTTGGCTCTTCCTTTCGTGCCCTTTGAAAATTCTTCTTTTTCTTCATGAACTTGCTCATTTTTCTTGAAAGTTGAGCAATCTTGGATCCGCTATCATCGGAGGAGCTTTCTTGCTTTGCTTTGAATGCTATGTTCTTTTTCTCCTTGAAGATGTTACCTTCTTTATCGGCTTGCCTCTTCATGGTAATCTCATAGGTCATGAGTGATCCAATGAGTTCTTCAACCGGCATTTTCTTGACATCTTTCGCTTCTTGGATTGCCGTCACCTTTGGAGCCCATGAGCTTGGTAGGACCCAAAGTATCTTCTTGACCATCGTCTCTGCAGAAACATCATCTCCAAGAGACTTTCTCCCATTACACACATCAGTAAAGCGAGTAAACATTTCCGTAATAGATTCGTGTGGGTGCATGGTGATGCTTTCAAAGTCTTGACGATACATATCTAATCTAGTGTCTTTTACTTTGTTAGTGCCCTCATGGGTCACTTCCAAAAGCTTCCAAATTTCATGAGAAGTGGTGCAAGTAGAAATACAATTAAATTCATTACGGTCTAACCCACAATGAAGAGCATTCATGGCTTTGCCATCAAGCTCAAAATTAGAAATGTCTTCGGGGGTCCATTTAGACTCATCTTTGCTAGAGAGAGTGTAGCCTTGCAAAACAATTCTATATATAGGATAGCCAATACTTCTAAGAAATGTAATCATGCGAGTTTTCCAATAATTGTAGTCGGTTCCATCAAAGAATGGAGCCCGAGTCATAGAATACCCTTCGGGTGCTTGTGAGGAAGAAGCCATCACTATGGATTTTGAGTTTGTAACCGGTTAAGGTATTACACAAACTCTCCCTCTGATACCAATTGTTGGTCGGAGAGTGATGGCAAGAGGGGGGGGGGGTGAATTGCCTTTTAAAAATTAATTAACAATTTAAAACCAATTTGTAAATGTAGCGGAAATAAAAAGGGGCAAGACACAATTTGATAACGGAGTTCGGCTTAAACCAAAGCCTACGTCTCCGCTCCCAACTCAACCGTTGAGAGATTTACTTCAGCTTGCTTTTTAATGGTTGTAGCAAGAAACCCACTAGCCGTTTTAAGGTAGGCTAGATCACCTTCGTACAACTTGCTTTTTTATGATGGTTGTAGCAAGAAACCCAAAATGAAAGGGAGGAAGAAAAGGATGGTTTGTTTTAATACAAACCCAATGAATAACTAAACAATTGAAATAAATAAATTACAACAAACTTGAGGAAGCCTTGAGCGCCAAGAGTGTGAGAGTAGTTGATGTAGAGGCAGCCCAAGCTTCAAGGATGGAGATGGATCACAAGTAGCCTTAGAGATTTGTCGTTTAGAGATTCAAGGGATCAAAATATCATTCCAATGTTTCGGGGCTGTTCCCGGCATCCATCCTCGTCTATTTATAGGAGAAATACCCCCAAATACTTCAATATGGCCGTTGGAGGGCTTTCAGAGCTGTTGGGGGTCAAGTGGACAAGTCTGGTCAAGACCCAACGGCTAGTTTGACTTTGCTTACCGGCTGACCGGTGCTTGGACACCGGCTGGCCGGTGCTTTGGAATGTGGAGAGTGCTTCTGCCCAGGAGCCACCGGCTGGCCGGTGAGGAGGCCACCAGTTGGCCGGTGGTGAGACAGTAGGTCTCACTATTTTAAGGGGTTCCACCGGCTGGCCGGTGGTGGGACACCGGTTGGCCGGTGGTCTTGACAGAGGGAAGATCCTTCTGTCCAGGATCCACCGGCTGGCCGGTGCTGAGGCCACCGGTTGGCCGGTGCTGAGGCCACCGGTTGGCCGGTGCTGAGGAAGTGGCTCAGCCTTCTGTCTGGGTTCCATCGGCTGGCCGGTGGTGAAGCCACCGGTTGGCCGGTGGACATGAAAACAGACCACTTTTCCTCCTTTGCCACTTCTTGCTCCTGAAATCATTACTATTAACAAAAACACTTGAAACAATATTAGATCACGATGAGAGTGATTGTGATCATTAAAATCTAAGAGAGAGGGGTACAACACAATGATCCTTGGATCATGCTAAAATCATGTTAAATGTTGTTTCCACATTTGCATGTAATGATAATCATGTGATATCATGCCTTTATGTTCATGTATATCTTCTATTCCATTGATATGAATATTGTATATCATGTACTATATTTTTCATATGATGTGTTTTTTACTCGCTTACTAGGCTTAATAGCTCATCCTTTTTTATGCATGTCCTCATGTTATCCCATGAAATGATAAGTACAAAGGAATCTGTGTGGTCATGTAAAAGAAGTTTTCAATAAAGTTGTGTGCTTCATGTTTTAAGTTTTTATGTAATGTTACTAATCCCCAAAGACACTATACCTCTCAATATTCTATGTTGGATCAGGTGAATGTTTTATGTAATAAATTATATTTAATTATGTAATAAAGAGCAGGGTTGTTATAGTTGGTATCAGAGTATAGGTTTAGTTATTTTTGGGATTAGGATTAGAAAACCCTAGTGAAAACCATAGGGATAAGAATAAGATTAATAAAAACATCCTTGAATTGTGGTGAGTACTGATTTAGTGGTTTATCAAGGAAATACATCCCTGTCAAGATACGTGCAGGTAGAGGCAGCTCTGAAACAGATGTATCCTAGGGGTAAAACTCGAAAACACTGCTTTGAGCTAGACTCAAACGGGAACTGGTGCACGAAAAAAATCCTTGTTTCACTCTTGGTTATGAAAATACTAGGAGATATTCTTTGGTAAATTCATAAGCTTAGTACGAACCATTATTAAGGGAATAAATAAAATTCCCAAAAGAATATATTGTGGGAAGTAGATAATTGATAACCAAGATTGATCCCTATAAATTCATAAGTTAAAGAAATAAAAGTAATTTATAAGTCATCCATTTTTGTCTTTGGATTACCCATTATGGTTTACCCATAACTTTCCTTTTATTCTATCCAATAGTTGGTAATATGAGGACTCAGGCTATAAAGCGTTGTGAAGATCAATGTAAAGACTATTCTAATGAGATGCCCAATCTGATAGGAGTAGAAATCCTGAACTTCGTTATGATATTCTCTCAGTTCACACATATTTTGAATAGAAACAAGGATCAAGAGAAAAATTCAACCCCCCTCATGAAATAACAAGTCGTCATCGAGAGATTCATGAGACAAAATCCTCCTACTTTTAATGGATCTTCTGATCCCTAAATTTTCAAACAATGGATCAAATCCATTGAAAATATCTTCTCCATCCTTCAATGTTATGAAAAAGAGAAGGTTCTTCTAGATTCTTATCATGTGGAGGGTGAAGCTGATCAATGGTAGACATTTATTAAAAATACAAAGCATGAGGAGGATATCGAGGAATTGGAATGGAATGATTTTTGGAAAATGATTTTTGATAGATATTTTCCTTGCAACCTTTGACTTAACATGGAAAGGGAATTCCTTTCCCTCAACCAAATAGATTATGAATCCATTGGATCGTACAAGGAAAAATTTAAAAGGATTTCACAATACGCCATCAACTTCATCGTTACCCCCGAATGAAAGGCTGACTGCTTCTTTGGTGGGATAGAACATATCCTACAGAAAGCCCTAGTGATCCATGACTTCAAGAGCTATGAAGAAATTGTTCGATGTGACCTAAAAATGGAGATCCATGAATCTCAGGGGTATCCTAGGGATAAGAAGCATATGGTTTATATTAATTATGGTGGTCTAATGGATAAATCCAATGGTGCTATGAAAATCCATATCCCCACTTTCCAAAGCTGTAGAAAGAAGCACCCCAAAAATTTCCTAAAAGGGACAAGGAAATGCTTTAGGTGTGTAAGAGAAGGGAACCTAGCTATTATATGACGATAAGAAAAACCTATGGTTGAAAAAGAGGATAGAAACACTTCGTTGGACCCTCAACACGTTGTTCATTGCTTCAACTGAAGAGAATCATGGAACCTTTCAAATCAGTCCCCTAAGACAAGGGTTTTAGTAGGCAACCAACAACCTCCTAGGCATGAAGGGTTAGCTTTTTCCATCACTACCACTGAAGTGATCCCTTATAATTAAGGGGTGATTGGTATACTAGTCATTAATTCAAGAATAATGAATGTACTTTTTGATTCTAATTCTACACATTATTTTATATCACGAATTTTTAGTAGAAAAATCCAAACACCAACACAAATCATGAAAGTAAATATGTTAGTGAGTATGAAAAATGGGTTAATCATTGCATCCCATGAATATAACTCCTCCCCTATCATAATTTGTTTATTGAACTTCCTAGAAAACCTCATCATACTCACTATGGTGTAATTTGATGCAATTATTGGAAAGAATTGGATTTCCTTATATAGAGCCTATATAAATTGTTGGGAGAGGGAAATCACTCTCCATGTGAAGAATCGATCCATGATTCTATAAAATTACAAGGAGGAAGATGAATCATTTTTAGTACCATCATCTCAAGCACGGATATTACAACCCTATGAGCACACATATCTGGCTCAGATGATTGAGTCTAAGGAAGAAACCATCCTCAAAGTCATTCTTATTGTGAGGTAATTTTCTAAAGTGTATCCAAAGGAATTTCCTAGTCTTCCTCCTTGAAGAGATGTTGAATTATCAACTTATCTTATATAATAGCTATTGTGAAGAATGAGGAGCAGAAAAAACAGACACTAGAGAATTTTGATAAAGGATTTATACACCCAAGTGCTTCACCATGGGGTGAACTAGTCCTCTTCATCAAGAAGAAGGATGGGTCAATGTGCATTTTCATTGATTATTATGAGATCAAAAAAATCATGATAAAGAACAAGTATCCTCTCCCCTAAATTGATGACTTATTACATCAGCTACGTGGAGCATAATACTTCTGTAAGGTGTATTTGTGGTCGGGATATTACTAAGTAAGGGTGAAGATGGATGATATCCTCAAGTCTACTTTTTGTACAAGATACAGGAACTATGAATTCATAGTAATTCCTTTAGGACACAATAATTCTCTATAAATCTTCACAGACATGTTGATTATAGTCTTTATAGATTACCTTTAAATTTTTTTTGTAGTCCTTATAGTCGATATTCAAATATTCTCCAAAACCATGGAGGATCATGGGGATCATATAAGAACTGTACTAAAGTCCTTAAGAAAGGATATGCTCTATGAAATGTATAGAAAGTGTAAGTTCTAGTTGAATGAAGTCTCATTTTTGCTTCATATCTTCACAAGCAATGGGATATCTGTGGATACCCCCAAGATAGATTCAATTGGGGGAGAGTTGAGGCTAGCATCAGTAACAGATATCCATAGCCTCTTGGGGTTAGCTGGATATTATTGCTGATTTGTGAGGAATTTTTCATGATTTTCAAAAACCTCTTACCAAGATAACTCGGAAGGGATTGATGTTTTAATGGAGTGATAAATGTGAAGAGATATTCAAGGAGTTGAAAATGAGGCTTATCACTACGCCATTCTCACATTACCCACATGTGGGAAACATATTGTGGTATTTAGTAATGCTTTGAAGAAGGGTTTGGGATATGTGTTCACGAAAAATGGAAAAGTAATTTCCTATGATTCAAGAAAATGTAATGTTTTTGAGTAGAACTATCCAAAACACACTACTGGAATTTAGTGTTTTCCCAACGGTATTATACCAGCAGTTTAAATAAACCGTTGGTATAGTGTAACCTTTGCCGACAGTTTTTTCAAACCGTTGGCAATGTGTAAACTAATTTCAGATTTACCAACATTTTTCCAAAACCATTGGGAAATCATGATTTTATTTAATATATACCAATGGTTTAACAAAACCTTTGGTAAATATAGTCTTTCCCAATGGTTTTTAATAACCGTTGGTAAAGATTCCCCCCAAATACAGAATACCCGAGCTCCCACTCCGCCCAATTGTAGAAAGACCCTAATCGAGCTCCTCCTGAATTCTTCTCAGCCACGAGACTCCTTCCAGCCAATATCCATCTTCAATCAAAATTTTTTTTATTTAAAACTTAAAATTAGTAAGTGTTACCTTAGTTTTAGCATTAATCCTCTTTTTTTTGGTGTTTGATGTTTTGATTTAGGCTAAATTAGGGTTGCTGTCTACGGAACCCTTGGATTTGTTTTCTGTTTTCTGTTCTACACATCAAACATGGTAAAGGGTTTGTTTAGTGGGGTGATATGGTACTTTTGGTGTAATTTAGTTTAGTTGAAAATTGGATTCTGATTTGGATGAATTTCTGTTTCAATTTGGGATGGGGGAGGGTGTGCAGATGGGGTGGGGGAAGATGTCGAGGGCTATCCAAGTGGGGTGGGGGAGGGGTTGTCTAGGTAGGGTGGGGGATGGGGTTGGGTTGTCCAAATGGGGTGGGGGTAGGGCTGTTTGGGGTGGGGGAGGGTTTCCAGGTAGGGTTGTCCAAGTGGGGTGGGGAGGGTGTGCAGGTGGGGTGGGGGATGGGCTGTCTAGGTATGGTGGGGGGGGGGGATGGGTTGTCCAAGTGGGGTGACAGTAGGGCTATCCAGGTGGGGTGGGGGGGGGGGGGGCTAGGTTTTCTAAGTGGGGTGTGGGGGGTAGGGGTGTCCAGGTAGGGTGGGGGGTGGGGGGTGGGTTTTCCAAGTGGGGTGGGGGTAGGGTTGTCCAAGTGGGGTGGGGGGGGGGGGTTGTCCAATTGGGGTGGGGGTAGGTCTGTCCAAGTGGGGTGGGGGGGGGGGGCTGGGTTGTCCAAGTGGGGTGGGGGTAGGGCTATCCAAGTGGGGTGGGTGGGGGATGGGTTGTCCAAGTTGGGTGGGGGTAGGGATGTCCAAGTGGGGTGGGGTGGGGGTTGTCCAAGTGGGGTGGGGGTAGGGCTGTCAAATTGGGGTGGGGGGGGGGCTGTCCAAGTGGGGTGGGGGTTGGGCTTTCCAAGTGGGGTGGGGGGGGGGGGTGCTGGGCTGTCCAAGTGGGGTGGGGGGGGGGGGGCTGGGTTGTCCAAGTGGGGTGGGGGTAGGGGTGTCCAAGTGGGGTGGGGGGGGGCTTGGTTGTCCAAGTGGGGTGGGGGTGGGGCTGCCCAAGTGGGGTGGGGGGGGGGCTGGGTTGTCCAAGTGGGATGTGGGTAGGGCTATCTAAGTGGAGTGGGGGGGGGCTGGGTTGTCCAAGTGGTTTGAACTGTATTCAAACCTAGTCAAACAATATTTCTAACTTTGTGAACATTACAACTTGTATGATTTATTAAATCCATTCAAGGTCTTCTAAAACAATTGATAGCTAAATTACTAATGAATCTCCCTATTCCCTCATATATTTCATTTTTTGGGTTACACATTAGTTTCATTTTTCTAATTAATTACATATTTGTTTTCAAAAGCAGGAAATGTAGCCAATTGAAGAGAGATGAAGGAAAAAAATAATGGAGAACAATCGTCGAATGACGGAGATGGGTGTTCCACCATTAGTGACTACAATGAGTAATTTATTTCAAATATATATATTTAAAGAATATATAATGTCATGTGATTATTTTTTTTGTAAACATTATTTTAGGATCCACCTATACGTCGACAGTTATTCAACAAGAAGCCTAGTACTGGTCCTAGTACTCAGGCCGGTGGTACGAGGAGGGTTCGTACTGGAGGTGGACGAGAAGCTTCGCGTACCTGACTAGACACTGACCCTCCCACTGACATGTCATCCTTCCCACATTCTGATCCTGGTGTGTCATTAGGGATACACGAGATATTTAGGACTCCCATTTTTTCGCCACCTTTTGCCTTTCTAGCCCATCTTTTTCATATCCCATGATGATTCCCACTCCCCAGTCAGAATCCAGTCATATAGCTATCCCATATTATTTTCCTTCTACTTTTGTCTCTCCGAGATTCTATATTACATTGTCTTCGACTCCTGTTCCACCACAGGGTGTTCCATTAGTTTCTGTGGATCCAGCGGCACTCAGCGATCAGACTGGCGCAGGTATATTTATTAAGCCCTAACAAATTTTTATAGAAATATTTATTTTCATTATAACATGTTTTGATAAAATATTTGTTTTTATTTCATGAAAGATACATATACTAATAGGAGGCAGGGGAGAGGGCATACACACATGCGTGCGGTGTGGAACCGCCGCACACAGGTCATGGTGGATTACAATGAAGACAACCAAATGGTTGAGAAAACAGGGCAGCAATGTCAGAATTTTTTGGCGACGCTTACCAAATACTCCGACATCATTTCTGTCAGCCCACTATCATGGAGAAATTTTTTACATGAGGTCAAGGATAGAGCTTGGGTAGAGATATGGGTAAAAAAATCTGTTGAATTTAATTCCATGAATTAATTTTATATTTATATTAATTAATATTTTGATGTCAGCTTCGATTTAATTTTCCCAATGGTGAGGGTGCTTGACCAGAATGTCTAAAGGATTTAGGCAATCTTTGGAGAGCCTACAAGCATGAGTTGTATATTGTCTGGCATGATGGAGTTGGCACTGAGTTAGAGGCGGTACCAGTCATGGATGATTGTCCTATAGAGCAGTATCGTCAGATGATTACTCATTAGATGACTACCCATTTTAAGGTATTAATTAAATTTGAGGTATTTAAATAATAAATTTCATGTTTTTCATTAATACTATATTTTTCACTATCAAATTTTATTTAGGAATCATCTGGAAAAAATAAAAAAAACATTGATGCAAAAAATACCTCCACACACTGGGACGTACTATGATACCAGATCATGAGAGGAAGCAGGTATGACAATTGTTTATAAGTTATCTTTACGACTTACACTTTCTTTTGTTTCCTCAATTATTTAATAGTTTGATAAAGTTTTCATATAACTTTAGTTTTCAATGTCATTATAGAGACAAATACATAATATTGAAGGACGTGTGCCTCGAGTTGCTCGAGTAGACGGAAAAGGTTGGAAGTGCCGTCAACGAAGCGACTCAGCAGCAGATTATATGTTTTAATCTATTGATTTTATATTTTCATATCTATTTTTTAACTTAATAATATATTCATATTTGTAATAGTATACTTTAGAGGCCCTCAATGCCCAAGAACCAGACAATTTTAGGCCAACTGATCACTTACATACGGTGTTGGGAGAGGAGTATCCTGGCAGAGTACGCTTCCGACCTAGGATAGCCCCGACGAGGTATTGTCCCTCCTAAGGTATGAGTTGTAGTGCCACCGAGCTGCAGAAAGTTAGTTCATAGGCAGAACAGGCTGAAAAAAGGTCCACAGAGATGGCAGAACAGTTTGCTAGGGAAAATAGTGCATTTATGAAATTTATTGAAGTTCTACGTCCAACACTTCCACCAGAGGCCAACCCAGCTTTTGATGAATATATGTTGTCAATACATTCTATATATGGTGCACCAGATGACAGTTCTAGTTGTGGTCAAGACGATGTCTAGCCTGACTATGATGATGGCGAGGAGTCTAATGCAGAAGAGGAGGGAGAGGAGGAGGGTGAGGTGAATGGCGAGGTCGAGGAGGAGGGCGAGGAGGAGGCTGTTAGGAGGGAGAGGACGGGGAAGAGGGTGATGATGATGGTGACGGTGATGTGGGAAAAGTTGATCCGTTACATTTTTACTAATATTACTAAGATTTTATGTTTAATCTATTCTACTTGTTGGTTTTATCTAGAACTGTAGCACAGTATTGGTGTTGAGTTATTTTTTATATTGTCTGTTTTCATGGATGTTGATGTCTTTTAGTGGTTGGAGTGTATGTTGACCATGTTTATAGATTTTTGTGTGATTGGGAACTCCCTGGACAACCCCCCCCCTTCTTGGACCCTGGAAAACCCCACCATCATCCTTGGATCCCGAACAGCCCCCCAGACAGCCCCCGAACAGCCCCCGGACAGCCCCCGGACAGCCCCCCCACCCTCCTCCTTGGTCCCCAGACAGCCCCCGGACAACCCCCCGAATAGCCCCCCAGACAGCCCCAACCCTCCTCCCTGGACCCCGGACAGCCCCCCGAACAGCCCCCACCCTCCTCCCTGGACCCCCAGACAACCCCCACCCTCCTCCTTGTTTTCACATGCCTTTTTTTATTTCTCTGATCATGCAATGTTATTTAGGATTGTTCCATTTTTGTATGTCTTGAATTATATGAATGTCTTGGTAATCTTATTAGCTCAGTCTCATTAAATTCATGTGATGATATGATTTAATTTTAATATAAATCCTTGTTGTACATTCTCCATGTTATGTGAATTATGCCTTGTTTTATTTGTTTTACTTGTCAATTGTTAGGATAAGACATGTGTTACATGTTAAGGACTCATGGACATACTCATCTTACTCAGAGAATTTATACTTGAAATTCCAGGATGTATTCTTTGGTTTCTAGGTCAGGGATACCATGATTGTTTTGATATTTTAAGAAAATTATCCATGTGTCATTTGTGACATTTACGGGTCAACCCCATCTAAATCTGAGGCACGATGTGGCCGATATCACTCTAACTGTGTCTCTTTTGTTTAAAATGGATGGGATTTTAAGTGAAAAGAACAACTGACATACGAAAAACCGACCAAAAACATTAGTATTCTATTGATACTTTATCACAATGATCCATGGGTCACATGTGATGTGTACGAGTCAACCTCGGCTCAATCCGAGTCGCAGTGTGGTCGAGATCACTCTAAGTGTCTCTCTTATGTTTAAAATGGACAACATTTTAAGTACATATAGAAAACCAACCAAATAGACTCTGATTGTGTTGATACTTTAGAAAAATGATCCATGGGTCATATGTGATGTGTATGAGTCAACCTCGCCTCAATCCGAGGTGTGGTGTGTCCAGAACCATTCGAAGTGTATCACTTTTGTTTGAAATGGATACCATTTTAAGTGAAAAGTACAGCTGACATACATAAAACTGACCAAACACATTCAAGTTGTGTTGATACTTTAGGAAAATGATCCTTGGGTAATTTGTGATGTGTACGAGTCAACCCAGCCTCAATTTGAGGCGCGGAGTGGCCGGAACCACTCGAAGTGTCTCTCTATAGTTTAAAATGGACTTCATTTTAATTGAAAACAACAACTGACATACAGAAAATTGATCAAACACATTCAGATTCTGTTTAAACTTTAGGAAAACGTTCCATGAGTCATTTTTGACGTGTACGAGTCAACCCCGCCTCAATCTGAGGCTAGGTGTGGCCGGAACCACTCAAAGTGTCTCAGGTTTATTTTAAATAGACAACATTTTAAATGAAAACAAAAACTAACATACAGAAAACTGACCAAATTAATTTGGATTCAGTTGAAACTTTATTAAAATGATCCATGGTTCATATGTGACATGTACAAGTAAACCCCACCTCAATCCGAGGTGCAGTGTGGCCTCCCTCATTCGAAGTGTCTCACTTTTGTTTGAAATGGATAACATTTTAAGTGAAAAGTACAACTGACATACAGAAAACTGACCAAACACATTAGGATTGTGTTGATACTTTAGGAAAATGATTCTTGGGTCATTTGTGACGTGTATGAGTCAACCTAGCCTCAATCTGAGGCACAGAGTGGCCGACACCACTCGAAGTGTCTCTCTATAGTTGAAAATGGACTTCATTTTAATTGAAAACAACAACTGACATACGAAAAGCTGACCAAACGCATTCATATTTTGTTGAAACTTTAGCACAACGTTCAATGAGTCATTTGTGACGTGTATGAGTCAACCCCACCTCAATATGAGTCTAGGTGTGGCCGGCACCACTCAAAGTGTCTCAGGTTTATTTGAAATAGACAACATTTTAAATGAAAACAACAACTGACATACGGAAAACCAACCAAACACATTCTAATTTAGTTTAAACTTTAGGAAAACGATCTATGGGTCATATGTGATGTGTAATAGTCAACCTAGACTCAATCCAAGGCGTAGTGTGGCCAGAACAATTCAAAGTGTCTCACTTTTCTTTGAAATGGATAACATTTTAAGTGAAAAGTACAACTGACATACAGAAAACCGACCATACGCATTAAGATTGTGTTTATACTTTAGGAAAATGATCCTTGGGTCATTTGTGACGTGTACGAGTCAAACCAACCTCAATATGAGGTGTGGAGTGGTCGAAACCACTCGAAGGGTCTCTCTATAGTTTAAAATGGAATTCATTTTAATTGAAAACAAAAACTGACATACGGAAAACCAACCAAACGCATTCATATTCTATTGAAACTTTAGTAAAAAGTTCCATGATTCATTTGTGACGTTTACGAGTCAACTCTGCCTCAATCCAAGGCTAGGTGTGGCCATCACCACTCAATGTGTCTTAGGTTTATTTGAAATAGACAACATTTTAAATGAAAACAACAACTGACATATGGAAAACTGACCAAACGCATTCGTATTTAGTTGAAACTTTAAGAAAATTATCCATGGGTGATATGTGATGTGTATGAGTCAACCCCACCTCAATATGAGGCACGGTGTGGCCAGCACCATTTGAAGTGTCTCACTTTTGTTTGAAATGGATAACATTTAATGTGAAAAGTACAACTGACATATGTAAAACAGACCAAATGCATTCGTATTGTGTTGATACTTTAGGAAAATGATCCTTGGGTCATTTGTGATGTTTAAAAGTTAACCCTGCCTCAATCCGAGGTGCGGAGTGTCCAACATCACTCGAAGTGTCTCTCTATAGTTTAAAATGGACTTCATTTCAATTGAAACAACAACTGACATATAGAAAACCGACAAAACACCTTCAGATTCTGTTGAAACTTTAGGAAAACGTTCCATGAGTCATTTGTGACGTGTATGAGTCAACCCTGCCTCAATCCGAGGCTAGGTGTGGCCGACACCACTCAAAGTGTATCAGGTTTATTTGAAATAGAGAACATTTTAAATGAAAACAACAACTGACATATGAAAAAACAACCAAACGAATTCGGATTCAATTGAAACTTTAGGAAAATGATCCATGGGTCATATGTGATGTTTAAGAGTCAACCCAACCTCAATAAGAGGTGCGGTGTGGCTGGAAACATTCAAAGTGTCTCACTTTTGTTTGAAATGGATAACATTTTAAGTGAAAAGTACAACTGACATACAGAAAACCGACCAAATGCATTCAGATTGTGTTGATACTTTATGAAAATGATCCTTGGGTCATTTTTGACGTGTAAGAGTCAACCCAGTCTCAATACGAGGCACAGAGTGGCCAGCACCACTCAAAGTGTTTCTCTATAGTTTAAAATGGACTTCATTTTAATTGAAAAGAACAACTGACATACAGAAAACCAACCAAACACATTTAGATTATGTTTAAACTTTAGTAAAACATTCCATGAGTCATTTTTGACGTGTATGAGTAAACCCCGCCTCAATAAAAGTCTAGGTGTGGCTAGAACCACTCAAAGTGTCTCAGGTTTATTTGAAATAGAAAACATTTTAAATGAAAACAACGACTGACATATGTAAAACCGACCAAACACATTTGGATTTAGTTGAAACTTTAGGAAAAAGATCCATAGGTCATATGTGATGTGTACGAATTAACCCCAACTCAATCCAAGGTACAGTGTAGCCGACACCATTCGAAGTGTTTCACTTTTGTTTGAAATGGATAACATTTTAAGTGAAAAGTACAACTGACATATAGAAAACTGACCAAACACATTTGGATTGTGCTGATACTTTAGGAAAATTATCCTTGGGTCATTTGTGAGATGTATGAGTCAACCCAGCCTCAATCCAAGGTGCTGAGTGGCCGGCACCACTCAAAGTGTCTCTCTATACTTTAAAATGGACTTCATTTTAATTGGAAACAATAACTAACTTACAGAAAACCAACCAAATGCATTCATATTTTGTTGAAACTTTAGGAAAACGTTCCATGAGTCATTTTTGAGGTTTAAGAGTCAACCTCGCATCAATCTGAAACTAGTTGTGGCCGACACCACTCAAAGTGTCTTAGGTTTATTTGAAATAGACAACATTTTAAATGAAAACAACAACTGACATACGGAAAACCAACCAAACGCATTCGGATTCAGTTGAAACTTTAGGAAAATGATCCATGGGACATATGTGACGTGTAAAATTCAACCTTACTTAAATACGAGGCACGGTGTGGCCGACACCATTCGAAGTGTCACACTTTTGTTTGAAATGGATAACATTTTAAGTGAAAAGTACAACTAACATACGAAAAACCAACCAAACACATTTGGATTGTATTGATACTTTAGAAAAATGATCTTTGGGTCATTTTTGATGTTTATGAGTCAATATAGCCTCAATCCGAGGCGTAGAGTGGCTGACACCACTCGAAGTGTCTCTCTATAGTTTAAAATGGACTTCATTTTAATTGAAAACAACAACTGACATACGGAAAACCAACCAAACGCATTCAGATTCTGTTGAAACTTTAGGAAAACGTTCCATGAGTCATTTTTGACGTGTACGATTCAACCCCACCTCAATCCGAGGCAAGGTGTGGCCGACACTACTCAAAGTGTCTCAGGTTTATTTGAAATAGACAACATTTTAAATGAAAACAACAACTGACATATGGAAAACTGACTAAACGTATTTAGATTCAGTTGAAACTTTTGGAAAACTATCCATGGGTCATATGTGATGTGTACGAGTCAACCCCGCCTCAATTCGAGGAGCGGTGTGGCTGGCACCATTCGAAGTGTCTCACTTTTGTTTGAAATGGATAACATTTTAAGTGAAAAGTAAAACTAACATACAAAAAACCGACCAAACGCATTTGGATTATGTTGATACATTAGGAAAATGATCCTTGGGTCATTTTTGATGTGTACGAGTCAACCCAGCCTCAATCCGAGGCACGGAGTGCCCGACACCACTCAAAGTGTCTCTCTATAGTTTAAAATGGACTTCATTTTAATTGAAAAGAAAAAATGACATACAGAAATATGACCAAATGCATTCATATTATGTTTAAACTTTAGGAAAACGTTCCATGATTCATTTTTGACGTGTACAAGTCAACCCCGCCTCAATCCGGGGCCAGGTGTGGCTGGCACCACTCATAGTGTCATAGGTTTATTTGAAATAGACAACATTTTAAAAAAAAACAACAACTGACATACGGAAGACTGACTAAATGCATTCATATTCAGTTGAAACTTTAGGAAAACGATCCATGGGTCATATTTGACGTGTAAGAGTCAACCCCGCCTCAATCCGAGGTGTGGTGTGGCCGACAACATTAGAAGTGTCTCACTTTTGTTTGAAATGGATAACATTTTATGTGAAAAGTACAACTGACATACAGAATACTGACTAAACACATTCAGATTGTGTTGATACTTTAGGAAAATGATCCTTGGGTCATTTGTGACAAGTACGATTCAACCCAAACTCAATCCGAGGCATGGAGTGTCCGGAACCACTCGAAGTGTCTATCTATAGTTTAAAATGGAGTTCATTTTAATTGAAAACAACAACTGACATACGGAAAACTGATCAAACACATTCATATTCTATTGAAAATTTAGGAAAAAGTTACATGAGTCATTTGTGATGTGTAAGATTCAACCCTACCTCAATTAGAGGCCAGGTGTGGCCGATACCACTCAAAGTGTCTCAATTTTATTTGAAATAGACAACATTTTAAATGAAAACAACAACCGACGTACGGAAAACTGAATTAACGGATTCAGATTCAGTTGAAACTTTAGGAAAACTATACATGGGTCATATGTGACGTGTATGAGTCAACCCTGCCTTAATCAAAGGTACAGTGTGGCCGACACCATTCATAATGTCTCACTTTTGTTTGAAATGGATAACAATTTAAGTGAAAAGTACAACTGACATACGGAAAACCAACCAAATGCATTCATATTGTGTTGATAATTTTGGAAAATGATCCTTGGGTCATTTTTGACTTGTACAAGTCAACCCAACTTCAATCCGAGGTACGGAGTGGCTATCACCACTTGAATTGTCTCTCTATAGTTTAAAATGGACTTCATTTTAATTGAATACAACAACTGACATATGGAAAACTAATCAAACACATTCATATTCTATTTAAACTTTTTGAAAACGTTACATGATTCATTTGTGAGATGTACGAGTCAACCCCTCCTCAATCCAAGGCCAGGTGTGGCCGACACCACTCAAAGTGCCTCAAGTTTATTTGAAATAGACAACATTTTAAATTAAAACAACAACTGACATATGGAAAACTGACGAAACGCATTCGGATTTAGTTGAAACTTTAGAACAATGATAAATGGGTCATATGTGATGTGTACGAGTCAACCCCACCTCAATCCAAGGCACGGTGTGGCCGACACCATTCGAAGTGTCTCACTTTTGTTTGAAATGGATAACATTTTAATTGAAAAGCACAACTGACATACGGAGAACTGACCAAATTCATTAAGATTGTGTTTATACTTTAGGACAATGATACTTGGATAATTTGTGACATGTAAGAGTCAACCCAGCCTCAATCTGAGGTGCGGAGTGGCCAGCACCACTCGAAGTGTCTTTCTATAGTTTAAAATGGACTTCATTTAATTGAAAACAACAACTGACATACAGAAAACTAACCAAACACATTAAGATTATATGAAACTTTAAGAAAACCTTTCATGAGTCATTCAGGATGTGTACGAATCAACCCCAACTCAATCCGAGGCCATGTGTGGCCGGTACCACTGAAAGTGTCTCAAGTTTATTTGAAATAGACAGCATTTTAAATGAAAAAAACAACTGACATACGGAAAACTGACTAAACGAATTCGGATTTAGTTGAATCTTTAGGAAAACGATACATGGCTCATATGTGACATGTACCTATCAACCCAACATCAATCCAAGGTGCATATTGGCCGGCACCACTCAAAGTGTCTCTCTATAGTTTAAAATGGACTTCATTTTAATTGAAAACAACAACTAACATACTCTATACTGACCAAAGGCATTTCGATTATGTTGAAACTTTAGGACAACGATCTATGGGTCATATGTGATTTTTATGAGTCAACCGCGCCTCAATCCGATTAGCAGTGTGGCCGGGATCACTCTAAGTGTCTCTCTTTTGTTTAAAATGGACAACATTTTATGTACATACGTAAAACTGACCAAATGAATTATGATTGTGTTGATACTTTAGAACAATGATCCATGGGTCATATATGATGTGCAAGAGTCAACCTCGTCTCAATCCGAGGCGCGGTGTGGCTGACACTACTCAATGTTCCTCTCTTTAGTTTAAAACGGACTTCATTTTAAGTGAAAAAAACAACTGACATACGAAAAACTGACCAAATGCATTCAGATTCTGTTGAACCTTTAGTAAAACAATCCATGGGTTATTGGTGACATTTATGAGTCAACCCCACCTCAATACGAGGAACAGTGTGGCCGGAACCACTCAACTTGTTTGTCTTTCGTTTAAAATAGACATCATTTTAAGTGAAAACAATAAATGACATACAAAAAACTGACCAAATGCATTTAGATTTTGTTGAAACTTTAGGAAAACGATCCATGGGTCATATGTGACGTGTAAGAGTCAACCCCACCTCAATCCGAGTCCTGGTGTGGCAGAACCAATCAAAGTGTCTCACATTTATTTGAAATGGACAACATTTTAATTGAAAACAACTACTGGCATACGGAAAACTGACCAAACACATTTAGAATGTGTTTAAAGTTTATAGAAACGATCAATGGGTCATATGTGACGTGTACGAGTCAACCATGCCTTAATCCGAGGTATGGTGTGACCAGGACCACTCAAAATGTCTCATTTTTTTTGAAATGAACAACATTTTAAGTGAAAACAACAACTGACATATGAAAAACCAACCAAACACATTATTAATGTGTTTATGATTTAGGAAAACTATACATGGGTCATATATGACATGTACACATCAATCCCACCTCAATCCGAGGTGTTGTGTGGCTAGAACCACTCAAAGTGTCTCTCTTTTGTTTAAATTGGACATCATTTTAATTGAAAATAACAACTAATATACGGAAAACTGACCAAACACATTCAGATTAGATTTAAGATTTATGAAAACGATCCATGGGTCATATGTGATGTTTATGAGTCAACCCCTCCTAAATCTGAGGCATAGTGTGGCCGTCACAACTCTAAGTGTCTCAGTTTTATTTGAAATGGACAACATTTTAAGTGAAAAGTACAACTGGCATATGGAAAACTGATCAAACACAATATTATTCTATTTAAACTTTATTAAAATGATCCATGAGTCATATTTTATTTGTAAGAGTCAACATTGCCTCAATATGAGGCATGGTGTGGCCAAAACCACTCAAAGTGTCTCTCTTTTGTTTCAAAAGGACATCATTTTAAGTGAAAACAACAACTGACATACGAAAAACAGATGAAACACATTTAAATTCTATTGAAACTTTAGGAAAACAATCCATGAGTCATATGTGACATGTACGAGTCAGCCCTTCCTCAATCTGGGGCCCGGTGTGGCCGGTACCACTAAAGGTGTCTCACGTTTATTTGAAATGGACAACATTTTAATTGAAAACAACTATTGGCATACGGAAAACTGGCCAAAAGCATTCTGAATTTGTTGAAACTTTATTACAATGATCAATGAGTCATATGTGATTTTTACGAGTTAACCCCGCCTGAATCCGAGGCATGGTGTGGTCGACACCACTCAAAGTGTCTTTTTTTTTGAAATGAACAACATTTTAAGTGAAAACAATAACTGGAATACAGAAAACCAACCAAACGCTTTCAGAATATGATGATACTTTAGGAAAACTATCCATGGGTCATATGTAACGTGTATGAGTCAACCCCGCCTCAATTCTAGGCACGGTGTGGCCGGTATCACTCCAAGTGTATGTATTTTGTTTAAAATAGACATCATTTTTAGTAAAAACAACTGGTATATGAAAAACCGAACAAACATATTTGGATTCTGTTGATACTTATTCAGTTTTTTATGTATTTTATTGATAATTTATAATTAAATTATGTATTTATTCAATTATGAATTGAATTACAGATTCCACATATAATTGTCATCTAAATTTTAAATTGAATTCTAAATCAATTATGTATGTTTATAATTACGTTATGAATTATGATTTATTTCTGGATGTGTATAGTTCAAGAATAAATTATATGTTAAATTTGTATGAATTTGTTCTCTATATGTATGTCTTAGTTTGTTATTGTAGGTATAGTAATTGGAAAGGAGGATAATGGACATCATTAGAGGCTGCTGTGCAAATTGCAGGCTGTTGTGCAATTTGCACAGCGTTTCCTATGCCAACGGTTTCAAACCGTTGGCATAAGCTTGTAATAACCCTTTCCCAAAGATTTAAAAACTGTTGGAAAAGGTTTCTAGGGATTTTTTTCCAACAGTTCAATGAAAACCGTTGGCAAAAACCATTCCCAACAGTTTCTAAACCATTGGGAAAGAGTTAATTTCCTTAGTTTTATCAACGGTTTTGTGTAAACTGTTGGTAAAACTTATGCCAACGGTTGTCCAAACTATTGGCATAGGTTAATTTTACTAAACTATACCATTGGTTCTTTGTAAACCATTAGGATAGGTTTCCTAATGGCTTACTTACCCATGGTTTTCAAAACCGTTGGTATAACATATACCAATGGTTCTTCAGGCTTTCCCAACGGTTCAGAACCGTTGGGAAAGACCCCATTTCCAGTAGTGACATGATATGGAGATGGCTGCGGTGATCATTACTTTTAAAATTTGTCTTCATTACCTATTTGGGGAGAAGAGTAAAATATATACGGGCCAAAAAATCCTCAAGTATATATTCACATAGAAAGAGTTTAATATTTTCCGACGAAGATGGTTACAGCTGATCATATACTATGACTGCTCAATCCCTTACCACCCTGGGAAAGAAAACAAGGTGGAAGATTCTCTATAAAGAAAGGACCCAACAATTTTATCATTAATGAGAATTGAAAAGGATCCAATCTTCTTAGATTTGATGAATATAGACATGAGAATCATAAATAAGGGAGCATAATTAATCATTTCACAAATTATTTCTCAACTGACTCTTTTTTAAAGGTTAAAGGATACATAAAGGGATGATGTGGTAATTCAGAATAAGGTGGAAACTATTAGAAAAGGAAAATCCTTAGAGTTCAATGTCAATGAAGAAGAAATTGTGAGATTCAGGTCAAGATTATGTGTTCCATCGAATCCTAAGTTAAAGAAGGAACATTTGGATGATTCAGAAAGTTCAAATTTTTCTATTCACCCAAGAAAAAAAGATGTATTGAGATCTCAAAGAGAATTATTGGTGGGATAATATGAAGTAGAAGATCACTAAGTATACATCAAAGTTCTTGGTATGTTAGAAAATGAAGGCTGAGAGGCATAAATATAAGGGGATGATGGAACAATTACCCATACAAGCATGGAAATGGGAGAACATCACCATGGACTTTGTCACCAGACTTCTGAAGACATCCAATGTAAATAATTCTATCTGGTTTGTTGTGGATCCTCTTACAAAGACTACACACTTCATTTCAATTCATGAGTATTTCTCACTAGATCAACTAATGAGGATAAACATCAGATATGAGGTAAGGATTCATGGAGTACCACTATCGATTGTATCTAATTCAGATCCAAGATTCACCTCTATGTTTTGGAAGAGTCTTCAACATGCTTAGGATACTGAGATGAACTTCAGTACAACTTATCATCCTCAAACTGATGGCCAATCTGAGTGGACTATCAAAACATTTGAGAACATGTTGAGAGCATGCTCAATGGACATCTATGTTGGATGGGATCAACATCTCCCTATAGTTGAGTTCTCTTACAACAATAGTTTGCACTCAAACATCTAAATGGATCCTTATGAATCCCTTTATGGGAAGCAGTTTAGAATTACAGCATGTCGGGATGAAGTTGGGGAGAGAAAACTCCTAGGTCCAAAAATTGACAAAGGAATTTTGAAGATGGTTAGGATCATCCAGTAGCACATTAAACCTTCTTAGAGTCGACAAAAGATCTATGATGATAATCATTGAAATGACATAGATATTGTTTCCAGAGACATGGTATTCCTCTGCATATCACCTTGGAAGAGAGTTATCAGATTTGGTGAGAAGGGGAATCTTAGTCCAAGGTACATCGACCCATTTGAGATCCTCTATCGCATTGGAGCAGTGGTCTATCAACTAGCACTAACACCGAACCTATCTCAAGTACATGATTTATTCCATGTATCAATCTTGAGGATGTATATACCTGACCCATCACGTGTACTTAATCTATAGGTGGTAGCATTAGAGAATGACGTCTCATATGAAGTAAAGTTGGTGAAGATTTTAGATTGTTGGAAAAAATTTATACGAAGTAAGAAAATTCCCCTCATCAAGGTGTTGTGAAAAAACCACATATTTAGAGAAGAAATGTGGGAATCAGAGGATGTAATGTAGTAGAGTTACCCACATATGTTTTATGGTGCAAAAAGGAAATTTCGAGGGAGAAATTTCTTAATGGGGGAAGATTGAAATGATGCAAACATTCATTAATGGAAATTCCTATTGATATAATTAAATATATTATTATGTAAAATGGTTATGTAAAACATATGAACATACTTGGTTTTATATTTTTGTATTTTAAAATACCATTATGAATTATGACCATTTCTAATATAGATGTTGAAGAGTGATCCGTTGATTGGTATAAATATAGGGCATTAACAAATCCAATTTACTCAGACAATGGAAGCGATGACCTCATTCAGTAGAATTGCTCCATATGAATCCCATTTATCATAGCTACTAAATGATGTGTCATCATTGGGATTTTCTCCTGACCAATCTCAAGCCGAGCTTCAAAACATTATGCTTTAATGGAACCACCTATGGGATAAATGGAAGTTGATATAGATTACCACCTGAGTGATGTTATCAGAGCCACCCCAATTTTCTATCACCATCGCACACCTTACCCTTTGGTCTTATGTGGGTGTTATAAAGGGTTATGTAACAAGACCTTATCACTATAATTATGTGATTATATTTCTATATAATAAAGAATATACATTCATTTTATTATTGTTACTTTGTAAATAATTTTTAAAGCACAATATGTATTTTTAGTAATTATTTAATAAAGAAATATATTTTTATGAATTAATGGAATTTTGAATTAAATTATATTTTAATAAAATATTATTAATAAATTTATTTCTGTTAAATATAAATTATCGTATAATTTTTATGAATACAATTATAATTTTTATTTATCTTTGAAAGCCGTTTTTATCAAAACCCTTGAATTTTCGATAAATGTCGGTTTTTATTTTAAGAGAAAATAATTCACATATTTAGATAATTATTTAGATAAAATAAATATTTTTTCAGAATCATGTTGTCAAAATAATTCAATGGTGAATTTTTTATAATTTTCCGAGACAGTCAAATTTTTTGCATTAAAATTTAATAGCATTTAATTATATAATGAGTTTTATGACATCATAATCACCCAATAGTAATTTAATAAAATACTATAAATGATATTTTGGATAATATATGATTTACCATTAAAATAATGTTTTTTTAGGTTTGTTTTATTTATTTTAAAAATCCTTAGTGGACCCTTCAAGAGTTATAAAACATTTTAACTTTCTAAATTGATTTCCTTGAGAGCATGACTCACCTCCACATAAGCAAGCCTAATATTCTAATAAGTTAATACAATGGCATTATAAAATAATTTTTTCCACTCTTCTTTGGAAAAAAACAAGGGCAGAAACCATGGGTTGGTATTTTTATTAGTTTAGTGTGTGGTGGACGAAACCTAAATAATAAAGAATTACCCCTCTTTTCCTATATAAACCCATCCAAGATCACACTTCCTTTTCACTCAATGAATTTTGAGATTGACCAAACTCTTCCATAATATTTGTTGAATCCTATAAAGTATCACCAAGCTACCAAGAAGCCTCTCTCAATCCCCTCTCAAGAATTTGTGATCACACTTCCAAGTAAGGGATTTCTTCCCTTCAATTTTTTTCCAAATTTCATTATGTTTTTATACCCTTTTATTTCAATTAAAAATTTTGGGGTATGATTTCTAAACTCCCCCATACATCCCTACTTATGTTTTAATTGATTATATACCTCTTAATCTCTCATTAGTTCTTCTCATTCACACTCATTACCATGTCGAAATTCCGTAAGAAATTTCTATCTTCTCATTTACATTAATGATTTTTTTGGTATTATGAATATAAATTCCATTACATATGTTGGGACATGTATCTATATTACCCCTTAATATCCAATTAATGTTAATATGATGAAACACCCCTTTCTATCTAATCAACCATTTTTATGAATTCTTATATCATGCCATTATGCTGCAAGAATTACACCTCGATTTTCCAAGCCAAAGTTATTGTGTAATGAATACCATGCCCATTTCACTATCAAGGGTATTTACCTTTAATAAAATTTATTTATTTATTTATTATATAGCTCCATGTTTTTATTCCACATCTCTTATTCATGGAATAAAATATTATGTTTAATGAATCCATGTTGTATGATCCATGTGGAACATTTATGCATGAAATGCTATGATTAAGAAAGGTGCACCTTAATAGCGCTCCAATGCATTGGGTTAAGATTAATATCATTATACATCATGTAAAATGAGGGTTTACTCATGCTAATTCAAATAAAGTAATGGTTTACTCATTATCCATGTGAAATGATCATTGGATCATGCTAAAATCATGTTAAATGTAGTATCCACATTTCCATATTACGATTAATGTGCTATATCATTCCTTTATGTTCAAGTATCTCTTATTCTACATTAATATGCCTATTTACTAACATTTACTATATTCTTCATGTTATTCCATGTTTACTCCTTTACTGGGATTTATAGCTCACCCTTTTCTTATGCATGTCCTCAGGTTATCCCATGGAATTCTAAGTTCGAAGGAATGTGTGTGGGCATGTAAAAAAAGATTTCAATAAAGTTATGTGTTTCATGTTTTATGTTTTTATGTAATGTTAAAAATCAGCAAAGACACTAGAACTATCTCTATTTTATGTAGTATCAAGTTAGGGTTTTGTGTAATAAATTATGTTTAAGTGTGTAATAATGACTAGGGTTGTTATAGTCGATGTGCTCGGGGTGCAGGAATGCTAGGATATTGCTGGGGGAATGATCTGAAATGATGTTGATTATGGTTCTGTCAAATATTATGGGAGGTATAATTCAAGTTTTTGTGCTAGTCAGATTTAGGATGTGGGTGGTTCAGTTTCATATTCAGCCTCTAGCGACAACATCCATAGATCTGGTCGTAGTGGGGTCCTGTGGATTACGCGGTTGTTGGCAGAAGCATGGAAGTTTATTGGGCCTTGTGCATCTCTTAAGCCTTGTGTTGTGGTATATGGGACTTCAGTACATATTAATTGTAATGTTTATTTTGTTCCACAAGGCTTTCGGGCCATTTTTCTTTGAGGCCAATGTGCCACTGGGTTTTCAGATTTCTACTGGATTCTCCTTTTCCCAAAAAATGGGTTTATGAGTGTTTTCTATTTTTTTTAATAAAGTAGGTTATCCCTAAATTTTATATTAGTATATTGTATTAAAATATTCACCTACATATTTTAAAATTACTCGAAATTACAAAAAGGTTATTCATACATAATTCCATTATAATTATTATAATCATGAAATCTATTTTATCAAAAGACATTTCTATTTTTGTTAGTTTGAACACTAATTTTTAGTATAAAATATTGGTATCATATAAATGAAGTTATAACATATTTTACAAATATTATATAGTTATAATTAAATCTTCTTAAATGGGTTGATTAATTATTTTATGTTATTTTTAAACATAAATTTATTTATCTTATTAAGGAAAAAGATTAATTACAATTTTATGTACTCATACCCATGATCAATTGAATATTATTCCAATAGTCATGTTACTAATTTTAAGATGAGGTTACAATTATAACATACATATTTATGGAACATTAATCACCCTTATACAATGGTCATATATTCTTTATACATCCAATATATACCAACTTATTATATTATTATTCATTTAGTAATTTTTCTCTTTTAGATCACATTATTTTTTTTTATAAATTACCAAATGTATTCCTAATGTTTTTCCTCGTTACTAGTTTGTTCTTAGTTGATATATTATTTCAGGGATAACATATACCATGAGATTTCCAAAAATGTTTTATGTTATATATGTTTTTAGTGTTCCATTAGACATTTATTAATATTATTTAATGTGATCATACATTATTTAAAATGTAAAAAAATAAAATAATGATTATTTGACTATATTGATCATATAATTTATTTGTAATTCTCTTTTGCACTATATTTTATTAATATTTTTTATATTGATTTATATAACATTATATATTTTTCATATAAGAACATGGGTTGTCACATATTATTGATTTTTGGGGATAAAACAAAGATAATTTTTAAAAAACAAAGGTGTTATTGACATAAAAGTTTAGTTAAAATATTCCCTAGAGTAACTAGATTTTAAGAGAATATAAATAATAATATGAATAGCATATTGTTATAATCTACTAAATATGTTAATGACATGGATATTCACACAACTACAAATCAATAGGTAGTTTAATTGAATTTGATTCCACTTGAAAATTCCTACAATGAGGGTGATTTCATTACAATGATTGAAGATAAGGATATATTGATTGCAAGGTATAATTCATTAATTAAATAATGAAGAAATATAATCAAATTTTATAAATAATAAAATATTATAATAAATTAGTTTTCTAAATATAAATTATAATATTGGATTTTTGAGATAAATATAAAATATAGAATTTATATTTTTTTAACTAAAGAGAAATTATAAGATTCCTCACGAAAACATATGGAATTATAGATAATGAAGAGACACTTTCATGGAATATAGTATACATGAGTATGAAAAATAATCATCCAAGTAATAAACTATGATATAAAAAAAATTATAGAGAGAGGTTAATTATAATGGTGGAAACATAATGAAAATAAGGATTATTTCAAAAACAAAGAGTTATTCCAATAATATCCAGAAGAAAATTAAGAAGAATTTTTTATTAATGATCCTATAGTATTTTTTAACACATATCATACATTGAAATGTTTCAAATTAAAAATTATTTATATATCAGTGCAGTTACCATTTGGGAGAAACATATAAGAATAAAATATCCACCATAATAAAGGCTATGTTCATGTAATTAGTGTAGTTTTATAAATTTAATTATGGGAAAATAAAATTTTATTATTGAAATACATGGGATAAAAAAATAGAATATATTATCTAAGAAAATTTGAATAAAAAAAGCATGATTTTCATTCATTAAAGAATGAATTCTACATTATTGAAAAATTAGATGGTGTTGTTGAATATTTTTTTTGAATAAAATAGAAATTAAAAAAATTATCTACAAATCAAAAAAAACATGAATGAAAAATAATATATTATTTCTTGAATATAAGGTTACAATGATATTGAGAGAATATCAAAATTTTATAATACCACATTACTCCTTTGAATCCAATGTTCATTTCATGTGAAAAAATCTAGTCTTTCTAAAAAAATATAAATATTATTTTCAATTATACTTTTATGTTTTTCAATTATAGTACATTTAAAATTAAATTTAGCGTGGACATGAATATATTCAAAAATTATTTGTAGCACATGATGCTGTATATATGGATAGTCTTTGTTGTAATATCTTTACTATTATTGAATACTACTAATGTTGATTTTTATTTTAAATGTTTAGTGGATGAGACGAGAAAAAGAATGAAATAATAGTGGGTCTAAAATTAGAAGACCTAGTGTATTGCACAACGTGTAATATCATGATTTTTAAAATTATAATAAAGGCACTCTTTTTGATAAATTATAAATATAATATTTGGAAAAAAGGGTTTATTAGTGAAAAATAATATAAAATGTGTTAATAGATTTTTATAAGTGTAAAAGACTATTTAACACTTCAGAATATCTAATTGAATATTTTCAGAGTAAGACTTTGAATTAGTGTGAGATTATGTGGCTCATAAAGACTTAGTAAAGATATAATAAAAATATAAAATATATTTAATTAAGTGGGTATAATTTATTCAAAATAATTAAACAACTCCAGAATGGTGCATAATATGAGAAAGCTGAGATCAATGTTCAGCCCAAAACATGGTGTTTAGCATAAGGGTGGTATAAAATTATAATTTATCATATGTTTGGTTTCCTCAATCATGAGTTAAATTTATTTGAATAATATATAATATAAGATTTTATTGAAAATAATTAAATATCTCCCAAATATTGCAACATACGAAAAATATTGGACCACTCTTAGGTCTGGGACATAGTGTTTACCCTTGAAAGTGTATAATTTGTTTATGTTTCAGACGTTTGGATGGCTCTCTTGTGACAAAAAAACTTATTATTTTAAATTAATTATATATTATGTTTTTAGTTAATAAATAATTAATATCTCCCAAATGGTGTATCGTATGAGAAAACTGAGACCAACATAGGGTTTACCCTAAGCACGATAAATTTTTATACACAACTGGTGTTGGGTCATATCACTAATTAAATTATTTTATTTAATGTTTGTGTTAAATTATTAAATTTAATAGTTAATTAAAGATCGGGTTTACTATTCATCTTCTTTAACAAGAAGCATTGCCACCATTTTTGAAATCCCAAGCTTCCTAAAACATTAATTTCTCACTCATTTCTACCATTTAAATTTATAAACAAATTTAGGAGGGGGATATAAACACTCCATCATACATCTTAAGTTGAATAGAGGGTTGATTTTGGTATTCAATTGGTCCCTTTTTTAAGTCGTGACCCACATGCGCTTGGGGTCTTAAAATAGACAAATCATTTGAATCTTGGTTCTTGGTCAATTACTTTGTGTTCAAGATACCTAGAAACCACCTTGTTCAGGATGGATCATGTATCGGGCAGTCCTCTCTTGGGAAGGCGTCATCTTCTTCCCCTTTGTTGTGTTTTGTCGGTGATTTTCTAGGTTACCTAGCTTATTTTCTTTGTTATCCTTATTGATTTATTTATCTTGTTTTCCATTTTTTTATTATATAAATAAAAATGATTTAAAAAAACAATGATAATCTTGGATTCATCAAGATAATTTTTCCATAAGAAATTATCATGGATAATTTCAAATAAACATTAAACCATAATTTCTTCCATTATCAACACTAAATTGTTAGAAATGAAAAAACCTAGTTTTCTATCAAAGTATAATTATTAAAATTATCAAATGATAATTTTATTGAATTATAATTGATAATACCACCAAATTATAAAATATAAATTTAAAATAAAATTATCAAAGGGTGATTTATTAAAATTATTGAAATATACTTACAATGAATTATTAATGAAAAGTTACATGATATAATCAATGAAATTTAATTCAATTTGTTAAAGGACAATTATAAAGTAATTTTCATGTTACATATTAATCAATATTATCATAGGATTATTATTTTCATTATCAAAAGATAATTATTAAAATAATTATAAAGGATAATTTGGTATAAAAATTCTCAGATATGATTATAAATAACTAATTTCAAATAAAATTATAAAAATATAATTATAAGATATATTTTTATGAAAATATCAAATGATAATTATAATTAATAACTTATAATAAATTATTTAAAGATAATTATAATGGATAATTTTGCATAAAATTATCAGATATGATTATAAATGGGTATTTTTGTATCAAAATTATCAAATTATAATTTTAAGGGATAATTTATATTAAATTATAAAAATATAATTATAATATATAATTTATAATAAATTATAAAAAGATAATTATAAATTTAAATTTAGGATAAAATTATAAAATTTTATTATAAACTGATTGTTTGTAATAAAATTATAAAAACTAATTATAATGGATAATTTGTAATAAATTATCAAAAGATAATTATAAAAGGATATTTTTTATTAAATTATCAAAATATAATTATAATGTACAATTTATATTAAATTATCAAAATATAATTATATTGGATAATTTAGGATAAAATTTTCAGAGTAATAACAAAATAATAATTTGAGAAAAAATTATCAAGGGATAATATTTTTATTCTAAAGTAGAGTATTGAAATTACATGCGTTGAACTAAATGATTATCTTGAAATTATCTACGAGAGATAAAATATTATCGCATTTAATATTCTATTTCTTTTTTTAAATAAAATAAATGGTTTTGGTTCTAGGAACCATTGAAATAACTCAACCTTTGACATGTTATAGTTTCTATAATATGGCTGTTAAGAGGCGTGTTGACTAGTTTATACCCCATTTCTACATGAAAGAATGTTTTGGTAGGATATTACTTACATTTTTTGGGATTTTTTACATTTTCATCCTTAATATGATTTATGCATGGACATATTTTATGAATATGTTAGATTATGATCACATGTGGGTGTGTACGCGTAGCCTTAGGAAGATTATGCGACACCTTTTTCCATGAGTCCCTTATAGCATATTATTCATGTTTATTGTTGATCCCAATTATTGTTGTGCTACCTTACTTTTGTAGATGTTATATATATGTGAATCCCATGATTTGGTATGATTTGATTCCATGATATTGATTTGATAGCTTAATTCCATGACAATGTTTGATTCACATGATAATGTATATGATGATGTTATATTTCTCATGATCTATTCTATAGTTTTTATCTTGATATGAATTTTCATGTTTTCCTTTGGATGATTTTATGTGTATACTTGAAAGGTGGATTCCATGGTTTTATTACTCCTTGTGGGGTGAACACATGATGTGTGATGACGATGACGATGCAACAAGATAACCTTGTAACCTAGCATATACTCGATGACTTGGGGATTTTGAGTAGATGACCAAAACATTATGACTTTTGGATTCCAAGTAATACCTGATGGATTATGGATTTTAGGTAGATTAAAAATAATTGATTCCTTTTGGATTCAGAGTATTACCTGATTACTTGTGGATTCTGGTTTGGTTGTTCTCACATGATGCCTTATGGATTCTTGAGTGACTCACCAATCGCCTTGTGGCTAGTTTTGGATACTTATCGACATATAGTATATTTATGGCATGGAGCCGAAGCATGTATAATTGGGGTTTGTGGTGGATTTTCTAGCGCACAACCACTCAATTTTTTATTGTGTGTTATTATGTTTATGCATTTATTTTATTATGACATACACTTTCTTACTTGAGCACATCAAGTTAAGGATGAATTTGTGGAGTCCTTATATGTCTTGTACTCACAATATACTTTGTAATTTTTATGTACTTTTATATTTCACGAGGGATACGGAAAAAGGAAAGTTCCCTGTGGTGGATAGCTAAGAAATGGAGCATGGAACTAGTAATAGACCAAGACGGACTCCGGAGGATCCACTATTTATTTATTTATTTTATTCTCTTTATTTTTTTTGGACTTGCTTTCCACTTATAAGAGATTCATTATTTGTATTACATGTATGTGATCTTTATTTTTCTATATGATTACTCTGATTATTTATTATAATGTTTACCATTGATTATTAATACTATGACATGATATTGAAGGTATTGTCTCCTCACCAATGGACTCAACATCTTACTACTATTCTGTAGCCTCTTATTTATGGGGAGACCCACATGAGGTCATGAGGAATTTCATTTGGGACCCTGTTATTTGGGTTGGGATGTTACACACCATATTGTTACATCTAAATTTATGGGAGCCAGTGCATGAAATAATTCTAAAATTCATAGCCTAAACCCAAATAGAGGAAATACATTCCAATTTTATATGACATTAATTCTAGGTATATTGAATCATTGTATTCTAGTTGATAACCCTTGTGAACATCCACATAGTCGATGCAACTAAACAATGCATTCTGTGCATCCATTAAATGAATTTGATACGAAATTTTGAGTATGATTCAACATATTATAATGGAATAATATAGTACTTATTGATATATAAATTCAAGAAACCATTATCCAAACCTCCATAATGATAGAATTTCTATCCCCAAAAAATATGATAATATAAAATTACTCAACCCCTTGATAGTTGATTGATCCCACTACATTTCATGAAACCATTAACATAGAAACCAATTGCAATTAATATATTCCCAATATTGAGATACATCCAGTCAATACATCTATGAATTTATACCACTTTTGTAAATCTTATGATATGAATAATTTTTAGAAAATATGTTCTCATGAAGTAATACATTCTATCACATAGAGACACAAAATAAAAATATATTAATTCAATAATAAATTTTATAAAACAAGTTATAACACATTTGACCTACTTCATTCTCTATCATACTGAATACCTCATAGATAATCTAAAACCCTTCACTATGTGTCAGGATAAAATGTAAACCTTTTGGATATGGATTGTAATATATTAAAAAATATAAAAAGATAATATTTTCAATAAATGATATATTGAGTTGAGTATCCATGTAGTTGGTTAGTAACTTACAGATAATGAAATATTATTCGTATTCCCAGAAATAATGATATCTAATTCTTCAACCGAGAGAGAGTTTCCCATGTATTTAGTAACATGTGTTATACCTCAGTTCTGTATCACACTCTTAGTTTATAGGGAACCAAGTTATTAACCCAAAAACATGAAACTATCTTTATGAATAATATTTTTACTCCATTTTTTTTTCATATGCTTATTCTCCCCAAAGAATGTGTTGTAACCTACAGAGGTATGTGATGGTGATCTTATCAGATGATAAGGTTGAAAAAAATCACTCCTCATTATATTTAGTTTTCTGAATGGATTTGAAGTTATCCTTTTGATAATTATTTTTGGATATAACTTTTTAATATGGGGGGTTAATAGATGATCATAAGATGATAAAATAGTGGGAATTATAGGAAAGAACATTTTTTCTCAACCCAGTTTTTTTCTATCAAGAGATGTCACCAATCCCAATAATCTATCATGATTGAGTAAAAATTTATTCATGGGACTCTGAAAGGATTTTCTATCATTGAATTGGGTATGTTATTTATCGAGTTCTCCATATATACTTATCCTATATTTCTATCTAGAGAAGTATTCCCATAATGAGTGACTACCTATAAATTCCTATACATATTTGAATTTATTACCGTTTATATGTATTTCATTATGAAGAGGTTGGTACCATATTTATCCAGCTGTCTAAAAATATTTTTATAGAATTCCATCTCACATCCCCCTATTTTTATATCATATATAAAGTTACCATGAATCAAATATATGTTCCTAACGATATGTTTTACAATTTTATAATATAAATGTTGTGGGATGGAATGGTGATAAAAATATTATTGATCAATACCATTATACTACTAAAAAAGTTTATATTGTTTAGTTCATAATGAATCTAGCTATTTTCTACCGCAGTGGATCTAAATCCTTAAGGATGATTATTCCATTTGACAAGGAGATCCACGGTATCCCATTTAAAACACTATCATAATGATATAAGTTCATATTTCTAAAAATTATTTCCTCCAATATAATAATCTGAATAGTCAATGACACTATTTTTAGGGAATTTTTCTTTTAGTCAACATATCTCATGTACTATTCTATAGATACTTATAAAACTGATTTTTTATAAATAATGAAACAAAAAACTTCCTCTACAAATGAGAGATAATATATGGCAAAAATACCATGAAAAACCTTTAAATGATTCACCTCTCATGTTTTTAAATTAACATTGAAGATTTTAATATAGATAACATGTTATATGAAAAAGTAACATAGGGACATGGGGTCACCATTTCCCAAAAATTGAATAGATATAATGTAAATGAGTCATTTAACCAAGATAAACAAAAAAGAACCATAATGAGTAGTGAAATTGAAAAATTACTGTCAAAATCAAATGATGAATCTATTTGGTTGCATTTACTTATAGACCGTGATCCACTATATCGTTACATATCATTTTTAAACATTGAAATTAATCAAAATGGTCCAATTTAGTACCACACTATATTGGTGTATACTAACCTCTTGTAGAATATTTATAGAATCATGAATGTTCTCCAATAAAAAAAATCTATAATACTCTTTTAATCATAAGGCCCCATAAAACAACTATGGTTTATTAATAAAATGATTGAATGTTAGTGATTTTATTAGTTAATATAGTACTGATGGGAATATTTTAAAATTATGTGGCTCAATTAATATATTTTCTTTTACTATGAACGAGGGTAAAATCTATTTTCATTAATGAATTTACTATAATCACTAAAAATCAAAGGTAATATTTATGAACACTATGAATAAAATGACAAACCTATTTTTAAGATAAGGATGGAGGAGACTTGTTATGTTTTAATAAAATGAAATATTTTTTATATTCCCAATGAGATAAAGAAGAAGTTAGCGGGAAATATACTTCAATAGGTTCGCAATGATATTTTTAGCCTCATGACATAAAGTGTGACTAAATTTAAAACAGACTATATAATTATTATTTATTATCATTGTTATATGTTACATATAGTTTTCATAGACTCCTATATGGAGTTAATGAATTTAATCAATAGTTATCACCAACTTATAAAAAATAAAAGGAATAGGTCTTTAAAAACATTAAAATTTAAAAAATTTAAATGATTATACATCAAATGAGATTAAAAATTACTTAGAGAAACATTAAATAAACGATTTTGTAAAATCATTGATAACCAAAATTGACAATAAATGTTTAAAATAAATATTAAATGGTAGAAAAATTTATAAAATAAATTACTTATTAAAAGTGTTCTATAAAGAAACTATTTGACATAGGTGGTTAATGTGGTGGTATACGATTGAAAAAAAGAATAAAATCATCCACAAGAGTAGTGGAAACCCTTTAAGACATGGAATATATGAATGAAAATAAAAAAACACTTGATTATTATTTGAATGGAAGTTCATTATAAATACTAATGAAAGAATTCATAGTAAATATTGTGATACAATAATGAAATTATACGTCCTGGTATTCTATAAATATAAAGGCACTAAAATTTTTCAAGAAGAGGAATATAAAAATGTTTTAAATAAATGTTTAATAATTTTATATAGAAAATCATGAAATAACTCAAATTGATTATATTTGGATAAAATTCATGAAGATTGAGAAGATAATGAAATATAATATAATAAAACTTATTATATTCTTTATAGAGATGATTTTTAAATTATATTGGAAGATAATGATGTATTTGATATGGATCAATCATTTTGACACACATTAATTGAAAACTAGAGTAAATTTTGAAAAATGAAATATACTTGGGAATAAAATAGAAACTACTAAATCAATTGAGTTAAATTACATTGAGAATAAAATAATTTTATCTCAAGTTGATACTATATCATTTTATGACTAATAAATGGTCAAATAATGATTAAAGCACATAAATATATAGTATTATCAAATTTTGGACAATAAAACATGGTAACTTATGAAGAGGCTGTATGATCATAATATCATTGGAAAAGTTGACAGTAAAATTGAAAAAAATGAATATCATTGAAATGTGATTAGAAATGTTTATTAGATTTTATAAAAACGTTATTCTCAATTTTTGGGAATGGATGTGTGAGAAAACAATGTATTGTTTAAAAGACCTCAATATATGTGTTTAATTCGGATTTTGGAAATCTAATGGAGTTTAAAAATATAGAAAATTAATGAAATGAAAGAATTTATTATTATAATTCTGAATTAATATGTATACATTGAATATCTAGATATATAATAATATAATGGAATATGGTATAACAAAATACATATAATACATCATAAAAAACCCCAGATCATGGTATTCATTATAGGAAACTTAATTGAAGATACTGAAATTCAAGAGAGATAGTGTTGATAAAAATTTATACATGAAGAGAACAATAGAAGAACAAATAATGATACCATTTATATGAAGATGATATCAAATTTCATATAACAATAGATAAATCATGTGAGAAAATTTCTTGTATTATTGGATTAGAGATTGATATATCAAATTTTTTAGAACATTCCACCTAAAATTGAATTTTAAATTTTATTTTTAGATAATACATATTTTATGATTTAATTGAGAGGGAAACATTTACATGACATGAATGCTCAAAGGCATAAATCCCTTAAAATTACATATCATTTAGGCCTAGTAGAACAACGACTAAATTTAAATAACTCATCCTATAAGATTATCTTATATCCCAACTCACCTATCACATCCACGACCCCACTATTACCTAATTTTACATTTTGGTTTCACTTTTTATTCATTCACTAAATCCAATGATTTGTTGCACCGACACTTCACTCTCAATAGTCTCCCAAAATTAAAACTTTCTAGACTACCTGCACCCACACTCTACCTGATAAGATCTATATTATAGTGGCCGTGTAGCCTATAGGACTTTGATAACCTTAAGGTACTATGGCCCAAAGGTCAATTTTTTATTCGAGTACCTTTTATAGATGAGTAGTAAGGTAGACATGGTGCCCTAATATAGTATATTCAATAGTACATGCACTAAAATATTAATATAACACTGATACTGTACCTGTTATTGTATTGTTATTATGCCTTCGGAAATTCGATCATACTATATTTTGAACTCAGGTTTCACATAGGATTATAGAGTTACATTACCACTTAGGTAATCCCTAAAAATCATTTTTATAACACGAATACATTATTAGGATGAAATTAAATAAATTATTTGAGTTTATATTTTTCTTTTTTGGTGATGTGTGTTAATGAATTATTTAATTTTTTTTAAAATATTATTGGTATTCTATTTTAACTATCATAATAGTTGTAATAAAAAATTGAATAATTATGGTTGGAAATCAATTTATTCAATATTTATTAATAGAATGATTAATTCATTCATTTTATGATGAATAAATGTTTGGATTTATTATAAAACCATCCTCGACGAATCAAATTAATAGATTAAATTAATAAAAAATATTGCTTGTGAGGTGGAAAACAAGTAATCATTATATCATTCATAATTATGTATTTTCGTAAAACGTAGTAAAGAGGAGAGAGTTATTGGAACATATCAAAATGAATTGGGCTAGAGATAATGTACAAAAATGTACAATTTGGAGAAAGATTGAGAAATTAAAACCAAATATATTCATTGGTTGAGTAATAAAAAACAAAAAACTTATCCTCAAACATTTAATGTGATGTTAATAAATAATATACAATATTAGATATGAAAATGGATGGTGGACCTTTTCAATGACATAAATATTCTCAAAACTATTTTAAAAGAAAATGTAAGTTTAATTTATCTCATTAGGATTCTAGTGGAGTAATTATAAAAAATAATATTTATATTTTGTAACATTTTATTAATGATAAAGAAGATAAATAGGTTTTCCTAGTGTATACATTTAATACAAATGATAATGATTTAGTTATTTTTGTAAAACTATTACATTACCTATAATTTGAAATGAAATTTATTGAATTTTGGAGGTGAACCACCTCCCTCAATTAATTGGTAGTTGGATTTATCTCATCCTTCCATTACATTATATTTTATGCAGAAATAAGTTTTATTCTATGTTTTTATGTTCCATGACACTTCCCTATTAGTTAATTATGAAATAATGATAAATAAATAATGGGAAATTAATATATAATATATTAAATAAAATAAAGGTATATAAATATATAAGAATTAGTTTTTTTATGTTTAGTTATCTAGTGGTATATGTTTTGGGGTAGCGTGTATATTTTTTATGGATATATATAAAATAATATACGTAAAAATAGGCAAGAGATTTGAGATAATTTTTGTTGGAATAACTAGTGGTATAATTTGGAATATATCAATTACATTTTTTCAAGATCTATTGTGAATCATATGAGAAAATATTTCATAGTTAATATATCTTTATATATTTGGGGTTGATAGATGGAGTACTTATGGAGATAAAATCTAATTATAGGGAATTTCTAAGAAACCTAAAGAGGGAGAATATTGGAACTATCATTATACCTAAAAGGGGATAATTTTAGTTTTTTTACTCAATAGTTTGTTCATATCAATTAATTTTTTTATAGCTATTTATTTTAAAAAATATAAAAAAATTATGAAGACGAGTTGATTGTGAAAGGAAATGAAATTATGAATAATTATACAAAAAATATTTGTATATTCTATTTTGGATGATTATTTTTTTGAGATTCATCTCATAGGGAAAATTTATTGATTTATAACTCCTTTAAATAAATCCCTCAAAGATACATAACCATTTTGGGGTTTATAAAACCAAGTAATGATCCATTTGAATAATTCATTTTCTAAAACATTTTGATGATTGATTATTTGATATCTTAAGATTCAATTTCATCGTATGTTGAATGATGATGTGTTTAGAAATAATTTTTAAAATGGTTTGAAATAACTTTTTGTCTACCATTGGCTGTTAAAAGACACAAAAAAATTATTATAAGAATTATAAATTGGAATTTTTATAGAATATCTATAATCCATTAGTAGAAAATGGTAATCACTCAGTTAGAAAAAATGTGTTGAAAAATTTAACAAAAATAGAATATTTTTGTACATATAAGTGACACAATATAGAAGTAGATTTGAATAAAATTTAAAAAAAATTCATGTAGAATGAATAAAGTGTTATTATTAACTGAATAAATGATTTTATGTGTCAAAAAATGAACTTGATCAATAATTAATAGTGAGTCTGATCTATTTATGGTTTTGTAAATGGAACTGTGATTTGAAAAAATTCATTAAAAAGTTTTTTTAAATTTATGTAATGATCAAGGGAGATATAAATTAATTTTTAGAGACAATTTCTTTATCCATTACATTGTATGACATACGGAATAATCTAGACATGATTTTAGATGATAATATAAATCTATGATAGGTTTTTTGATTTATTAATTTTTATATACTAACATTGTCTAAAATAATTATATTTTATAAAAGAATAGTGATATAGGGAAATAAAAGTGTAATTAACATGGAATATATTTTTTCATAATTTTATATTGTCTATATAGTGATAATTAGAAAGATAGGGATGTTTTATGTGATAAAGATTTTAGTGAAAAATACCATCTTGGGTTCGGTGTAATTTATAAACTAATTTTTAAATTGATTTTTTAGGTTTTAAAAATTAGTCTAAGGACCATATATGAAAGTACTTATAGGATGGAAATTAGGTAAATTGATCATGTGTTAGGGTATGAAACTAAAAATAATAATTATATTCCCAGACAGCATGTTTGGGATTTTTGGTACACTAGAACATTGTTTTATATATGCTCCTTATATGTTTCCCACTGGGTGAATGAGCCACACTAATTATGTCTATGAATTTTTTATTTCATTTTACATTTTTTATAATGATTTTTTTATCTTGACAGATTCATTATTCCATATAACATTGGGATGGGTTCTAATTTATCATTTTTGGAATATATAATTTACACTTAGATTAGACCTCCAAACCCAAATATTAGAGTGTTAGGACCTCGGTAGAAACACTATGATGCTGGATGAAAATTTTCAAGAAAACATAATCTACCATAGGATACTCTATTAATGGATAATTCATATAAAATGGAGTTTATGTCTTTATTTATAAAAAAGAGCACTGGCATATGAGGTTGATTATGAAATGAACACTCATTCCTTATTTGTTCTATGATTTAAAGGGGATATAATAATATATTTGGAATAAAATGATGATAATTATAAATATAATTTTATATTCCATAGATTATTTATCAACCCTAAAGGTAAGAATTAATTAATTATAATTGAGTGTTTAGGTTCAAATGGATGAACAATTTCTACCATAAAAAAATAAGATATATTTTATGTTCTAATATTATTATTTTTTCTTTTCATATAAATTTTACAGATATTTTTTTTATATTTTTTTGTTTAAATATATATATTATCAATAAAAAATTTCAAACTAGTAAAAAAATAAAAATATATAAAAATTTAGACATTAGATTGAAATTTCATTAATATAATATTTTTATGACTAACATGTTTCCATTTGGGATTATATTTCATTTGTATCATTGGACACCATTTTCACCAAATGTTATTTTAAAATCCAAGAAGTTTTTATCTAAACAAATTTATTATTAAAATTTATTGAATAAAGTGGTTAGTGGATACCAAAGGAGTTATTGTGGCCCCATCAAAGTTGGCAGACCAATCCCATTCATTGGTTCATGAATTACATAAAAATTAATTTATATGAAACATAATATTATATATTTTTGATTAAAAAAATATTTTATTACATAAAAATATTATTATTTGAGTAGTGGTTTATCAAGAATTGGTTATTTTCTTTAAATAATTTTTTATATTTTGGAATATACTGTTTTGGTCATTATAATGTCAACCACTGTAGATTAGACTCACAGTGCTTCCCTGAAAATGTCACCACCCCAAAGGAGGTTGTTTTAATTTAAATCATAGTTGAAGTATGTGAAAATATATATTGGGTTTGATTAATGTAACCAATTATTTTTTTTCCTCTTTATTATATATTATTAATGATATATGAAATTGGATTTGGGTTATGCAATATCATAGAACATTTTATCAGTTTTTGAATGGTTAATAATTATAACTTATTATTATTATTATTATAGTATAAATGAAGTAATTTTATTAATTTTATGTAATATTTATTTATTTTAATATAAATTATCACTAAAATAACATGTATATTATATTATCTAATTTTCCATATTGTTATAAATATATTTTTGAATTAGGTAGTATTTTAAAAATGTTTTTCTATTATATGAAATTATGTTTATCACACTATTTTAGAAAATGTGATTTACAAATACTAGTAGTGGCATTGTTTCATTTAATAGAATTTAGGTGATGAAAATACTAATATTGGTCAAGTCCTCAAGAGGCCTGATGGTTTTTATCCGACATGAAATTTTCCATTGGAATTTGTAACTAAAAGTAATTATTTTTTCATAATGAAAATGAAAATTATTTCATGGTATCCTTGAATAAAATTGGAATGGAAAAGGGCCCTTGAACATGTTAAATTACTCAAAAATGATTGGGTCTTCCATGCCCATCAATTGAATAAATCTTGGAACTCCAATTAACCTGACAAAGTGACTAGAGATAAATTTATATGAATATAGAAAAAATAAATCACGAGAGTTGAATTTTACTTAACATGATCTGAAATACATAATAATTTTATGTTTTAGTGAGTCATTTACTTTAAAATTATGTAATTAAAATTCTTGATTTTTATAAAAGTATGAAATATGTAGGAATAAAAGAATAAATGTGATCTAATATATCAGAATAATGATTAGGTGGATATTAATTTTTAGTCCAAGAGCATCATGATACATAATTCCCATAACCATTTTATAAAATAAATAATTATAAGGTAAACACTTTGAAAATATTTATGGGAGAGAAGTTACTCATGAACTTTTGTGCATATGGAATTTCTATTTTTTATTCATATTGAAAATTGTGTTTGGATATTTTTTTTGATTTTTCAATGTAAACATGTTTTGATATGTGAAATTTATTCATCAAATGAAGTAATATGAAGATATGGAATGAAATGGGAAATTAAAATGGAAATTAGAGGATTTTAGACACTTTTTTCAAGGTGCACAGTTTCTCCTAAGTCCATGAATCCTTGCACCCCAACCTAGATACCCATGAACACCTTGGATCCTCAAGATAGAACCACCCACATGGTTTCTGTATTATTAGAAAAACCCTACATATCCTCCAGGAAATCCTATAGAGTGTGCTAGTATGGAGGCTGTGGATTCTCACATGGTCTCCACACAGATAATCAAACTATATAGAACAACCCCATAAATTTTGTTCCATATATCCCTGAGATAGAACCTTAAGCATGTTTTTCTCATTACTAATCTAATAGTGCACCTAAATCATTAAATAGTCAACATGCCTCCACCTACTTTCTATCTACCTCCCTACCCACTATTTGACTGAGTGTTTGGACACCTAACCACACATTTACAGTGGGGGGGGGGGGGGTGGAAACTTAATTCTCAATATACTATTTTTTAGGAAGAGTATCAATAAATAGGTAATCCATATTCGTAGAGGAGGATCTTTAAACTCATTTATTAAATTTTTTATGATTTTTAATCTTTCTATTTTTTGGTATTTTTCATTTCTTTCTCAGTTATAATGAACACAAGTTGTATGAAGATCTTGTTTGTCATAATTTATTCTATGAGTAGCTAGTTCCTTTTATCTATTGGGGGAGTGGGAAATGAAGATTAGTTGGTGATAAAATTCACTAATTGTGTTAGTGTCTGTTTTTTTGTATCTCTTATAACTCTCTTACATCTCCTTTATCCCTCATAATGAAAACTTGATATTAGATTAAGAAAAGATACTAAAAGGATATCTAATAGAATAACAACAAGTGATCCCATGACCATTGGGTGAACTCCTTGTCTAAAAAGAGGATTGTTTTTATAATGTTTTTAAAAATAATTTCTGAGATAAAGAATTATATTTCTATTAACTTAATTGGAAGTCATCAGAACAAGGGAGTTCCATTAAATATGAAACCCAGAGATGTGATTCTTTATGAAGAAAAAAAATGATAAGATAATCAATTTTTGACAATCATCATAACTATCTACATCCCCATCAAATTTTTTATATTTATTTTTTAAAATAGATTCTATGTTTTATTGTTTAAAGTAAATTGTTAAACTATTTTGATGGTTTAATCATTCAAACCTCCAAAACAACTTCCAAAATCCTCAAATATTAACTCAATATTCAGTTTCCCTTCATATAATAAATCCCAATTCATGTGACAGAACACTTCAAATATTTCTATGGATCATCCTCCATACCTATTATATAATAGTTATGAGAGTTGGTAATACAATTTATGCCACCTAAAGTTACACGTTGGCTGGAACAACCCCAAATTATGGCACCTTTTCTAGGGATAAATTAAATGGTGTTTTCTGAATTGATGATTATATTAATTAAGTGAAATCAATGAATATAAATTATGTAAAATTCTATTCTTAACCCCATTTATTTTTTTAGTTTATTTAAATTTCAGATTTTAAAATTGGTGTGTTGTTTTGTGTTGTGTAGGACCAAATGTGCATGAGAATCCTGATTACTTGTGCTAAGAATGACGAGTTAGAGAAAACACTTTTGTTTGACCCAGAAATAAATGGAATGATATCTAGTTAATGTCAGGAACTTATGGGAGAACAAAACTAGAACACCCACATGGTGAATATGTAAGAGGAAGAACTGGATTATATCCAATGATTTGGATAATATTTTGGACTTGATTGGAATTAAAACCAATATCTCATCACTGTTGGTGATCCAAAAAATCATCCTCCTACCAACTATATGAAATATGTCCCTCAGAACCATAATTTTCCACCAGATAAATTTTTTATAGGGTATATCAAAATACCACCATAATATCTTCCACCATGAAGGTAGCCATACATTATTTATATTCAATTGCCCTACCTTTCCTAGGAGTATTAGTATATGCCACAACCTCCTCAAGAATGGATCCCTATGTACCTTACCCTTATAGAGTATGGGATACCATCAATTCATGGTGTAGATATAGGCATATTATGTCTAATGATTTATGAAAAACACTTAGATATTAATCCTATCATTATGCATCCCTTTCATAGTATGGTTCAATTTGGGGGTTTACCAAGAGAAGACCCAAATTCCCATCTCTCATTTTTTTGGAAATACGTGATACATTTTGTTTCCACAGAGTTTCATAGGATACAATATAGACCCATTTATTTCTTTATCATTAAGGTACAATGAAAAGTATTAGATAAAAGGGATACCCCAAGATTCTATCCTCACATGGGAGGAATTGGATCAAGAATTCCGGTCTAAACACTTTCCTCCCTCCAAAATGGCGACGTTACAGAATGAGATTCATAATTTTCCATAGCACGAGTCATAATATTTATATTAATCATGAGAACACTTCAAGGAGAGTTTTAGTAAATTTCCATAACATGGCCCCCATTATATATGAAATTTACATTTTTTTTATGGGGGTCATATAATGAACACAAAATTTATGGTGTATATGGATGCTAGAGGATCATTAATGAGAAAATCTCATAAATAATTCTTTTAACTTTTAGATGATATATCATCCAATTTCTTCCAATTAAATTTTTAGTGGGGAATATAGAAGAGATATATGCATAACAATGATTCCACCATAATTATAATTGATCAACTTGATATCGTATCAAGGAAGATCAATGCTTTGAATTTAAAAACAACTTCTCAACATCTAGTAGTAAACCAACCAACTTACAATGAATGGGGTGACAATCATATCATGGGTGAATGCCCTAGGCTAAGCATTTTCTCATTGATGAGTGAAGTATGTTATGAATCTGATAAATAAAGTCCCAATATGTTCCCTCTGTACCAGAACCCCATATGGAAATGTAATACAAATACAGGTTAGGGACAATAGCAAAGTCATCAGCCACAACATCAAAATCCACCTGGTTATGGTAAAAAATAATATCAAAATACAAATATGTGGAAACATAAAGTCAATAAATATAAAAAAGGGTAATATTAATTGCAAGGGTATCAAAACCATCATTTGAAACAACCTTACCAACAACCAAAATAGTAGCAGGTTATTCAGAAACAACCTCCACATGAACAACCATCAATGTTAGAAGAGATGATTTCAAAATTTATTACCATAGTTGAAACCATATTTCAGAACCAAAAATAATCCATTTGTAGTATCAAGAACAATACAGGACAACTATCCAATCAACTATTTGTGTGGAAACCCGATACATTACCAATAAACGCAACACAAAAACCCACATGGGGTGGCCTATGTGGTAACATTTCAAAGTAGGAAGGAGATATCTCAATAAGTGACTAAAATGAAAGGGGGATATGATGTTTAAAATGAAAACATATCCACTCCGTATTTGAAAAAACAAGTTAAAGTAAAAGAGTTTCCCCCATAAAATGATTTATCCAATGAGAATAATGCCACACTTGATAAAGAAAAGGAGGTGGTTAATCCTTGTAAATCCACATTTCCTTTTACAGAATGTATGAATCAAAAGAAATTTGACAAATAGTGTAGATTAATCATGGAATCTTTTTGCAAAATCTATATCAATATACCCTTTGTGGAGGAATATACCCAAATTCCCAAATACACAAAGTTCATGAACAAGATCCTTTCTAACAAAAGGAAAATGGAGGATTTTGGTACCATTCCTCTAAATAAGGAATGTTCTATAGTGGCACAACATTCAATTACTCCAATTATTCAAGATCATTGGAGCTTCCATATTATAATTATAATAAAATCATGTGAGTTTGGGAAGGATGTTTGTGACATGGGGGTAAGTGTGAATTTAATGCCTTTGGTATTTTCAAGAATCTGGTACTAAATAAATTTAAGCTTACTCATGTGGACCTACAATTGGATGATTTCATGATTAAATATCCAAAGGGGATTATTGAATATGTTCTTATGAAGGCTGTGAAGTTAATTCTCCACACCGATTTCATTATTCTTGACATGGAAGAAGATTCATAAGTAACACTAATTTTTGGGAGACCCTTTTTAGTTATGGGTAATGTGTTGATTGTTGTCCAACATGGTGAATTAATATTCTAAGTGAGGGGGGGGGGGTGAAATAGTCTACTTTAATGTTCTTATAGTATTCAAACTATCCTTGTTTTTTGAATGTAAGGATTGGTGCACCTTAATTATAGTTTAAGATCATGTAAACTGAATAATTATTGACATTGGTATTTCTTTATCTATTTGGGAGATTGATTCAATAGACATACAGCCTAATTATGATCATGAAGAGATGTACTATATTTATTGACAGGGTTTCCATTATTTACAGTGAGGAGTAATTCAAAACAGTTTAGAATAATAATATGTTGAACCCATTATTCCTTTGTTTCTTAAGGCTCCACAACTAGAGATTAAGTCTCTTCCATCATCTCATAAGTTTAGATATTTAGGTTATAGGGAGAAAATCCCTATTATTCACAGTGAATATATGTCACAAGATAAAGAGAATGCACCTTTTGAAATTCAAAAAAGAATAATGAAAGAATTTTTCTAGATAGTGGATTACTTTTATGAAATTATTATAACTATATGTAACCATAAGGTACTTCTGGAAGAAGAAGATAGATCAATTCTACAACCACAGTGACACTTAAATCCAATAACGAGGAAGGTGGTTAAAATAGAATTGATAAATTTGTTAGATGTTTGAATAATATACCCAATTTATAACAGTATATGGTTCATCCATTTGCAAGTGGTGACCAAAAAGGGTGGTGTCACCATAACTTTAAATGAGAAGATGAAATTAATCATAAATCTGATAGTTCCCGGATGGGGAGTATGCGTCAATTATAGGAATATTAATGACACCACAAGGAATGACCACTTTCCAATTCCATTCATGGATTAGATGTTGGATCCCTTAGCAGGTAATAAAATTTTCTACTTCTTAGATTGTTATTCAAGATATAACAAAATTTCAATTTCCCCTGAAGATCTGAGAAAGAGAACATTCCATGACCATATAGAACATTTTACTACTATCATAAATCATTTGGTATGGGTAATTCTCCAGCCACCTTCTATTGGTGTATATTATAATTTTCCATTACATGGTGCAGAAAATTATAAATGTTATCAGGAATGAATTCTTGGTCTATTGGAAGTCATTTTAAACTCACTTGAACCACTTGGAAATTGTGATAGAATGGTGCGAGAAGACAAATTTGTTCACGAATTGGGGAAAATTATATTTTATTGTGAAATGTGGTATTGTATCCAGCCACTAGATCTTCGATAATTTGATATAGGAAGATCACATGATTATTGATGTAGTAGAAAACTTTCCAATTCTTACTTTTATCGATGCAATTCAGAGTATTCATAGGCATTCACGATTTTATAGAAATTTCGTAAGAGATTTTTTGAAGATAGACAAGACATTAACTAATTTTATATCAAAGGATGTTATCTTTGAATTCAATGATCCCAACAATGGATAATTTCATCTTTTGAAACAATGATTGGTGGAATCTCTGATCTTGATTTCCCCATGTTTGGAGGACCAGTTTGAACACATTTTTTATGAAAGCGATTCTATAGTGGGATCGGTTCCTGGAAAATAGATTGACTGAATCTTTTGGCCTATTTAATTTATGATAAGTTGCTTAAATTAAGCTCCAATAAATTATACCACCATAGAAATAGAAATTTTGGTAGTGGTATTTTCATTTTATATATTTCAATGTTACATTATGATACCAAAAGTCATTGTTTATACCAATCATGTAAAACTCAAGTAACTATTAAACAATAAATATTAGAGAACAATGTTGATTAATTAGGTGATTTTGTACAAGATTTTGATTTGGATATTCATGATAATAAGGTAATGAAAATTTGGTTGTTGATCATCTCTCCCTCTGGGAATTTCCTCACTTGGAAATAGAATAAGACAAAGAGATCAAGGAAGACTTCCTAGATGAACACATATTATTTTTAACAATTACCACTCGTCCATGGTTCACTAACATTTCCGATTATTTGGCCACAAGATTTCTTTATCCCAATCTCTCTTACCAGAAATGAAATCATTTTTAATCATAGGTAAAGAATTAATTTTCTAAAGATATACTAATATTATGATCACGTGGAGATTACATAATTTGTCACATTATACCTGAGGTGGAAATTAATAAAAGTTTATAATTTTTTCATTCATATCCTGTAATATGGAATCATGGAAAATACCACACAACTGTTAAAAATTCATATATGAATTTTTCTATCCCACAATGAATAAGGATTCCCTGAATATTTTTCACAACGTGATAAGTGAAAGGGGATCAATAATATTGGGTGAAGATATGAGATTCCCCAACACCCCATCCTTGAAGTGGATGTATTCAATTTGGGGGATATTGACTTAATTGGGCCATTTCCACCATCATAAGACAACACATACATTCTAGTATGTGTATATTGTGTATATAAATGGGTAGAAGCTACTTCCATAGCCCAAAACAAGACAAAGGTCATCATCAATTTTTTGAAGAAGCATAGTTTTAGTAGGTTTGGTGTTCCCCATGTACTCATTAGTTGTAGGGGATACATTTTGATAATTCCATGAAGAGAATAGTTCTCACATAATGAGGTGCGAAACACCTCACGGGGAAACTATAACACCCCCAATATAGTGGTCATGTTGAAGTTTCTAATCATGAGATTAATCAAATATTGGAAGAGGTAGTGGTAGAATCAAGGGAGGATTGGTATAAAAATATAAACGATGCTCTATGAGCATACCCGACTACTTTAAAAACATTGTTGGGAATGTCCCCATTCCGTTTAGTCAATGGAAATAATTGTCACTTCCCTGTAGAGCTCAAAAATAAAGAAAAATGGGACATAAAATCTTTGAATTAAGATTTTAAGGATACTAAAGAGAAATATAAATTCCATCTATCTTAGCATGATGAGATCTGGATGGAATTATATGAAAATTCCAAGATTTACAAGGAGAAGAAAATTGTTGTTCATGACAACCAAATTTTCTTAGAAATCCTTCCAACCCAGTGATCAAGTATTTTTATTCAAGTCATGGTTAATATAGTTTTCAGGTATGCTAATGTCCTAATGGTCAGGACCTTTAAATGTAGTCAAAGTTTTCCATGATAGTGTGGTGGAAGTTTATGAAGAAAATGTTTAGACATTCAAAGTGAACATATAGTGTCTAAAAACATATTTTCAAATAGAGGATATGGTGGTCACAATAGACACCTTGCAATTCATTTAACAAGTGGATCATGTATATCTACATTTAGACAATAAATGTATCACTTACCGAGAGGTATCCTAAAATTTCATAAATTTTTTCAAAATAATTGTTTGTATGTGTTTGCTTAGGGGAACATGTTAGTAAATTTTTGAATTTTTTGTGTGTTTTAGTTATAGGATCAATGAAAAGTGATAGAAGTGTAATTTAAAATTTATTATGATCAAATTAAATGTCATATGGAAATATCAAATTATCTTAAAATATAATTTGGGGTAAATAATTTTAATTTAAACAGTTTTATGTCAATCAAATGGGGGAAAATACAAAAAAAATCATGGAAAGGGGTACCCTCATGGATTGAAAAAGGGTTACCAAACCTTGACCTAAACCGTGTGGGTAAGGAACCATATTCCAGAACCACTCTACATAGTTACTGCAACATTTATTAAACTGTGGGATGTTTCTTCACACCACATAAAAAGACAAAAAAAATTTAAATATTGAATTCCATCCTCCAATTTTAAAACACCCAAAATCACGAAACTCCAAACATCCCATCCATGTGCAACCACTTCTTATCCCTCTACTTCAACCTTCCAGATATATCTCATTCTCTTACGTTATCTCTATTTCCATGGTATGTTCTCTTCTCTCCTCTTCCTCTTCTCTTTATTTCTAGCTACTTCCCCTATCCTTCTTCCCTAGGTTTAGGGGAGTAAATATTATCCCCCACCCCCATTTCAATATTTTTTTAGTTTTTCAATTTTAGGTTTTCTTTACCATCTTAATAACAACTCTTTCCAAACCATAATCCATACACATAAACAAATATTTTCTTCAAAAATCTCATTTTTAGGGAATAATTTTATAAATTAATGGGTTTCCATTGGTTGTTTAAATTTTTTAATAATAGAAATTCTATTTTTAATCTATTAATTTTTTTTCATGTTTTTAATTTATATGTGTTGTATTCTATTTCTTGTAGGATTACAAACCAAATCTTCATGGCCTCATCCAAATTTACCCATACTTCTGGATTAGAAAACCCCCTTCACCCACACCTTAAATTCCATATGAAATACACAAATTAGTGTTATTGAGTTTTTGTCACATGTGAGGTCCATAATCATTGCTGATTTGATCCAAAAAATATTGATTCCTTGGGAATTTCTGATGAGTTTTAGTGGTTGATTTCCAATGGGCACCTTACAAAGGCACATTCTGTTCACCAACCCACTTTTAAGGAGCTACTATATGACTTTTCTACCACATTTTGATGCCGTAAAAGATATAACATTAATAAGAAGGGAGAATTGGAAATGGATTCAAGTGATGTCATATTCTACCTTATGAACCATCAATTTAGTTTTTGGATGGGGCAATTTTCCACATTTGTCAGTAATTAAGAACAGTACTATGTTTAGAGCATTGAATTTTATAAAGTAGCCCAGGAATGGGACCCTATCACTATAAGAGAATTTTGGTCCACCATTTACAACCCTGAATTACCCTATGTCGCATAAACTACCAAGGCCTCCCAAATCCTGAACCCCACATATCGTATTCTACATCAGATTATCACCACATTTTTCTCACCCCAGTCTGATAGAATGGGAAATGTTATCCTATGATATGTTTTCATCCAATGATCCATTTTCAATAGGGTACCAATCAAAATATCCTTTTCCTTTCATCAATACCTTTATAAAATGTTTTCAAAACACAAAGAAAATAGTTTCATTGGCCCTTACATGACTCTCGTTGCTGAAAATCATTATTAGTTTTGAGGTCAACATGAGGAAGCCTAGGATGTGTCCCACACCAAATCCACCCTCGCTGATACCTCCCACTAATCACCCCATGATGGTTACTACAAACCCTCATTTCCAAAAACCCCTATAGATCATCCACACTACTTATCCTATTAAACATTCCCCCCCCATGGAGGCACCCCATTTGAAGACCTGGGTCTAAATTGGATGCTAAAAAAAGATATGTCTGCTATGTTTGAATTCCAGGTTTAATCCATTAGGATTAATATGGAAAGACTAATCATGAATTATATCTCTTCCCCATATCTCTATTATCCCATACCCATCCATCCACCATCATAATACGTTTACAGCAATGCCTCCACTCACCCAGATCTCAGATGGACTTCCTCTCCACCGGTGAATCCCCTAGCAGCTCCTCCTACCGATGGGATGGACACTGATTCGTAGTTGTCCAATCCCTCATGGGAGGAGGTATCCTATTCCCAATTATGATATCCCTTGGGCACTAATCCCTCTATGGTATGTCACTAATTTATTTAGTTATTATGCTTCTTCTTCAAATTTATCTTTTAGAACTCTATTTTGGAACATTCCTTTTCATATGAATTTTTCTTTATTTTTCATAAATGGTGTGATTGTGTGATCCTTTTTCTCATTCTACTTATTTCTTCTAGGATTTTATTTCATCACATTTTATGGTTTCATTGTTAGTAAAACATATGTATCACTCTTTTCAACATGAGGACAATATTCCCCTTGGTAGGATCTCACACACCAACTACCACCCTTTTTCTGTCATCTGTCTATGGTTTCCTCCTATTCGGATTCCTATTTCATTCATTCTAAATATTATCACTCCCCTTGCCTACATTTTCTCTACACACCCTTCTCCAACTTACCACAGTCATAGGGGACTGTGCTCAGTTTTAAATGTGGGGGAGGGTGCCCACTTTATACACACCATTTGATCATTTCTGTGATATTACCTATAATGAAATTTTTCTTAGTGGACCTATAAAGACTATCTTAGATGTCAGACACCTGAACCAACTACATAAAAATTAATTTTGGAGACTCATTTTTGAAAGTCCACATATGTTCAGATTGATAGGGTCGTTTTTTATGTGAAAAAGAATTATAAAACTTAAATATAAACCATTATACAATCATTCATAAAACATTTTATTTAAAAATAAACATTTTTATGGATAATTTTAAATTAAGGAACCCCTTATAATGAAAATTTAATTATGCATTGAGGGAAGAGAAGTATAGAAATTGTTGATGTTTCACTAGTCGTTATTAATTGGCCTTATTTTCATGAACACTTGACTTTCTCTCTCAATTAATCATGATAAAAAATAGACAATTTGGGACCCAAATTTTAATTCTATTATCTCACCCTAATGAAAATAATTCAAGATATAAAAATTCATTCCCATGTATTTTTGGGCCTTTCATCATCCTTAAAATAAGTAATTCAATGAGTCTGTGTGACCTATAAAAGTGATAGACTATCATTAGGTGTTGAAAAAATCTATGATTAATGTACCTAAGTGTATGATGAAATGGAAGTGGATAATGGACCAATATTTTAATTAAGAAGTAAAATTTCAATTTTACAAAAAAATTATTTAGGAGTGAATATTTGGGTGTTTTGAATTGAGCTTAATTTGTTTGTGAACTTCAAAGATTGGTCAAACAATAAGAATTTATATAGTAATTTAAATAATAACTCATGAAAATATCATTTTCATTTAGTTTATCTAACCTATGATATTTTTATCCATTTTTTAGTGAATCCTTTGAGATGAATTCCTAGGTATTTGTTTGAGGCTCCGATCAAGTGTTTGGGAGTTTGACGCACTTTTATGCATATGGAATTTTTGTTCTTTTATGAATACTGAAAATTGTTAACTAGATAAATTGATCTGATTTAATAACCTAAACATGTTTTTATTTGTGTAATTTAGTCATCAAAGTAGATAAAATGAAGATATTCCATGAACTAGGAAATTCAGATAGGAATTGGAGGCTTTTGGACCCTTTTTCCTAGGTGCATCGTTACTATAAAGTTCAGGAAACCATGAACCCCATCCCAGATGCATGTGAATAGCTTGGAGACATGAGATAGGACCATTTACATAGTTTATACATGGTTTTCCATACTACTCTGATCCTCTATGAAATTGTGCTTAGTGTACTTATATAGTGGCAATGACTTATCACAACGTCTCTGCACTGTTAACCAAAGTTTGCAGACCAAAACAAGAAACCATGTGCTATAGATCCCCTATATTGAACCTTAATCATGATTGTAGAACAATTAAATTAACATTGTGCCTAAATTATAGGACAATCAACAGGACACCACATACATTCTATCTACCTATCTATCTACCATTTGACCAAGGATTTGGACTCATAACCACCCTTGTATAGGGGGGATGGTCAAACAATTCTCCATAGACTATTTTTTAGGAATAAGATCATCCATGAGTCAATCCATATTGGTGGATGTAGAGGTTGAAACTTGTTCTTTTAATTTTTAAGGATTTTCCCCTTATGGTTGCTTGGTGTTTTTAATTTCTTTCGTAGCTTTAATGAACACCATAAGTATAAAGATCTTATGTTTAATCATTTATTCAATTCATATCTAATTTATTTTATGTGTTTAGGATGTGTGTAATGAAGATTCATTAATAATAAAATCCACTTATTATGTTAGTGTTGGTTTTTTTATATCTCCCATAAATCTCTTTCGTCTCATTTGATCCTCTAAATGGAAACTCTATATCAGATCATGAATAGAGCTACCAAGGATCTCTAAGAAATTTATGATGAGTGATTTCATGACCATTATGTTCACATGTTATCTCAAAAGGGATTTGTTTTCATAATTTTTTTAAAAACCAATTCTCAGATCAAAAAATTGATTTCTATTAACTCAATCAGAACTCACCAGACCAATGGAGCTCTACTAAATTCTTAACCATGAAATTTGAGTTCTAATGAACAAAAAATTAAAATAAGATAATAAATTTTTTATTATGTTAATATCTATAAAAATCACGACATATTTATTATAATTATTGTTTGAAAAATATTATAAATTTTATTGGTTTAAGTATATTTTTATATGATTTTGAAGAGTTAATTGTTAAACCCTATGAAAAAAATTCAAAACACACAAATATGGACTCTAAATTAAGTAACCATTCTTTTAATTAATCACGATTCAAGTGACATAACACTTTAACTCTCCAAGTGGATCGACCCATATATATACTATACTAATTGTGAGAGTTGGTAATTCAATTTGGGCCACCAAAAGTAAAATATTAGCTATAATGACACAAGATTCACCATCTATTATGTTAAAATAAATTATAAATATTAATTTTTAATTTTGAGTAATTTCAATGGCACAACTAAATTAAAAAATATCTAATTAATTACAATGATGATGACATAACTTTAGTAATGTGACAAAAGTTCTAAATAATAAATAATTCAAGAGTCAAGTCACTGGGGATTCTTCTTCAAAAGGAGAGATTTTGGCGGATCATGATATGTGGTGGACTATGAAGAGGAGAAAATGATAATCATAGTGAACTAAAGTATTTTAATAATCCCTAAAGTAATTTTCCATATTTTTTCAAAATTCATACTATTTCATATCGATTAATGATGATTATTCATAGACATCTCCATAGTGGGGAAATATAGATATAGTTTATAGATTTTATATTAATTGAATTTAATAAATGGAATGTTTTTTTGATATTATTTAATAGTAATGAGAAATTTACCAAATTATTATATAGTAGTTTTGAGGAAATAAATGAATTAAATATTATGGAATTTTAGTTTACATATTATGAGTGGTAACATGTTTTAAAAAGAAAATTTTATTAAAAAATCCATTTTATTTAATATACCATAAATTATATTTATTCATAACTATTCAAATTATCAATAATAGGATTTATTATAGGAAATTCGTTTCATAGAAAAATGTTCTTAGTATATCGATTGAGTGATTTTTGAATTAGTCCTTATACTGAAAACAATTTCACAATTTAACATAAAGACTATGAAAATCCAAATCAACTCTTAATAACATTCAAATGATCATAAAATAAAACAAAATAATGGATTACTGTTTTAGTTTAAAATAAAAATATATATTAGTAAATTTCGATGTATACAACTTTAATTGAATATATTTAATACATCATAAAAATGTTTTTTGAAATTTAATTAAAATTATATAAATATTGAATGATGTTATTATCAAAGATATGCATATAAAAAGAGATGAATTATTATTTACTAGTAACATGATATAATTTATTAATCCAAAATTATGGTCTTTGTCATACATAAATCTCTAAGTAGATGGGACTATTCATAGGAAGTGTTGTAGTTTATGTTAGAAGGATACTTGGAACCACAAGATCCACTAGATAATAATCGTCTAGTATATCTAGTCCTATTATAAAATTCAATGAACATATATGTTTGGGAATTGGAAATTTTATTGATACAATTCATTGGGATATGGTTGGGTTCTAGTCATGAACTCTGTCCTCACTATGTAGTTGAGTGGGTCATGCAACTAGGTATAGTTGACATGGTCCTAAACTGCTAATGTTGTAACTCACTTTAGGATTTCTTTTCATCATGTTTTGATACCCCTTGGGTAATTTATATATCTATCAGGGTTCCATTTGATGAATAATTTGGTTATTAAGTGGCTCTTATATTTCATGAAATTGAGTGAAAATATCAAAAAATTATTCATTTTCCAATTAAGTCTTATGTATAGTCCATTTATCATTTTTTTTCATAAATATAAAAATTTGATATTTTTAGTTACATTTCAACCCATTTTATTACAGTTGATAATTTCTAAATATTTTTTTTAATTTCAATATAATTCAAACCCTATTCTTGATAAATCCATGCTAATAAAACCATTTTTTTAAAAATTTTTAGAATTAGGAATTATATTCATAAATAGAATGAATATAGATTTATTATTATTTTCTCTATTTGAATTAATTGAAAAATATACATTAACATTTTTAATTATAGAATTTCATTATTTTAAGGCTCTTTATTTTTTGTATCATTAATATCATTCATTTCGATTTTGATATCAAATTAAATTTTTATATTGAAAAATTCAGGTTTTTTATTTTTTTATACCATTTTATATTTATTAAATTATATTTATTATTTTTATGCTCATATTGGAATCGAATCTTATTTTCAATTAATTCACCTTTTTAATTGTTAAATTAATTTAAATTTAAATACCGAATATGTATACACTGAATAATATATTCAATTTTATAGGATGGATATATAAAATGAAAATGGAAAACTACAACACTAAACTCAAAATTGATTATTACCACATTTATTCTATCAATATAGAAACCATTATTTGAGTGATAATGTATAAAAATTCAACAAATCCCTTATAATGTCTCATGTTGATGTCCAAGTGATGGTATGAGGATATTTAGATTAACTATAAAAAGGGATTTATATTTTCTGTAGGGACCCCATATAAGGTATATCAATCAACTACAACCTAGAAAACAAATATATTAAAAAAAGACTCCAAAAACCATTGGTTTCACCTCATATGAAATAAATTGAAACATTACTGACCAATGATATGATACACCTACAAAATAAGAATCAACTACATAATTTATATAAGTGTAGATATCCTTTGTGATTTACCATGTTACCCTATTTTGGGTGACAGTAAGAAACTATATAATCCACTTTAACCTATGGTTCCCAACTCCTACTTCCAAATGGATGATCACACTATTAAAACTAACCACAAGAATCATCATCAACATTATACACCAAAATCCATCTTCAACAACTAACAAGTGATGGTCAAACAATGATAAAAATCAAGATATTCATAGATATTGAAGAATTTAGAAGAATGTGGGCTTTGGGTCGAAATGATGATTGAATTCATGAAGCTTGAACAAATATGGATCAATGACCAAGATAATTTTATTTACCCAATCCATTGAAGAATATATGGTCTTACAGATTATTAAACAAGCTAACCATAAAAAATCTAATTTTAATTTGGGAAGGAATCAAGATGGACTTAACTAGCATTAATCAAAATTATTTTATTAGAAAAATATTAGTTGAAAACATTATTGAATCCTTTAACATAATTTTTAATGAATTGTAATAATTTTTAAATCCATGTAAATTATTTTTTGGATAAGGAATGAAGAATATGATAAAATTAGTAACCTGAGTCATACATAAGATTACACATCCAGTTTTAATTAAGTTGTTATTGAATTGAGATGATGTATTGATGCCTATGATTGATTTCAATGAGTTTATTTATTATATAGGATCATATGATGATGAAATGGATGAAATCTGCAATGCCCAATTCTATTTTTTCATGCCAATTTTTGGGTGAATACCATGTGAATAACATAATTCCTTAATGAAGTTCGACATGAAGAAGATGGATTAGAAAAGATGGTGTGCCTTTCATGATAGATAATGATTTAAATTTCAAGGGTTTTAATGATGATTTAAAGGGACATAGATATAATATTCTATTTGGTTGATAATGAAGCTTCATTTCTGTGAGATTTTCACTTTGAGATCCATGAAATTTGAAACGAAAAATCATATACACCTGAACTGGTTCAACAAAATATTGAACATGGATTCAAGAGTTTAACCACTTATGTTTGTGATATCTAAAGGAGATGATATACTAGAGATAATTATTTAATTTCAATTTATTTGAAATTGAAATCACTATAATGAAAAACACACACAATAAAAAATGATACATAGATATTATGTGAGTCTAGTCCACACATGGTCCTGTGATGAATTATGCTATAAGGACATATAGTATAATTGTATTACAAAATATCACATCAATGGTAAATCACATATCATAGCTCTAAGTCCATCACCTATATCCAAGAAACATTTTATGCTGAATCCTACACCCTCTATAGAAACCAACTGTAGACCCAAGAGATATGACGGTTAGGACAAAAAGTTAAGAGCCTATATCAAAGAAAAACCTAAAGAATATTACAATTCATCCCTATGTAAACCGTGAGTAGAACTAATTTCCAATGGTTATGAGGATCATTTGAGAGCTAAAACCTTAATTATTCGAGAATGTGTATATAATTAAATCCTGGGAAGGGAATGTTTCAATAAGAATAAACAGGAAGATCCTAATGTAACTCCCCAACCCCAGTTACCCAGAGTCGGTGGATTATTTTAATACATTGGCATGATTACAAGGAATCAATTCCTAAAAGAGTAACCAGTTTAGCAGTCTTGGAAAATAGATTACCTACATCAACTTCACATTACAATTTGAAACATAAAATACAACATAGACAGTTCTTTGAGAACGTGATTATTCCCTTTAGCTTAACCCTGCATATCAATCATAATACACTTCTTGGAATCCTGGGGAAATAAAACATAAGAAAGGGGTGATCCGAGATGCTCAGTAAGAGTAAATAATTTAGTGGAAGCTATAAACTTTTAATGAAAGATGTTTAATAGACACCGTTTCCTTTTTAAACATAATGAAGAATATAATATAGAAAAAATAAATCAAACATCACCATATAAACCCACACATGGATATTATACTAGTCAAATAATCACATGTAATAACTAATTTCATAATTAGGGAATGCCTAACGCTGGACATCATCACCACATAGTCAAGGCCTTCTGCCAAGACTACAAACATAAACAGTCGTATTAAAACCACCATACAAAATGTTAATACATTAACCATAAACCATGAATGGTACAAAAATATAACATCCATAGTCAAATTGTATAATAATAAATCAAACTCAATCGAAAATAATATATAGTATAGGATGCTTACATAGTTGAAAATGATCATTAAACTTTTTGAGAGAAATGTCCATTTTTGTGAAATCATTTAAAAATCACACATTTATAAAGGAAGTAATTTAAAATATATTTTTGAATTAATGTGACCCATACCACTTTGAATCTTTTGAAAAGAATTATCATTTCAAAACATTCATGTACATTTAAATAAATCTTAAAAATCAATTTGAAAACATGGACATTAATTTAAAGGATATAGAAAGATAAATCTTTAAAACATTCAAAATGGTGATCTAGCTAAATAAAACCTCCCATAAAAACTTAAAAGATTACTTTTGAAAACATTTTTATGAAATATGGGTATCAATGATAAATATTTCATAGTAAATACTTACACATAAAAAATCTCGGATAATAATGAGATTGGGGAAATAACCCTTACCTTGTACTTTCCTTTAGTCGTGGGTACGTTTAACTTTCTGTATGATGACCATAGTATATTATTAAATTATAATAGAACCATATTAATATTTATGATATAATACATGATTCATTTATGAATTTATACTACCCATTTAATAATAATTTCCATCTTAAATTAAAATTTTGGGTAATAATCACTTTCTTTATCGTATGAGTTTTACCTTTTTATTCCTGATCGTATCACTTAGATAATGATTTAAATACTTCCAAAATATAACACATGATTTATATATCATATATATTTATAATATTAATATGTATAATAGATAGATATATGAAATGTAAAACACTATTTATGGAGACGGTAGGCCGTACATATGCATAAACATTGTTTCTGTTTTCATATCGTATTGAATGGAAGTAAGTGAATAAGATATATGTAATTACACACACACACACAAACACACAAATATATATCTATTAAGTATAATTATGAGGTAAAATATTACATACTTATGAATAATATATATTTTTATAATCATTGTTCAATGGCGAATGTAAAAATGAATCTCATCGCTTTGTGTAGACGGTAATCCATATGTACGCACGAGTGAAAATATCATTATATTGATGGTGAAATAATTTGTAATTGGATTGTTTATAATATATACAGAATAATTAAAATTTTATATTTATAATTTACATCACTAATACTCATTATTATATACCCATACAAATAATGAAGTGTTTGAATAACAAACTATACCATGACATGGAGAAGGTAAGTTGTACATACGCACGTATGATGACATTGTCATTTATAGGATGGATATAATAAATAATATGGTTGTACCATATTTATAATATCATAATAGTATGTAGGAGGTACTGGAGTTATTATTTTGGTATGGAAATAAAATTGAAAGAGGAAGTGGAAAAAGAAAAGAACATGAAAGAGGGTGGTGAAATTATTACCTCTTCTTCGGGTGTTCCTTTTGAGTTGATAAAAAGGGATCCTTAGGTTGGATTTATGATCAAAGTAATGACTCTAGGATGATTTGAGGTAAGTTGGGAGGATATTTAGGCAGGGTTTGGCTGAGCCAAATGGCTTTGGAGGTGTGATTTTGAGAGATGGGGAAGTTCCCTTTTATAAGAGGGGTGAGGGTCACTTTAGGAAAAGCTTGTAATATTATTTTATAATAAAATAATTTTAGGTTTCTAATGGATAAAAAATGATTTATTTCTAGGATAAGGTGGGGATTTGTTGAAAACCACTCAAACAATAGGTTTTAGGCAGGTTTAGGTCACCAAAATAACCTTATATTTTAGATTTAACTCTTAGTTAAATAGTTTAACTTTTACCATGTCTTCTTGTATTATTACACTATATGGTTAATAAAATTACTATAAGCTTCCATGAGAACATCAAGTGGTTCGTTAATAAAATATATAAAATTATTTAATCTTTTTTGACAAACTTTATATTTCAAGGAATGTTATATTATTTAATAATATAATATTACTTTTAAAAAATCATTTATGTCAATTTTGACACTATTTTGTATTTGGTTTTTGTGAAAATAATCACAACTTTATTACTTAAAACAAGATAAATTTTATCAACTCTAACATGTCATATTCACCTATAAAATTTATGGATGTCTAAAAAACTTTGAAATTTTATTTATTTTAATATTTATAATACCATTGATTTGATTCTTTCATTAATAAGGTAATTAATGCATCATCATTATGTCATAATAAATTTAATTATTTAATGTCTAAAAATTATATATAAAATACCATGATGTAGGAAATATTTTTATATTTCTAATTAATATTTATAGTAGAATTTATATTATGTATAACCCAGTATTAAAAATGGTTTCGTTATTAAACTTTGAATCTAACACTTTTAAAACTTCTTTAAATTAAATAATAATAAATGTCATAATCGAATTCATGTGGAGATAAAGTATAATATTTTATTACTAAGGTTTTTTTGTGTCTAATTAAACATATCTAATAGAATTAGTACACGTGTTAGGGTAATTATAATATCATGTTACCCTTAATTACCCTATTTAATTTCAATTACGGTAAATAAGTCAAAATTTACTATTCACAAAAAATTATTTTCATCTTATTGAACCCCAGTTTACTTACTGATTTCAACCACGTCTCTCATATTTTTGAAATTCAACTCAAATAAGCGGTAAAATTAAGTTTTATGAAAATTTGAAAATGCTCCAAGAAGGTGGATAAAAAACGATAAAAAGTTCAATAAATATTTATACATTCAATTTTATTATAAAATGACTCCAATTAATTAAATTGAAATTATATATGTATTATATATCTATTTGAATTAAAATTAATTTAAATAAAATAGATAATTATTTAAATGAAAAGTCGGTTTTAAACAATAACGTTGTGTTTTTCACTATTAATCAAAAATGTATGTTTTCAAAAAAAATACCAAAAATTCCCCTTAAGATAATTTTGATATTATGAATCCAAAAATGAATTATATTTTACCATATTCAAAAACATAGAAGTTTGATTTATTAATTTAAAATTAATTCTTGTTGTGAAAACCAAAAAATAGGTTTTTAAAAAGCAAGAACTGTCAAAATATTGACATCTGTTTATTTAAAATTTAAAATAAAAATTACTTATAATAACCTACATTGTATTAAATTATAAAAATATAATATAATTATACTTAAAAAATGAAATGTAAAATTTAACACTATAAATTAATTTGATTTAAAAAGTTGTTTTCAATTAAAATTTAGTATTTTCACAATTCATCAAAATATAACAGTTATCAGAAGAGTACAAAAATTTATCCAAACTAAATGTTTATGTCCCAATTCTAAATAAGAATTTAATTTCATTAAATTGAATATACAAAAGTTTCAAATATTTTATTTAAAAGGATTCTCTATTAAATAGGTGGTAAAATTGCTTTTTTTTGAAAAATACTTCTTTTATCTGAAAAATTGAATTTAACCTTATATTATATATAAGAAACACAAAATATGAATGTTAAAATTATATAATATATATATATAATTCAAAATATAGTTAATAGTATTCAGAACTGCTTTTGGAATGGCTAGTTTGGTAAGTCGTGGTGCTCTCAAACTCATTGTTTCATATAGAGACAGTTATTAAACTACATTGAAGAAATAACATACTATGAAATCTTGGGGTGTTACATTCTCCCCTTATTTAATAAATTTCATGCTCTCAATTTGAAATTGTTTTTCTAAAATAAAAGGTTAAAAATAGAAAAATAACTTTGTAGAAAACCCACATCAGAAATTGGTTTAATAAAATTTAGTCTTAATAAGAGTGAATGGGAAATGAAAAACTCACCACCAAATTATGATCTCGATTAGAAGAACATTGGTGGAAATTAGAGACACATAATTGGAGTAAAAACATAAATATTTATAGTGAGTGATTGAGGTCATCAATCACAAACAAGTGTACAATTGAGAGCCTCAAAGCCATCAGTCTATAATCATTAAAATATCATCAGTTCAAAAAAACATAAGGTACTAGGATAACACATTTGTGGCTTTAAGATCCATTCCATAAAGTTTAATAATTATTTAATTCATAAAATAATAGGAATAAAAACTTGATAAGTAGAGTTTCATCTTTTAACTAATTCCTACCACAAACTCATCTTTCACTCCAAAAGATAATAGAATTCCAAAATATTCTATTTATCCTAATCATATAGGGTTCCAAAAATAATGAATTTATAATTCATTTGTTATAATATTTGAAACAATATACATTATACAAACTAGTAAATCATGTATTCCATTGGTAGGTGATCCACCCTTATTACCCTTTGGTTGTGGGTTCAAGTCTCACGGCCTTACCGGACGTGACAGGTTGTCGCCCGACTTCCGAGTTGTCCTTTTTCTCCACACTTATAAAAAACTCCCATTCCCTTCTATCATTTACCAAGGTGATTATTTCCACTTTTATAAAATATGGGAAAATCCTTCATTCCCATCTTCCATTTATCCATATTTTTCTCTACAATCCTTTTCATCTCTTACTTCCCTTTAAAGCCCTAGGACTCATCAAATTCTTTACTAATGTTATTATTACATGATACTATTTCCTTATATGATGAGAATACACATGAGACTATTTACCTTATAATTATTGGAATAATACCACGAAAGATATGATCCTTCTTACTCTTTGAATCATGCGTATTGCTGGAATTCTCATTCCTTATAATAGGCGCCATTTATAAACAATGACATACACTAGGTTAGTTTATGAATCACAATGCATAATTACAAACAAGTAAAATACCTAATGTAAATTGAAAATATTATTAATATAATCTATAAACATAAAATGTTTTCTTTGAGGAATTATTTACTATTAAATCCTTCATAATGTCTTGTAATGAAAATATGAATTATCCTAAGCATATCCCCCGGGAGTGTCATAACCAAGAGTGCATCATAGCCTGTTGTTGTGTACTAGGATACCCTAAGTAAAGCCTGAAACACTTTTTCAAAGTTTTCACTCCTAGATATATCTCTTCCAGAGCCACCTCTACCTGCTCGTATCCATACATGGATGTATTGCTTGGAAAATACACCAAAATATCTACATTACCAAAATTCTAGAAAGTTCTTCTATAGTAAACCTCAAAGCCTATCTTTGGGTAATGTTCTCTAATCAGAGTTTATCTAAATCTATTTGCAAGGTTGTTTCTATACTTAATTTGATACCAACGTTAACGCCATGACCATAGTTACCCAGAGCCGGTGCATTATTTTAATACATTGGCATAATTTACAAGAAATCAAGTCCCAAAAGACCAATCAGTTTACCAGTCTTGGAAAATAGATTACATACATCAACTTTACATTACAATTTCAAACATAAAATAAAACATAGATAGTTCTTTGTGAACGCGATTATTACCTTTAGCTTAACCCTTCATATCAATCATAATACACTTCTTGGAATCCTGGAAAAATAATACATAAGAAAGGGGTGAGCTCAGATGCTTATTAAGGGTAAATAATTTAGCCGAAGCTATAAAAATTTAAGGCAAGATGTGTAATATAAACAAAATATTTTTTAAACAAAATCTTGAACATAATATGGAAAAAATAAATCAAACATTACCATATAAACATGCACATTGATATTCTACTAGTCGAATAATCTGATGTAATAACTAATTTCATAATGAGAGAATTCCTAACACAAGACATCTTTACCACATAACCAAGGCCTTGTGCTAAGACTACAAATAAATTTTTTTCAAGGACTTTTTCCTAGACACTAGTTTTTCTCATGATACCTATTGATGCATCTAAGAGATATAGCGAGCTCCACCCGTCACTTACTAAGCCCACTACATTCCTCATACGAAAAAGTTAAAACATATCATAAACATTTTTATTAAAACTAGCATATGAAATGTAAATACATTTACCATAAACCATAAATGGTATAAAAATAGAACATCCAAAGTCTAACATATCATAACTCATTCAATACAATATGTAAGATTTTATTATAATAAATCAATCTCAATCGAAAATAATATCTAGTAAAGGATGCTGACATAGTTGAAAATGATCCGTAAAACGATATGAGAGAAATATCCCTTTTTGTGAAATCATTTAAAAATCCCACATCTATAAAGGAAGTAATTTAAAATATATTTTTGAATCAAATAGTCCCATACCACTTTGAAAATTTCTAAAAGAATTATAATTTCAAAAAATTCATGTCCATATAAATAAATCCTTAAAATCATTTTGAAAACATGGACATTAATTAAAAGGATTTTAAAAGATAAATAATTAAAACATTTAAAATGATGATCTAGTTAAATAGTCCCTCCCATAAAACCTTAAAATATTCCTTTTGAACTTTTTTATGAAATATGGGTATCTATGATAAATATGTCCTAGTATATACTTACACATAAACAATCTCTGATAATAATGAGATTGAGGAAATAACCATTACCTTGTACTTTGCTTTAGTTGTGGGTACATTTAACTTTATGTATGATAACCATAGTATGTTATTAAATTATACCAGAACCATATTAATATTTATGATATCATACATGATTCATTTATGACATTATACTACCCATTTAATAATAATTTCCATGTTAAATTAACATTTAGGGTAATAATTGCTTTCTTTATCGTACGTGTTTTAACTTGTTATTCTTAATCCTATCACTTCGATCAGGATTTAAATACTTCCAGAATATACCACATTATTTATATATAATATATACTTAGAATATAAATATGTATAATAGATAGATATATGAAATGGAAAACACCGTTTATGGATACGGTAGGTCGTACGTACACATAAACGCTGTTTCTGTTTTCATATCGTATTGAATGAAAGTAAGTGAATAAGATATAGTTCTATAAATATATATATATTTATACTAATTAGAATTATTGTGTCATATATTACATACTTATTAATAATATATATTTTTATAATCATCATTGATTGGTGAATGTGGAAATGAGTCTCATCTCGTCGTGGATACGGTAATCCGTACGTACGCACAAGCAACAATATCATTACATTGATGATGGAATAATATGTAATTTTATGGTATATCATATATAAAAAATCATTAAAATGTTATATTTATTATTTATATCAGTTATACTCATTGTTATACCATCCAAATAATTAAGTGTTTGAATAACAAACTACACCACGACGTGGATATGGTAAGCCGTACGTACGCACGTATGGTGGATTTTTCATTTATAGGATAGATAAAATAAATAATATAGTTGTACCATATTTATAATAACATCACATTATTTAGGAGGTACTGAATTTATTATTTTGGTATGGAAACATCAAATGAAGGGGAAGTGGAAGAAGAAAAGAACTTGAAAGAGGGTGGTGATATTACTACCTCTTCTTCGGGTGTTTCCTTTTGAGTTGATCAAAAGGGCTCATTAGGTTGGATTTCTGATAGAAGTAAGTACTCTAGGATGATTTTAGGGAAGTTGGAAGGATATTTGGGTAGGGGTTGGCAGAGCGAAATGGATTTGGAGGTGTGATTTTGAGAGATGGGGAAGTGCCCTTTTATAAGAGGGGTGAGGGTCACTTTAGGAAAAGTTTTAAATATTATTTTATAATAAAATAATTTTTGGTTTTTAATCGATCAAAAATGATTTAATTATAGGATAAAGTGGTTATGGGTTGAAAACCACTCAACCAATAGGTTTTAGATTGGTTTAGGTCACCATTTTAACATTATCTTTTAGATTTAACTCTAAGTTCAGTAGTTTAACTTTTACCGTGTTTTCTTGTATTCTTACACTATATGGTTAATAAACCTACTCTAAACTTCCCATAAAACCTCAAGTGGTTCCCTAATGACATATATAATATTATTTAATACCTTTTTTAGATCCTTATATTTTTATAAATATTATATAATTTAATAATATAAAATTTGTTTTAAAAATTCATTTATGAAAATTTTGACACTATTTAGTATTTGGTTTTTGTGAAAGTAATCACAACTTTATTACTTAAAAAAAGATACATTGAATCAACTGTATCATTTCATATTCACCTAGAAATTTCTTTGATGTCATAATAACATTGAAATTATATTTATTTTAATATTTATAATACCATTTATTTGATTGTTTCATTAATAAGGTAATTACTGTATCATCATTGTGTCATAAATAAATTTAATTATTTAACGTATAAAAATTATAAATAAAATACCATGATGTTGGAAATAGTTTTAAATTTATAATGAATATTTATAGTCGAATTTATCTTATGTATAACCCAATATTAAAAATGGTTTAGATATTAACCTTTGAAATTAACACTTTTAACTCTTCTTTAAATATAATAATAATAAATGTCCTAATCTAATATAAGTGGAACTATAAGATCATATTATATTTATAAGGTTGTTTTTGGTCGAATTAATCTTATAAAATAGAATTAGGACATGTGTTAGTGTAATTATAATATCATTTTTACCCTTAATTACCATATTTACTTTTAACCGTGGTAAATAAAAGTCAAAAGTTACTATTCAGAAAAAATTATTTTCATCTTTTTGAACCAAATTTTACTTAATGTTATCAACTTTTTCTATCATATTTTCGAAAATCAACTCACAGAAGCGGTAAAATTATGTATTATGCAAATTTGCAAATGCTCCTAAAAGGTGGGTAAAAAATGTTAAGAAGTTCAAAAAAATTTTATACATCTAATTTTATTATAAATGACTGCAATGAATTAAATTAAAATTATATAGGTATTATATATCTATTTTTACATAAAACAAATTTAAAAAAAATAAATAATTATTTAAATAAAAAGTCAGTTTTAAACAATAACATAGTGTTTTTCACTATTAATCAAAAATTGAAAGTTTTTAGAAAAATACCAAAAATTACCCCTAATCTAATTTTGATATTATGAATTAAAAAATGAATTCTATTTTACCAAATTAAAAACATAAAAGTTTCATTTATTAATTTAAAATTATTTTCTGTTGTCAAAACCAAAAAATGGGATTTTAAAAGGCAAAAACTATCAAAAAATTGACATGTGTTTTTGTCAAAATTAAATGTAAAATTACTTATAATGACCTAAATTGTATTAAATGATAAAAATATAATATAATTATACTTAAAAACAATTCAAATTTATAATCTAACATTATAATTTTTTTTTATTAATTTTTTTCAATTAAAATTTAGTATTTTTCGTTATTCAACAAAATATGAAAGTTATCAGAAAAGCACCAAAAAATTATCAAAAATAAATTTATATGTCCCAATTATAAAGAATAATTTAATTTTTATTAAATTTAATATGTAAATGTAGAAAATATCTTTTTAAAAAAGGTTTCTCCATTAAATAGGAGGTAAAATTGCATTTTTTTAAAAATACTTATTTTATCTAAAAAATTGAATTTAACCTCATATTATGTCTAAGAAACACAAAATATGAATGATAAAATTATATAGGATATATATAAAATTAAAAATTCAATTAATACTATTCATAAATTCTAATTGAACGACTAGATTGGTATGTTGTGGTGCACTCGAACTTATTCTTGCATGTAGCGCCAGTTTTTGAATTACTTTGAAGAGATAACATTCTATGAAATCTTGGGGTGTTACACCTAAGCTATATGAATAAATAACATCAGACATTATATATTTAAATAATAAATTAAGTTTAAGAGTGGAATAATATATGATGAATCTCTAAAAATATTAGAATCATTAAGGATGGAAAATAATCCATCTTGCTTATATGGATGAAACTTTGAATGGAATGAAGAAACACTAGTCATTTAATTATTAATGGTTAATTATTAACTAAGTGGAGAATGTTACTTTTATTTTTACTTGATTGAGTGATGATTTATTATTATATTTTTTATTTAGTTTGTTTCATTCATCTATAATTAATCTAATGAAGTCACACGAAGAACATAGTAGATAAGACGATATGATTCCCTATATACTTATTAACGAAATTGGAGATCATTTGATAATTATACTTTATTTATACCTTAGTATGTATAATATTATTTTAGGATGTATTTGATTTCAATAGTTTTATGCATTATTAATTATTTCTCCTATTTTAAATATGCACATATAGTGATTGTGGAAGCTATTTATTGAATATGATTGTGAGTAGTTTTATTCACCAATAGAGACATTATATAATTTATTTGTGTGATACAATAAGTAATATGTTACAATGATCATTAAATTACACTATCTTAGATGAAATCACTCTATGGTGTGGCCAATTGAGATTTATTCTGATTTTTGTGAGATTATGAGATAAAATAATATAATAATTATTTAACAAAAAAATTTAGGGGATATCAATGGTTATGATACATTATTTTAAATTGATTATAAGTAAATTCTAATTATACAATTTATTTCACACATCAAGTTAATTAAATAAGACAAAATACACAAAAAACACTATCTCATCTAATAAAAACCCAATTATACTAGTAGTTAATTTAATTCATGTTCATAAAATTATTTTTTAAGGGTCTACTGTCATTAAAATCAACACCATTTTATTTTTTGTATTTGATCTTTTTTGACATTGAAATTATGATGGAACTAGATATGAAAATGTTGAGGGTACATCAATGTCCATTTTCTTGAGTCTATTAAAACTCTATCTTCTATTGGGGACATTAGATATCATTTTTTAGTCAATTTATAAATTAATATATCAGTTATAGAATTGTTTCTGTGTAATAATTAACTATTTATGGCGATGTTTATTTAAGGGGAGCTTTATGTGGGATCCATAAACTGGAATACACCTACAATGAAGCATTACGATCAATGATTTATTAAAACCTAATTTTTTAACCTTTTTTTTGATTGTTAAGAAGTGAATAATATTAAATGTGTGTTAAATATATGAAATTATTGTTAAAAAATTAAGATATTGAAAACACGGTTGAAATAAAAATTAACTTGATTATCCCGTTCCTTATGATATCTACTATATCATCATACTATTATGATAATGGTGTTTTAAACTAGGTGTGTATTATCCAATGGAAGTATTCATGTATCTTTTAAATGATTTTTTTATAAATGACAATGGTTTTATGTGTAATAACATTATATAATATAATTTAATACAGATATAACAGATCATGTATAAAGCTATGGGGAAATAGTATTGATATATGGATATCAAATTTATCATTATAATAACCATTTGATTGAATTTTTTGGAGATGATTACTATATAATATGATGTAAATAACATTATTTTACATATTGTTTAGTGATTATAATGATAAACATGGGAGATATTGTTGTCCTATTGACTTATTAATGATTTTTAAGGAAATAAAGAGTTTTTATTTTTTTAGATTACATAAATTGAGTGATATTGATGATAAATACTTTTCTAATTGGTAATGGATATGTGAATGTGATGTCATATGACTCCCTTGGTCATTTATTGATATTTTAGAAATTGTTCAATAATAAAACACCACAAAAATTTATTCATGGTGACATTAGTACATTGAAATGATACATCCATTGTTGATCCATGGAGATTATATTTTCATGGTTTTATGGTATCCATTTCCAATAAATACACTATAAAATCATGATACTTTATATAAAAAATCATGGAGTAATCACATCCCTTATTATAACATTAGGTTATGGATTTCATGATATTTCATTATGGGTTTGTAGAATAATATTGTTTTTTTCACATTCTAAACCATAATATTATCACGTTGTTGAATGTAATTAAATAGGTGTAAATGTAATGGTTAGTGTGGTCCATTTTTTATGAAAATATCCCCCCCAAAATTTTAATTTAGAGATTTATTATTTGTGTAAGCTTATTAATATTTTATTTATATGGGTTGGACATGTATTGTGGGAATATTTTGATTCAATGTATGATTTATTCTCTTATTAGATGTAAAAAAAATATTTTATATCTGGTTTATATTGAATTATCCAATCCTTAAAATGGATATAAATTTCACATTTTTTATTCATATATGTTCTCAACATTAGAATAATTATACACTTAGGATATTATACTATGTTATTAAAATCACCATTATATAATCATTTATATGGTGACATTATTATGTTAATGTAAATGACAATATTTTTCATGATTTAGCATATTGTTTTTACTTGGTGGTATATATTGTTATAGGTGTTTGGTATATATAATTTATTATATATATATCTGTTAGAATATGCATTTTTTAGTGAAATAATTTCTCTTGGGTTTACATTTATAGTTATATTTTTAATAATTTGAGATGATATATTTTATTCTATATTTACATTACTTTAGAAATGTGTTGGGATATATATTTTTTTAATGTGGTTAATGAATTTATAATTTCATTGATATATATTTTTGAAACTAGTTTTATATATAGTGTTTAGTGGTGTATTGTATACAGTCTTCATGGCTTGATGTGCTAATTCCACACATTATGTGTGTACCCCCTTTTTATGATAATCACAATTCTTTGGCCAATTATAAGTTCTATTTTGGATCCCCTCTCATCATTATAACTGAACCAACTGAGGACATTATGATATTATGTCATGTTAGAGTAGTAATAAAGAGTGATTTTATTAATACCATAGTTTAGAGTCGGTACATGTAATATTTTGAATTGGTAAACAATATAAAACCTTGTAGAATTTTAAATATATATATTAGTGCTTGGAACCCATGGATGTTGTATTACAGTTGACACATTCTCGATTGTATACTAAATTACAAGACCACATAAATTTTTTATAGCATATGGTACTATTTATCTGAGAATAATTTAATTGTTAATCCATTATTTTATTCCATGATTTCATTTTAATGGGAGATATTTGAGAATAAATTATTGGTTATAATATGAATCATATATTTTATATACCTTTACTCATTGAATTATTTAATTATTTTGAATAGATAATTTTTATTCATTAGTATATATAGTTTTAATGAGCACAAAGTGAATATGTGAGATAAAAATAATTAGATTTCCCCATATTTGACTACTACCTATTGTTAATCACTATTATGGGGTTGAATTCGTCAAGGTAAATGAGTGTGATTTCTATAACATTATTTCAAAACAAAAATGATATCCAACTATAGTGTATAAGATAGCTAATATTGTGAATACATTTTACAAATTTAGGTGTTACACAAAAACTGTGTTCCATGGGGAGCATAATTTTAGATGGTGGAGCCTTAGCTAGTTGTTATTTTTTGGGGTTTTCCCTTTATTGATGAAAAGTTTATATATTGATAATTTTTTTCAAGGCTATATTTCCATGATTAGAATGTAGGTGGGGAAAATTAGATTTTTTCATAGGATAGATGTTGTTTTCATTTAGAAATATTTTGAATTTTTTATGGTATTATTGATTTCCTATATATTAGTGGTGGATAAAATAGAGATGTTATGAAAATTATAAATACATTTCATTAGAGTTGTGTAGAAAACCAGTAGATTTATTGATTTATTTAAATTATTTTATATGATAAGGGAGAAGCATTACTTGTGTCCTTCATTTGAATTTCAGTAGTGAAAATATATATTAATATTATAATATAATTTTAACTCAAAATGATATATTTGGATTAATTTTCTTGATTTTGATTCTCTAAATAGAGTTTGGATTGATAATGTAATTTTTTCATCTTTTGATTTAAATGAAAAGTTGCTAACTTCACATGTATTCATTTTCATTGATTATGATATAATTTGTTTATTTCGGTGATGTAAAATTATTCATCCCTATAAAATTAGTATCATGTAAAGTTCAAATATTGAAATTTAGAAAAACTTTTCTCCATTGTGATATCCTTGGATTCAATGCATGAATTTTTACTCTATATGTACCATTGGTGAGCATCTAATTGTATTGAATTTTTTAAATAGTATAGTTATCGAGAAGTGTGTAGACTTATTATCAACTATAAGTGATAATTATCTTAAAGATTCATATGTTATCTAAGTTTTATATCAGGTTCTTTGATATTATATTTATTTCTGGATTTAACGACAATTATACAGTATTGGTTTTGATCATTATCAATTTTATGGAAAATATAGAGTTATGATATTGAAACATGATATAAAAAGGAATATTTATTCTAATGATATTATAATGTTGTTATATTTATTTCAATTAAGTTAACTAATTTAGAAAAGAAGTTTGTTCACCCAAAAATTGAGATCATGTACTCATATTTTAATTAGATCCTTTGGAGAAAAAATAGTCATAAAAAAGAATATATAATGAAATATATAAATGATAGACTATTATTATTTCCTATACGTTCTATAATGCATTGATATAAAAACATTGAACAGTGGTGGAATATTACATGTGGTTTAAAAATTTACACCATTATAATTGTTATTATTGTAACGTTCTGTATTTTGAACCGGATGAAAAAATACAGGAAATAAAATTTTTCAGTTGACTAGTCAGGTCGGTCTTAAAACCGAGCGTCAGAACTTTTTGTTTCTGACAGTCGGCACTACGACGTTGATAGAATAAAAATATTAAGTTTATTTTCTTGATATATGTGTTTTTTGTTCATAAAAAGTAAAATAACTCTCAAACAGTGCTTCGTATGAGAAATCTGAGACCACCATTAGGTCCGGAATGCCGGGTTTACCCTAGGTAGTGTATAACCTTGATTCGTATTGGATGTTTGGCACCCTCCCACATGATAATTCCATATTTATTTTTTACTAATTAATTATTCCGATTTTTAAATAATAAATAATTATTTTCTCTCAAAGAGTGCGACAAATTAGAAATCTGACACCACCAAAAGTTCTGGGAAATGGGGTTTACCCTATGCAATGTATAAACTTTGCGAGTGTTGGATGTTTAGTCATATCGCACCCAAAGATAATTTATTTGCGTTTTAAATATTTTATTAGAAATTAGATATATTAATAATTTTATTATTACTATTATTATTTATTTTGAAAAAAATAAATGAAAATGCATACTGACAAATAATAAATCATGTTGTGGTGTAAATAATAACTAATCGATGTAATAAATGTGATATTATTAATTATTCTAATTAAATACAAATGCACAATATATATTTATTTAATAACCGTTCTCCTTTTTATTAATGGTTGTTGTCATTAATATCTTAATGGGTTCATTGATGGGTTGAATTAAATAATAATAATAATTTTAATTATTGTAATTATTATTATATTGGGACAAAACACATATATATATATATATATATATGAGATATATCTATATATATGGGATTAAATAAATATATATATAGTTATATATACATGTGTGGGTGTATATACATGAATATACAGATGTGTATATATATATATATATAACACGTATATACATGGGTGATTTTATTTATTGGTAGGTTAGATAAAATAATATTAATTACCTACATAAATGAATTTAACATGTCGACTTAAATCAAGTTGTGGACTTATAAGTTTTTTATCCAAATATTTAATGCGACTCAGGGCACGCGCCTGCACACCCTGTTGCGGGTCCCACACAACTATTAAAATTAATTGAAAAGATTTTTCAGACTTTATGTAAAATATTACGTCGCGCCACAACAAAACATTTATGTTAAAAATAATTAAAAAGGATTAAATAAAATTAATAGAATTTAAAGAGGGATAAAATCAAATAAAAAAATAGATAAGGTTAAAGAGAAAATAAAAATAATTAAAATGAGTTAAAACTATTTAAAATATTTATTTAATTTCTTCCACCATTTTACTTTTATTATTTTATTTATTTATCTCCTTTTTATTTTTTTCCTTTTTCTTTTCTTTCCTTTCCTTTTTATTTCTTTTTTCCTCTCCTCCCTTTGGTGTGCACCACCTTCTCCTCCCTTCAGAAAATCGATGCGCCTCCATTCATAGTCTGTTTTCTTTGTCGTTAGGTGCGCTGTGAACCTCTTGGTAAGGCTTATCCTACACTCCAAGAATCATGCAATCTGATTCCAAATCCTTTGTGCACTTCATCACGGAAGGATTTTACCCTATATTGGTGTTTTTATAAAATCTTCAGTTTTAATTTTTTTTAGGTTAAATCAATGTCTACTACAGATCATAGGATCATCAAAAACCATAAGGTAGGGAATCTACTTTCTTTCTCTCCATTTCGTCGAGATTTATAAAAAAGAACCGTTGTGTCGTTAGTCAGTGCCTACCGGCTTTGTGCAAATTCACCCAAATTCATTAATTAATTTGTTTTCCAAGTGGTTGTAGTCGTATTGATCATGAATTAATTAATTTAATTTCTTGCAACAAGGTTGGACACCCCTTGGGGCATGCCGATGTAAATAGTATAATTTCTGTTACCCAAAACTTTGAATTTATTTAATTCCATGTGTTGCACAACCTATTTTTGTGTGTGCTTGATTTAAATAATTAATTAAGATTAATTATGAATCTTGAATTGTTGAATCTTTGGTAGTTGGTTGTGCTGTTTATTTATTATTAAAAATGTGTCTTTATCTGCATGTTTTGCACAACCTATTTTGTTGTGTTTAATTTAAATAATTAATTTAGATTAATTATGAACTTTGGAATTGTTGGATCTTGGTAGTTGGTTGGTCTAATTTACTTATTTATTTAAATGTGCATTTATCTACTAATGTTGATGTGATACTTTGCCTTGTTAAGATTTCTATGTTGAAATATTTAATTTGAACTGTGTGATGCATGAGTGTACTTGTTTGGTTTCAAGATGCAATTACATATGTTGATATCATATCTGTTTCTATGAAAACATTAATTAAATTCAGGGCGGGGAAAGGATGTGGGTCCTATATTAAGGGTCACTCTTAGACCCTTCGTTCCTAACGGTTACCTCTATGTGCCGGGGGGAGGTGTTATTGGCTTTGCCGGACCAAGACCTCCACATGATTTTTAATACTTATGAGTGATACCAGTTCCAAAAGGGCCCATTAGGATAGATCTGTTCACAATGTGGCTATGCCATCCTCGAATGACACTCAACCCCTTTTTGTGAGATTGGGATAGACTCAGGGAAAAGCCATGCCATGAGAAATTCTTGGTCTTTTGAAAGCATTCCTTGGACGGACTCAGTGGTATTGGATAATTGAAGGATGTTTTGTAGTGATACCTTTAGGAAGGTCTCGAAATCCAATTCTCAACTTAAACCTTAATAATGATGCATTGCAGGTTTATATTAATGTTGTTGTTAGTCTCTTGATAATTGAGATATTTTATGGTTTGTTGAAGCACACCAGGTTAACACATGACTTAGACCCCAAGATAAAACACAAGCTTGTGGCATGCCTCTTCCTTATTTTACCTTATTCTTCCTGGCTTCATATATATTCATATGTGTATTCTACTTACAGGTACTCCTTTCAGACTTTTGGCTTAGGCCGAAGCAGGTGATTAGGCACGGGTACAGCTTGGAACCCGGGTCGAGTTATTAATTTCATTGCACTTAATTAATTATTTTCAATTGTTATATAATGTCACACTGCATTTTATTATTGCACAAAATGGAAAGGTTTAGACACCATGAGTGCCGAACTACTGGGGTTTTATCTCACACCCTGATCGGGCATTGTTGACATCCGAGTAGATTATATGATTACAGGTATTGACAAAGGGAAACATGTTGCTTCTGATCCTTGATTGATTGTTGATACTTTGGAGGGATACTAGGGTAGAGTACTGAGCCCAACTCGTGATGAATTTTTAATACTTTGTTAATTTTCTTTTTAGTTGATAGTATTCTTGAGTTCTGTTTTCTGTACTTTCAGTTTAGACATACATCATGGCATGACATCGTTTTGTGAGATTCCACACATTAGTATTATTCAGTTGGATTATTTATGTTTCTTATACTACAGTTTATTCATTTATATGATTATGTTATTTATTATTAATTGTTGTTTACTTACACTGTGATAATACATATTACCTACGAGGTCATAGTGGCCCCCTCTTACACAAAAAGTCCCTCACTGCAAGTTGGCAGCCTCTGGTGTTCGGGGAGATACACTTGAGGTCATGTAACCCACCAGTCCCACCACCGTCTTAGAGGTGATATGGGTAGGGATGTTGGAAAGTGGTATCAGAGGTATTATTTTTCATTTGTCTTACTATTTTGGGTTGGTAGACAGGAGACTAGGAATGTGTCGGAGCTTGGTTAATATCCATTCTTGGGACTGATCACCCCATGTATGGGAAATGACTAAGTGGCCAGGGATGGGATTGTCGTTCATGCTTTTTGATGTTACAATTGATATTATTTCACCTTGAGTGATTGGTGTAATTTCTACTGCTTATGAATTTATGGAATTTATGATATTTTACCCTTGGCCTCTTAAGGTAAGGATGAATCATTGCATGCATCATAATAAGCACATAGGAATTTAAATTCCATGCATATTTCCATGCCATGTACTTTTATTTTAGGCTTCCTACTGATTCAAATTGTGTACCTTGAATATATTCTGTGTCCTATAATTATTTATCATGCCATTTTAGATACCATGTTTCAATGATATATTTAGCATGATAGTTTGTTTCCATGATACCTATTTAATACCATGTTGCCTTGTATCATAATGTTGTGCTTATTAGAATTTCTATGTGATTAAAATGTTATTCTTATGTGATTACATCATGTCTCTCTCTCTCTGTTAGCTTCTTGTAGTGTCCTTCTAGATTTTTTGTTATGTAATTGGTCGCATTGCAAAAATTTATTGGTTTCCTTTGAATGAGAGCCAAATGGTAAAAACGATAAAGTGTATCATCACTTTATAGGTTAATTTCCTCCCATATATCTAGGTTGATATGTATTTGAGCATGTTATAATTTCAAATATGTTGTTTAACAACCCAAAGGCACAACTAGGTTCAAGTAGGTTAGTTGGTCTATGTTCCTTATGAGATAACCCGGTATGGGTATTGTGACTCTTAATAATTAAACAACTATTTTTGGGTTGCATTATAATGAACCCAGGTCAGTTTAGTGGGACCCCTGTTGGTTTCCTTATCTTTTTAAAAGTAATTTATGTGATAGATTTCCTAATTAAGGATGTGATGTCAATTAATGTAAAATGTTTTAAAATGGAGTTTTATAAAACTTTCCTATTTTTTCATTGAGGGATTGGTTAAGATCAAGTACCTTATGTTTTGTTTTGAAAAATGGTACTTGATGTTTTGATTAAATATTTTGATGGTTATATATTAAATGTGATTAAATATAAAGGGCTTTGATATGGAACCTGTAGCGATGTCCTCTATTTTAGACCCTAGTATAAGAGTATTTTGAGTTTCTCCTTGAGTTGCTTTGGAATAGAACCCTTCACATATCATTGTCCCTAGTTGGACCCCCTTGCATAAAATGACACCCTTGTTTGGACGGGTGGTCATGTTTTCCTTGACCTTTGTTTCGGGCTTGAGCATCGGTAATGATCATTTCCATCTGGTTAAAAATGACTTAAGAATGGTCAGTTACTTCATAGGTTGTTCGAACCTCTCTTCTCCACATCGATGGATGACCTGGTACATCATCATTCGAGTTGAAAGTCATCTTGCTTCTGTATCACCTCGGTGTAGTATGCGTTCATGCACGCGATGACTTCATGTACTTAATGTTGTGACGAACTAATTGAATTCAATGTAATCATCAAGTCTTCCACAATTAAATATGATTTGGGTCATCTATGTAGTACAGTTAATTATGTGTTAAAAGAATCAAGTTCTTCCCAGGACCCAGGATGACTTCTAGAGACTCAAGTATTTTGACACACCAGTCAGTTTGGTAGGGCTTTTATGCTCGTTGTTTAAATGTTACCCTTTTGGTAATCTTATAATGCTCTTAGTGTACTTTTCCTTAAGTGATGAGCAGGTGCCTTATCTTTCCTTCATCCTTGATATACTTAGAGAGGATCGGTGTTACGCTATGCTAAATCTATAAAATTTATTGGGATTTGTTAGGCTGGTCTTTCTCAGTGTTTCATGTTGATGCGTCATTCTTATCAAGGCTTGTTAAGTCTTGAGTGACCTTTGGATTTCCATGTGGTAATTCCTGATGAACTTTTCTACACCAACCGTTTCAACTAACTTGACTATCAGGCTTACGTCGCTCTGGATTCGTTCAGTTTTTTGATATGGGCATCTTGCCATTGTACAAATGTCTCACTCGTAAACATGGAGTATGGACTGCACTGTGTTAGTTCCTTTCACTCCTATTGTGCCAATCCGAGGTTACCCTAGACTTATTGTTGATCTCGGTGATTCCTAAATCAAAGAAGATCACTGGAGGTCAGGTATGAACTTCGGTGGACGTGTTACTTCATAGGTCGTTCGACCCTCTCTTATCCATAGCGATAGATGACTTGGTATATCATCATCTGAGTTGAAAGTCATCTTGCTTCTGTATCACCTCGGTGTATTATGTGTTCATGCATGCGATGGCGTCAAGTACTTAATTTTGTGATGAACTGATTGAGTTCAATGTAATAATCAAGTCTTGCACTATTAAATATGTTTCGGGTCATCTATGTAGTGCAATGAATTCTGTGTTAGAAGAATCAAGTTCTTCCCAGTGCCCTGGATAACTTCTAGAGACTCAAGTATTTTGACACACCAGTTAGTTTGGTAGGGCTTTTATGCTCATAGTTTAAATGTTACCCTTTTGGTAATATTATAATTCTCTTAGTGTACTTCTCCTTAAGTGATGAGAAGGTACCCTATATTGCCTTCATCCTTGATACACTTAAGGAGCATCGGTATTATTCCATGCTAAAGCTATAAAAGTTGTTGGGCTTTGTTAGGGTGGTTTTTCTTAGTGTTTCACATTGATGCATCATTCTTATCAAGGATTGTTAAGTCTTGTGTAACCTTTGGATTTTCATGTTGGAATTCCTGATGAACTTTTCTACACCAACTATTTCAACTAACTTGAATACCAGGCTGAAATCGCTATGGATTCATTCAATGTTTTGATATGGGCATCTTTCCATTGTACAAATGTCTCACTCGTAAATATGGAGTATGGAATGCCCTATATTAGTTCCTTTCACTCCTATTGTTCCAATCCAAGGTTACCCTTGAGATCGGTGATGCCTAAATCAAATAAGGTCACTGGAGGTCAGGTATGAACTTCGATGGATGTGTTCATGGTAAATGTGAGATACCTTTGAAGAAGAAATCACAATTTAGTCTATAAACACCTGCCATATTAGTAGAGAACCTTCTTAAATGGTTAGTCAGAGTGGCTTGACTAGTTATACCTCTTTCTCAATGAATCGGTCAGTGAAGGAACTTTTTCTTACAAGTAATCAGGTGAGACAAGTGCGGTTTGGGTCAACAAGGGATTTTCAAAAAATATCTGGCTTGACTTGGGATTTGAGGGCGATGGGGAATCCGCCGTTTTATCCGTTTTGAAAATCAAGCGAGTAGCATCGCTAGAACGCTTAAGGGAGTGTCTAGTGTGAAATTCTGATGGAGGAAGGTGTTTTGACATGGAATTTTCTATCTTCTAATGATAAAACCTAAGGTGGTAAGTAACTTTGAATAAACATTTAATGAGACGATGACATGTTCGCGTCTCTAGCTAAATGAGTTTGAATAAGTACTGTATCAGTGTATCGGTTGGAAAATAAGCATTGACTCAGATATTAATGGATTATTTTCCACATTACTAACCAAATTTTTAACGTGCATTGAGTGTTTGAAGACCTTTTGTATGAGACTTCATGAACTTGTAGATCATGAGAGAGTTATGTTTTTCCCGACGACTTTTCAGGGACGAGAAGTTCATAAGGTTGAATGTTTTAATGTTTCATGTTTTATACCGGATGAAAAAATGTCAGAAATAAAAATTTTCAGTTAACTAGGCAGGTTGGTTTTAAAACCGAGCATCAGAACTTTTTGTTTTTGATAGTCGCTACCGCAGAGTTGATAGAATAAAAATATTTTGTTTATTTCATTGATACACGTGTTTGTTTCTTTCAAAAAAATAAAATAACTCTCAAATAGTGCGTCGTACGAGAAATATGAGACCACCGTTAGGTCCAAAATGACAGGTTTACCCTAGGTAGGGTATAACCTTGATTTGCATTGGGTGTTTGACACCCTCACACAAGATAATTCCATGTTTATTTTCAATTAATTAATTATTCGGATTTTTAAATAATAAATAATTATTTTTTCCCAAACAATGCATCAAATGAGAAATATGACACCACCAATAGTTCTGGGACGTGGGGTTTACCCTAGGTAGGGTATAACCTTTGTGAGCGTTGGACATTTAGTCATATCGCACCCGAAGATAATTTATTTGCATTTTAAATATATTATTTTCAATTTTATATATTAATAATTTTATTATTAAATTTATTATTTATTTTGAAAATAATAAATGAAATTGAACATCCACAATTAATAAATAATATTGCAGTTTAAATAATAACTACGCAATGTAATAAATGTGAAATTATTAATTATTTTAATTAAATAAAAATACGCAATCAATATTTATTTAATAACCGTTATCCTTTTTATTAATGATTATTGTAATTAAAATATTAGTGGTGTCATTGATGGGTTGAATTAAATAATAATAATTATTTTAATTATTGTTATTATTATTTTATTGAGACAAAAACATTGATGTATATATATAGGAGGTATATCTATATGTATGGGATTAAATATATATATATATAGTTATATATACTTGTGTGGGTGTATATACATGAATATGAAGATGTGTGTATATATATATAACACATATATACATGGGTGGATATTTATTGTTAGGTTAGATAAAATATTATTAATTACCTACATAAATGAATTTAACATATCGACTTAAATAAAGTTGTGGGCTTTTAAGTATTTCATCCAAATCTTTAAAGAGACCCAGGGTGCGCATCTAGGCACCCTGTTTCGGGTCCCAGATAGTTATTAAAATTAATTAAATGATTGTTCAGGCTTTATGTAAAATATTACGTCACGCCATAGTGTAGCGTTTGAGTTAAAAATAATTAAAAAGGATTAACGGAAATTAATAGAATTTAAAGAGGGAAAAAATGAAAAATAAATTAGATACGATTGAGAAAAAATAAAAATAATTAAAATTAGGTAAACCTATTTTAATTATTTATTTCATTTATTCCACAATTTTATATTTAATATTTTATTTATTTATCTCCGTTTTAATTTATTTTCTTTTTATTTTCTTTCCTTTCCTTTTTATGTCTTTTTTCTTCTCCTCCCTAGTTGGTGCACACCACCTTATCCTCCATTCAGAAGATCGTTGCGCCTCCATTCGTCATCTTTTTTCTTCACTGTCAGGTGCAATGTGAACCTCTCGGTAAGACTTATCCCACATACCAAGAATCGTACAATCTCATTCCAAATCCTTTGAGCATTTCTCCGCAGAATGATTTTACACTATTTTGGGGTTTTTCTAAAATCATCTGTTTTGTTTGGTTTTAGGTCGAATAAAATTCTATCATGGATCATAGGATCATATATGACCATAAGGTAGGGTGTATACTCTCTTTACCTCCGTTTCATTGCGATTTATAAAAATGCATCATTGTGTCGTTAGTCGGTGCCTATCGGCTTTGGGAAAATTCACCGAAATTCATTAATTAAATTGTTTCGCCTAGTTGTTGCAACCATATTGATCATGAATTATTATTTTTTAATTTGTTTCAATAAGGTTGGACACCCCTTGGGGATTGCTGACGTGGTCAGTATAACTTCAATTAGACCAAACTTTTAATTTATTTAATTGCATGTGTTGCACATCCTATTTTTTTGTTGTGTTCGATTTAAATAATCAATTTAGAATAGATATGAATCTTGAATTGTTGAATATTTGGTAGTCGGTTGTGCTGGTTTATTTATTATTAAAAAGTTTCTTTATCTTCATGTTTTTCACAACCTATTTTGTTGTGTTTAATTTAAATAATTAATTTAGATTAATTATGAACTTTGAGTTGTTGGATCTTGGTAGTTGGTTGGACTAATTTGATTATTTATTTAAAAGTACATTTATCTTCTTATGTTGATGCAATAATTTTCCTTGTTAAAATTGCCATGCTGAAATATTTAATTTTCACTATCTGATGCATGGGTGTAATTGTATTGTTTCAAGCTATTATTACATATGTTGATATCATATCTGCTACTATGAAAAAATTAATTAAATTCAGGGCGGGAAAAAGAGGTGTGTCCCATATTAAGGGCCACGCTTAGACCCTTCGTTCCTGACGGTTACCTCTATGTACTGGGGGGAAGTGTTCTTGGCTTTGATGGACCGAGACTTCCCTGAGACTTATAATACTTATGAGTGATACTAGTTACAAAAGAGCCCATCGGGATGGATCCATTGGCAATGTGGCTAAGCCAGCCTCAGATGACACTCGACTCCTTTTTGCGAGATTGGGAGGAACTCAGGGTAAAGCCATTCCATGAGCGATACTTGGTCTTTTGAAAGATTTCCTTAGACGAACTCGATGGTATTTGATAATTGAAGGATGTTCCGTAGCGATACATTTGGGATGGGCACAAAATCCAACTCTTAACATAAACACTAATAATGATGCACTAAAGGTTTGTATTAATATCATTGTTAGTCTCTTGAGATTTGAGATATTTTCTAGTATGTTGAAGCACACCGGGTTGAATCATGACTTAGACCTTATGTTAAAGAACAATCTTAGGGGTATGCCTCTTCCTTGATTTACATTACTCTTCTAGGAATCATATATATGTATATGTGTATTCTACTTATAGGTACCCCTTTCAGACTTCCGGCTTAGGTCGAAGTAGGGGATTTGGCACAGGTTCTGCTTGAAACCCGGGTCAAGTTATTTATTTCATTGCACTTAATAAATTATCTATAATTGCTATATAATGGAACACTGCATTTTATTATTGCACGAAATGGAATAGTTTAGACACCATGGGTGGCAGCCTACTGGGATTTTATCTCGTACCCTGCTCAGGCGTCGTTGACACACGAGTAGATTATATGTTTGCAGGTATTGAAAAAGTGAAGCATGCTACTTCTGATTCTTGATTGATTGTTTTTTCTTAGGATGGAGACTATGGAAGTGGACCGACCCTTTCTCTTGATGCAATTGTCACAATTTTTTTATTTTCTATTTAGTTGAAAGCATTCTTGGGTTCTATTTTCATTACTTTTAGTTTAGACATGCATCATGGCATGCCATCATTTTGTGAGCTTCCACACTTGATTATTATTCCGTTCGATTATTTATATTTCTTATACTGCAGTTTATTCATTTATATTATTCCACTATTCATTATTAATTTTTTTTACTTCCTCTATGATAATACTTATTACCTATGAGGTCATAGTCTCCCCCTCAGAAACAAAAAGGCCCTCGATGCTAGTCGGCAGCCTTTGGATTTCGGGGAGATGTGCTTAAGGTCATGTAACCCACCGGTCCGACCACCGTCTTAGAGGTGATCCGGGTCGGGTTGTTACAATTATAGTTTCTTATTTTGATAAAGATTACCCTAGGGTCTGATATTGATAGTTGGGGTGACATAGTTACATACCATACCGTAAACAGTATATGCAATGAAATTGGTCTCCAAAATGGATTCTTAATACTTTTGTAGGTTTTTTTGTGTGTAGGAGGGATATCAATATGATGGTGTATTTTCATTCATGTCATTTATATATTATCAATGGAATCAATTTCCATGAAAATAGATTCTATTACATGATTGTAATCCATGATTTACAATTGGTAGAAGAATAAACTATTTGGTTAAAAAATGGTCATTCTAAAATTATTAAGAAACTATGTTAGATAATATTAAAAAACCATCAATTGATTAATCATAATGATATGATATTTACAAAAGTTTGAGGGTTTGTGCTTCCCCTTATTATATGATTTACCATGATGGATATAATCATATAAACATATCATAAACGACATGTATGGTGAGCCATGATACTCTTTTACCATTTATTTCTTAACATATATATGTCATAAGGGAATTGAGTTAGTAGATATTGGTGATCCATAATAAATCATTTTAGTCGATGAGTGTGATAAAATATCGCATCAATTTAGATGGTGACTATATTTGTAGTTACATTCAAGTTATTTAAAATTACCATCAGGATGATGTGTATATATGATGTATTTAGATACAATAATAATTATTGTTAAACATAAACATCATGGGGGATAAAATAGTTGGCATATATTCATATAATTAATGTATATAAGAATGAAATGTGGTGTTTGAGACAAATTTCAATGAAGTGGCCAATCAATTTTGATTATTGATTTTTTTAAATGTGTTATATGGAGGTCATTATATATTATGGGAAAAGGGAAGAATTTAGTAAATGAAGATATTGATCCATGTGATATAAAAAGAATTACTAATGGATCACCTATGCTATTTATTCCAACCATTATAGTTTGAAATCCCATTCATTTATATGAAAATAAATTTTATTTTCTCCCATTATTAAGACTATAATAGAAGTAGGTGAATGTGTTTTTTCTTAGAGATCTTGGATATTCAGATTAAATATATAATCATATTCATCTACTAATTTTAGATACAATTTTATTAATAATAAAATATAAGTGATTATTAAATGTTAAAGTAGAGTCTATGACATATTACTTATGAATTATAGAATATAGATATTGAAGATTATTATGGGCTGTAATTGAAGAATAAAAAATTATAGTTGGAAGAGTAAAAACCTATCCTTATATTATTAATCATGAAGGATTCAATAATATATGAAGAATATCTCATATACAATTAAAAGATTATAATTAATTTTTTGATGGAATTAAAGAGAATTTTTATATACATTAAAGAATTGAATGATAATTAATCATATGCTACAAGGATGTGGAAATTTATTTAATGACCCTTTGAAATAATATGAAAATTTAAAAATTTCTTTTAATGTTTTTTTGAGATTTCTTAGAGTAAATGGATATTCTCTAATAAATTTTGAAGAGTTAATTATAATATTTTATGATTTATCTTTTTCTTATGTAATATATTATTGATTCATAATAATAGATGAATTTTAAAATTATTGGATTACCCTATAATGAATTTGTTTTCACAAGTTGATATACAAGAAAAAATTTCAGACGACCCTTTCAAATCAAAAAATTTCATTTAATAATACATGAAATATTTAATGTTATACAATTTTTTTCTCTGTAAAAAATAAAAAAAGTGATCTAAGGTGATTTTAAAGAATTTATGTAGACCATTATTGCATACATAATGATAAATAATTATTCCATATGGTACAAAAGGTTTTTGTTGGGAAATAATATATCCTCAACCATAGAAGTGATATATGTTGAAATTTTAAACTGAAAAGTTCTTAGAATGAAATATGTTATTTTTAATAGATGTGTAAGATTTTTCATATTGCATATAGAAATATGGAAAAGGAATAGATTCAAGATGATATGTCATATATGATAAAACATACATAAGAAATTATCTATAGCTCCCACTGAAATATAGAAATGGAAAAAACATCATTTCATTCCATAAGAGTTCATACGAGCGTAAAAAGAGAATTCATAGAATGTATATAGAAATAGAGAATGTTAAAAACAACAACAGTTGGTATGTAAGATAACAAAGCTCAAAAAAATAATATATAATTAATTATATTACTAATATACTAGTTAACAATTTTAGAAAATGTAAAATTTATGAATATCAAATTTATATGATTCTAAAAAGATCATCATATGAATATAATCATTATACTAATAATTTCCATAATACTAGTTGATATTAAGGAAGGTTGGAATTTAAGAAGAATGTTTAATTTTTTAGCGCTTTCACAATGGGAAGAGAAGTACCAAATTGTAATTATATTTATTTAAGGGAACATTCGTGCCAACATGAATTTAATATTGGAGGATATTTTCGATATTTTATAATATGAAAATCCTATGTCACTTTGAATATTAAATGAAGATATCATTGAGTAAGAATGATTGAGAATATTATCAACCCAATTGATGGACAATATTATATTTCCATTATTATAGGAGTTCTCTATATGTAAATATAGAAATTAAATTCACATTATTGTGAGTATAAAAGAAATAAGATAAATGATGAGGAACCAATTTAAGAGAAACTCATTTTTCATTCCCATAAAAGAATTTATATATATAATAGTGGTAAATAAACAATTTTCTAGGGAGAGATGATCATGAGTATCAAGGAATATTTTTAACCATGGATTATGAACATTACCAATGATATATATATATATATATATATATATATCATTGAGGGAAAATATAAAAAAAATGAAAATGGATTACCAAGAGCGAATACCATCACCATGATATCACTATATCAATGAATATTAAGAAGAATAAGTAAATGGTTGAGCTAGATTGGAACTATAAATTTATTTTCATTATTAATTATCAAGAGATTCATGAAGAATGTGGGTGAAGAAAATTCTAGGAAACAAAATATTCCAGAATGGTTGATCATTATGGAATTAGTTGAGAAACAAGGTTGACATGAATGCTTCAGTAAAAGAAGACATATTTTATATTGAAGACCTATTCTGGATGTTTATGATATCATAATTTTGGGGTATTAATATCCAAGATTATAATGAAAATATATTTTATAAGTAATTTGGAGTAAATATTAGGACTGTAGTGATCTATTATAATAAAAAACATTAAACAAAACTATACAGTTATCAGGAGATAGATACCATTTATAGGTAGTTATTTCTTCTATTGATGTAGAAATTGACCCTCCCCTACAGTTTACTCTTATGTTAAAATAATTAGTGTATGTGGTGAGTCAAGGATGATACCATATCAACCATTTTTAATGAATTTTATAAACTAATGGGAAATATGTTTCTCACACTCAAAACAAACACAACAAAGAGTAGATCCTCACATAATAATTGAATGTTGTAAAAATAATATGTTAACTTGACTCATGTTTATTATTATATTTCATGTGGTTTGTGTATTTATGATTAAAAATATGATCCATATATCAAAAATGAGATAGAGATTAAAATAAAATGATGAGATAATAGAGAGATAAAGGAATATAGTAAAAATAGACAAAAAAATTATCCCCATCCCCATTCAATGTGACATGATTTTCTGCTATGTCCTTTATGTGGTTTCAAAGATAATCCATGTTTCCACTAATTAGATCCATTTTTCTTTCATGTTTTTATTCATTAGATATATGTGAATTGTAGATTTAAATATTTTTTAGAATTTCCTTTGATATAGAACACTGTTTCCATATTTATTAGAGTATACATTTGGGATTCATCTAGAAACATAAATAATAGGTAGATGAAATTTAAAATGAAGATAATGATTTGTTTAAAGAAGAGACATGATATTCCAATAGATAAAGGTAACAAATGTTTTAGTTAATATGTTATATCTTGTTAAGTCTATATGTGGTCAGATAACTAAGAGGGGGTGAATCTATGAACCCTTTTTATAAATTATTCAAGTTATTTAACCCTATATAACCAACTATGATTCCAATACACTATATCTGGATTCCCCCTCTACTAAAATAAATAAAATATAATTAAATTAATATAATTTTTTTATATATTTTTAACTATATCTGAAAAAATGATAATACAGTGATTTTTTTAATCCCCAATCATATATTATCCAAAATTAACCTAGTGGGTTTATTAGGGATCCTCTTGATACCATTAACATAGTGTTTTATATGGTCTTATTCCTTAATATCACTAGAAAAAAACGTCATCCCCATAAATATAAAACAAATTGATCCCAAATAAGAAATATAATCTTTTTTATCCTGATTAATTCAATACCACATGAAATTCATCTTCCTCCACATGAGTCATGGATAACCTCTTCAATTAATGCACATAACATCATATACATTAATGATTGATAGTCATGATCAAGTCTATGGGTCTCTCTAACTAATCTTATTTTCTTAAATGATCTTGATCCCTTTCTCAATCATATGAATTCAAGGACATTGCGAGTCTTATCCTCTTCCATAGGAACTCTATTGGTCAGTTTAATTTAATTATCGCATTAATATTCTAGAGTATTAGACACAAAATACTAAATTATAAATAAATATTACTCATTATTCCTTCTATTTCATATATATTATCTTTTTATTTCTAATTAATTTTTTCTATTATTTCCATATTCAAAATATATAATAATAATTTTATCTCAATATAATGAAATATAAATTTTCAATTAGTAGGATATTATTTCAATTGTAATTATAAAAAACTTATTCAAAATCATTACCAATCTTATATTCAAACATCAATGAAAATAGGGATATTTTCCTACATAAAAACCAACATGAGATCAACTTATATATTTCTTTTTAAAATATTCCATGTATTCTTGGAAGAATTTATCATTATATTGAAATACAATGAGGTAAAATTTTATTTCTTTATAAGTAATTTTTATTATGTTTTCATTAATCATATGAAATCTACTAAAATACAATGAATTCATATATACTCTTTAGAAACTGATTTTATACATTATAAAACCCTTCTTAAATTTATTAATCAAAGGAAATACTCTTTTAAAATCAATATATATTCTTATGATTTCCATAAATTCTCTTATAATGTCCACTACTTCCATTCCAAATTTAATCTTACTCTTATTAAGTCCCCAATAATCTTTTTATATGGTACACTCTTTTGAATTCCACACTCACTCTTATAATGTTTCAATGCCCATTCTAATTTCCCAATTGTGAGATAAAATACCCATTACAAACTCAGAAATCACTCTTCCAATGACTCACTATTATATTTATAAAGAAAGTAATTATGAATTTTTAGTCCCCATATAATCTTCCAAATACCTAAGTTACTATTCTATAGACTCATATACTCTTTAAAATATGGTAATTTCATTTTTATGTTTTTATAATCTATCTTGAACTCTTCCAATACCCTTATGATTTCTTATTAAATAATTCATGGAAATTTCTCCAAATTGTAGATATTATGTAATATATTTAGAGATTATTTAATTCAACCCAAGACAATCTGAGTCACACTAAAAAAATGGAAACATCATAAGATGTTTCATTTTAAAAAATTCATAGAATCCTTGATATAGAATCATAATTTTTATGGTTTTCCATAACATTAGCTGTCTTTTTGTTCCTTAATAAGAAATATTCCATACCCACACTGACCTATATTTTAAAAAAGAACCTTACAAATGCTTTTTATAGTTTTCCTTAAACATTACTCATATTTTAAATGAATATCACCCCAATAAGAATCACATGACATGATTTTTTCCTCTAAATTATCTAGAAAGTGGAACTAACTACAATATCACATAACATCTCCTTTTGTAACTAAAACATCATTATATTCATGATTATACAAACTAGAAGTAGTAAATTGAATATATTATTTTCCTAGTAACTAACTTTGCATTATACATTAAAGTAACACATATCACATTGGATGAAATATAGCTTCCACAAAAATATATTTCCTTCCTTGAAAATCCCCCATTGGATTTATTTTTAATACCAAATTTCCATCCAAATTATATATTATTAAATCCTTTTTTTAAAATAAATGGAAGGGTTAAATAAAAGGATGTATTTCACTTCATATTAATTTTTATCCTAGAATTATAAATCTTAATTTTTTCCCACTTTATATTTATAATTATATCCTCATCCAAATTTTTTATGAGGGGAATTAAATCACAAGTTTATTTTCTTTGATTAATAACACATTCAAATCTATTTCTACATGGGAATACCTGATTTAGACAACAATTCTAAATAAACGTATTTATATATTTTTTCCATTTACCTATTTTTAATTTTATTTCATTTTACATTCTCATTTATAGTCATATATATTTATATTTATCAAAAATAAAAATGCTACACTCATCTTCAACAAATAAAAAAACTTTCCAGGTGAAAGAAATTAAAATTCATAGTATTTTGTATAAACTGAGTATGCAATTACACATTTTAAACATATTTATGATAATTTAAAATATATATTTTTGAGTGATTGTTTTACCTTAACTTAATTTTTTTTAATTTTTTTTTCTAGAATTAATATTTATATAACATATTCAAGAATATTCCAATTTATATTTTGTTTACTTTTTGGATTGATTTTTTCATGTTTTTCATGGTATTTATAACACTCTCCATTGATTGTATTTTTTGGTAATCCATTGAGTATAGACATACCGACCCCCCCTTTAAATAATTTCTTTTAATTATATTAATGTTATAATAAATAATTAATGGAATAAGGAGGAACATGATAGTTCATTATTAAATGTATAAAGGTTAAGAGTGGCCTATTATTATAACATAATAATTAGTAGAATTATTTAAGCTTCCATTCCTATCATGAGTTTTTTCATGTTTCATGGAAATTATCATCCTTTAAGGTGTTTCTTTTTTTTGGTTCCATTCATTACATAAATCATCATGGAAAATTAATTACATGGATATGGTGTCATTCTTTTCATCAATTATTCTTGACCTGGTAGGATGGTCATACAATATTTCATACATTTACTCGCATATTCATGACATATTTTTATTTTTCCATGTGTATAGAATTACCCAATTGGACAACCCAAATATTTATTCACTCCTTTTTACTACAATAAACATATTTGTGTGTTTTACATGATTTCATTAACAATAAAACATGAATTTTAATCCTTATCCTCAAGAATTTTCATTCCATACCCATGATATGGATTTTCACCAATTAATGTAGTCATGAGTTCAAATACTATATATAATTTAACTCAAAATTTCTATATATTTCCTTAGAATATTTATTTATATTGTATAGATTTAATAAATTCAAAGTCATAAATTTCCTCCATTAACATGTTTCTCTCATTTTAATTGTGTAGCTACACCTTAGTTAATCAATCATCCATAGAGAATACATATTAAACCAGTAAGAATATGATTTATATCTAAACAACCATTCACTCTAGATGAATATTTGAATCTCTAGTATTCAATATTAGAGATATATTTTCTCAGAATTTTTTTATTATCATTCTAAATTGTAAGTCTGACTATTCATAATGGGAAATGTATTCTTGGAATATTATACTATTTATTTACTATAGAAGAGTTCCTTTCACTCTTTTTATTGGCCTAATCATGTTCAAACATTATTTTGAATACTACACCTTTAAAGAAAAAATATTTATATTGAGACTAATTGGGATTAGAATTTTAATGTGTATATGGACACTTATTCTAAGCATAATGGGAGGATTCAACTTTAGTATCGACTATATTGGTGATGTATAATATAGTCATCCTCAAATCATTATGTTATTCAAGAAAAATTTATTATATAATGAACTATTTTTTTTCATTAAAATTATCTTTCTCATCAGTATATCTCTTAATTTTTCATTTCTCTACAACAATGTGTTTATATTTTTTGATATCATGTATTTAATATTCATATTTCATGAAATACTCCCATTTTTCTGTAATTATATTATCATTTTAATTAAATATCTTTCCCTTAACCTTCTTTATATCTATGTTCTACTCATGTAAAGCGGATAAATCATTCATCATCATGTATTCGAAGTCCATTTATTCTAATTAATGATCATAACTACATAGTGTATAAAAATCATTTTCAACATAAAAGATAAATTTAACATCATAATATTTTTTTGGATACCTTATGATAGGCCAGTTTATTAATTATTGATCATCAAATTAATTCTCTTTATACTATATTATATATTATTTATCTTAACTAAGTTCTGCATCTGAGGTTTCTCATAATCCATGTCAGATTTATATTTAGAATACTTCATCTTCACGAAAGTTTTGGAGACTCATCTAACTCCACTACAATTGTATTACCTAGGTGATTTTTTTCCATTTAATCTCCTCCATCCATCCTTTAAAATGATTCATATGAGAGAAACAAATATTTTGAAGAATAATAATTATCTTCATTATAAGAATTACTTTTTTTGAAACTTCTTCATCTTTGATTTTATTCCGTCTCATTAACTCAAAATCCAACTCATCTATTACTTTCATCTTGAGAGAAGTGATATTTTTCACTTCATAAACTATACGAATTTTACATAAACTATCCTTTTAATATTTTTATAAATATTATAAATATGAAAATTTAAGATAAAACATATCCAAAATGTCTCTCTTTAGTTTTTTTGTAATAGTTGAATAAAAAAACATTACCATAAGTCCAAGAATATTGCATGAAATTTAATTAACTATATTAAAGTACTCTCAAATAGTTTCATCATTAAAAATTTTTATATTCTAAAACCTCATTCTATAAATATTATACATGGATTATTTGAATTCAATATTTCCTTTATATATACTATTCAATTTATACCAAATTTCATTCACTGTTTGAATCCCATGCCTTTTGTGAATAAATTTTCTGAATGATACATCGAAATGGAATTGAGATATTTTATATAAAATTACTTATTTAATGTATTATAAAGATACTTAAAATAACTATGAGAAATTAATGGAAATTATATCTTTATTTATCACTTAATTTCAATCAAAGAGATAGAAGATAATGAAGAAACATATTATTACAACATCAATATTTCTTTCCTTCAAAAGAAGAAACAAACATATTCTATATACAATATATTGTTTTTTTATGTTTAACAACATATTAGATTTGAATTTGGGATCTTATGCTTTATTTTATACCACATGTAAAAACCATACGTATTTAGATCATAAATAGTTGGTGAATTGGTGATCCCATTTAAGAATTATTCATATTAAACGAACTATTATGGTCGAACAAATTCTTGACCCACTCAGTACGAACTCTCCCTCACCCTTTATGAAAAAAATATTTTAATAGATAGAAAAAAGTATTATAAAAATGTTCAAAATCAATTTTAGAACATTTTCCATGTTATATTTAGTTAAAAACTACAATAACATATTATCTATTTTAGAAACATATGGATAAAATATGGAACATCTCAATCCCTTCAATATGTATTTTTATTATGATCAAGTCCTAGAGTCCCACAAGATAACTATAGCTTCCCACTACAAAAAAATAAATTATTTTCTACAAAATAAGAAATATATATTTTTTATGAACCAATTAAAACATGCCTTCCTCTTCTAGCATGCTAGATAAATTGGTACACACATGCCGAATTCATCAATATTTTAGAAAAATGATGACCTTGATTAGTTTTTATATTGTTTATCACTCCCTTAAGATCATTAATGATCATGTTATCTTTATAAATCCACTAAATAATCAAGAACTATAGGTATTATAATATTATCTACGAACTCTTGTATTTAGTTTCATTTCATTCCTTCTGATATACTCTAAATTATCAGCTTATCAATCATAGATTATAAAATCCTTGTCTTCACCTTCTTCCTCAAATAACACATTTATTCTCATATAATATCATGTGAATAATTTGAATATTTTTTCTATATTCAAAAATGTAAAATCCCCATTTTATATTAGTGGAAACAATTTTTTTATTTAAATAGGAATATTTTTTCCAGTTTGAATTCAAATGAAATATCTATTTTAAATCTTAGTCAAACCTCTATTTACACTCCCTCAATAGTCAACATATATTCCTCCAATGTAATATCAATGATATATACTTCATCAATTCTATTTTCACTCATGAACATGTAAATGTAATCATTCATCCTAGAATAGAACTTTACAGTGAATCACGAGGCTTCATAATAGTCTAATTTGAATTATAATCATTCTACAAAATTATGATATTTAAATGAGAAAAAGAAAATTAAATAATCAAATAAATTATTTATTTTTTATAAATATTTTATTCTAGTAAAATATTTATTTCAATTTTCTAATAATTCAAAATATTCAAAACAAAACTAAATCTTACGATGTTCACATTCTTCTTTTAAACTCATTTAGTACTCTTTCAATTTCTTTAATAGTATGATGGATTTCTTTCTTTCACTTATGGTGTCACTAATTAAAATTTTATGAATGGAAAAAATCAACAAAATTATATTCTTACTTTTAATATTCTAATAATATGTCTTCATAATTCTAGCATCACAATTTATAAGTCAAGGGTACTCTTACAAATTCCATGGCACAGTTCTCAAATTACTCTTTATCATCAAAATTTTATGCCATTACTTACAATGTTCTAATGTGTTTTACAAATTTATATATAATAATTCAAATTACTCTTGTGAAAATGAAATTATATCATCATAAGTAAGCCATTGACTCCTCTAAAGGAACTATTTACCCTTTTAATGTCCACCGTTACAATTTTTAGGTCCTTGGTTATAATTATAATGTCTCATATTCTCTTCAAAATAGAAATTTTATTTACAATATTATCAAATACACTTTATAAGTCTTCAAATACTACTCTAAAGTTGTACATACGTAAATTGTTCTTAAATATAATATTTTAGAAACCTAATATTTAATTTAGAGTATCATTTATTCCACTATAAGAATTATAAATCACTATAGAATAATAATATTCATATAAAGATTATTTATCCACATTAAACAACAAATTTAATTTTCAATAATACTTTTTCTATTTTTTAGGACATCAGGGACCCTTTATGTCTTAATATAAATTCACATATTAAACCACTATCAGTCTTTAAAAAAACATTTGAATTATGTTATATAGTGATACATTAAAATAACAAATATTTAACATGAACATTTTAATAATAATTATCCAATTTTAGGGATGCAATACTATAAATTTTGCCTCAAGATATTTTAATAGAAAAAACAAATACCATCTCCCTTTACTTCTAAATACATACTCATCTAAATAATAATCCCAAAAACTACTAAAATAATATTTTTACTATTCATAATCTATACCAACATGACATTATATAGTAAATTTAAAAAAATTATGTTCCCAACAACAAAATTTTCCTCTTCCCAAATCTATTTTGGAATTTAAAAATTGTTTCTTAATTATTCTCTAGATTATTTCAATTCTAAATTTAAATAGTTTAAGGAGAACGATCCTATCAAGTCAATTAAATTTATCTGCTCAAATGCTTAGTATTACATTGTGAAAATTCCAATTATGTATTCAAATATATAAATTTATGATTATCATATGGCTATATTATGGTGATTCATAACTAGTGATGAATGGATATAATATGGATAAATACCTATCTAAAATGTGAAAAAAAATCAAACTCATCATATTGAAGATAAATATAAAACTATATTCAATTATTGATAAAAGTATCCCATGCTTAAAAAAAATTAGAAAGAAAGACATGATAAATTAGAGATAATAATACCAATTACAAATGATTCATTCATTGAATGATCTCATTAGGTTAATTGATTCATAGTTTTAAATCATGGATAAAAGGGTAAAGAAGCATGGAATATTGTTCAAGAATCATGTAAAAATCATTATTATTAGATTGAGAAGATAAAATTTGAATTTTATGAAAATGTATGACTATGTGAGAAAGGGAAAAATAGCAACAAAATGAAGTTTCATAAAAAATAATTCAAAATGATAAATCTATATTCAACAATATCACAATCTTTGAGAACATTTTTATAATTTAATTCTTATATAAAAACTATATAATGGAGAAATTATTCCACAAATATTACCATATCTATCGAAGGAATAGGTTGATATCATCTAATTCTCTATCTATATTAATCTTATGAAACAATATAACCCATGTACTAGCAATTATTGTTTGTAATAATGTCGATTCACTTTCTATTACATGATATAAATTAAAATTTTCTCAAATATGAGTTAGAAATAATCTTATAAATAATCCATAACGTCATGGGTATATATGATAATGTTAATGAATAGAAGATACCATATAATATCACAAAATGATTGTAATATTACAAAAAAATAGAAATATACAAAAGGAATTCAAAATTTACTTCGATGAGAAAGATAACGGTTTATGGGTCATAGATGGTTCTATAGACAATTTATCAAAAAATAAATTAACCACTAGAAAATTTTTTCAAATTATAAATATTATAGAATACCTATATCTAGGCTATTAATTCATAGTAGAGTAAAATTTCACCATAGTAGAGAAAAAAATTCGTTAATTTTTTTCATAAGAGATTTATCTGAAATTGAAATATAGGTGTTCAGTATAATAATGAGTGATAATATAATCCTATCAAATAAAAATAATTTTTTTTGAAGTGATGATACCAATATTAATTAGAAGAAATTAATAATTGGGCAAGTATTCCAGGTGGAATAATGAAATGAAGGCTACTAAGAAATATATGTCCATGAAAAATAGTAAAAGAATGACACACCATGAAAGAGGATATTACTCTAAAATTTAAGGGATTCCCACATCATATAACTTTTAAAACACTCCGTTAATACCATAATTTAATTCAATATTATATAATAAAATATTAAATTAATACAAGAAAGAAATAAAATCATTAGACTAGTGGAAGAGATCCTAGAAGAAGGATTTGAGAAGTTGTGATGGAAGGAAAACATTAATGTTGTATAAAAAATATTGTGAATGTGAAAATGTACTAGAAATCATTATATTAAATTTCTAAAATTTAAAACATTCTTTATGAAGCAAATGATAAACACTCTAAGATAACCACTAATGTTATATGAAAAAACAAATCTGGCTATAGTTGTTACAATAGAATGCATGAATTCTTGGATAACCAAATTGAAAATGGAAAACATAATGAAGAAATCAAAATGAAATGAAATGAAATTCATATATAAGTTAAATTTTTTTTTCCAAAAAATTTTAATGATAAAATAAACATGATGTATATGTTGTATATGAATGCCTATTCTTGTAAAATCAGTGGATGATATAGCTTGAATAGTTCTCACAAAGATAAAATCATAAGGAAAATAATTTTTAGATTGGAAAGTAACTATTAACCATGTTTATCTCAGTAAAGTGTTATGAAGAAAAAAATAAATTTTTATATATTATATTTCTTATTTCCAAATAGGGAATTTATTGTGATGAATGTAGGGGTGAACTGGATGAGTGCTATAACAAATTTAACAAAGGAAAACACATCAATTATGGATGTATTGAGAAAAGAAAATTTGGATCCTCCTTGAATAATCTTCCACATACTATCAACCATGATAAATGATGTTTAATTAATTAATTTAGAGGGTGTTAAATAGTTGATAAAACATTCTAATGGCATTTTTTCATGTTTGTAGATAATCTGTTATGTTTAATAGAAAGTGATAATGATGTATCAAAATATCATTCTCTTATATATTTGGATAGAATCAAATATAATTAATTAAGGAATATTTTTTAATTTTAGAAAAATACATGAAGTGGCAGTAACCATATTCCATTATATTATTTATGATATGATTTATGAGATGATTTTTGGTTATAAATTCCCTAAAAATCTATCTGAATTTCCCCTAAAAATATAATCATGAATTGGTATCATGTGTTTGAAATTATCACACTCTCCTTTAATTTCTACATTTATCATTATTTTTGTTCCACAAAAATTCAACAAAATTGGTCTTAAAGTTAATTATTTTACATTCACTGCATAAGAAAAATATGATTCCACCCTTATTTAATATAGACAACGTAATACTAAGAGTGATATTATTGAATTTCAAATATTGGAGAAGAATGAGTTGGATGAAAATTTACCTCAATCAAATAACATTATATTCATAATTAATATAGTATTTAAAAAAGGATATGTGAGAGGACATTATGACATGGGATTTTTTTAAGAATCTTTTGGTGTTGACCATAAAACCAGAAGTGTAAATTGGTTGTCCCAAACGATTATGATTGTTATATTTGTTATCAATGAGTATATTTGTTATAAAAATGTGCTTGATGATGGGGTAGGAGCCTAATTATATAAGAGGGTGAAATATTTTATGTGGATTTTAGTTCAAAAGGAACAATTACCTTAATTATTTATGTAATTTTTTTAATGATCCATTAATATATTGATAATGGCATTCCTTTTTAAGCTATAATAAGGACTTAAAAAATGAAGGAGATTAGGGTTTATCATGGAGATCCTAGATATTCATATTCAAGGATAAATCCTAGAAATTTGGTGATTGTAGAGGCTATTTTGAAGTAAATATAAGACATGTACTGATTGAAGGTGAATGAACTAGCTAAAAAAATTTAATTATGAAATGGAAAAACTATAATTTTAAAATATTGGGTATTATTTATTAATTTAAAATAAAATTTAGTTTGATGAATGAGAATCCATTTGATGATTTTTAATCATAAGGGAACTACACTATTTGAAAATATTACATTTATGATGATTATATAATATTTATTTTGAAGAGGAATTGTAGTGAAATTTGAGATATATTCAAGCACTCAATGTTGAGTACACATATGCTCTATGGATTTGGAAATAAAGTTATTAATTGTTAAAAATATTATAAAAATATCCAAAAGTCATTTAATGTTTTTGGAACCAAGGTTGTTCTTTGCTAAAAATGGAGTATGGTTTGTGTTTTTTGTCACTCCTCCCATGGATGATCTGGGAGATTGTAAAGAAAGGGATCATACAGGTCAATCTATAAGCAGTATTGAATGTTGCATCATTTCCCATTATTTTCCAAATTTTTGGTGTCCAAAATTTCAATAATGGAAATAATTGAGAAAATGTTTTTTTCATGAATGACATTTGAAAATATGAAAATGAAATAACTTTTTCATATATGGGATTTGTAATTTATGTTTTGAGAAGGATTAAAGTATTATGACGGTGTGCTCTAGAATTATGAGAAATCAAGCTTTGTGAAAGGTATTTTGATAGAATCAACCCTTCATTAATATTCTAAAGGAATTTATTTCATGAAGAATGGTTTGAAAATTTCAAAGATACAAAGCTTTGCGATTTAAGACAGTGTTACTTCACGATTATGATAGTTGTAGCTCTTTGATAGCATGATTTTTTTTTACAAAAATCTCTTTAGTTATAATGAAATTTAGGAACATAGATTTTATATAGAGACTCACAAATGGAGGAGCACCACGAATGTGTTTTCGAGAGATTTGGAAAATGTGTTGTATATGGTAGAGCTTTGAGATCTTCCAAGCTTATAAATAAGTGGATACCCTATTCATTTGAAATAATGTTTTTAGAGAAAATACAGAATCACTCTGATTTCAAAAAGTAAGGGGTGCTCCGGAAAACCAGTTGTCTATGGAATATTTAGCTTCATGAAAATATTGTTTTAGTCTTGAATGATTTCAATGCATTTATGTATTTATTTATTCACAAATATGGGATTTTCTATGATGGATCAGTGAGCTTTGTGAAGGAAGGTTGTTCCACGAAGGTAGTGTGCTTCGTGATGGAAGGTTGTTCAGAAAAGGTTAAGGAGCCTTGAGAAGTAGTGTTCTTTTCAAATTAGTGAGCATTGTGAAGGAGTGACCATTAAAAAAAGTGAGATTTATGAATAATGAGCTTCACAAAGGATCTTTGTAAAGGATATTTGTGATATGAAGTTTTTGAATATTAGTTTTAAGTGAACATTGTTTTCAGTGTGCATCATCTCATGATTTTGACGAAAGAAGAGTCTCATTCTAGATAGAGACAAAGTGTTTAATGCCAAATCATTTAAGAGACCATCAAGTTGAAAAACATAGTTTGAATTCTCTAAGAGAAGTGAGCCAAGGAGAGTCATCCGATGTGTTCCTAGGGATGTGGTGAGCTATCCCTAAAAAATTATAAAGGTAGTGTGTCTAGCACAGAGTGACTCTGTCGAACCTTGTATATTCCAAAACAATTAAAAATTAGTGGATTTTGGTATAACCGAAACAATGTCAGTGTATGTTCCTTCGACATATCCCTTAGGGGTGAACCGAGTAAAAGTGATGTGTTGTCTCTCTACAAGTGATTATTTTATTGTTGTTCTAATCCTTCTTATAGATTTATCAGGTTCCTACCAATGTGGTAACAAGATCCATCAGGATAAAATAAATAGTTGATACACTGATTCACCACTCCCCTCTCAGGGTGTTCCTAGGTCCTTAAAGTGTTATCAAAGCCACATGTTTCTACTATTAAAACTATCATTTCATTACTATTAGGGATAATTAAATGATATTTAGGGGATTTTCTCTATTTGATATAATAATATTTCAGATATGGAAGAATTGAATAATATATCCTATAAGATATCTTAGAATGGAAGTTATTTTTTCTATAGAAAAAGTAATACAAGTAACTGATCCAAGAGGGCTGTCAATGACTTATACAGATAGTAAAATTCTTGATAAAGAAGCTAAAGTGAAAAGTTATCACACTACAACACTTTTTATTAGATATATCTAAAGGTGATTAGATGTAATTCAGCAAATTCAATGTGGGAAAAATTGGAGAATATTTATTATGGAGACAAAAAAGTAAAGGATGTGAAACTACAAGTCATTCAAAAAAGGTTTGATGATATGAAGAGGCATCCTGATGAGAATGAAAGATCATTCTTCAATCATATTACTGAAGTATGAGGAGGAATTCGAGGGCTTTTGGAAGAAATAAAAGACATTGATATCTGTGAAGAAAATTTTGAGAAGGATTCCACCACTTTACAACCCAAAAGTGTCATCCCTTGGAGAAAGGGATATATCTACGATTTCTCTAGATGATCTTCTAAGAAATATAAAGGAATACAAAATTAGAGTAATGATAGAAGATGCGACGAAAAATGTCCGCTAGGAAATGGAAATCAAAGCCTTACACAAACTAGAAATTTCAAGAGATAATATTGACAAAGATGATGAGTAAGGAGAACTTAATTCCCTCATTTTCAAGAAATTCAATAATAGAAAATGGATATTCGAAGGTAAGTTACCTCGGGATTGTTTCTACAGTGGTAGAGTTGGGAACATTGCCTCTCAGAGCACATGAAAGTTTTATAATGAAGAAACTAAAGCTAGAGACATGCAGAAGTCTCAGAAAAGGGTTTTCCAAATGGGAGACCTCATGTCTGGTAATAAATTACAGAGAATGTGGTTTTTCTATGAAGAAGATGATGATTATAGAGAATAATTTTAGGAAGAAGAACTAGTATTTAAATATGGATCCCATGTGTCAATGATGGCTACCATTTAAAAGAAAAAACCTTCAGGTGACAAATCTATAGATAGTCAGTTAACCTATGATTTCGATCTCAAGTTGAAAATTAAGGTTGATTTTAGTAATCATTAGAATAAATAAAATAGATGAAAAAATTTGAGAGAAATTGTGGAAGAAACATCAAAATATATTGATCAAATTGAAGCTGAAATTGAAAGACTGGAAGAAGTAGTGAATATACCTTCAACAACCAATGATATAAAAAAAAGATGTAGTGTAACTGAAGATGAGAATTGAAGAAAAGAAAAAGTTCATCAATAACCTCACTTATAGACTAGAAGTGTAGTCCAAGACTATTGAGGGTCTCGAAGAAGATGTTTTTAATCTTATGACTAAACATGAATGTGAATCAATTTTAAATGAAACAATTAAGAAGATAATGTTTGGAAGATTCTCAGATTATGAATTGCTAGGGAGAGATAAGTGTGATTCTTATTGGGTTGATCCAATTTTGAATGAAGAAAGACCTACATGCATGGTAAATAGTGGGATCAGTTGTGAGGCTGGACCATTAAATTTTACAAATAAATTTGGCCAAAATAAAGGCAAGATGAAAGTTGGTCATGTTGAAAATTCAACTAAAGTACTGAAAAATAAACCTTCAATTCAATTTTAAGGAATAATTTAAAATGTTCCTTAGGTATCCAAAAATGATTGGAAGCCAAACATTTTTTCCAAGGATACATGAGGAGGAGTTGAAATGAGAAGATATTTCCACTCATGAAATGTTAATTTTTTGGCTATATGGGCCATACCATGTCATATTACGAATTGACAAGGATCTATTTGAATTGGGAAGAGATATGATCTCAAAAATGGAGAAAAAAATCCATATCCTACTTCTTATATAAGGAATAATATCTATGGGTATTGTTTTCATTGTTATAACATTGGCCATAAAGCTATGTTTTATAGGAAGAGGAATGATTAAGGAAATGCATACAATACTCAAAGATAAGTCAATACTCAACAACTATATAGTGTGTCTATTTAAGACAAATATCATCCTTTGTAAAAATATTATGAATATTAAGAACCTGTGCATATGGAAAAGAGATCTAAAAGTCCTTCCCAATCCTCCACACATTAAAATATTTCATGGAAGGAAAAGAGGAAAAATGAAAAATAAAACCTTACATAAGTTTATATAAATGTTACAAAATTAAAACAAGTAGATTATTGATAGTGGGTGCTCATCTCATATGATGGGAAATGAATACCAATTAATTAATGTTAATAAGAATATTGATGGAATAGTAAGGTTCAGTAATGATGGTGCCTTAGAATTTAAAAGGTTACGAACGTACTAAACTAGGAAATGGAAAGATAAATAAAACTAAAGTTATTTACATTGATGGGTTACATCACAATCTCCTAAGTGTAAGTCAACTCTGTGACGCATGAATTATAAAGACATTAAATCAAAAAGGCTACACTATAAATATTGAGACATGGAATTCTCTCACGAAAGGTTGTATAATAGATGGAATCTTATATCAGGTTGATAGTAATGAAAACATTTTCTATATGAAAATTGTATAAGAAAACAACTTTGGACATCAGAGATTGGGGCACATTAATCAATAACACATTGAAAAGATATCTAAACTTAATATTGTAATGGATATTCCAAATTTGAAACGTGAATGGGATAAGGCTTGAGATGTTTTTATCTGAGGAATGTTGGTGTGTAATTCATATCATCCAAATAAGAAAAGGTCATAAAATCTTCTTGATCTCATCTATATAGACGTTTTTTGACCAATAAATGTTTCCAGAACTCATGGATAAATATAATTTTCCTCTTCATAGATAATTATAGTATAATGTCTTGTGTTATTTTTATACATAGAAAATGTAAAGTGATTGATTACATGAAAAAAATATTAACAAATTTATAATAATGACATTGGATGGACAATAAATGTTCTGTGGTCTAACAATGGAAGGGAATATACATCCATTAAGTTTGAAAATTATGAGGAGAAAAACGATATTCAATATCAGGTGGTTGATGTGAGAACCCCACAACAAAATGGAGTTGTTGAGCACCAAAATTGATAGGTGAATAGTATGGCCATAACTATGATAATTGAGAGTCGTATCTCTCTCCATGTTGGAAATGGGTCACTCAAGCTATAGTATATATTCAAAATCAAATAGGGCTTTATATGGGTGAAAAAAAGACATAGTATGAGTTGTGGAATGGAATGAATCCCTATTTTAATGTATTTTTATGTTTTCAGTAGTTAATTTTTTATCAAAAACACGGAAGGAAATATTTAAAAATTTGGTGATGAAGCTGATGAAGAAATTTTCCTTGAATACTCATTGAATATCAAAGCATACAGATGTTTCAATAATTTTCATGGAATTTTTTTTGAAAGAAGTGTTAAGATATTTGAAGATAAGACGATAAATACCATAAGGGGATATTATAATAATGTAATTCAAGATTTAGAAGACATGAGAAATAGAGAAGATTCAAATGAAGTGGTTGAGTAAGGTCTTCAAAACATTCACATGTCGAAAAATTATGTGGATTCAGATGAAGAATCAAAATAAGAACTCATGGATGAAGAAAATACTCTTGATCCTCATAGGAAAAATCAAAGAGAAGAAATTGATCAATCCAATATCACTGTAAATATGACTTCTCCTACATAAACAAGGAGAATGAGGAATAATGCACAATATATATTCCTTTCATTTTTGAAGCCATCCTAATTTGATGATGCTGTAATGGATGAATCACGGGTTTAACCTATGGATGAAGTGTTAGACATATCGGTAAGAACAAAACATGGGATTTGGTTAAGAGACCTAAAAATCACAATGTGATTAGTACGAAGTGGATTCTCAAGAATAATTTTGATGATCATGGTAATGTGATTCAAAACTAGGAATGACTGGTGTGTAAGGGATATTCATAGATAGAAGGTGTTGATATTAAAGAAACATTTTCTCTAGTGGAGACACCAGATACCATTAGAATTCTTATTTCCATAACAATTAAAATTAGATAAAAATTGTATCATATGGATGTCAAGAATACTTAAATCAATGATTTTCTTGATGAAGAAGTTTACATAGAACAACCACTGGGTTTTCTTCTTGCCAATGACGAAATGATGGAATTCATACTAATGAAATATATCTATGGATTGATGTAGGCACCATAGGCGTGGAACTATCTACTGTATTATTATATAAAAAATATTTAATTCAAATGAATAGTATTGGATCAAAATCTATAAGTGAAAAATTCTCAGAAAGAATAGTTCATGGTACTGGTGTACATTAATGATATTATCTTTTGGGTTAGTATATAGGGATCAATGGATGAATTTTCCAATCACATGAAATAAGAATTCGAAATGTCAATAATTGGTGAAATCATGTACATATTAGGGCTGCAAGTTATTTGGAGGAAATACTAAACATTCATTTCTTAGGAAAATTATGCTAGAGAGTTTCTAAATAAGTTAAATATGCATGAATAAAAACCAATTTCAACTTCGATTGTGGATGAAACTAAACTGGGAAAGCATGATAATGAGACATCTGTAGATTCCACAATGTACAAGAGAATAATTGGAAGCTTAAAATACATGATAGTGATGTGACCATATATCATCATTGAAACATGTTTAGCAACCCGTTTTCAGAGTAATCCAATTGATGAACGTATGGTGGTAGTGAAAATAATTATGAGGTATATTCAAAGAACTCACAATTATTTTATATACAATGTTGTAGGAAGATATAGTGAACTATCAAAGGTTTCTGATGCTGAATAGGATATATATGTGGTGGACATAAATTCAATAAGTGGAGGAGAATTTTTTCTTGGAAAGAAGTGTGTGGGTTGGTTAAGTAAGAAATAAGAAAATATTTCTCTCTGAACTACTGAAATTGAGTATATATCTACTATGAAGGCTTACACCCAACTATTATGGATGAGGGAACAACTTAATAATATTTGTGATGAGGTGAAATAGCTGATGTTGAATATATATGATAAATAGATTTCAATTGACCTTATAAGGAATCATATTTAGATTTCTAGTATGAAACACATTAATATAAAATATCAATTCATCATGTCAAAAGTTGAACAATACCTGATTAAACTGGATAATGTGGGAACTGATGAGAATGTGGCTGATATTCTGACCAATCCCCCTGTAGAGGCTATGTTTGAGAAGCATCAGTTGAACCTTATTGTTCATCCACCTCCCAGTGCATGGGGAGGTCACGAGATTCCCCTCTCTCTTGTTAATTTTATTTTTTTAATCTGTCTGTGGAAGTGATGCAGGTTAATAGGGGAGATATATTCCAGGGGGAGTGTGTTTTGAGTTCTATAATTTAAAAATACTGATCTTTGGGTTTATTTCCAATGGGGGAGAAGGAATAAATTAAATGGTACAAAGGAGGGTGATGAAATGGTTTTCTGGTTATTAGAGAATGAAGAATGTAAAAAGATGAGCATTTGGTGTTTTGAAGAGACATTTCAGGACATGTAATTACTCTATGTCATGACGAGAATTCTATGTTAGGAGGAAACTTTTCAGGCATGTAATGCTTTGTTGAGACTGTGAGAGAATAACCAGGACATCTTTAAGATTTCCAAAACACAGGAACCCTATACAATATTCCGCTATTATTTTCTACACCAATCATTTCTCATGTATAATTACAGTGTTAGATGTGTTGATTCTTGTGTATCATGTTTTTATATTGGCTGGTGCTCTGATGAATTTATCTACATATTTCTAACAAACCCAAAGGGGGATATTGTTGGAACCAATTTTGTTATTTGATGGAAATAGAGTATGGTTTGTGTATTTTTCAATACTCTCATGGACTATCAATGATATTTTAAGGAAAGGGATCATAATGTTGAAGTTGTAAGATATATTGAAGGTGGAATCATATCCCATTTTTTGTCAATTTTCTGGGTTATAAAATTTTGAAAATGGAAAAAATTTCAAAAAGTTGTTTTTATTGATGGACTACTAAAAATATAGAAATGGAATGAGTTCCACATAAATGGGATTCATGATTTGTGTTCATGAAGGATTAATGTAATGTGATAGTGTGATCTGTGATTAGGGTAATTTAAGCTTCGCGAAATGTATTTTTCTGAATTCAACTCTTCAATTATATATTAAGGTCTTGTATTTCATAAAGACTGGATTAAGGATTTCAATGAAATGAAGCATTGTGATTTGAGATGGTGTTACTTCGTGATTATGAGAATTGGAGCTCTTAGGTGGAACGATGGGTTTTAATGGAAATATCTATAGTTATGATGAACTCTGTGAACATAGATTTTTCATGGAGATTTGTGGATGGATGGGCGTCACGAAGATGTTTTTTCCTAATCCAAAAAATTCCCTAGAGGTGATAGATCATTGTGATCGGCCAAGACTATAAATAAAAGTCTATCCCTCTTCATTTGTAATGATGTATTTTGAAAAAATTTAGAATCACTATGATTTCATAGAGTAAGGGTTTCTCTATGAAAACAGTTGTATGTGAAAGATTGAGATTTGCGAAAAAGACTATTTTAGTCTTGACCAATGTCAATGCTTCTAAGTATTGAGTGGTTCCTAAATATGGGATGTTCTATATTTCAGTGAGATTCATGAAGAAATTCTATTACACAAAGGTTGTGTGCTTTGTGACTACATGTTATTATTCAAAGGTGATAGAGCTTTGAAAGGTAGTGTACATCTCATAAGAGTGTGAATTGATAAGGAGTGATCAATTATAAGAAGTGATATTTTCAAAGTGGTTGCTTCACGAAGGATATTTTCAACATGATGTTTTTGAATATCGATTTTAACTGAACAAGGTTTTCATTCTACATCAACTCAGGATTTTGATGCAAGCAGAGTCTCATGTTGGACAAAGAAGAATACTTTAATTCTAAATCATTGAAGTGACCTTCATGTTGATAAACCGAGTTCGACTTCTCTTAAAGTAGTGTGAAAATGGAAGTTATTAGAAGTGATCATAGGGATTTATAGAGCTATCCCTGAACCATTTTAAAGGTAGTGTTCTTGGAATAGATAAACTATGTAGAAATATTTCTATTCAACAACTAGTGAATATTAGTGGATTTTGGTACAACTGACACACTGTTGGCGTATGCTTCCTGGACATAGCCCTTAGTTGTGAACTAAGTAAAAGTGATGTGTTTTCAATATGCATGTGATTGTTTTATTACTATTCTAATCCATCATATAGGTTTAACGAGTTTCTATGAATGTGGGAACAATATCTATTAGGTTAAATGAAAATTTTGACACCTTGATTCACCCTCCCCTCTCATGGTGTTCCAGGGTCCTTCAAATGTTTTTTTTCCAAATTCTTTATAGTGTTAATGAATTCGTTGAGGAGGTTCAAAGAGGTCTTGAGTTAGAATGATAATAGAATTACTGGGAATATTTTTGAATTCCATGTGACACATAAAATTTTACCATAATGATACATATGAAAAACTCAAAGTTAATGATGTAAAATCAGAAACATTCCTTATTTCTCACACTATGAAATTTGTCATTTTTAAAATATAATGTATGATTTTATCTTTATGACACATATTAAGTGTTTTAAGATGAAGATAAATATTTGGATATGTCCCTTAGAGATTAATTTTTAATATATATAATATTTTATATGGTACATGTGTTTCTTGTTTCAATATAATATTTCCTTGTGCTTGTGGAATATAAATGTGAAAAAATGAAGAGGAAAAGATCATACATTGTAATGTATAATTTTTAGGGAATGATTAAGATATTTCATAGAGTATATAGATATATGGAATAGGAATAGATATAATTTTATTAGTAATATATGTTATAGAATACATCATAAAATTTATATAGTACCCACATAAATGTGGAAAAGAGAAAAACTATGCCAATGGGTAATAGTTTATGAGGGAAAAAGTAAGAGGATTTTTACTATTCCTATAAAAATATGGAAAAGAAAAAGTTTATTATATTTGAACTTTAATAAGTAATATATAATTTTTTTATTATGTAAGGGTTAAAAATATGATAATATATAATATTTTTTGATTTAAAATTTAAATGATGATATAATGATCTTAGTGTCATAAAATACATGATTATTTTAATTCCAATGATTCTAGATTAGAATAATGATGATTAGTATTTATGTATAAGTATGTGACATGTTTAGGATTTCCATGTCATGAGGACATGTATCACTCCAGCATGATATTCCATCATATGACCGTGCATGCAATAATGATTAAATGAAATTAAATTTTGTTGGGATAGGATTTAAATACCATTGACAAATTTAAATGTGAATATCGTGTGTCTATGAAAAAAAGAGATTCTCATATTCATATACGTAATGTTTTATCAAGTTAATTTATGTTTAAAACAATGAATAAAATTATATATAAATGTGTAAGGATATAATGATACTGCATTCCTATATAAGACTTTGTATGTTGATGAGTGAGAACAAAATGATATCCTAAAGAGGGGAAACATAGTACATCGAGTAAGAAGAATAATAGTTATAGAGTTTGAACCATATATATGAAATAGGAATATCTTAGATACTAAAGATAAATGGAAGAATGATAATGATAAAAATGAGTGAAGTGCATCCCTATAATGTCTTTATATCATAAAATATAAAGAACTATAAGAGGAGAGTTGAGAAATGATGCCAAATTTGATTGCTATTAAAGAATTATATTGAATCACATGAAGAGGAATGGGGAACAATACAATTTTAAGAATCATTTTGTCTATACATGTTGGTCATTATAATACACATTTATAAGAAAGAACAATTTTCATGCTTATGTAGAAAAAGATAGTCTTGAAATTGAATACCCATAGCTGAGGAAGAATATCTTATTATTGAAATTCATTGAAATACTAAATATAAAGAAATTTAATATATAGTACTATTATGGGGTTTTATTGGTTAATAAAGGGATTTAGTATAATATTTGAAAAAAATTAGAGATTGTAGTGATGTTCAATGATAACTAATATAAGGAGATAAATATTTCTTTATGGATGTTGATGTCATCCTGTTTATAAGGTTTTCAATAGATTCAAAACCATTAGTGCAGATTTTGAGTATATTATGATACATTCCTTCCAATTCTTATTCACATTTCTAAAATATTGATAAATATTTTTCCTTAACTCGACCAAAACTCAACAAGGAATAACTTCCCACATGATGGTCAAAGCATATAAAATTAATATGTGTTGCCTTATAATTTTTCCACATTCAATATCATGGTGTGTATTGAGAATTTGTAATAAAATTAATAAATATTTAATAGATAATAGGTTCAAATATGAAGAAATTATAATAGAAAGAGAGAAGATTTTTTTTGTTAAGGGACACCCTTATTATCTTTTCACATGCTCATATAGTGACTGCATGGTTAACTAATCACTCCAATAGGTGAAAATTAAACTTATCTATAAATATTTGTGTACATGAAAAGGAAACATTATTTCATGGAATAATGTGGGTATAAAAACTCCTGAACAACCAAATTGAAATTTATTTATACCCATGAGCATAAAATTTTCACCTGAGGTTTTGTGATGGAATTAGTTAAGCTACATAGGGAAATGTCTAGTATAGTTATCACACTAATTTTTGTTTTAAACCCTGATATTTTTATGATGAAATAATAGATTTAGTGTAATTAACAGTGAATTAGAATACATTTAATTATTATTTAGGTATTTAATTCCTTACATACTATTAATAGAAAATTGGGTGATATGATTTTTGAAAAACTAATTATGTAGCCGTTGATTTATCTTATCGTTGATGTGTGATATTATATAAAATGGATTTGTTTATAAATTTTTAGGTTTTAAAAAATGTTTATAAAACTATCTGAGTATTCATTAATCACTTGATGTTGTTCTCTCGGTGTTTTATTATTCATTAGTGAAGTCCCATGGATCATCAGTGTCATTTCTGGTAGTATGTGTGCAAATTTCTCATGAGATGTTAATAATGATTACACTTTACTATAGTGTATAGAAAACATTCAATTAAGAAAATACTATATATAAATTTTAAACACTATTTTACATTCAGTTTTGAATCTATAAATAAATGTATATTGGAATATGAAAGATTTTTTTTATTTTTATTTTATACATTCAATGTACTTGTGTTTTATCATTTGTATTTATTTTTCCCAAACTACTGATTTTCCCTAATTATAGATTGATTATCCTTGAGTTGTGGTGAATATTAATTACTAGATTCATTTATTGATTATTTTATTGGGTGGTATGGGTATTATAATACAAAATATATTACATTATCATTGTTTAGATGAATACACATTTCTTTTTAAAAGTCATATCAAATGTTTTTAATGTTAATGAAGATTAATGATTTACGATGAAATGAGAGGTATTTTATTATTAGTGTAAGTGATATTTAAAAAATGACAGACATAATGTGATTACATGGGGATGATTTTCATATGTTCATTATGTACCTCATGAATGATCCTATGAGGAAGGTTTTTACCCAATATATTACAAGAGAGTATGAAAATTTAGATAAAATCTTTAACACAACACATTATTTGTTTTGTTTTTTAATTTCTGTATAAAATGATTTAATGTTATAAAAATATAATTTCATATATTATATTTTTTAATTATTTATCCAATACTAATAATTTGAAACATTTATTTCTTCTACAAGCCTCTTAGTTGTTCATACACAAATAATTTTTCATTTATAAGGGTCAATGGAGTACCACGTGATGTTTGGAATTGAAATATAAGAAATGAACATTTTATAAACTAGGAAATCTAGTTTCAAAATGAAAATATTTCAAAAATAGGATAATTAATTAAAATTATAGTAGTATAATTATTCTCTTACTAGTGTGTTTCATATAGTTTTGATGTTTTTTAGTTTTCCATAATAGACCTGTAGAAATTATTTTTCTTCTATAATTACTAAGTCTCAACCCAATAAAATGCAATTATTAATTAAATTAAATTAGAATTTTTGTGTGAGGATTCCAACGGAGTTGTGGTAGTCCCATTTAGGTAGGATAATAGAGAATTTTGGTTTGTTCATAATATCTATTAGAATTAACATTTATGCTAGATTTCATTAGATGGTTTTAACTAAGAAGTAATTATATATATTTATATATTTATTATTCTTCCAAATAAATATAAATACTCCAAGGGGTGGTGGAACAATGTTACTTTATATATTCAAAAAATATATTCCATTAAAACTATTCCACTACTTGTTGTAACACCTATCTCTCTCTCTGTAAAATTGACCTAAATCTATGGAAAAAAATAATGGATTGAAGAAATTTTAAATTATTCACCCAAACATGGTAAACCCATGTCACGACCCGCCTTTAGCAAGATGATGGAAGGGGAGAAAAAGGTCCCCACCCTTCCTTTCTCAAGTCGAAGACGAGATAATGACCCCCGAGTCCTGCCTCCAGTAGGCCCCGGAGTGGTGACTAGCACCAAGGGTGTAACATTTTTACAATATGGGAGGAATTACCCTTTTTAGTTAACTAGGATTGGGAGAAAAAATGAGTCAACAACAAACACTACCATGTATAGAAAACTCAGAAGAAAACCAAACTACATGCATGTTTTAATAATAAAACTGAACAAGGTACAAGAACACCAAAGTAAAAAACCAACAGGAAAAGAAAAGGCTAAGAAGAAAACAACAACAACCAATAGTAACTCCAACGTCCAGACTAGTAAGGTCCCACACGGCCTCTAAAGTCCTCCTGGCAACCTGAAAGTAAACGTAGGGTGAGCATACAAAGTATACTCAGTAGGAAAAATCTATAGCTCTCATGCATAATTGGGGAGACGTCCTAATGTCCCGTGAGAAGCAGAAGTACCAACATCTATTAAGGAATCTATCCATCCCACCTCACCAGCCACACTCACCAAATAACACAAGCAGTAAGGTAATAGTTAGAAAAAAACATTTGGGTACCCTGCACCACTATTCCCCCTCTAGCTAGCTGCTCATCCCTAACGGCAAACGTCCTGACGCTACCACACTCTTCCTACCCGCACACACCTAGGCCTCACAACCATACACATCCCTGCTCGCACACACCTGGGCCTCACAACCACACATCCCTACCAGCACACACCTGGGCCTCACAACCATACATCCCTGCTCGCACACACCTGAGCCTCATCCCGAAGACACCTTAGAAAACAAACCATAACCAGAACCCCTTCCTGAAAACAACTAGGCCTCTTCCCAATTATTCTTGGGAAAACAACTTGCCCGAAGAGTCCTGGGCTAACAACACACCAATCAAAACCCACCCGAAGAATCTTGGGTGTAAGGTCACCTCCAGCCATCACAACCGAGGGAAGAGGGAGTAGGAAGGAGAGTAACTAGGGGGAAACACCCTTCCCCATGAAATGGGGTGTCCGAGACAAAGTTCCCAATGCGGGTGGGGTGCGACTAAACACAAAACATACAGTTACACATATATATACCAACAAAAAACCCAACCTAAGGCTCCTAAAATATATACAAGCAAGTGCACAAGCACTACTGCCTCAGAAAAAAGGCACACAACAAACAGTTCCCAGTTTCCCTATTCATGTTATCATTCATAATAGTTCAGTAATAGTTAATCCCTCCACTACTGGGCAACTAATAGGCACAAACACAGATGAAACAACAATAAGGAGGAAGGGAAGCCATAGATTAATTTAAGCATTCACACCCGGTTCTCTTGTGAAGTCACATCAACAAAGGGATCATTGAGATCCCTCAAAGTACTAGAACCAAAAAAACCAAAAAAAATCATTGGTTATCCCACATTAATTCATTACCATTCCACCCAGTTCATTATTAACTTCCCACTTTTATTCATGTTCACAACCCAACCTGAAACCTTGCTGCCAAACACCACCATAGCCATGCAACAACTCATGCCATTCCAACCACACCATTCACAGCCCCGCTGTTCACCCATCCATATCTGAACCATCCCAACATTCATAATTCATTATTTTATATTATTTAGTTCAACTAGGGTGATCACACAAGATTAAAGGCTTTCATATTCAATAGCCGAGTTTAAGTGTTTAACCGATTCATACATGATTCCCATTCACCAGAAAAAGAATAAAACAGATAATAGCATAGGTGCACAAAAAAAGACCCCCAACGACCGTGATTTTCAGTAGGTCTAAGCCCATTAAATTCATAACAACATCATAGGGAAAGAAAAGATAAAAACATGTAACAACATTACCAAACTTCCTCATCCCCGTTCTTTAATCGGTTATTATCTTTATTACAGAATTGATTAACTGCATCATAGGAACCATAGAACACCCACCCCGCGTGATACACAAGGAGGAGAGAAAAAGGTAAGATCCCTAGCATTGATCAAGGATCGACGTTAAGTCATTGCATGGAAACTGGAAATCAGGAGTAGCAGGAGCTCCACAGAACGCGATCAAGGAAAACTTCGCAATAGGGGTATTACTCATCGGGAGGAAGGGTACTCCGAGCGCAGGGTGATAGAAAATAAGAAACTCAGGGAGAATAGAATCCTTTAGGTTATAAGTACCGAGATACATCATTCATGGGATGGTTAAGATATGGAGAGAAAAACTCGAAACAGTAGAAGAAGCGGGATCGTGGGTTGACCACGCGGCTGGGCCACCCCACACGTCTAACCAAAAGGTCCCCGCCCTTTGGGGCGGTTAAAACCGACACACACCTTTTTATGCCCTACAGGTGTTTCTGAAAACACGGTTAAACGCATGACCAAAACACATGATTTTTCATTTAAGGAGGGTACCTCACCAAATCATTTAATTAAAGGACATTAATGGGCTTTAAAACAGGTTTAATGGGGTCAAAACAAGGTTTAAAACCAAATTCACTCAAGAAGGAGGCGCTATTGGAAAACCTGTGGAGCTACCGGTACCCCAAGGTCACTGGTAGGCTAGGGCACTGGTTGGAGAGATCTACCAATAGGCCGAGGCCACTGGTAGGATGAGGCTACCGGTAGTCCAAGGCTACGGGTAGGGGTCTTAAGCTCCACCGAGGACACCCAAACATTAGATTTTCACCAAGTAATGGACCCCAAAACCCCGGGCCATTACTGTAACGACCCGAAATTTTGAATAAATCTTGTTTCCTAATTTTATGTGTTATTTTATTTATTTTTATACTCAACAAAAATGTTTCATTTGATAACATGATTATAATTAAAATGAGACCGTTGGGTTTAGACGGTTATATGACCATTGGTCAATATGACTGCTGGAAACTAAACGTTTTCATTATTGTCTCTAAATACAAGTAATCTTGGTTAATTATTATAGAAAGAAGATTAGATGGCCTTACCCAGTAGTCTTGGACCGATCGAAGCCCATCTAACAGAACTTGGGAAGGAGGGAGCACCACTGGGCTTTGCTCTGGACCAAACCCAAGCCGAACTTCATCATGTGAAACTAGAATGGAATCGCCTCTGCGAGAAGTTCAAACTGATAGAAATTACTACTCGTGTGATGTTAGCCGAGCCTCCCTCAGATTCTCTCACCTTAGCACACCTTAAACTTAGGTCCTATGCTGGTGTGATAAGGGGCTATGTAAGGAGACCGTAACTTCCTTGTGTAATCCTTTGTTTTAAATAAAAATTGGGATTTCTTCTTATGATGAAGTTTAGGAATTTTTAAATGACCGGGTAAATATAGTATGCATATTTTTGATAAATTTTAAAAAAAGGATATTTTAAAAATGTTTATTTAAACCTTAAATAATTAAAAATGTGTAATGATTTTCGAAAAATGGTCTTCTACAATTATGTTCAGTACAAAATTTAGAGTCTAATATGATCAACTTGATTTTTGATGAATAGTAAATTATGAATAGTGATTTTATGATTAGGATTAGTATTGTGTCCAAATGGATTAGTAATCTCACTTAAAGAAAGTATTAATATAATCTAGGTACCTTGATTAAGTAATGTGACTCAATAAAATGGTTAAATAACGGTTTAATAAATTATTATTCAAGTATTAGTTTTTTCGAGTGAATAGTGTTTTTTAATTAAAAATTAAATTAAAAATATTTAGAAAATTATTTTTATAAAATGTATTTCATTTTTGAACTCAGAGCGTCGATATTATGTTATGGTAATTTTTGGGGATTTTTCTGAAACAATGAATTTTCGGTGAATAGTGTATTTATTTAAAAATTAAATTAAAAATATTTAAAAAATTATTTTTATAAAATGGAGTTCATTTTTGAAATTAGAGCCTTGATATTTGGTTAAGGTGAAATTTTGGGATTTTTCTGAGAAAGTTGAATTTTCAGTGAATAGTAAAAATACAGTTTTAGGGTTTCGGTATGTTTAATGATCTCATAACTGTGTCATGATGATGTCATGAGATATTTTAAGGGATGGCCGGCCAAAAGTGATGAATTATTGTATTGGGGGACCCATGTGGCCTAACTCTATGGGAAGTACCATGGGAGGGCCCATGCTTTTGAGAAAACCACTTTTGAGGTGTCCCTTGGCCATTAATGCCTTGTCCCCTCACTTTCCCTATAAATACCAAGAAATCCCCTCATCCTTTCGACTCCCCACTCTCCCCCAACGAAGTTCTAGTCTCATTACCTCCCAAGGAGTCCTCCCAAGGTGCCCCCAAGCCCTCAAGGTCCCAACCTTTGAGTTTTAAGAGTTACGTTTTAAGGTAAGGGATCCGACCTCTCTCTTTCATTTCAAGTAATCTCTTTTATGCCATTCCTTTTATGCTCCATGTTCTTATGTTGGAGGATGTTCTTTTATACTCATATTACTGCCCTTTTCATGTTCATATAATGATATATCCCCTCTTACTCTCATTATTTCGTTTTGTGAAGTTTTAAGTGGCGCCGTTAGGCTACCGAAATTTTTGTAATGGATTCTTTCTCCCTTCTCATTTTTCAAGATCTATTTTCATTTAAAGTATTTCAAGTTCCTTTTTATTATGTTGGGTTATGATCTCTAAATTTATCATACTGATCTTTTATGATCATATTATGAGAGACCCCATTTGATCTCTTCAATTTAGTATTTTGAAGTTTTAAGTGGCGCCGTTAGGCTGCCGAATTTTTAAGTGGTTCTTCACCCTTCTCGTTTTGAAGTTCTACTTTCATGTCAATTCGTTCAAGTTCCTTTTTGTTATGTTGGGGTATTATCTCTATATCTATCATACTGGACTCTTATTTTCATATGATGATATACCCCATTTGATCTCTTCAATTCAGTATTTTTATGTTTTAAGTAACGCCGTTAGGCTGCCTAATTTTTAAGGGATTCGTTCGCCATTCTCATTTTTCAAAGATCTACTTTCATGTAAAGTATTTCAAGTTCCTTTTGTATTATGTTGGGGTATGATATCTATATCTATCATACTGATCTTTTATGTTCATATGATGAGAGACCCTATTTGATCTCGTCAATTCATTTTTGTTGAAGTTAAGTGATGCCGTTGGGCTGCCGAATTTTCATAAGAGAAATCTTATTTTTGTCTTCCTTTCATGTTCTTCATTTCATATGGTATATCTTTAAAATTTCATTACCATGTTATAAAATCCTTTATATTCTGTCCCTCTACTGTGTTATGGGTCATTTATGAGTGTTTGACCCATGTCCCCTCTCTTTTCAATGTTTTCTAAAACCCTGATACATAGCCGTTATGCTGCAGAATTTTCGTCTCAAAATGCCTCTCTATTTTTCTCAAAATTATTTTATGTTATTAAGTGAATACTAAAATCTCTTATTTCTATATGGGTATTCACATATATATCAAAATGTTCTATTTTAAATTCTGGGATTTACATACATGAAACCCGCTTTCCCTTTCTGTGGGTTTAAAGTGATATAAAGATCATGTCTTTAAAGCAGTTTTAAAAATGTTATGATTATGAAATGAAACCCATTTCGTTTATGCTATATGGGTTATTTATGAAATGTTTGATGATGATATATGTGGCTCACATGATAATAAAGGCAAATTTAAGGGTGTGCCCTGATAGCGCTCCAATGAATTGGGTAATGATGTAACCACTAGAGATTACAATTTTCACGATACCTTGGTGAATAACCATGGTAATTTTCAAATGACACCTTGGGGATGGACCTTGGTGATATGTTCATGATTGTCTATGTTAAATTATGTAGCCACATCTTAAATTTATGAAAAATGTTATTTTTATTATGATATTCCACATGATTTTTTTATCATGCCTTAAAGTTCTTGTTCATGACATAGTTGATGTATCTCAAGTTCACATGTTAAATGTTTCCCTTGTTTCCCTTACTGGGCCTTCTGCTCACCCTTTAATTTGATGTTTGTCCCCAGGTTATAAGATGCAGTAATGAACCTAGGATGGACATGAGGAGAATCCTTTCAAGTGTTTAAGAAGAATGTTTTATGTTTTCATGTTTTAAGTTCCTGGTTTCCAAGACACTAAACCTTAAAGATCCTCAGTTTTGTATAATGTAATGAAAGTTTATGTGATAAAAAGGTGGGATGGTATAGTTGGTATCAAAGGATGGTTTAGTTATTTGTGGAAATTAGGATATGAAAACTTTAGGAAGAAGCCTATAGAAAAGTTTATATATAGGAAATCTTCCTGGTATTTTGGTGAGTATTGAGTAATGGGTTGCCAAGCAAATACATCCCTGTCTGGATACGAGCAGGTAGAGGTGGCTCTGGCACAAATGTACATAGGGGTAAAACCCGAAAACACCGCTTTGAGCTAGACTCAAACGGGAACTGGTACATGACAACGGGCCTTGCTGCACTCTTGGTTACGACACGCCCGGGGGATATGCTTTGGTAAATTCATAAGCTTAGTATGAACCATTGTTAAAGGAACAAAGATAAAATAAAATAAAGATTCACATAAGAATATATGATCATGGATAACCTAGATGAGAACCTAGGGGATCACAAGTTAGGGTATACTTTTCTTCTACATGTTATCCTTATAAGCTTTAAGTTCCTTTTCATGATTATTAGCTAAGTATTTAAGCCCCTAATTATACTTTCTATTCTTAGTTAATGGTGGGAAATGGAAGAACATGTCCCAACAACCAATGTGACAGGAAATGCGACGATTGCCGTATTAATATGAAAGATATGATTAGGGGATTAAAAGATGATTATTATTTTGGAAGACGTTCACTATTTTGGGGACCCTATATGATCGAGGTAAATATATTACATTGGTATTTTCATTGAGGAGTAAGGTTGACTTATATTTTGAAGAATCGATGAATTTAAGGTGGACTTATAGTAATTTAGGTTACTTATGGGAATGATTAACCTATATTGGGTAAAATATGTTTAGGTTAGCTAGTTTTGTTATAAGATGTTAGGAGTGGTTGATGTTGTTTGGAGATGAACAATGAAGTTTATTTTGGAAGACTATGTTATCAAATCCTTCTTGTATTTGGGTTTCAATCTTACTTTGGTTTATTTTGAGGAATCTTAAAGACCGTTATTTATGGAATGGTCTATGATGAACTTTGGGTAGTACCATGGAACTTTTAAGATTTAAAAGTAGTTTCCATTCCTATGGGATTCTTTATTTTTATTTTTTTGAAGAGTTGTATTACCTTACCCTTTCTGTTTTTGGGATAATGTTTAAAGATAGAAGAAATAGATAGTTAATCTTTTGTGGATTATGAAGATGATTCTTGTGTTTTGATGAGACCAAGTAGTTTTTAATGCTCATAGCTTGGAGAAAAGATTAGTTTTGGGTAGAAAATTATTAAAGGATGAAACTCTACATGAAGATAGGTATATTTTCTTATGTTTTTGTTTTATGTTGTAAATGAATTCCTGAAAATTATGACAAGGAACGTAAAACAAAAACGTTGTTGGTTTACGTTTCCTACTAGGTAATCAAAGACCGTTTACACACATCATAAGTTTGAGATTTTCTTATGGTTAACTTTCTCCTAACCATGTTCTCTATCACTCTCCCCCAGAACTTGACCCTTTGTTTTTCTTCCATGTCCATGTTTTCTTACATGGAATCCTAGTGTGGGTTAACTCGGGTGACCTTTGTACTTCCCTTTATTTCTTTTAAAGTAATAATTTTACTAACTCTTTTCCGATGTGGGACTTTCAATGAAATTTCAAAAACCAATTTTAAAAATTGCGAGGACGCAATTTATTAAGGGGGGAAGAATGTAACGACCCAAAATTTTGAATAAATCTTGTTTCCTAATTTTATGTGTTATTTTATTTATTTTTATACTCAACAAAAATATTTCATTTGATAACATGATTATAATTAAAATGAGACCGTTGGGTTTAGACGGTTATATGACCATTGGTCAATATGACCGCTGGAAACTAAATGTTTTCATTATTGTCTCTAATTACAAGTAATCTTGATTAATTATTATAGAAAGAAGATTCGATGGCCTTACCCAGTAGTCTTGGACCGATCGAAGCCCATCTAACAGAACTTGGGAAGGAGGTAGCACCACTGGGCTTTGCTCTGGACCAAAACCAAGCCGAACTTCATCGTGTGAAGCTAGAATGGAATCGCCTCTGCGAGAAGTTCAAACTGATAGAAATTACTACTCGTGCGATGTTAGCCGAGCCTCCCTCAGATTCTCTCACCTTAGCACATCTTACACTTAGGTCCTATGCTGGTGTGATAAGGGGCTATGTAAGGAGACCGTAACTTCCTTGTGTAATCCTTTGTTTTAAATAAAAATTGGGATTTCTTCTTATGATGAAGTTTAGGAATTTTTAAATTACCGGGTAAATATAGTATGCATATTTTTGATAAATTTTAGAAAAAGGATATTTTAAAAATGTTTATGTAAACCTTAAATAATTAAAAATGTGTAATGATTTTCGAAAAATGGTCTTCTACAATTATGTTCAGTATGAAATTTAGAGTCTAATAAGATCAACTTGATTTTTGATGAATAGTAAATTATGAATAGTGATTTTATGATTAGGATTAGTAATGTGTCCAAATGGATTAGTAATCTCACTTAAAGAAAGTATTAACATCATCTAGGCACCTTGATTAAGTAATGTGACTCAATAAAATGGTTAAATAACAGTTTAATAAATTATTAGTCAAGTATTAGTTTTTTCGAGTGAATAGTGTTTTTTAATTAAAAATGTAATTAAAAATATTTAGAAAAATAGTTTTATAAAATTGATTTCATTTTTGAACTCAGAGCGTCGATATTATGTTATGGTAATTTTTGGGGATTTTTCTGAAAAAATGAATTTTCGGTGAATAGTGTATTTATTTAAAAATTAAATTAAAAATATTTAAAAAATTATTTTTATAAAATGGAGTTCATTTTTGAAATCAGAGCATTGATATTTGGTTAAGGTGAAATTTTGGGATTTTTCTGAGAAAGTTGAATTTTCAGTGAATAGTAAAAATATAGTTTTAGGGTTTCGGTATGTTTAATGATCTCATAACTGCGTCATGATGATGTCATGAGATATTTTAAGGGATGGCCGGCCAAAGGTGATGAATTATTGTATTGGGGGACCCATGTGGCCTAACTCAATGGGAAGTACCATGGGAGGGCCCATGCTTTTGAGAAAACCACTTTTGAGGTGTCCCTTGGCCATTAATGCCTTGTCCCCTCACTTTCTCTATAAATACCAAGAAATCCTCCCATCCTTTTGACTCCCCACTCTCCCCCAACGAAGTTCTGGTCTCATTACCTCCCAATAAGTCCTCCCAAGGTGCCCCCAAGCCCTCAAGGTCCCAACCTTTGAGTTTTAAGAGTTACGTTTTAAGGTAAGGGATCCGACCTCTCTCTTTCATTTCAAGTAATCTCTTTTATGTCATTCCTTTTATGCTCCATGTTCTTATGTTGGAGGATGTTCTTTTATACTCATATTACTGCCCTTTTCATGTTCATATAATGAGAGATCCCCTCTTACTCTCATTATTTCGTTTTATGAAGTTTTAAGTGGCGCCGTTAGGCTACCAGAATTTTTGTAATGGATTCTTTCTCCCTTCTCATTTTTCAAGATCTATTTTCATGTAAAGTATTTCAAGTTCCTTTTTATTATGTTGGGTCATGATCTCTAAATTTATCATACTGATATTTTATGATCATATGATGAGAGACCCCATTTTATCTCTTCAATTCAGTATTTTGAAGTTTTAAGTGGCGCCGTTAGGCTGCCGAATTTTTAAGTGGTTCTTCACCCTTCTCGTTTTGAAGTTCTACTTTCATGTCAATTCGTTCAAGTTCCTTTTTGTTATGTTGGGGTATTATCTCTATATCTATCATACTGGACTCTTATGTTCATATGATTAGAGACCCCATTTGATCTCTTCAATTCAGTATTTTTAAGTTTTATGTAACGTCGTTAGGCTGCCTAATTTTTAAGGGATTCGTTCGCCATTCTCATTTTTCAATGATCTAATTTCATGTAAAGTATTTCAAGTTCCTTTTGTATTATGTTGGGTTATGATCTCTATATCTATCATACTGATCTTTTATGTTCATATTATGAGAGACCCTATTTGATCTCGTCAATTCATTTTTGTTGAAGTTAAGTGACGCCGTTGGGCTGCCGAATTTTCATAAGAGAAATCTTATTTTTGTCTTCCTTTCATGTTCTTCATTTCATATGGTATGTCTTTCAAATTTCATTAACATGTTCTAAAATCCTTTATATTCTGTCCCTCTACTGTTTTATGGGTCATTTGTGAGTGTTTGACCCATGTCCCCTCTCTTTTCAATGTTTTCTAAAACCCCGAAACATAGCCGTTATGCTGTAGAATTTTCGTCTCAAAATGCCTCTCTCTTTTTATCAAAATTATTTTATGTTATTAAGTGAATACTAAAATCTCTTATTTCTATATGGGTATTCACATATATATCAAAATGTTCTATTTTAAATTCTGGGATTTACATACATGAAACCCGCTTTCCCTTTCCGTGCGTTTAAAGTGATATAAAGATCATGTCTTTAAAGCAGTTTTTAAAATGTAATGATTATGAAATGAAAACCATTTCGTTTATGATATATTGTTTATTTATGAAATGTTTGATGATGATATATGTGGTTCACATGATAATAAAGGCAAATTTAAGGGTGCGCCCGATAGCGCTCCAATGAATTGGGTAATGATGTAACCACTAGAGATTACAATTTTCACGATACCTTGGTGAATAACCTTGGTAATTTTCAAATGACACCTTGGGGATGGACCTTGGTGATATGTTCATGATTTTCTATGTTAAATTATGTAGCCACATCTTAAATTTATGAAAAATGTTATTTTTATTATGATATTCCACATGATTTTTTTATCATGCCTTAAAGTTCTTGTTCATGACATAGTTGATGTATCTCAAGTTCACATGTTAAATGTTTCCCTTGTTTCCCTTACTGGGCCTTCTGCTCAACCTTTCATTTGATGTATGTCCCCAGGTTATGAGATTCAGTAATGAACCTAGGATGGACATGAGGTGAAGCCTTTCAAGTGTTTAAGAAGAATGTTTTATGTTTTCATGTTTTAAGTTCCTGGTTTCCAAGACACTAAACCTTAAAGATCCTCAGTTTTGTATAATGTAATGAAAGTTTATGTGATAAAAAGGTGAGATTCTATAGTTGGTATCAAAAGAAGGTTTAGTTATTTGTGGAAATTAGGATATGGAAACTTTAGGAAGAAGCCTATAGAAAAGTTTATATATAGGAAGTCTTCCTGGTATTTTGGTGAGTATTGAGTAATGGGTTACCAAGCAAAGACATCCCTGTTTGGATACGAGCAGGTAGAGGTGGCTCTGGCACAGATGTACATAGGGGTAAAACCCGAAAACACCGCTTTGAGCTAGACTCAAACGGGAACTGGTACATGACAACGGGCCTTGCTGCACTCTTGGTTACGACACTCCCGGGGGATATGCTTTGGTAAATTCATAAGCTTAGTATGAACCATTGTTAAAGGAACAAAGATAAAATAAAATAAGGATTCACATAAGAATATATGATCATGGATAACCTAGATGAGAACCTAGGGGATCACAAGTTAGGGTATACTTTTCTTCTACATGTTATCCTTATATGCTTTAAGTTCTTTTTCATGATTATTAGCTAAGTATTTAAGCCCCTAATTATACTTTCTATTCTTAGTTAATGGTGGGAAATGGAAGAACATGTCCCAACAACCAATGTGATAGGAAATGCGACGATTGCCGTATTAATATGAAAGAGATGATTAGGGGATTAAAAGATGATTATTATTTTAGAAGACGTTCACTATTTTGGGGACCCTATATGATCGAGGTAAATATATTACTTCAGTATTTTCATTGAGGAGTAAGGTTGACTTATATTTTGACGAATCGATGAATTTAAGGTGGACTTATAGTAATTTAGGTTACTTATGGGAATGATTAACCTATCTTGGGTAAAATATGTTTAGGTTAGCAACTTTTGTTATAAGATGTTAGGAGTGGTTGATGTTGTTTGGAGATGAACAATGAAGTTTATTTTGGAAGACTATGTTATCAAATCCTTCTTGTATTTGGGTTTCAATCTTAGTTTGGTTTATTTTGAGGAATCTTAAGGACCGTTATTTATGGAATGGTCTATGATGAACTTTGGGTAGTACCATGGAACTTTTAATATTTAAAATTAGTTTCCATTCCTATGGGATTCTTTATTTTTATTTTTTTGAAGAGTTGTATTACCTTACCCTTTCTGTTTTTGGGATAATGTTTAAAGATAGAATAAATAGATAGTTAATCTTTTGTGGATTATGAAGATTATTCTTGTGTTTTGATGAGACCAAGTAGTTTTGAATGCTCATAGATTGGAGAAAAGATTAGTTTTGGGTAGAAACTTATTAAAGGATGAAACTCTACATGAAGATAGGTATATTTTCTTATGTTTTTGTTTTATGTTGTAAATGAATTCCTCAAAATTATGAAAAGGAACGTAAAACAAAAATGTTGTTGGTTTACTTTTCCTACTAGGTAATCAAAGAACGTTTACACACATCATAAGTATGGGATTTTCTTATGGTTAACTTTCTCCTAACCATGTTCTCTATCACTCTCCCCCAGAACTTGACCCTTTGTTATTCTTCCATGTCCATGTTTTCCTACATGTAATCCTAGTGTGGGTTAACTCGGGTGACCTTTGTACTTCCCTTTATTTCTTTTAAAGTAATAATTTTACTGACTCCTTTTCCGATGTGGGACTTTCAATGAAATTTCAAAAACCAATTTTAAAAATTGCGAGGACGCAATTTCTTAAGGGGGGAAGAATGTAACGACCCGAAATTTTGAATAAATCTTGTTTCCTAATTTTATGTGTTATTTTATTTATTTTTATACTCAACAAAAATGTTTCATTTGATAACATGATTATAATTAAAATGAGACCGTTTGGTTTAGACGGTTATATGACCATTGGTCAATATGACCGCTGGAAACTAAACGTTTTCATTATTGTCTCTAAATACAAGTAATCTTTGTTAATTATTATAGAAAGAAGATTCGATGGCCTTACCCAGTAGTCTTGGACCGATCAAAGCCCATCTAACAGAACTTGGGAAGGAGGTAGCACCACTGGGCTTTGTTCTGGACCAAACCCAAGCCAAACTTCATCGTGTGAAGCTAGAATGGAATCGCCTCTGCGAGAAGTTCAAACTGATAGAAATTACTACTCGTGTGATGTTAGCCGAGCCTCCCTCAGATTCTCTCACCTTAGCACACCTTACACTTAGGTCCTATGCTGGTGTGATAAGGGGCTATGTAAGGAGACCGTAACTTCCTTGTGTAATCCTTTGTTTTAAATAAAAATTGGGATTTCTTCTTATGATGAAGTTTAGGAATTTTTAAATGACCGGGTAAATATAGTATGCATATTTTTGATAAATTTTAGAAAAAAGATATTTTAAAAATGTTTATGTAAACCTTAAATAATTAAAAATGTGTAATGATTTTCGAAAAATGGTCTTCTACAATTATGTTCAGTACGAAATTTAGAGTCTAATAAGATCAACTTGATTTTTGATGAATAGTAAATTATGAATAGTGATTTTATGATTAGGATTAGTAATGTGTCCAAATGGATTAGTAATCTCACTTAAAGAAAGTATTAATATAATCTAGGCACCTTGATTAAGTAATATGACTCAATAAAATGGTTAAATAACGGTTTAATAAATTATTATTCAAGTATTAGTTTTTTCGAGTGAATAATGTTTTTTAATTAAAAATTTAATTAAAAATATTTAGAAAATTATTTTTATAAAATGGATTTCATTTTTGAACTCAGAGCGTCGATATTATGTTATGGTAATTTTTGGGGATTTTTCTGAAAAAATGAATTTTCGGTGAATAGTGTATTTATTTAAAAATTAAATTAAAAATATTTAAAAAATTATTTTTATAAAATGGAGTTCATTTTTGAAATCAGAGCATTGATATTTGGTTAAGGTGAAATTTTGGGATTTTTCTGAGAAAGTTGAATTTTCAGTGAATAGTAAAAATACAGTTTTAGGGTTTCGGTATGTTTAATGATCTCATAACTGTGTCATGATGATGTCATGAGATATTTTAAGGGATAGCCGGACAAAGGTGATGAATTATTGTATTGGGGGACCCATGTGGCCTAACTCCATGGGAAGTACCATGGGAGGGCCCATGCTTTTGAGAAAACCAATTTTGAGGTGTCCCTTGGCCATTAATGCCTTGTCCTCTCACTTTCCCTATAAATACCAAGAAATCCTCTAATCCTTTAGACTCCCCACTCTCCCCCAACGAAGTTCTGGTCTAATTACCTCCCAAGGAGTCCTCCCAAGGTTCCCCTAAGCCCTCAAGGTCCCAACCTTTGAGTTTTAAGAGTTACGTTTTAAGGTAAGGGATCCGACCTCTCTCTTTCATTTCAAGTAATCTCTTTTATGTCATTCCTTTTATGCTCCATGTTCTTATGTTGGAGGATGTTCTTTTATACTCATCTTACTTCCCTTTTCACGTTCATATAATGAGAGATCCCCTCTTACTCTCATTATTTCGTTTTATGAAGTTTTAAGTGGCGCCGTTAGGCTACCGAAATTTTTGTAATGGATTCTTTCTCCCTTCTCATTTTTCAGGATCTATTTTCATGTAAAGTATTTCAAGTTCCTTTTTATTATGTTGGGTTATGATCTCTAAATTTATCATACTGATCTTTTATGATCACATGATGAGAGACCCCATTTGATCGCTTCAATTCAGTATTTTGAAGTTTTAAGTGGCACCGTTAGGCTGCCGAATTTTTAAGTGGTTCTTCACCCTTCTCGTTTTGAAGTTCTACTTTCATGTCAATTCGTTAAAGTTCCTTTTTGTTATGTTGGGGTATGATCTCTATATCTATCATACTGGACTCTTATGTTCATATGATGAGAGACCCCATTTGATCTCTTCAATTCAGTATTTTGAAGTTTTAAGTAACGCCGTTAGGCTGCCTAATTTTTAAAGGATTCGTTCGCCATTATCATTTTTCAAAGATCTACTTTCATGTAAAGTATTTCAAGTTCCTCTTGTATTATGTTGGGGTATGATCTCTATATCTATCATACTTATCTTTTATGTTCATATGATGAGATACCCTATTTGATCTCGTCAATTCATTTTTGTTGAAGTTAAGTGACGCCGTTGGGCTGTCGAATTTTCATAAGAGAAATCTTATTTTTGTCTTCCTTTCATGTTCTTCATTTCATATGGTATATTTTTCAAATTTCATTACAATTTTCTAAAATACTTTATATTCTGTCCCTCAACTGTGTTATGGGTCATTTATGAGTGTTTGACCCATGTCCCCTCTCTTTTTAATGTTTTCTAAAACCCCGGAACATAGCCGTTATGCTGCAGAATTTTCGTCTCAAAATGCCTCTCTCTTTTTCTAAAAATTATTTTATGTTATTAAGTGAATACTAAAATCTCTTATTTCTATCTGGGTATTCACATATATATCAAAATGTTCTATTTTAAATTCTGGGATTTACATACATGAAACCCGCTTTCCCTTTCAGTGGGTTTAAAGTGATATAAAGATCATGTCTTTAAAGCAGTTTTAAAAATATTATGATTATGAAATGAAACCCATTTCGTTTATGCTATATGGGTTATTTATGAAATGTTTGATGATGATATATGTGGCTCACATGATAATAAAGGAAAATTTAAGGGTGCGCCCTGATAGCGCTCCAATGAATTGGGTAATGATGTAACCACTAGAGATTACAATTTTTACGATACCTTGGTGAATAACCTTGGTAATTTTCAAATGACACCTTGGGGATGGACCTTGGTGATATGTTCATGATTTTCTATGTTAAATTATGTAGCCACATCTTAAATTTATGAAAAATTTTATTTTTATTATGATATTCCACATGATTTTTTTATCATGCCTTAAAGTTCTTGTTCATGACATAGTTGATGTATCTCAAGATCACATGTTAAATGTTTCCCTTGTTTCCCTTACTGGGCCTTCTGCTCACCCTTTCATTTGATGTATGTCCCCAGGTTTTGAGATGCAGTAATGAACCTAGGATGGACATGAGGAGAAGCCTTTCAAGTGTTTAAGAAGAATGTTTTATGTTTTCATGTTTTAAGTTCCTGGTTTCCAAGACACTAAACCTTAAAGATCCTCAGTTTTGTATAATGTAATGAAAGTTTATGTGATAAAAAGGTGGGATGCTATAGTTGGTATCAAAGGATGGTTTAGTTATTTGTGGAAATTAGGATATGAAAACTTTAGGAAGAAGCCTATAGAAAAGTTTATATATAGTAAATCTTCCTAGTATTTTGGTGAGTATTGAGTAATGGGTTGCCAAGAAAATACATCCCTGTCTGGATACGAGCAGGTAGAGGTGGCTCTGGCACAGATGTTCATAGGGGTAAAACCTGAAAACACCGCTTTGAGCTAGACTCAAACGGGAACTGGTACATGACAACGGGCCTTGCTGCACTCTTGGTTACAACACTCCCGGGGGATATGCTTTGGTAAATTCATAAGCTTAGTATGAACCATTGTTAAAGGAACAAAGATAAAATAAAATAAAGATTCACATAAGAATATATGATCATGTATAACCTAGATGAGAACCTAGGGGATCACAAGTTAGGGTATACTTTTCTTCTACATGTTAAGCTTATATGCTTTAAGTTCCTTTTCATGATTATTAGCTAAGTATTTAAGCCCCTAATTATACTTTTTATTCTTAGTTAATGGTGGGAAATGGAAGAACATGTCCCAAAAACCAATGTGATAGGAAATGCGATGATTGCCGTATTAATATGAAAGATATGATTAGGGGATTAAAAGATGATTATTATTTTGGAAGACGTTCACTATTTTGGGGACCCTATATGATCGAGGTAAATATATTAATTCGGTATTTTCATTGAGGAGTAAGGTTGACTTATATTTTGAAGAATCGATGAATTTAAGGTGGACTTATAGTAATTTAGGTTACTTATGGGAATGATTAACCTATCTTGGGTAAAATATGTTTAGGTTAGCTACTTTTTTTATAAGATGTTAGGAGTGGTTGATGTTGTTTGGAGATGAACAATGAAGTTTATTTTGGAAGAATATGTTATCAAATCCTTCTTGTATTTGGGTTTCAATCTTAATTTGGTTTATTTTAAGGAATCTTAAGGACCGTTATTTATGGAATGGTCTATGATGAACTTTGGGTAGTACCATGGAACTTTTAAGATTTAAAAGTAGTTTCCATTCCTATGGGATTCTTTATTTTTATTTTTTTTGAAGAGTTGTATTACCTTACCCTTTCTGTTTTTGGGATAATGTTTAAAGATAGAAGAAATAGATAGTTAATCTTTTGTGGATTATAGTGATGATTCTTGTGTTTTGATGAGACCAAGTAGTTTTGAATGCTCATAGCTTGGAGAAAAGATTAGTTTTGGGTAGAAACTTATTAAAGGATGAAACTCTATATGAAGATAGGTATATTTTCTTATGTTTTTGTTTTATGTTGTAAATGAATTCCTCAAAATTATGAAAAGGAACGTAAAACAAAAACGTTGTTGGTTTATGTTTCCTACTAGGTAATCAAAGACCGTTTACACACATTATAAGTTTGGGATTTTCTTATGGTTAACTTTCTCCTAACCATGTTCTCTATCACTCTCCCCCAGAACTTGACCCTTTGTTTTTCTTCCATGTCCATGTTTTCCTACATGGAAACCTAGTGTGGGTTAACTCGAGTGACCTTTGTACTTCCCTTTTTTCTTTTAAAGTAATAATTTTACTGACTCCTTTTCCGATGTGGGACTTTCAATGAAATTTCAAAAACCAATTTTAAAAATTGCGAGGACGCAATTTCTTAAGGGGGGAAGAATGTAACGACCCGAAATTTTAAATAAATCTTGTTTCCTAATTTTATGTGTTATTTTATTTATTTTTATACTCAACAAAAATGTTTCATTTGATAACATGATTATAATTAAAATGAGAACGTCAGGTTTAGACGGTTATATGACCATTGGTCAATATGACCGCTGGAAACTAAACATTTTCATTATTGTCTCTAAATACAAGTAATCTTTGTTAATTATTATAGAAAGAAGATTCCATGGCCTTACCCAGTAGTCTTGGACCGATCGAAGCCCATCTAACAGAACTTGGGAAGGAGGTAGCACCAGTGGGCTTTGCTCTGGACCAAACCCAAGCCGAACTTCATCGTGTGAAGCTAGAATGGAATCGCCTCTGCGAGAAGTTCAAACTGATAGAAATTACTACTCGTGCGATGTTAGCCGAGCCTCCCTCAGATTCTCTCACCTTAGCACACCTTACACTTAGGTCCTATTCTGGTGTGATAAGGGGCTATGTAAGGAGACCGTAACTTCCTTGTGTAATCCTTTGTTTTAAATAAAAATTTGGATTTCTTCTTATGATGAAGTTTAGGAATTTTTAAATGACCGGGTAAATATAGTATGCATATTTTTGATAAATTTTAGAAAAAGGATATTTTAAAAATGTTTATGTAAACTTTAAATAATTAAAAATGTGTAATGATTTTCGAAAAAAGGTCTTCTACAATTATGTTCAGTACGAAATTTAGAGTCTAATAAGATCAACTTGATTTTTGATGAATAGTAAATTATGAATAGTGATTTTATGACTAGGATTAGTAATGTGTCCAAATGGATTAGTAATCTCACTTAAAGAAAGTATTAATATAATCTAGCCACCTTGATTAAGTAATGTGACTCAATAAAATGGTTAAATAACGGTTTAATAAATTATTATTCAAGTATTAGTTTTTTCGAGAGGATAGTGTTTTTTAATTAAAAATTTAATTAAAAATATTTAGAAAATTATTTTTATAAAATGGATTTCATTTTTGAACTCAGAGCGTTGATATTATGTTATGGTAATTTTTGGGGATTTTTCTGAAAAAATGAATATTTGGTGAATAGTGTATTTATTTAAAAATTAAATTATAAATGTTTAAAAAATTATTTTTATAAAATGGAGTTCATTTTTGAAATCAGAGCATTGATATTTGGTTAAGGTGAAATTTTGGGATTTTTCTAAGAAAGTTGAATTTTCAGTGAATAGTAAAAATACAGTTTTAGGGTTTCGGTATGTTTAATGATCTCATAACTGTGTCATGGTGATGTCATGAGATATTTTAAGGGATGGCCGGCCAAAGGTGATGAAGTATTGTATTGGGGGACCCATGTGGCCTAACTCCATGGGAAGTACCATGGGAGGGCCCATGCTTTTGAGAAAACCACTTTTGAGGTGTCCCTTGGCCATTAATGCCTTGTCCCCTCACTTTCCCTATAAATACCAAGAAATCCTCTCATCCTTTCGACTCCCCACTCTCCCCCAACGAAGTTATGGTCTCATTACCTCCCAAGGAGTCCTCCCAAGGTGCCCCCAAGCCCTCAAGGTCCCAACCTTTGAGTTTTAAGAGTAACGTTTTAAGGTAAGGGATCCGACCTCTCTCTTTCATTTCAAGTAATCTCTTTTATGTCATTCCTTTTATGCTCCATGTTATTATGTTGGAGGATGTTCTTTTATACTCATATTAATTCCCTTTTCATGTTCATATAATGAGAGATCTCCTCTTACTCTCATTATTTCGTTTTATGAAGTTTTAAGTGGCGCCGTTAGGCTACTGAAATTTTTGTAATGGATTCTTTCTCCCTTCTCATTTCTCAAGATCTATTTTCATGTAAAGTATTTCAAGTTCCTTTTTATTATGTTGGGTTATGATCTCCAAATTTATCATACTGATCTTTTATGATCATATTATGAGAGACCCCATTTGATCTCTTCAATTCAGTATTTTGAAGTTTTAAGTGGCGCCGTTATGCTGCCGAATTTTTAAGTGGTTCTTCACCCTTCTCGTTTTGAAGTTCTACTTTCATGTCAATTCATTCAAGTTTCTTTTTTGTTATGTTGGGGTATGATCTCTATATATATCATACTGGACTCTTATGTTCATATGATGAGAGACCCCATTTTATCTCTTCAATTCAGTATTTTGAAGTTTTAAGTAATGCCGTTAGGCTGCCAAATTTTTAAGGGATTCGTTCGCCATTCTCATTTTTCAAAGATCTACTTTCATGTAAAGTATTTCAAGTTCCTTTTGTATTATGTTGGGGTATGATATATATATATATCATAATGATCTTTTATGTTCATATGATGAGAGACCCTATTTGATCTCGTCAATTCATTTTTGTTGAAGTTAAGTGACGCCGTTGGGCTGCCGAATTTTCATAAGAGAAATCTTATTTTTGTCTTCCTTTCATGTTCTTCATTTCATATGGTATATCATTCAAATTTCATTACCATGTTCTAAAATCCTTTATATTCTGTCCCTCTACGGTGTTATGGGTCATTTATGAGTGTTTTACCCATGTCCCCTCTCTTTTCAATATTTTCTAAAACCCCGAAACATAGCCGTTATGCTGCAGAATTTTCGTCTCAAAATGCCTCTCTCTTTTTCTCAAAATTATTTTATGTTATTAAGTGAATACTAAAATCTCTTATTTCTATATGGGTATTCACATATATATCAAAATGTTCTATTTTAAATTCTGGGATTTACATATATGAAACCCGCTTTCCCTTTCCGTGGGTTTAAAGTGATATAAAGATAATGTCTTTAAAGCAGTTTTTAAAATGTTATGATTATGAAATGAAACCCATTTAGTTTATTCTATATGGGTTATTTATGAAATGTTTGATGATGATATATGTGGCTCACATGATAATAAAGGAAAATTTAAGGGTGCGCCCTGATAGCGCTCCAATGAATTGGGTAATGATGTAACCACTAGAGATTACAATTTTCACGATACCTTGGTGAATAACATTGGTAATTTTCAAATGACACCTTGGGGATGGACCTTGGTGATATGTTCATGATTGTCTATGTTAAATTATGTAGCCACATCTTAAATTTATGAAAAATGTTATTTTTATTATGATATTCCACATGATTTTTTTATCATGCCTTAAAGTTCTTGTTCATGACATAGTTGATGTATCTCAAGTTCACATGTTAAATGTTTCCCTTGTTTCCCTTACTGGGACTTCTGCTCACCCTTTCATTTGATGTATGTCCCTAGGTTATGAGATTCAGTAATGAACCTAGGATGGACATGAGGAGAAGCCTTTCAAGTGTTTAAGAAGAATGTTTTATGTTTTCATGTTTTAAGTTCCTGGTTTCCAAGACACTAAACCTTAAAGATCCTCAGTTTTGTATAATGTAATGAAAGTTTATGTGATAAAAAGGTGGGATGCTATAGTTGGTATCAAAGGATGGTTTAGTTATTTGTTGAAATTAGGATATGAAAACTTTAGGAAGAAGCCTATAGAAAAGTTTATATATAAGAAATATTCCTGGAATTTTGGTGAGTATTGAGTAATGGGTTGCCAAGCAAATACATCCCTGTCTGGATACGAGCAGGTAGAGGTGGCTCTGGCACAGATGTACATAGGGGTAAAACCCGAAAACACCGCTTTGAGCTAGACTCAAACAGGAACTGGTACATGACAACGGGCCTTGCTGCACTCTTGGTTATGACACTCCAGGGGGATATGCTTTGGTAAATTCATAAGCTTAGTATGAACCACTGTTAAAGGAACAAATATAAAATAAAATAAAGATTCAAATAAGAATATATGATCATGGATAACCTAGATGAGAACCTAGGGGATCACAAGTTAGGGTATACTTTTCTTCTACATGTTATCCTTATATTCTTTAAGTTCCTTTTCATGATTATTAGCTAAGTATTTAAGCCCCTAATTATACTTTCTATTCTTAGTTAATGGTGGGAAATGGAAGAACATTTCTCAACAACCAATGTGATAGGAAATGCGACGATTTCCATATTAATATGAAAGAGATGATTAGGGGATTAAAAGATGATTATTATTTTGGAAGACGTTCACTATTTTGGGGACCCTATATGATCGAGGTAAATATATTACTTCGGTATTTTCATTGAGGAGTAAGGTTGACTTATATTTTGAAGAATCGATGAATTTAAGGTGGACTTATAGTAATTTAGGTTACTTATGGGAATGATTAACCTATCTTGGGTAAAATATATTTAGGTTATCTACTTTTTTTATAAGATGTTAGGAGTGGTTGATGTTGTTTGGAGATGAAAAATGAAGTTTATTTTGGAAGACTATGTTATCAAATCCTTCTTGTATTTGGGTTTCAATCTTAGTTTGGTTTATTTTGAGGAATCTTAAGGACCGTTATTTATGGAATGGTCTATGATGAACTTTGGGTAGTACCATGGAACTTTTAAGATTTAAAAGTAGTTTCCATTCCTATGGGATTCTTTATTTTTATTTTTTTTGAAGAGTTGTATTACCTTACCCTTTCTGTTTTTGGGATAATGTTTAAAGATAGAAGAAATAGATAGTTAATATTTTGTGGATTATGAAGATGATTCTTGTGTTTTGATGAGACCAAGTAGTTTTTAATGCTCATAGCTTGGAGAAAAGATTAGTTTTGGGTAGAAACTTATTAAAGGATGAAACTATACATGAAGATAGGTATATTTTCTCATGTTTTTGTTTTATGTTGTAAATGAATTCCTCAAAATTATGAAAAGGAACGTAAAACAAAAACGTTGTTGGTTTACGTTTCCTACTAGGTAATCAAAGACCGTTTACACACATCATAAGTTTGGGATTTTCTTATGCTTAACTTTATCCTAAACATGTTCTCTATCACTCTCCCCCAGAACTTGACCCTTTGTTTTTCTTCCATGTCCATGTTTTCCTACATGGAATCCTAGTGTGGGTTAACTCGGGTGACCTTTGTACTTCCCTTTCTTTCTTTTAAAGTAATAATTTTACTGACTCCTTTTTCGATGTGGGACTTTCAATGAAATTTCACAAACCAATTTCAAAAATTGCGAGGATGCAATTTCTTAAGGGGGGAAGAATGTAACGACCCGAAATTTTGAATAAATCTTGTTTCCTAATTTTATGTGTTATTTTATTTATTTTTATACTCAAAAAAATGTTTCATTTGATAACATGATTATAATTAAAATGATACCGTTGGGTTTAGACGGTTATATGACCATTGGTCAATATGACCGCAGGAAACTAAACATTTTCATTATTGTCTCTAAATACAAGTAATCTTTGTTAATTATTATAGAAAGAAGATTCGATGGCCTTACCCAGTAGTCTTGGACCGATCGAAGCCCATCTAACAGAACTTGGGAAGGAGGTAGCACCACTGGGATTTGCTCTGGACCAAACCCAAGCCGAACTTCATCGTGTGAAGCTAGAATGGAATCGCCTCTACGAGAAGTTCAAACTGATAGAAATTACTACTCGTTCGATGTTAGCCGAGCCTCCCTCAGATTCTCTCACCTTTGCACACCTTACACTTAGGTCCTATGCTGGTGTGATAAGGTGCTATGTAAGGAGACCGTAACTTCCTTGTGTAATACTTTGTTTTAAATAAAAATTGGGATTTCTTCTTTTGATGAAGTTTAGGAATTTTTAAATGACCGGGTAAATATAGTATGCATATTTTTGATAAATTTTAGAAAAAGGATATTTTAAAAATGTTTATGTAAACCTTAAATAATTAAAAATGTGTAATGATTTTCGAAAAATGGTCTTCTACAATTATGTTCAGTACGAAATTTAGAGTCTAATAAGATCAACATTATTTTTGATTAATAGTAAATTATGAATAGTGTTTTTATGATTAGGATTAGTAATGTGTCCAAATGGATTAGTAATCTCACTTAAAGAAGTATTAATATAATCTAGGCACCTTGATTAAGTAATGTGACTCAATAAAATGGTTAAATAACGGTTTAATAAATTATTATTCAAGTATTAGTTTTTTTCGAGTGAATAGTGTTTTTTAATTAAAAATTTAATTAAAAATATTTAGAAAATTATTTTTATGAAATGGATTTCATTTTTGAACTCAGAGCGTCGATATTATGTTATGGTAATTTTTGGGGATTTTTCTGAAAAAATGAATTTTCGGTGAATAGTGTATTTATTTAAATATTAAATTAAAAATATTTAAAAAATTATTTTTATAAAATGGAGTTCATTTTTGAAATTAGAGCATTGATATTTGGTTAAGGTGAAATTTTGGGATTTTTCTGAGAAAGTTGAATTTTCAGTGAATAGTAAAAATACAGTTTTAGGGTTTCGGTATGTTTAATGATCTCATAACTGTGTCATGATGATGTCATGAGATATTTTAAGGGATGGCCGGCCAAAGGTGATGAAGTATTGTATTGGGGGACCCATGTGGCCTAACTCCATGGGAAGTACCATGGGAGGGCCCATGCTTTTGAGAAAACCACTTTTGAGGTGTCCCTTGGCCATTAATGCCTTGTCCCCTCACTTTCCCTATAAATACCAAGAAATCCTCTCATCCTTTCGACTCCCCACTCTCCCCAACGAAGTTCTGGTCTCATTACTTCCCAAAGAGTCCTCCCAAGGTGCCCCCAAGCCCTCAAGGTCCCAACCTTTGAGTTTTAAGAGTTACGTTTTAAGGTAAGGGATCCAACCTCTCTCTTTCATTTCAAGTAATCTCTTTTATGTCATTCCTTTTATGCTCCATGTTCTTATGTTGGAGGATGTTCTTTTATACTCATCTTACTGCCCTTTTCTTGTTCATATAATGATATATCCCCTCTTACTCTCATTATTTCGTTTTATGAAGTTTTAAGTGGCGCCGTTAGGCTACCGAAATTTTTGTGATGGATTCTTTCTCCCTTCTCATTTTTCAAGATCTATTTTCATGTAAAGTATTTCAAGTTCCTTTTTATTATGTTGGTTTATGATGTCTAAATTTATCATACTGATCTTTTATGATCATATGATGAGAGACCCCATTTGATCTCTTTAATTCAGTATTTTGAAGTTTTAAGTGGCGCCGTTAGGCTGCCGAATTTGTAAGTGGTTCTTCACCCTTCGCGTTTTGAAGTTCTACTTTCATGTCAATTCGTTCAAGTTCATTTTTGTTATGTTGGGGTATGATCTCTATATCTATCATACTGGACTCTTATGTTCATATGATGATAGAACCCATTTGATCTCTTCAATTCAGTATTTTGAAGTTTTAAGTAATGCCGTTAGGCTGCATAATTTTTAAGGGATTCGTTCGCCATTCTCATTTTTCAAAGATCTACTTTCATGTAAAGTATTTCAATTTCCTTTTGTATTATGTTGGGGTATGATCTCTATATCTATCATACTGATCTTTTATGTTCATATGATGAGAAACCCTATTTGATCTCGTCAATTCATTTTTGTTGAAGTTAAGTGACGCCGTTGGGCTGCCGAATTTTCATAAGAGAAATCTTATTTTTGTCTTCCTTTCATGTTCTTCATTTCATATGGTATATCTTTCAAATTTCATTACCATGTTCTAAAATCCTTTATATTTTGTCCCTCTACTGTGTTATGGGTCATTTATGAGTGTTTGACCCATGTCCCCTCTCTTTTCAATGTTTTCTAAAACCCCGAAACATAGCCATTATGCTGCAGAATTTTCGTCTCAAAATGCCTCTCTCTTTTTCTAAAAATTATTTTATGTTATTAAGTGAATACTAAAATCTCTTATTTCTATATGGGTATTCACATATATATGAAAATTTTCTATTTTAAATTCTGGGATTTACATACATGAAACCCGCTTTCCCTTTCCGTGGGTTTAAAGTGATATAAAGATCATGTCTTTAAAGCAGTTTTTAAAATGTTATGATTAGGAAATGAAACCCATTTCGTTTATTCTATATGGGTTATTTATGAAATGTTCGATGATGATATATGTGGCTCACATGATAATAAAGGCAAATTTAAGGGTGCGACCTGATAGTTCTCCAATGAATTGGGTAATGATGTAACCACTAGAGATTACAATTTTCACGATACCTTGGTGAATAACCTTGTTAATTTTCAAATGACACCTTGGGGATGGACCTTGGTGATATGTTCATGATTGTCTATGTTAAATTATGTAGCCACATCTTAAATTTATGAAAAATGTTATTTTTATTATGATATTCCACATGATTTTTTTATCATGCCTTAAAGTTCTGGTTCATGACATAGTTGATGTATCTCAAGTTCACATGTTAAATGTTTCCCTTGTTTCCCTTACTGGGCCTTCTGCTCACCCTTTCATTTGATGTATGTCCCCAGGTTATGAGATGTAGTAATGAACCTAGGATGGACATGAGGAGAAGCCTTTCAAGTGTTTAAGAAGAATGTTTTATGTTTTCATGTTTTAAGTTCCTGGTTTCCAAGACACTAAACCTTAAAGATCCTCAGTTTTGTATAATGTAATGAAAGTTTATGTGATAAAAAGGTGGGATGCTATAGTTGGTATCAAAGGATGGTTTAGTTATTTGTGGAAATTAGGATATGAAAACTTTAGGAAGAATCCTATAGAAAAGTTTATATATAGGAAATCTTCCTGGTATTTTGGTGAGTATTGAGTAATGGGTTGCCAAGCAAATACATCCCTGTCTAGATACGAGCAGGTAGAGGTGGTTCTGGCACATATGTACATAGGGGTAAAACCCGAAAACACCGCTTTGAGCTAGACTCAAATGGGAACTGGTACATGATAATGGGCCTTGCTGCACTCTTGGTTACGACACTCCCGGGGGATATGCTTTGGTAAATTCATAAGATTAGTCTGAACCATTGTTAAAGGAACAAAGATAAAATAAAATGAAGATTCACATAAGAATATATGATCATGGATAACCTAGATGAGAACCTAGGGGATCACAAGTTAGGGTATACTTTTCTTCTACATGTTATTCTTATATGCTTTATGTTCCTTTTCATGATTATTAGCTAAGTATTTAAGCCCGTATTTATACTTTCTATTCTTAGTTAATGGTGGGAAATGGAAGAAAATTTCCCAACAACCAATGTGATAGGAAATGCGACGATTTCCATATTAATATGAAAGAGATGATTAGGGGATTAAAAGATGATTATTATTTTGGAAGACGTTCACTATTTTGGGGACCCTATATGATCGAGGTAAATATATTACTTCGGTATTTTCATTGAGGAGTAAGGTTGACTTATATTTTGAAGAATCGATGAATTTAAGGTGGACTTATAGTAATTTAGGTTACTTATGGGAATGATTAACCTATCTTGGGTAAAATATGTTTAGGTTATCTACTTTTGTTATAAGATATTAGGAGTGGTTGATGTTGTTTGGAGATGAACAATGAAGTTTATTTTGGAAGAATATGTTATCAAATCCTTCTTGTATTTGGGTTTCAATCTTAGTTTGGTTTATTTTGAGGAATCTTAAGGACCGTTATTTATGGAATGGTCTATGATGAACTTTGGGTAGTACCATGGAACTCTTAAAATTTAAAAGTAGTTTCCATTCCTATGGGATTCTTTATTTTTATTTTTTTTGAAGAGTCGTATTACCTTACCCTTTCTGTTTTTCGGATAATGTTTAAAGATAGAAGAAATAGATAGTTAATCTTTTGTGGATTATGAAGATGATTCTTGTGTTTTGATGAGACCAAGTAGTTTTGAATGCTCATAGCTTGGAGAAAAGATTAGTTTTGGGTAGAAACTTATTAGAGAATGAAACTCTACATGAAGATAGGTATATTTTCTCATGTTTTTGTTTTATGTTGTAAATGAATTCCTAAAAATTATGAAAAGGAACGTAAAACAAAAACTTTGTTGGTTTATGTTTCCTACTAGGTAATCAAATACCATTTACACACATCATAAGTTTGGGATTTTCTTATGGTTAACTTTCTCCTAACCATGTTCTCTATCACTCTCCCCAAGAACTTGACCCTTTGTTTTTCTTCCATATCCATGTTTTCCTACATGGAATCCTAGTGTGGGTTAACTCGGGTGACCTTTGTACTTCCCTTTCTTTCTTTTAAAGTAATAATTTTACTGACTCCTTTTCCAATGTGGGACTTTCAATGAAATTTCAAAAACCAATTTTAAAAATTGCGAGGACACAATTTCTTAAGGGGGGAAGAATGTAACGACCCGAAATTTTGAATAAATCTTGTTTCCTAATTTTATGTGTTATTTTATTTATTTTTATACTCAACAAAAATGTTTCATTTGATAACATGATTATAATTAAAATGAGACCGTTGGGTTTAGACGGTTATATGACCATTGGTCAAAATGACCGCTGGAAACTAATCGTTTTCATTATTGTCTCTAAATACAAGTAATCTTTGTTAATTATTATTGAAAGAAGATTCGATGGCCTTACCCAGTAGTCTTGGACCGATCGAAGCCCATCTAACAGAACTTGGGAAGGAGGTAGCACCACTGGGCTTTGCTCTGGACCAAACCCAAGCCGAACTTCATCGTGTGAAGCTAGAATGGAATCGCCTCTACGAGAAGTTCAAACTGATAGAAATTACTACTCGTGCGATGTTAGCCGAGCCTCCCTCAGATTCTCTCACCTTAGCACACCTTACACTTAGGTCCTATGCTGGTGTGATAAGGGGCTATGTAAGGAGACCGTAACTTCCTTGTGTAATACTTTGTTTTAAATAAAAATTGGGATTTCTTTTTATGATGAAGTTTAGGAATTTTTAAATGACCGGGTAAATATAGTATGCATATTTTTGATAAATTTTAGAAAAAGGATATTTTAAAAATGTTTATGTAAACCTTAAATAATTAAAAATGTGTAATGATTTTCGAAAAATGGTCTTCTACAATTATATTCAGTACGAAATTTAGAGTCTAATAAGATCAACTTTATTTTTGATGAATAGTAAATTATGAATAGTGATTTTATGATTAGGATTAGTAATGTGTCTAAATGGATTAGTAATCTCACTTAAAGAAAGTATTAATATAATCTAGGCACCTTGATTAAGTAATGTGACTCAATAAAATGGTTAAATAACGGTTTAATAAATTATTATTCAAGTATTAGTTTTTTCAAGTGAATAGTGTTTTTTAATTAAAAATTTAATTAAAAATATTTAGAAAATTATTTTTATAAAATGGATTTCATTTTTGAACTCAGAGCGTCGATATTATGTTATGGTAATTTTTGGGGATTTTTCTGAAAAAATGAATTTTTGGTGAATAGTGTATTTATTTAAAAATTAAATTAAAAATATTTAAAAAATTATTTTTATAAAATGGAGTTCATTTTTAAAATCAGAGCATTGATATTTGGTTAAGGTGAAATTTTGGGATTTTTCTGAGAAAGTTGAATTTTCAGTGAATAGTAAAAATACAGTTTTAGGGTTTCGGTATGTTTAATGATCTCATAACTGTGTCATGATGATGTCATGAGATATTTTAAGGTATGGCCGGCCAAAGGTGATGAATTATTGTATTGGGGGACCCATGTGGCCTAACTCCATGGGAAGTACCATGGGAGGGCCCATGCTTTTGAGAAAACCACTTTTGAGGTGTCCCTTGGCCATTAATGCCTTGTCCCCTCACTTTCCCTATAAATACCAATAAATCCTATCATCCTTTAGACTCCCCACTCTCCCCCAATGAAGTTCTGATCTCATTACCTCCCAAGGAGTCCTCCCAAGGTGCCCCCAAGCCCTCAAGGTCCCAACCTTTGAGTTTTAAGAGTTACGTTTTAAGGTAAGGGATCCGACCTCTCTCTTTCATTTCAAGTAATCTATTTTTTGTCATTCCTTTTATGCCCCATGTTCTTATGTTGGAGGATGTTCTTTTATACTCATCTTACTGCCCTTTTCATGTTCATATAATGAGAGATCCCCTCTTACTCTCATTATTTCGTTTTATGAAGTTTTAAGTGCCGCCGTTAGGCTACCAAAATTTTTGTAATGGATTCTTTCTCCCTTCTCATTTTTCAAGATCTATTTTCATGTAAAGTATTTCAAGTTCCTTTTTATTATTTTGGGTTATGATCTCTAAATTTATCATACTGATCTTTTATGATCATATGATGAGAGACCCCATTTGATCTCTTCAATTCAGTATTTTGAAGTTTTAAGTGGCGCCGTTAGGCTGCCGAATTTTTAAGTGGTTCTTCACCCTTCGCGTTTTGAAGTTCGACTTTCATGTCAATTCGTTCAAGTTCCTTTTTGTTATGTTGGGGTATGATCTCTATATCTATCATACTGTACTCTTATGTTCATATGATGAGAGACCCCATTTGATCTCTTCAATTCAGTATTTTGAAGTTTTAAGTAACGCTGTTAGGCTGCCTAATTTTTAAGGGATTCGTTCGCCATTCTCATTTTTCAAAGATCTACTTTCATGTAAAGTATTTCAAGTTACTTTTGTATTATGTTGGGATATGATCTCTATATCTATCATACTGATCTCTTATGTTCATATGATGAGAGACCCTATTTGATCTCATCAATTCATTTTTGTTGAAGTTAAGTGACGCCGTTGGGCTGCCGAATTTTCATAAGAGAAATCTTATTTTTGTCTTCCTTTCATGTTCTTCATTTCATATGGTATATCTTTCAAATTTCATTACCATGTTCTAAAATCTTTTATATTCTGTCCCTCTACTGTGTTATGGGTCATTTATGAGTGTTTGACCCATGTCCCCTCTCTTTTCAATGTTTTCTAAAACCCCGAAACATAGCCGATATGCTGCAGAATTTTCGTCTCAAAATGCCTCTCTCTTTTTCTCAAAATTATTTTATGTTATTAAGTGAATACTAAAATCTCTTATTTCTATATGGGTATTCACATATATATCAAAATTTTCTATTTTAAATTCTGGGATTTACATACATGAAACCCGCTTTCCCTTTCCGTGGGTTTAAAGTGATATAAAGATCATGTCATTAAAGCAGTTTTAAAAATGTTATGATTATGAAATTAAACCCATTTCGTTTATGCTATATGGGTTATTTATGAAATTTTTGATGATGATATATGTGGATCACACGATAATAAAGGCAAATTTAAGGGTGCGCCCTGATAGCGCTCCAATGAATTGGGTAATGATGTAACCACTAGAGATTACAATTTTCATGATACCTTGGTGAATAACCTTGGTAATTTTCAAATGACACCTTGGGGATGGACCTTGGTGATATGTTCATGATTGTCTATGTTAAATTATGTAGCCACATCTTAAATTTATGAAAAATTTTATTTTTATTATGATATTCCACATGATTTTTTTATCATGCCTTAAAGTTCTTGTTCATGACATAGTTGATGTATCTCAAGTTCACATGTTAAATGTTTCCCTTGTTTCCCTTACTGGGCCTTCTGCTCACCCTTTCATTTGATGTATGTCCCCAGGTTATGAGATGCAGTAATGAACCTAGGATGGACATGAGGAGAAGCCTTTCAAGTGTTTAAGATGAATGTTTTATGTTTTCATGTTTTAAGTTCCTAGTTTCCAAGACACTAAACCTTAAAGATCCTCAGTTTTGTATAATGTAATGAAAGTTTATGTGATAAAAAGGTGGGATGCTATAATTACATTAGATACTTCTCAAACTATTCTTGTCCCTGAGAATATAAGAAAAAACTAGAAAGGGGAAAAGAGGGGTCCAAACAACCACCCTCTAAATATACCTCTCAGGGGAAAACCCATGAGTTGTTCGAAAGCTGGAATAGAACTCCCCCTACATCCAAGAATACTCCCCCAATAGTTATCAACCCCAAACATACACAACAAGCATAAGGATCACACTGTCCAACACATGAGTTAGGGAGTCCCCTCCTACATGTCAAGATATTGTTTGCTTTGGGCGACACTGACTCGCCCGCATGGGTTTAATCGCATCCACATTAATGCGTTCTGATTAGCAGTCAGGTTTTTCCATCTTCACGCATTGAGACACACACACACACACATAGAACAGGGAACCGATCATATCATATCTAAGAAAAAAAATAATTTCATATATTAAATCACAAGGTAAAACATCTCAACAATGATAAAAAAAACAACAAGGAAGTCAAAACAGCTCTGGGTACTGAACGCGTAACTGGGCCCCCCTCCCAAGTCCTCTCCTCAAGGCCACCATGCCTCCACAATACACGAACCAAGGGGATGGTTCTTCCACGAAGCTATTTCTCTTTACGATCCTTGATCTTGATCGGTCGTTCTACGAAGGTCACATCATTTTCGACATCTAACTCTCCCCAATCGATGACATGGGAGTCGTCGTGCAGATATCAATGAAGCTGGGAGATGTGAAAGACATTGTGAACTTTCTCCAACTGAGGTGGTAACGCCAGCTGATACACCACCTCACCCACTTGTCCCAGCACCTCGAAAGGTCTGATGAACCTAGGGGAGAGCTTAGTCCCCATCCCAAACCTTTGTTGCCCACATCGAGGGGAAACCTTCAAGAACACATGATTTCCAACCTTGAACTCCAAGGGCCTCCTCCTGTAATCGGTATAAGACTTATGTCGGTCCTGGGCTGCCTTCATCCTCTCACGCATGAGCTGAACCTTCTCAGTGGTGCCCTACACCACTTCTAGCCGAAGAACAACTGCTTCCCCAATCTCTGTCCAGCAAACGGGTGAACGACACAACCTTCCATACAAGGCCTCAAATGGTGTCATGCTGATAGTGGAGTGAAATCTATTGCTATAAAAGAACTCCACCAGATACAAGTGTCATACCCATGATACCCCAAAATATAGAAAACATGCCCGTAGCATGTCTTACAACATCTAGATCATTCGTTCTGTCTGCCCATCTTTCTGAGAGTGGAAAGTAGTGCTAAGGAATAGCTGGGTGCCAAAGGCATGCTGTAATCCCCTCCAGACTCGTGAGGTAAACCGCATGTCTCGATCGGAGTCAATAGATCTCGAAATCCCATGAAACCACACCACCTCATCGGTGTACCTCTGGGCTAAGGTACTCACCGAGATCGACTCCTTAATTGCCAAGAAGTGAGCTAATTTTACTGATCCAACACTACCCAGATGGCATCATAGCCTCCCTGAGCCCTGGGTATCCCAATGAAAATGTCCATCAAGATTTAATACCACTTCCAATCGGGAACATCTAAAGGATGCAACAACCCTCCAGGAAAACGGTGTTCAACCTTCACTTGCTGACACACTAGGCACTTAGCCACAAACTCTGCCACCACCCTCTTTACTCCGGGCCACCAAAACTGTCCCCTCAGGCCTTGGTACATCTTTGAGATCCTAGGATGTACCACTAAAGCCAATCCATGTAACTCACGGAGAACTTCTTTACACATCATCTCTGGAAAAAACAGCCTACCATGGAAAAATCATCCGATGCTGACCATCCTCACACCATCCCTTAGGAGCATTTCCTTGATAAACACAATCTCGCATCACTTCTAACTCCAAGTTCCCCCACTAAGAATCTTCCACCTTCACCACTAAAGAGGAAACTACAGTCATTTGAAACAGACAGATTATTCCACCTTCCACCCTTGCATCCAAATGCAAGGATGCTAACTCTTCCATCGCTCTCCAAGCATCTGCAGATTCCCAAACTACTTTCTTCTGCGATTTCCTACTCAGGGCATCATCCAAAACATTACCCTTTCCCTTAGGATAAGAGATCTCGAAGTCGTAGTCTTTGAGGAACTAAGCCCATCTCCACTGCCGCAAGTTCAGATCTTACTGGGAAAAGACATAACCCAAGCTCTTGTGATCTGAGAAGACCACAAAGTGCTCTCCAATGAGATAATGCCGCCACAAATTCAATGCGAACACCACGGCTGCGAGCTCCAGATCGTGGGTGGAATAGTTATGTTCATGAGGACGTAACTTCCTAGAACCATAAGAGATCACTCCTTGATGCTCCATTAGTACACATCATAAACCAAGGCCAGAAGCATCACATAAAACATCAAACAAAACCCCTTCCTCTGGTAATATGAGTACTAGAGCACTAAACAACTTCTCCTTTATGTATCCAAAAGCTGTCTGGAACTGGTCACTCCACATGAAGGCCTTACCCTTCCTAGTCAAAGCTGTCAACGGAGCTATAACTCGAGAGAATTCGGGCACAAACCTTCGGTAATAGCCTGCCAAACCCAGGAAACTACGAACTTCCACAACATTCTTGGGTGCTTCCCATGAAAGGACTGCCTTGACCTTTGACGGGTCTACTACTATTCCCTTCTGAGAAACTACGTGTCTAGGGAAATGTACTTCTCACGTCAAGAAATTTCACTTAGAAAGTTTCCCATAAAGATGGTGGTGTCGAAGGACTCCCAAAACAGCCCTAAGATGCTCAACATGCTCTTCCTCTGATCTTGAGTAGATAAGGATGTCGTCGATGAACACCACAATGAACTGGTCCAGAAACTCTTAGAAGACAAAGTTAATGAGGTTCATGAACATAACTGGTGTGTTTGTAACGCCAAATGGAATTACCACGAAGTCAATGTAGTCATATCTACACCTGAAAGCTGTCTTCGAGATATCACCTTCCTTCAATCTCATCTGGTGGTATCCAGACTATAGATCGATCTTAGAGAACCAAACTGCTCCCCTTAGCTGGTGGAATAGATCTTCTATCCTCGGGAGGGGGTAACGATTCTTGAACATCACCTGTTTCAACCTATGGTAGTCTATGAACAACCATAGACTACCATATTCATTCTTTATGAACAAAACTGGAGCACCACACGACGACACGCTGGGTCGAACAAAGACCTTCTCCATCATATCGTCAATCTGAATCTGTAACTCCCACAACTCAGAAGGTTCCATCCGATAAGGAGCCATCAAGATCGGGCGGGCACCAGGCTGTAAGTCTATCCGAAACTCAACATCGCGTCAAGGGGGTAGAGTCACAACCTCATCAGGAAAGACATCAAGGAATTCTTATACGACCTCTAGGACATCCATCATTCCTGCATCCACCGACTCCACTAACACCCCATCCAGCATAGAAAGGAGTGGCTCCACATGTTGACTCCCCACCTGATAACTCCGCTCCCCAACAAAAGCCACTCGCCGTCCATCCTCGTTGGAGAATTCAATCCTTCTTTGATAGCAGTCGATGATGGTATGCATGGAGAATAACCAGTCGATGCCTAGAATGACATCGTATTACTGCATCTACAATGAAAGAAGGTATCCACTGGAATCATGTGGTCCCAACATTAGTCTACATCCCTGGAAAAAGTAAGATATGCTGGTCTGACCCCCAACTGGTGTTCTCAACAATAGGGGAACAAAAAGTCTCTCGGCATCCAGACCTAGAGCATGGGATAATTCGGGCGTAAAAAAGGTGTGATAAGCTCCCGAATCAAACAAGGAAGAAACAAGAGTGCTGGATAAACTGATCGTACCTCGAACGACCTCTAGTCCTGCCGGAGCTACTAACTCTGCGGCATGCAACTATCCACGCAGAGCTCCTCTACCTCACTGTTGTCAACCACCTCCTCGATCACACCCTGGTTGAGGTCCCTGCGGATCTTCCTGGTGTTGGTCTCCTCCCGCAAGGTCATCCCTCGGAGGGACATGGGCCTGCTGCTGCTGCTGGAAAGGCCTCACCGGCAACGAATGCTAATGAGGTGGGTGCTAAAACTGCCCACCTCCAGCATGTAGAGCTCGAGTCGGACACCTGCTCTGGATGTTCCTGAAAACTACGCAAGAGAAACACTTCATCCCTGGCCTTGTGGAAAAGGGGCGAGGGCCAGAAGATCAGAATTGGAACTGATGAGGCCTACTCCCTGCTTGTTCAAACCAGGAAGGCCCTGTCACTGGAGACCTGCCGCTGACCGCCCTCCCCTTTGATGAACCCATCTGGTTCCCCTCTCATGGTGTGCCTCCCTTTGAGTGCATCCTTTCTACTCTCTCAGCATTCTTCTATACTACTAGGTATGTCGGAAGGGTGAAGGGAGTGGAAACGTACTGAAGAGAAGGACGAAGTGCCTCCTCCAACCGTCTTTCCAGAGACTCCTCATCTAGAAAGAGATCCGGGGAAAAGCTCAAGAGATCTTTGAACTTGATCCCCAGCTCCCTAACTGACATGCTTCTATGCTGAAGGGAGAGCAACTCCTATCTCTTCTCAGCCATCACCGTAGAGGAGAGAAAATGCTCACGAAATTCCTTCTCAAAACCAGTCCATGAATCCTCTGCCTGTCTTCTCTCCCAGGAAAAGCGTCCACCACTGACGCGCTGCTCCTATCAGCTGACTGACGGCCAATGGAACCTACTACTCCCTCAGAGCATGGATCAAAGAGAATGTGATGTCTAGCTCCTCGAGCCATCCCTCTGTCATTGAGTTAGAAACGCTGCCCTCGTACTTCTCGAGGGGTTGTCGCTGGAAGGATCACAGAGTACTCTTCCACAAGTCATCCCCCTCATCTCAGTCAACCCTCTACTAGTCAACTTCCTTGTTCTTCTAGGCCTCAACTGCCCGAGTCGCTTGTGGATAACGTTCGGGTTCCATAGCTGTAAGGTAAACAAGGAATGCCTAAGCCCGAGTAGTGTAGAATATTGCTCTTAAATTTTCTTAGACTTATTATTCATTTTAAATCCCAAACACACCCATGAAACACATGAACACAAGTCATTATGATTCATGTACCTTTCCTAGGGTCTCTACCCTGCAAATTGTGTAGCCTCACTTGGTCGTTCGGTAGGTCCAGAGTCCTTGCATCGGATCACGGGGGGCCCTAAAATCTCGTGTCCTAACCTGTCCTCCCTGGTCTCTTTCACGAACCAAGATCACCTAACATTGTTGCACTACCATCCCATGGAATCCTCATTGTGCCTAACTCCAGACTCCATCCTATCCCTCAACCTCTCCTCTGATAACATTCTATCATGACCCGCCTTCGGCAAGATGATGGAAGGGGCGACAAAGGTCCCTGCCCTTCCTTTCTCAAGTCGAAGATGAGATAATGACCCCCCGAGTTCCGCCTTCAGTAGGCCCCGGAGTGGCGAATAGCACCAAGGGTGTAACATTTTTAAAATATGGGAGGAATTACCCTTTTTAGTTAACCAGGATTGGGAGAAAGAATGAGTCAACACCAAACACCACCATGTATAGAAAACTCAAAAGAAAGCCAAACTACATGCATGTTTTAATAATAAAACTAAACAAGGTACACGAACTCAAAAGTAAAAAACCAACTGGAAAAGAAAAGGCTAAGAAGAAAACAACAGCAATTAACAACAACTCCAACATCCAGACTAGTAAGGTCCTTCACAGTCTTAGAAGTCCTCATGGAAACTTGAAAGTAAACGTAGGGTGAGCATACAAAGTATACTCAGTAAGAAAAACCTATAGCTCTCGTTCACAAGTGGGGAGACGTCCTAAAGTCCCGTGAGAAGCAGAAGAACCAACATTTATTAAGGAATCTATCCATCCCACCTCACCAGCCACGCTCACCAAATAACACAAGCAGTAAGGTAATAGTTAGAACAAAACATTTGGGTACCCTGCACCACCATTTCCCCCTCTAGCTAGCTGCTCATCCCTAACGACAAACATCCTGACACTACCATGATCCTCCTACACGCACACACCTGGTCCTCACAACCATCCAAATCCCTGACCGCACACACCTGGGCCTCACAACCACACATCCCTGTCCCCACACACCTGGGCCTCACAACCATCCATCCCTGCCCACACACACTTGGGCCTCATCCCGAAGACACCTGGGAAAAAAAACCATAACCAGAACCCCTTCCTAAAAACACCTGGGCCTCATCTCAAATATTCTTGGGAAAAAAACCTGCCCGAAGAGTCTTGGGCTAACAACACAGCAATCGAAACCTACCCGAATAATCTTGGATGTAAGGTCGCCTCCAGCCATCACATCTGAGGGAAGAGGGAGCATGAAGGAGAGTAACTAGGGGGAAACACCCTTCCCCATGAAATTGGGTGTCTGACACTAAGTTCCCAACGCAGGTGGGGTGTGACTAAACACAAAACATATAGTTACACATATATATAACAACACACAACCCAACCTACAGCTCCTCAAATAGATACACGAAGGTGCACAAGCACTGCTGCCTCAGAAAACAGGCACACAACAAACAGTTCCCAGTTTTCTTGTTCAAGTTATCATTCATAACAGTTCAGTAAGAGTTAATCCCTCCACTACTGGTCAACTAACAGTCACAAACACAGATGAAACAACAATAAGCAGTAAGGTAAGCCATCGAGTAATTTAAGCATTCACACACGGTTCTCTTATGAAGTCACATCAACAAAGGGATCAGTGAGAACCCTCAAAGTACTGGAACCAAATAAAAAACCAACAAACCGTTGCTTATTCCACATTAATTCATTACCATTCCACCCAGTTCGTTATTAACTTCCCACTTTTATTCATGTTCTCAACCCAACCTGCAACCCTGCTGCCAAACACCACCACAGCCACACAACAACTCATGCCATTCCAACCACACCATTCACAACCCCACTGTTCACCCATCAATATCTGAACCATACCAATGTTCATAATTCATTCTTTTATATTATTTAGTTCAACCGGGGTGATCACATAATATTACATGATTTCATATTCAACAACTGAGTTTATGTGTTTAACCGATTCATACATGATTCCCATTCACCAGTCAAAGCATAAAATAGAGCATAGCATAGGTGCACAAACAAAGACCCCCAATGGCCGTGATTTTCAGTAGGCCTAATCCCATTAAATTCATAACAACATCATAGGGAAATCAAGGATAAAAACATGTAACAACCTTAACAAACTTCATCTTCACCGTTCTTTAACCGGTTATTATCTTCATTACAGAATTGATTAACTACATCATGGGAACCATAGAACACCCACCCCGCATGATACACAATGAGGAGAGACAAAGGAAATATTCCTACCATTGATCTAGGATAGAAGTTATGTCCTCACATGGAAACTGGAAATCAGGAGTAGTAGGAGCTCCCCGGAACGCGACCAAGGAAAAATTCACAACAGGGGTATGAATCGTCGAGAGGAAGGGTACTCCGAGCGTAGGGTGATAAAAAACAAGAAACTTAGGGAGAAGAGAAGACTTTAGGTTATAAGGACTGAGATACAGCATTCCCAAGACAGTTAAGATACGGATAGAAAAACTCGAAACTGCAGAAGAAGCGGGATCGTGGGTTGACCATGCGGCTGGGCCACCCCACAAGTCCAACCAAAAGGTCCCTGCCCTTCGGGGCGGTTAAAACCGACGCACACCTCCTTATGACCTATAGGAATTTCTGAAAACACGGTTAAAGGCATGAAAAAAATGCATGATTTTTCTTTTAAGGAGGGTACCTCACCAAATCATTTAATTAAACGACATTAATGGGATTTAAAACAGGTTTAATGGGGTCAAAACAAGGTTTAAAACCCAATTCGCGCAAAAAGAGGGTGCTACTGGAAAACCCATAGAGCTACCAGTACCCCAAGTTCACCGGTAGGCTAGGCCACTGGTAGGCGAGAGCTACCGGTACCCCAGGGTCACTGGTAGGCTAGGTCTACCGGTAGACCAAGCTACCGGTAGGGGTTTTAAGCTCCACCGAGAACACCCAAACATCAGATTTTCACCAAGTAATAGACCCCAAAACCCAGGTCCATTACAACCCAAGAAGAATACAATGATAATGTAACAATATATCAAAATCCTAATATATAATTATTTTTTCATAAAGTCAATAGTGGCCACACCGACCCTCTAGATTTATCTCCCTCAAAAAATAAAAAAAATCATAACAACTAAAAATGATCACTAAATTTAAAATAAAAGAAATATCAATCTCCATGAACCATAAATGGGATAAAAATATTATTTCGGTATCAATATACTCCATATTAATCCTCTTGATAATTTCCATGAACATCTAGCGGGAGAACCTCATGGACCACCATTCTCTTACTATCCAAAATTTTAATATTGATCATAAATTCCTCTCCTACTATATCTGAAATTCTCATTAATCTAATCAAGATTAATATATCTATTTATTTATTAGAGAATATAGAGGTATCCCCATAAACTAGTCTTCAATTAATAATTATTCAAATGGGTTTATTTTTCTAATAATTTCTATAAAATTAAAGCCAATTTCATTAATCAAAATCTATAATTCTATTCCAAAAATGACATATATTTTAATATGGAAATTGGCTGACATAAAAAATTATAGTGTAACCCTAATTATATTCTAATACCATGAACCTAAACTCCTTCCTTCAAGTGAAATTCTATATAATGTAAATTTCTATTGTTGAATGTTTTCATTGAACCCCATATTTCATAGAAAACACCTCACAAAGCACATTATAATAAATAATTTAGGATTATTCATCGACTAGAATACCAAGTTCCAAAATAGATAATCATGGAATAGTCTATTATACTCCATGAATAATAAATCATATACATTGAACCTATAGAATGAGAAATTCATTGATGTAATATGATTCACCAAGGATGAATGACCACTAAAATCTATCTAATCAATTTATGACATGGCCATATTTCTTATAATGTGGTCACTATATTGTCCACTATTGGAAAAGGTATTTTCATAAAAATAATATATATATATATATATATGTATATATCTTCGATAAATGTACTATAAAAAAATTCATTATGGGATCTTTTTACATGTGTTGTCATTTTTTTCATCAAATTCAATTATGATGTGAACACAGTGTCTGTGAAATAAAAAATTAAATATATTCAAATAGACTAGACTTTATATTTCATGGAATCACCTTCTTTTTAACTTCATTTTGGGCTTATAATTGCAATATTATTCTATGATTAATTTTTAATATTTATCTAAAATTATTTTTTATTAAGGGAATTGTTAAAAAACTATTTTTACAAATAAAATGAATTTTATTAAAATATTTAGTATATAAAAAGATTTTGAAACTCATTAATGAAATTTCTAAGACCAAATATGTGTACTATAAGGGATTTTTTTCTTTTATAATGGTAATTTTTAATCACATATTTTAATTTTAAGATCGTAATATATATTTAAAAATAAAAATTATTAATACATCATTTATAATTTTATAATTTAATTTTTATCATGTAAAAAAATTAAATTAAATTCATTTTAAATACAAAATATGAACCATTTATGTTTATGGAATAAGTTATATGTTACCTTAGGTAAAAAATATTAACCATGGTGAATGATAAAATGGTAAAAATATGAATATAAATATAAAAGGCCACATGCATGATTAAAACATGTATAGAAATGTGTAGTTGAGTCCTTTTTCGGGAATTTATCTTCCTCCATCCTTTATTTCCCTCATTTGGATTCAAAAACCATGAGAGAGATTTCCCTTTATTTAAATGTTTTTAAAATTTACAAAAACAATATCCACTCTCACAAATAAAAAGGGGCTCTCATCTCCTTAAATTACCTCACACAACAACCCCTTAGTTTGAGCCCATGATTTTCAAAAACATCTTAAAATAATTCCAAGAAACCTTAATGTGGCTATAGTCTTCTCAAAATGGAATCTATAAATTTCCTACCCGACTTTAGAAATGAGAAAATATAAGAAGTGATATATAGACCCTAACAACTCTTTATCATTTCACTTTGGTTTTATTTAATCTTTCTTATTAAAATTTAAATACGACATATTAATATAAACACATAATTATCCTTAGTATAAGGAAATGAAATTTTAATTATTGTAAAATCATTAAAATCATTTCTTTATTTTCATTGAGTAAAATGAAAAGGTGAATTGTTTTCTTGGACTACAACCTACACAAATATATGAGATCATTTTTTCATTAAAAACATTGATAGATTGTTCTAATGATGGATATAATGGATAAATATTGTCCTTATGATATAAATAACATTAATTTAATAAAAATATAATATCCTCTTAATGATATGAAATTTAAAAAATCAATATTGAAATAACCATCCGAAATATGTTAATTAAAAGAATTTTTGTTTTCATTATGTGAAATGTTTTCCTATCCATAAATTTCTCTATAACATTTATATAAGGCTGGTATATCATATTAATATATATTAAATGATATTATTATGTTACTAATATAATAATGTTTTAAATTAATCACTTAATAATCAGCTTTAAGTCATGTTATACTCATGTTTGAGTCTTTTGGACCACCTACATAACTATGTAATTAAATTATAACATGGATGATTATGAAAAAAAAATTAGTGTTTTAAAATTATAATAATATGTAATTAATTATTTTTTATAACAAGTATACATCAATATTATTACTCATTAATTAATCAAAAACCATTTGCATGTTAAAAATCGTGAAAGATTTCTTATGATTGATTTCATATTATGAGATAAAGAAAAATTTAATCATGAAAAGAAATTTAATGTTCAGAAATAATAAAAATTAATAAATTATTATAACATTAAAAACCTCATAAATATATACATTAGATAACTAAAAAATAATATCCTTGCTCTTATTGAACTAGTAAAAATCATTAAAACTTCAAACACCTAATGTTGGAAAATAGGTAAAAATAAAAAATATAAATATGAATTCAATTATTGTAAATGGGGATTATATATAGTTATAAAATTCAAAATGGTTATTTTATATGTTATTAATAAACTTAACTAAATTATTTAGGATGTTTTATGCAAGTGAATAATGAATCAAGATCAAGTTAAGTGTTTTTGTTTCAAATTCCACTCTTTGAGGCTTGTTGGTTATATACACAAAATTTAATTTTTGTGGTCTATATACTACATATATTAAATATTATATAAATAAGTGTCATTTTATAATTATATTTAATGTTCAATTAACATCCCTCAAATTCATGAATTTTTGATCCACCATAATTTGAAAGGGGTGCTTTTTCTAAAATTTCAATCTGTTCACACATGGTTATTTTATACACTATATTTTATTTCAAATGGTTTCAGTGATTCACAATTATACATCTCTATCATGATTCTATTATTTTTAATGTAATTCAGTCTACTATATAATTTTATACTTATTAATGTGTTTTTACTCAAAATTTATTCAAGTTTTAAGGAGATTTCGTTAATCATATCTTTTATGTGGATCATAAAAACTCATATTAAAATTATATTTAAAGATTCATATATTAAATCCAAATTTATATTACTATGTATTTAATAGTTTTTTATTGGAAAATAATTATTCACACCAATACCTTCCTTTGGGATGAATTTATTTTTTCAAAAAAATGTGTTATTGTATGGATAATTCCCATCCCATTTAATTAATTTTTTCCATATTGATAATTTGCATTCCCACCAATGTTATCCTTTCAAATTTGTAACCCAACTATGTTCTAAATCACTTGAACTTAATATTTCCATTATCATATTTTTAAATGTATATTTTTTTAACTTTTTTTGATGTGGGTATTTAAAAAGGTTATTTAAACATATTTTAAAGTGTTTTCATCCATTCCAAACAAATGGTTTTATCATCCACTCCACAATACTTTTTGATAACCTTTTTTTCCCTATTCATGTAATTACCCAAACATTTATCAATATAAATCATTCCTTATTATATTAATTTCATATAATATAAATCATATAAAATCACTTATATACCAAAAGAAAATTTTATAAACAAAGAATTAATGAAATAAGAAGTATTTCTATAAGTTAAGGTACCAATACTGATGATATAGTAACTTGATCTTAGAAATAGTAATACGACCCTTACGAATAGAATACTGGCCAAATGAATAGTAACCTGACCCATGAAGGTATAAATAAAATATATTCATCTTATAAATGAATATATGGTATAATTATATCATATTCGTTGTAAATAAAAGGTTTAAAAATAAATAATTAAGTGTTGGTATTTTTTGTATGTCACACATATTTAATTACAATTTTATGATTAATTTAGTTACATAAAAGAAAATTTCTATTCATAAAATGTATTCATAAGTTAATTTTTTTATTTCTTATGATTTTAGATAATTTTATGACAACTTAGGTAAATTTTCAATGTTTTATGAAACAAGTTATTATTTTAAAATAGATATTTTCCTAATAAATGATGATTTAAATAAAAATAAAAATAAACAAATTTAGAAAATTATTTTTATAAAATGGAGTTAAATTTTTAATTCTAAATTTTTAAAAATTGTTAGGGTTATTTTTTGATTTTTTTAAAAATACTTGAATTTTTTACGAATAGTTAAATACGACAATTTACTGTAAAAGCTAAATACATGGATTATGGATTCATAGATGATTTATGGGTGATGTAATCCCAAAATGTAGAACTCTTTTTTATTGTTAAAATATATTTAGTAATAATTCTAAAACTATTAATAAAATTCATCCAAAATAATAAACCAAGGATTATATAATAACGAGAAAACACCCTCTCCTCCACTATAAATACCACCCCTCGCCACTTATTTTCCACAAAACTATAAAGATTTGATCCTGGTCCAAATTATGCACACTACTCTTCCTTATCTCCTCCACTTATCCTATCTCTTGTTCTAATCAAAAGGCCAAAACCATTTCCCTAAGGTGGTTCTCAAGTAGGAGAAATTAAAGAGGTATATTCCTCTTTCTTTTCATTTAATTTCTTTTTATGTTCTTTTAAATTTTTATTCTCTCTTAACCACCCCACATAAAAATGTATTGATATCTCCATTAAAATAAATTTACTATAATTATAACCTTTTAATGGAAGATCCATCATTAAAATACTCCCTATCACTCTTTTAATCTAAAAATGAAATCATCGCCCGTGATTTGTCAATTTTTCAACATCATGGATGATGAACATTTTTTTTCTTTTAAAACCTTCAAGAATGTTAATAAAAACAATAAAATGTTTTTTTTAAAAATTATGTTACAACTATTTTTTTTGTATCTAAAATATAAACATAATACTAAATGATAAAACAAAACGAGTTCGCTTTGATCGAAAGAACCGCGAAAAAGTAACCTAAAATGATCACCATTAACTTTTATATAATGATTCATCTGAATATAATATAACCAAAATAAATATATGATGATTTAATATTATATAATACCACTAATAACATATAATAATGTTTTTTATATTTATCTATAGTTTACATGAACTTCTATTCACGTGTACAAGTGAACCGATCATGAAAACTTAGAAAACAAACACTCCCGAACGATGAAATTAAACTCTATAACTCATAGAAAACATAATAAATGAATTTAATAAAATAATAATAAATAAAATTCTTGTATAAATGTTTATTTATTTGTTTATAAATTAATATAATGTGATTATACATGATATTAATGCGAAAAAAGCATTCATACATAAGGTAAGATGAATTCTCAAACCCAACTCTCTTTATTTGGGGTTTCCATCTTTATCCCAATTATCAGTATGGATATTCCATTAATATTCAATAAAAATGATATAATCATCATTATATTATAATTTTTTTGATTCAAATGTTACTAATATAGTTCTATGAAAAATTTCATTAGTTTTCCAAAAGAACTCATCTTTCAAAAAACACATCATTTACTTCTTGTGAGATTATTTCTTCTTCACTCAAAATTGTTGATTATTATACCAAGTATGTTATTAAATATTTATTCTGAAAAAACCAAAGTTTATTCATGAATTTATTCATTATTAGTTGAATCCCATTCCTTTCTATGAGTTATTTTATGTTCATGATGGATATACATTCTTTGTGGATTATACGATAATGTAAATGTTATGATTTGGAAGGTGCACCTAAAATTATATATCACTCCAACTAATTGGGTGATGTGATGTATCTCATGAGAAAAGTGAAATATTAACTGACATGATTCTAGCTTTTTTCACAACTATGTGTGGTATTTTACCACTATGACATGGTGTTTAATTTTTATGCATTGCAAACTTCTAAAACCTGTCTTCAGGATTCATCTCATGATTAAGATATTTTTTTCTATGTAATGATGATGATGATTATGCTCACCAATTTTATACTGATTCATGTTCTTATATATCCTATTATTGGGCTTCTATCAAACCCATTTTCTGATGTATATCCTCAGCTTAATAATTTTACGAAGGATAACAGGAGGGGCAATAAGAATCTAGAGAAGAAATAATTAAATAAATATTTCGGTTTTATTTTATAAATGTTAAATATGGTCCTAATTTTACCAAGACAGTAAACCTTTTGATCCCGGTTGGGTAATTATTTTATGTGTGTTGTCTATAAAATTATGTAAAAAGTTTTGTAATAAATAGAATGGATTTTATAGTTGGTATATTTTTGTTAATTTATGATTTAGGATTAGAAAACCATATTGATAATCCTTAGTATGTGATTAAGTTTAAGTAAGCATCCAAGAAGACTAGTTTTAAAAAAATCTAAACATATGGATCCCATAAAATATTCCTTTAGAATTTATTTTATATATGAATAAATTATTTAATGCTGACATTTTGACTTTTGTTTTTTTATAACCATTTCAATTTTAGAAAATGTTAGGAACCTGGGGAAAACAAGGAAAAAACTCTTGTGATTGAATATACAAGGATTTCCCGAATGACATCCCCAATTCCTTAGGTGTGTAGTTAAAAATTTCATTTCAATTCTTACTTAGCTATATTAGGTTATGAAAACTAACCTGAATAATTTGAAACATTTACCTTCACCTAAGAGGGAGCAACTGTGTAACAGCCCGAGATTTTATGAAAAATATTCTTTTTATTTCACTAATGTCTTGTGTTGTACGCTACACCAAAAGGAGCTTGCACAACACGCATCCTTGACTTGCCTTGCATTACACGCAATCGCGACCTTCCTCGATAGCGTGTGTAGTACGCAATAACGAGTTTCACTAAACAACGATATGCTATTAAAATGTTATTAAAACTAGCCGTTATGAATAGTAATAACCACTTTTTGAAATTTTGTAAATTTTATTTTTCAAAATGGATTTCATTTTTGGATTTGGAGTATCGAATTTAGCCTAAGGTGAAATTTTGGTACATTTTGGATAACTTTCATATTCTGATGAATAGTGAAAATTACTAAATTTTAATTAAAAACAACTTTTTTAATCGAAATTATTAATAGTGATAAATTATTAATTTGAGTGGTTTTAAAGTATATTTATAATATATTTTTACAATTTAATACAATGTTGGTCATTGGTTGTAATTTCACATTTAAACCAGACATAATCAAGTGTCAATCTTTTGATAGATATTGTTTCTTAAAAACACGCTATTTGATTTAACAGCGGGATTTAATTATAAAATTAATTAATGCAACTTTTGTGTTATGAATTTGGTAAAATAGACTTCATTTTTGAATTCGGAATATGAAATATAGCTTAGGATGAAATTTTGGCATTGTTCTGAAAAACATCAATTTTTGATGAATAGTGAAACTACTAAGTGGTAGTTAAAAAACTGAATTTTTCATAAAACTTAATTTTACCGCTTCTGTGAATGGAATTTCAAAAATCCGAGAGACACGGTTGATTTCAGTAAGTAAAATGTGGTTCAATGAGATGAAAATAATTTTTGGTGAATAGTAACTTTTTACTTTTTTTTTACCACGGTTAATAGTAAATAGGGTAACTAAGGGTAAATATGATATTAATATTACTCTAACACATGTCCTAATTCTATTGGACAAGTGTAATTCGACCAAAAACAAACTTAGGAATAAAATATGACCATTTAGGCCCACTTGGATTAGATTAGGACATTTATTATTAATTTATTTAAAGAAGGGTTAAAGTAGTTAAAATCAAAGTTTAATAAGTAAATCATTTTTAATATGGGGTTATATATAAGATAAATTCGATTGTAAATATTCATTAGAAAGCTAAAACGATTTACTACATGATGGTATTTTATTTGTAATTTTTAGACATCAAATAATGTAATTTATTTATGACACAATGATGATGCAGTAATTATCTTGTTAATGAAATATAGACATAATTGATGTTATAAACACCAAAATAAATATAATTTGAGACTTTTTATGAATTAAACTAATTTTCTAGGTTACTATGATATATTAGTGTTGCTTTAATAAACTTTTTTCGAACATATAATTCTTTTATGACTTTCACAAAAATCATGTATCAAATAGTGTCAAAATTGACACAAAATAGTTTTTAAATCAAATATTATATTATTAATTGTTATTTTATTCCTAAAAATCTAAGGTTCGGCCAAATGACTTAGATAAGGATATATGTATTAATAATATACAATTTGGGGTTCGTTTGGCATGTTATAGTAAGTTTATTAACCATATAGTGTAAGAAAACAAAAGACACGGTAAAAGTTAAATTATTTAACTTAGAGTTAAATCTAATTGATAAGGTTAAAATAATAACCTAAACTTGTCTAAATCCTATTGGTTGATAGGATTTCGATCCATCCCCACTTTATCTTCGAAATAAGACCCTTTGGAACCATTATAAACCGATTTTGACTTTAATATAAAATAATATTTTGAGATATTCCTAAGGTGCCCCTCTCCTCCCTTATAAAAGGACACATCCTCCCCCTCCTCCTCACACCAATTTGAGCACTCAAGCTCGGCCAAACCCTGCCATTTTCTCCTCTACACTTCCCTAGAATAATCCTAGAGGTCCTGGTATTTTCCAAAGACCAATCTTAGTTCCTTAAGTGGAGGATTCAAAGAGGCGTTCCAAAGAAGAGGTAATATCCATTACCGATCTTTTCAATTTCTTTCTTCTTCAACTTCTTCTTCTTTAGTTGTTTCATGATAAAGTAATAACATCAGTATTACTTACATACTGATATGTTATTATAAATATGAAACAACCCTATTTCACCATATATCCATCCTACGGAAAAAGAAATCACCGCTTGTGCGTACGTAAGGAATACCGTCTCCACGCCGTGGTGTAATCTATTTTCCACCATCACCTTACAAGGATGGTTATAATGGTGTAATGAGTAACTATATATGATTATTATGAAGTAATATTGATACTGAAATAATATATATATACTCCAATACAATTCCACGATCATAGGAACGATATCATCACTCGTGCGTACGTACGGAATACCGTCTCCACGATGTGATGCGACTCGTTCTACATGATCTTCATTTCATAATGATTATATAAATGAATTGAATGAATGAATATGGTATATACTACACTAATACCATTCTGGAAATGAATTATCTATAACCTAAAGATAAGAATAATAATTTATTCGACAAAACACGCATAAGAACAAAAAGTTATAAAGACCCGAGTAACAAGTAACAATGAAATATTACTAACAAGAAGCTAATAATATGACCATATATGATCTCATATCAATATGTATGATTCTGGAATAAGTCAATAACATTATTTAAACCATTATGCAGGCGCTTCGGACACGAACAAAGCAAATCGGACCTAAGGTAAGGGAAATATCACAATCTTATTTTTATCTGAGATTGTTTATTCGTAAGTATTTACTGGGGTGTATTTTATCATCCACATCCATGTTTCATCAATATGTAATATTATTTCCATCCACCTACAATTGTTTTAATCAATGTTTACCCTTCGGTGAGTTTTTAGTAATATGTATGAAAGGAATCTTTTGTCGTTTTTCGTACGAGGTACATTTTGACTTTTCCGACAAAAGTACGAAGAATGTTTTTTTAACTTATACGGCATGAATGGATTTTTAAAACATTATTTCCAAGAAGCTTCCTTTACAAGTTTTCAAGTTTATTTTTAATCAACTTATTTTATTTTAAAGTTGTATGACATGTTATGAAAGGAAAAAATGTTTTTGAAGTAGAAAGGATATTTTCCTCAAGAATGAAGTTCAAGTATTTTATCAAAATTATTTTCCATCTAAGATAATAAAAGGGTTCTGTTTTTGTCCCTATTATTACATGGATTTGATTATGTTGTGATGGAAATATTTCTTATGAATTCCTTTATCTTATATGAATTGTTTTATGATGTCACGATGTTTAAGATTACCATTTTTATTACATGGGTTAGGCAATGATGTATGTTTTAAGATTTTGTGGCACACATAAGAATGGTATCATTATGAGATGGGTGGGACCTATATCTCCCTCCAATGCATTGGGTAAAGATTTTATATCTCATGAGATAGACATGGCTGAAATGGTAGGTTATACCGGTTCAGTGAAACAGGACTGAAACGAGGGTTACTCGATTCAGAAAGGGACTTTGTCCACTAAGATAGTCTTGGCAATGAGTTATGACTAACAAGAAATGATTTTCTATGATTATGTGTGCATGCCACAAAGTTTCAAGTTTCATGTTATGATTATGGGGATCTCATTTTCACTTCTATGATTTATCCCATGTTATGATATTATGAGCTCTTTTGCAGGTTAAGATTTCCAAAAGCTATGTTCTTATGTATATGATGTGATTGATATTTCTTTTGTTTACCCTTACTGAGAATTTGAGCTCACCCTTTTATGTTTTCTTTTCCCCAGGATATAAAGAAAGGTTTTTAGGTAAAAAAAAAGAAGATCTTTTTGGGAGATATTGAAGATCTTTCACCACGATTAGAAGATTACGTTCTGAGTTTCCAAAGACACTAAACTATTAAGATCCTTGTGTGTGTGTTTTTGTTATGTACTAAGTATTCCGCAAAAGTAATGTAATGTCCATGTACGATAAGCTTCGGGTATCTACAGTTGGTATCAGAGGAAAGGTTTAGTCAACCTTTGGAAACTAGGATGCGAAAACATTAGTGAGATCCCTAGAGATATTTCTAAGGTATGTCTAGGGATGTCCCTAAGGATAAGTATACATATAGGATATGGTCCTAGAACTACGGTAACAATCTTAGAATTTAACCTAAGATGTTAGATATTAAGGGTACTCCCCCTTTACTATGTTGTTTTCCCTAGCATGATTTTTGCCTCTCACACTATTCTTTTTGGGTTTTAGACGATGGCTGGAACCCGAAGGAACCGTGTTGATCAATGCAATGGACAATGCAATGATTGTCCTCCTGAACAAACAAATGTTATGGGAGATGGAGTGAAAAATCTTATTGCTATACTTACACAAGCTATGAATCATTCTGGACTTCCAAATGAGCAGAGAAGGGAACAATATTCTATTGAGTCCTTCATGAGGCAACGTCCACCTTCTTTCAGTGGGTCTTCTGATCCACTTGTGGCTGAACAATGGATCAGTACTACTGAAAAGATATTTTCAGTTCTTCAATGTTCTGAACATGATAAAGTCATCTTAGCAGTATATCGTTTGGAAGGTGAAGCTGATCAATGGTGGAATCTTATCAAGAATACGAGTCCAAGAGATGAAATTGAGTCCACGGAATGGGACGAGTTCAAGAACTTGTTTTTCAGTAAGTACTTCCCTCGTATTCTTCGAACAAAGATGGAGAAAGAGTTTCTTGAACTGAAGCAAAGGGACGATGAATCTATTGGTACCTATGAAGCAAATTTTACAAGACTTGCAAGGTACGCTTCTGGTATTATCATCCAACCTGAAAGTAAAGTTGATCGATTTTTCAGTGGCTTAAAACCAAGTCTTCGAAGGGCATTAGCTATAAGAGACTTCAGTAGCTATGAAGAAATTGTGCGTTGTGCTATCAAGGTAGAAATGGAAGTTGGTGTTACATATCCATCTCATGGTTTTGACAAGAAACGAAAGATGGAGTTCAAGGAGAAATCTCAGAATAATGGTGAAAAGAAGATGAATGTTTCCTTATGCACAAAGTGTGGAAAGAAGCATGGTGGAGATTGTCTTAAAGGGACTAGAAAATGTTTTAAGTGTGGAAAAGAAGGTCATCGAGCAGCTGAGTGTCGAAGTAATGGAAAAAGGGTTTCTAATGATGTGAATAAAGCAAACACTGCAGAGAACGCACCGCCAACACTTCAATGCTTCAAGTGCAAGGAAATGGGGCATTATGCTAATAATTGCCCTAATCCAAGGGTTAGTGATGATCAACATGAGCAACCACTGAAGGCAAAGGACAAAGGGAAATCACATGCGATCACTATTGGCAATGTTGAATATGACAACGATGTGGTGGAATGATTAAGTGTTTATGTAATGGGATTCCAAAATAATGTTGTATCATTGAGTATTGCAATATTTATTGATGTGGTATTCAAAGTGATTGAGATATTTTTTGGAAATAAGATGATATGCGCCTAATGAAGACGAGAAAATGAAATGTTTAATAGTATTCATGAGCTCATGATTGATATAAGGACTAAGTGATATCATGGTTTGAGTATATAGAATTTTGAGGATTTTGGTATGTGGAAAGTGTTAACTTTTAACTGCACTCATGTTTTCACTAAGGTATTCAAGAGAATACACGATTAAGGACTTTGAATGTTTGGAATGTGACCAACAAGACATATCTTATGATATGTGGGGATCAACGACAGTATTAAATATCTGGTAATCATTGTCACTATATTATGAGAGTGGACTGCAGTATTATGTATAAGCCTAAAGATTAGACTGGATTATGTTGGACATAAGTTAGTATTGTTTAAGGATAGAAGATTTTCGATATTATTGATGGGATGTTATAGTAACGTAGTTTTAGAAAAAGGACAACCTACAGGACGGGCGACAGCCCATCGCTTCGGACAAGGCTGTGGGAATCGAACCCACAACCGAAGTGCGACTGGCCTTTATCGCCTACCACTGGCCTACAGGAAGTCCCCGTTTAGTAGAAAATAGTTTTATTTTATTAAGCGGTATGATATATGAAGTATAAGTTCATTTTTGGAACCATATACGATTAATCTCACTATAAGATGGACTTATAACTTTTGCTAACCCTTTGTTTGAAATAGATGGAATGACCCATCCTTCTATCACATGATCTGCTAATGCTTCACGAATACCAAATTCAACTTCATTTCTTTATGATATGAAGTGGAAATTGTTCAATTCACGAACAACAGTGAGATTGTAACAAAATCATGTAAGTATTTATTTTAATTCATCAACTTTAGGGAAATGATCTTGAAAACCAAAAATGTTGTCCTAGTGCTCTTATATCTGATTAATCAGATGGTACCTTAGATCGTCACAAATTTATGGATTTGTGATTACTGGCTTTTCCATAGCCATGTTCTCTACCACTCTCCATCAGAACATGATGGTTAGATTTCTCTTCCATATCCATATTTTCACCTATGTGGAAACCCAGTGATTAGTTACATTTCATACTTTAGTTTTTAAAGCCAAGTTTTGGTATTCCTTTTTACGATGTGGGATTCTATTAAAGAAACTTTAGAATAGTAAACCATTTATAACCCCGACGAATTTCGAGGGCGAAATTCATTTTAAGGGGGGTAGAATGTAACAGCCCGAGATTTTATGAAAAATATTCTTTTTATTTCACTAATGTCTTGTGTTGTACGCTACACCAAAAGGAGCTTGCACAACACGCATCCTTGACTTGCCTTTCATTACACGCAATCGCGACCTTCCTCGATAGCGTGTGTAGTACGCAATAACGAGTTTCACTAAGCAGCGATATGCTATTAAAATGTTATTAAAACTAGCTGTTATGAATAGTAATAACCACTTTTTGAAATTTTTTAAATTTTATTTTTCAAAATGGATTTCATTTTTGGATTCGGAGTATCGAATTTAGCCTAAGGTGAAATTTTGGTACATTTCGGATAACTTTCATATTCTGATGAATAGTGAAAATTACTAAATTTTAATTAAAAACAACTTTTTTAATCGAAATTATTAATAGTGATAAATTATTAATTTGAGTGGTTTTAAAGTATATTTATAATATATTTTTACAATTTAATACAATGTTGGTCATTGGTTGTAATTTCACATTTAAACCAGACAAAATCAAGTGTCAATCTTTTGATAGATATTGTTTCTTAAAAACACGCTATTTGTTTTAACAGCGGGATTTAATTATAAAATTAATTAATGCAACTTTTGTGTTATGAATTTGGTAAAATAGACTTCATTTTTGAATTTGGAATATGAAATATAGCTTAGGATGAAATTTTGGCATTGTTCTGAAAAACATCAATTTTTGATGAATAGTGAAACTACTAAGTGGTAGTTAAAAAACTGAATTTTTCATAAAACTTAATTTTACCGCTTCTGTGAATGGAATTTCAAAAATCCGAGAGACACAGTTGATTTCAGTAAGTAAAATGTGGTTCAATGAGATGAAAATAATTTTTGGTGAATAGTAACTTTTTACTTTTTTTTTACCGCGATTAATAGTAAATAGGGTAACTAAGGGTAAATATGATATTAATATTACCCTAACACATGTCCTAATTATATTGGACAAGTGTAATTCGACCAAAAACAAACTTAGTAATAAAATATGACCATTTAGGCCCACTTGGATTAGATTAGGACATTTATTATTAATTTATTTAAAGAAGGGTTAAAGTAGTTAAAATCAAAGTTTAATAAGTAAATTATTTTTAATATGGGGTTATATATAAGATAAATTCGATTGTAAATATTAATTAGAAAGATAAAAAGATTTACTACATGATGGTATTTTATTTGTAATTTTTAGACATCAAATAATGTAATTTATTTATGACACAAAGATGATGCAGTAATTATCTTGTTAATGAAATATTGACATAATTGATGTTATAAACACAAAAATAAATATAATTTGAGACTTTTTATGAATTAAACTAATTTTCTAGGTTACTATGATATATTAGTGTTGATTTAATCAACTTGGTTCGAACATATAATTCTGTTATGACTTTCACAAAAATCATGTATCAAATAGTGTCAAAATTGACACAAAATAGTTTTTAAATAAAATATTATATTATTAATTGTTATTTTATTCATAAAAATCTAAGGTTCGGCCAAATGACTTAGATAAAGATATATGTATTAATGATATACAATTTGGGGTTCGTTTGGCATGTTATAGTAAGTTTATTAACCATATAGTGTAAGAAAACAAAAGACACGGTAAAAGTTAAATTATTTAACTTAGAGTTAAATCTAATTGATAAGGTTAAAATAATAACCTAAACTTGTCTAAATCCTATTGGTTGATAGGATTTCGATCCATCCCCACTTTAGCTTCGAAATAAGAACCTTTGGAACCATTATAAACCGATTTTGACTTTAATATAAAATAATATTTTGAGATATTCCTAAGGTGCCCCTCTCCTCCCTTATAAAAGGACACATCCTCCCCCCTCCTCCTCACACCAATTTGGGCACTCAATCTCGGCCAACCCCTGACATTTTCTCCTCTCCACTTCCCTATAATAATCCTAGAGGTACTGGTCTTCTCCAAAGACCAATCTTAGTTCCTTAAGTGGAGGATTCAAAGAGGCGTTCCAAAGAAGAGGTAATATCCATTACCGATCTTTTCAATTTCTTTCTTCTTCAACTTCTTCTTCTTTAGTTGTTTCATGATAAAGTAATAACATCAGTATTACTTACATACTGATATGTTATTATAAATATGAAACAACCCTATTTCACCATATATCCATCCTACGGAAAAAGAAATCACCGCGCGTGCGTACGTACGGAATACCGTCTCCACGCCGTGGTGTAATCTATTTTCCACCATCACCTTACAAGGATGGGTATAATGGTGTAATGAGTAACTATATATGATTATTATGAAGTAATATTGATACTGAAATAATATATATATACTCCAATACAATTCCACGATCATAGGAACGATATCATCACTCGTGCGTATGTACGGAATACCGTCTCCACGATGTGATGCGACTCGTTCTACATGATCTTCATTTCATAATGATTATATAAATGAATTGAATGAATGAATATGGTATATACTACACTAATACCATTCTGGAAATGAATTATCTATAACCTAAAGATAAGAATAATAATTTATTCGACAAAACACGCATAAGAACAAAAAGTTATAAAGACCCGAGTAACAAGTAACAATGAAATATTACTAACAAGAAGCTAATAATATGACCATATATGATCTCATATCAATATGTATGATTCTGGAATAAGTCAATAACATTATTTAAACCATTATACAGGAGCTTCGGACACGAACAAAGCAAATCGGACCTAAGGTAAGGGAAATATCACAATCTCATTTTTATCCGAGATTGTTTATTCGTAAGTATTTACTGGGGTGTATTTTATCATCCACATCCATGTTTCATCAATATGTAATATTATTTCCATCCACCTACAATTGTTTTAATTCATTTTTACCCTTCGGTGAGTTTTTAGTAATATGTATGAAAGGAATCTTTTGTCGTTTTTCGTACGAGGTACATTTTGACTTTTCCGACAAAAGTACGAAGAATGTTTTTTTAACTTATACGGCATGAATGGATTTTTAAAACATTATTTCCAAGAAGCTTCCTTTACAAGTTTTCAAGTTTATTTTTAATCAACTTCTTTTATTTTAAAGTTGTATGACATGTTATGAAAGGAAAAAATGTTTTTGAAGTAGAAAGGATATTTTCCTCAAGAATGAAGTTCAAGTATTTTATCAAAATTATTTTCCATCTAAGATAATAAAAGGGTTCTGTTTTTATCCCTATTATTACATGGATTTGATTATGTTGTGATGGAAATATTTCTTATGAATTCCTTTATCTTATATGAATTGTTTTATGATGTCACGATGTTTAAGATTACCATTTTTATTACATGGGTTAGGCAATGATGTATGTTTTAAGATTTTGTGGCACACATAAGAATGATATCATTATGAGATGGGTGGGACCTATATCTCCCTCCAATGCATTGGGTAAAGATTTTATATCTCATGAGATAGACATGGCTGAAATGGTAGGTTATACCGGTTCAGTGAAACAGGACTGAAACGAGGGTTACTCGATTCAGAAAGGGACTTTGTCCACTAAGATAGTCTTGGCAATGAGTCATGACTAACAAGAAATGATTTTCTATGATTATGTGTGCATGCCACAAAGTTTCAAGTTTCATGTTATGATTATGGGGATCTCATTTTCACTTCTATTATTTATCCCATGTTATGATATTATGAGCTCTTTTGCAGGTTATGATTTCCAAAAGCTATGTTCTTATGTATATGATGTGATTGATATTTCTTTTGTTTACCCTTACTGAGCATTTGAGCTCACCCTTTTATGTTTTCTTTTCCCCAGGATATAAAGAAAGGTTTTTAGGTAAAAAAAAGGAAGATCTTTATGGGAGATATTGAAGATCTTTCACCACGATTAGAAGATTACGTTCTGAGTTTCCAAAGACACTAAACTATTACGATCCTTGTGTGTGTGTTTTTGTTATGTACTAAGTATTCCGCAAAAGTAATGTAATGTCCATGTACGATAAGCTTCGGGTCTCTACAAACTGGCTATCTACCCATTAATATGGATGCAAACCCCACCATTAAGTGGATATTTTGATCCACTAGACATGGAACAATGGGTTAACTCAAATGATAATATATATTACATCTTTTACTATTATGATATAGAGAAGGTTACTCTTTTCATTTATCATCTAGATAGAGTGCATGAAAAATGATTGACATTGATCAAGAAAAAAACACTGAAGGAATAAATTTAATAAATTAAGTGGGAAGACATTAAGATAATGCTTCTAAATAATTATTTTCATAGAACACTTCATATAAAGATGGAGAAAGAATTCATAGAGCTGAATAAAAAGGAAGGAGAAGCTATCAGAGCCTAAGAATAAAATTTCACACGGATTTCAAGGTATGATTCAAGTTTTTTTTATCAAATATGATGTAAAAATTGATAGATTATTTAGTGGTTTAAAACCACACAATTTAAAGGCTCTAGAAATTCCATATTTTGGGAGTTATGAAGAAGTTGTCTGATGTGATCTCAAGGTAGAGATGTATTTTTGAAAATGGTCTCACGACAATGGTGATAAGAAACAAAAGACGGAGTTCCAAGCTAGAGGGTCTAATGAGATAGGTTGAAAAAAACTCAACCATCAACATGTTAAAAATGTTGGAAGAAGCATCATTGGAACTGCCTCAAATGGAGGGGAAATAGATTCATGTGTGGGAGAGAAGTCCACAAAACTCATGAATTCCGAAGAGAAATGAGGAAGCATGGAAATATGGTGGAGGAAAGAAGAACACCACCAATGGTCCAATTCCACAACTATAGGGAGGAAGTGAACTATCCAAGACATTTCAATAAACATATATTCCTTGAGGTTAATAAACTTTTCTAGGCACTTATTCCAAAAGATCAAGGAAATTCTTATTCCACCACTATTCATGAAGTTAATAAAGAAAACAGAGATGTTCAAGGTAAACTTCATATTTAATCAATAAAGGAAAAAGTATTATCCGATTCTGGTTCTACACATTCCTTTATATCTTGCATGTTTTCTATAACTATTGACTCAAAACCCCGAAACCTTGATGTAGAGATATCTATAAAAAATAAGTGGTTCAATCCTTTCAATCCCCGTGTTTGACACTTTTCATATTGGAATATGTGGGAAGATTCTTCCAGTGAATCTCATTATTCTTCAATTGGTGGAATTTGAATATACAATAGAAGTTTATTGGCTCTTGTTATATAGAGCACACAAAAATTTTCAGGAAAATAAAATGTATTTTAAAATTTTGAACTTTCCCATTCTACTCTAAAAATACAAGGAAGATCATGAATATATATTGGAAAATCCTTCAATGGGGTGGGTGTTGATTCCCTATAAAGAATCATACCTCACACAAATGGTTGAGTTAAAGGAAGGTAGTAAAATTAGATGAAATGACAATTATAAAGGAATGCATTAATTTATTTACTAATGAATTATCCATACTTCCCCTATATCATGAGTTATAGTTATCTGTATAAATCTTACACAGAGCTACTCCAATCTGAAAGTATCCTTATATGATGTATCCTATTGATTTGAAAGAGATAAATAGGATGCTGCAAGAGCATTTAGACAAAGGGTTCATACTACCTAGTGCATCAGCTTGGGGTTTTCCAGTGCTCTTTGTTAGGAAAAAGGATGGATAAATGTTACTATGTATCCATTATCAAGAAATCATCAATATCGATATAGAGGAAAACTATCCTCTTCTAAGGATTGATGACTTGTTTGATCGTCTATGAGGAGATCTGTAAATCTAAAAGGCGGATCACCATTCTAGATATCATCAGATATAGGTGAAGAAGGAAGATTTTTAGAATACTGCCTTGTGTATAAGGTATGGGCACTATGATTTTTTGGTGATGCCATTCAGACTTACTAATCCCCCTAGCATCATCATGGATTTTCTGAATAATGATTTTAGACATTACCTTGAGAAATTTATGGTGGTCTTTATTGATGATATTTTCATTTACATTGAGATAATGGATGATCATTAAGAACATCTAAGGCTTGTTTTGATGACATTAATGAAGGATAAGTTGAACACCAAGTTAATCAACTATGACTGTTAGACACAACAAGTCACATTTTTGGGACATGTGATCATAAGTGAGGGAATTTCTATAGACCCTTCAAAAACAAAGGCAATTGAAAAATAGCCCAGACCCTCTAGTGTAATGGAAATATAATGTTTTCTTGGATTAACTGGGTACTATCCATGTTTTATGTGGAATTTATCCTGTTTTTCAAGCCTATAAACTATGTTAACATGGAAAGGGGTATAGTGTGTATGGATAGAATAATTAGAGGATTGTTTCAAGGAGATAAATAATAGACTAATCATTGTACCTATATTCAAAATACCAAAAAGTGGAGAAAGGTTTGTGATATACAGTGATGCTTTAAAAAAATTCTTGGGATTTGTACTCATTCATAATGTTAATGTGATAGTATATGCCTCAAGATAGTTTAATATCGATTAATAGAACTATTTGATGCAAGATCTGGAGTTAGTAGCTATAATTTTTTCCTTGAAAATATGGTGACATTAAATATTTGGTAAGAAGTGAGAAATATATACAGATTATAAGAGCACAAATTATATATTCAAACAACAGAAGTTGAACTTGTGACAAAGGAGATGTCTTGAGAAAACCGGGGTATACAATTTATCTACTCACTATAATCCTAGAAAAGCTAACAAGGTACCTGATTCTCTTAACAGAATGTTTCATATTGAGAAAGTAACTATATTCATGGATATAAAATGGGTTATTTAGAAATCATAATAGCAGGGAATAGATCCTGACTAGCCAAAATTATTACCCAATAACCTATCCATGAGAATATTAAGGAGGCACAAATGGATGATATATAGTTAAAAAAGGAGGCGAATTTAGTAAAGTAATGGAAGATAAAATAGTTTCATATTCATGGTGATGTTGTGATTTATTTTGGAATGAGGCTATGTGTGCCTTAATCACCATGTATAAAGAAGAATCTATTGGATAATCTACATAGCTCAACATTCTCCTTCCATCCTAGGAGTACAAAGTTGTACCATGATCTATGAGATCACTTTTGGTGGGATAACATGTATAAGAATATTGTAGATTATACCTCAAAGTGCTTTATATGTCATCATGTTAATTTAGTGAAACATAAGTACAAATGGATGATGCAACAATTTCCTAAAACTGTGATTACAAGGGATAATGTCATTATGGAATTTGAAATGGGTCTCCTGAAGACATCCAAAGGACATGATGCGATATGGATTGTGTTGGATTAACTCACCAAGACTACCTACATTATAGCTATTTGGGAAGATCTCTCACTTGATAAAATTAAAATTATATTTGTGAAATAAGTGGTGAGACTACATGGGATTTCACTCTTGATTGTATCTGATCATGATTTCATGTACACGTCTAAATTATGGAGGAGTATTCAATATGATTTTAGTACTGAATTAAATTTCATCATAACCTATCACCCCTAAACTGATAGAAAATATGAAAGAAATATTCATGCACTCAATGATATGATAAGATCTTAATCATTAGAATTAAAAAGTGGATGGGATAATCATGTTAGATTGGTTGAGTTATCACACAATAATAGTTTCTACTCGAGTATTCAAATGTCTCCATCTGAGATCTATAAAGAAAAAATTGTAGAACACCAACATGTAGTGATGATGTTGGTGAAAGAAATCTACTTGGACCTAATCTTGTGAACGTGATGACATATAATGATTATGAAATCTAGTAAATTATAAAAGATACTCAGAGTAAGAAAAAGATCTATGATGAAAACTGTCTAAGGGACTTGGAGTTCAGCATTGGAGATAAATTTTTCATCAAAATATCCCTTGGAAGAGAGTCATGTAGTTTGGAAATAATTGGAAGCTAATCTCAAGGTATATTTACCCATTCGAGATCTTTGATCACATAGGATATGTGGCCTATAAGATTTTACTTCCACCGATTATGGCCCATGTTCATGACATATTCCACATATCATTCCTAAGGAAGTACATACCAAATCCATTACATGTACTGAACTCATATGTGATACATTTGGATGATGATATCTCTTGTGAGGACCCTCCCATCTCATGATTAACCGACTAGGAAAGAGACCGAACTCAATAGGGGTTTTCCAAATAGCCTTTTTGAAAATCTAACTCAGATTTTAGCTTCGCAACATTTTACCATTCACCAAAAATACTTAGAAACCATTTTCCAAAAAACATAAAACATATTATTTATACAAATGTGGCCAAATATGCCATTATTCCAAGATTTCTCCAAAATGTTCGCAAGTAAATTTTCAATACAATTTAAAACACAAAAAGCATATGAAATTGCCAAATAGGCTTTTAGACTACCTACAAGACTACCTTCTTTTACAAATTCCATACGGGCTATAGCTTCCAACCAATCACCTAATCATGAATCAAGGCCATCTGGGCCAAACCATATGAAACACATTTGGGACAACTTTCAAAAAAAGAAACACCACTTCCCCCATTTTAGAAAAAATGGGGCAATTTTAAAGAAAATATGGGAAAAGGGGAGAAGAGATGTTCTTGAGGGGGGACTAAAATTAGAGTGACATTTTCCTTTGACTGGACATCCTTGTGTGCACCTAGTACTCCGATAGATCTTCATTCATCCAATATTACACTCTAAATCCAATAAAAACATTCGAAACTCATTTTCACAATTCCACCATTTTCATTTAACCCCAAATCCATTAATTTTACTCTTTTCTAAAATCCAATACATGTAAATTGGTTGGAATATTTCTCTAATGATGTTCCAAACCCCATCAAAGGAGTTCATAATGTTTCACATATAAAACCAAAAAATATTACCCAAATAAATTTAAAAATGAATTTAAAATTGAAAAAACTCACTCTACCAACCAATTTCATCCAATAGGTTAAATATAAATTTCATCAAACACCTTTGTCATAGATACACAATGGAATAAACCATGATCCATGTAAGAACATATTTTTAGGAAAAATATACCAACAATAGAACACTAACATGAAATAAATATGAATATAATAATGGTTTGAAACATGTTTTAAGAATTAATTAAGAAGAATAAAGCATTATATTAATAGAAATTGAAGGATAAGGCATGGAAATGACAACCTGTCAAGTGTAAAAGAAGAAAAACCACTGATCATAGAAGATTATTACTTTAAGAGAAAACCACCCACCCAAGGATCTAAGAAACACTTTCCAACACACAACTGTAGAATTATGGTCTGTCCAACAGTGGGGTAACCAAATAAAAACTGAGAATTCAAGGAAGGAGATAAGTAATATGAAAAAAATGGACTACAACCCTAAGAAACATACATTGAAATCAATGAGGAAGAACCATGGAAGTAGAAGAGCAAAGGGATAAGGGTTCTTGGGACCCCTTGGTGAGTTAAAAATGATGGGAAGGGGAAGGGCTTGATTTAGGGTTAATGGGATGAAAGAGTTGACCAAATAAATCAAGTTATCAATGACCTGAGACCTCTTCATGGTTTGGCTTCACAGTTTTCCAAATCATGTGGTAATTATGCAGACCCTCTATATAAGGAAGGAATAGTGCATGGTTACTTAAGACCTAATACATAGTCGTGCACTTGACCTGTGTTCCGTTATATCTATCCTACACCAGTTGTATGGCCGGTTCACATAGTTACTACTAACCATGCAGTAACCATGTGACACCCAGAAAAACATCCCGATCATTTTAAAACCTCAAAAATTTCCACAGGGTGTCAACCTAGACCTCAAAAAAGGTCCCAATACTTGATAAATATTAAAATAAATGAATATGTAAGGTCCAGGTGTAATAATTTTCCCCACCATAGACACTTTATACTCCTAGAAAGTCACCAAGACAACACTTAACCAAAATCGAGTCCATGTCCAGACAAAACCAAGGAAAATTGAGAATTTTTCAGTGTCTCTATTCGCCATAGGTCACACATGACTGATTCAATAGGAACCACATCCCGATATTGAATGGAGAACATGTGATGGTTGTCCCCACCACAAAAATTTCACTAACATGGAGACCTTAAAAACCAAACACACATCCCCTAGGGGGTAATGTTTGAACTACCAACCTAGATGTACCTGACTTCTTAACACTAACTAAAACATTGGATTAACACAACCAAAAATTACTAAACTATTAACCTAAGCTAACCAAACAACCTTAGTATGAAAAAAATTCACCACAAGAACTTAGCCATAGAAAATACCATTGGACGAATTAGCATACTGAGACACTGAGATGGGGAAACATCCTTCAAAAACCAAAATCCTCCATAGAAGGGTGAACAGAAAAACACTATTGGAATTGAGAACTAATCACTCCATTCGACTTATCAACCCAGTGGAACAACACATAAAAATTATCATGAACTAAGATAGGGTCCAAAAACACCACCCATAAACTCCAAAAATCTAATCATCTACCTAAATAAAAAATTAGAAACTAAATTGAATATTGGAATTGGTCCATTAACTCATGGGAACAACACCCCTCATTGAATTAAAATAGTTTAAAATACACAGTTGGAGTAGAAAAGGCCACTAGGATTGTTATAGGATGAGCTCATCACACCACCACAATGAGGATGAACATACAACAATGAAAAAAATATAAAAAGGTAAATTTGTTTATTTCCATTCCAATCACTTAAAATGAAAACTGGACTGAGGATTCAAAAACTCTTGATCACTCTTGACTATGTGCGAGATTCACCTTGAGACATGTGGTTGGGGCTTTGATGGATGAAGCATCTCCTGCTCATGTTCAAGCACCAACATCCCCTGATCAAAACGCTTTCCTCAAAAGACACTTCCTGCATAATTTTCCCCAATGACCCAAAAATCCATAGTGATGGATAGACTTCAGAGGGATGCGATAAGACATCTTGGGATTTCCTAACCATCCATATTTTTGGAACCCCAAAAGCGGTATAATGAACCAGATTCCATAAATAATGAGGATAGATTCTTATCAAAAGGTTCCTCCGACACGTGCTCTCTACCAGATAGGGAACCCTCCCAATAGTTTACCACCTAAAACTATGCCCAAAATTTCAACGATGATGAGAACTCTAACCTTATATTGTACAAAAATGGACCCTCAAACACACCTGAGATGTCACAATCCTTAACATCCTTGGGATTTCCAAACAACCCAAAGACACTAAATTTTCACAAACCACACAAATGACTCTAACTGACCTCGATTACATCAATAAATAGAAAAAAATCCAAAATAATAGGAAACTAAAAAAAAAAAATTGGAAACCATGGGAACCTTTATGGGTAGCACATCCTGAACAAAATTAGCAATACACACCGAAATAGTCATCAATCCAAAAACAAAATAAAAAAAAAACCCTAGCCTCAAAACAACTAGAATAGAAGCCAAAAAAACTCAAGAAAAACCAAAAAAATAATTTCAAAAATCTCATTTCATTTTAATTTTCAAAATCTTTACATTTCCAAGCCATAATAAAAATACTAAAAATCCTCTTTTTAAACCAACTTAAATTCCAAAAATAAATTACCCTTTCTAAAAGAACCACTTCCAATTAAATTTTAAAACTACCTTATTCCAAGTCAAATTTCACCAATACCAAAATCTAATTCTCTCAAATGAAATCCACTTCCCAAAGAAAACCTAATTTCCAAAACCCTTAAATTTTAAGAACTCACCCATGGAATCCTATGGACCATTATATGTGTGTCCATCCATTTCCATCAACTTCATCTATGAAAAAGTGTCCCCACATAGTTTTCATATGTACCACACACACATAGAAATTCCTATAAGGAAAATTAAGGGTTACACCCAATCCAAGCTCTCAAACCCAAATAACATTTACTTTTAAAACCCACTTTACCAATTTGAATCCATTTTGAGAAAAAACCTTCAATTTTTAAATATACTTTCCATTTCAAAATCCACTTTAATTTTCAACATATACTTATACCAACTAGGCCAAAATGGAATGCAAACAATAATGAACTACTAAAATGGGGAACTAACATATATGCCTAACCTGGCGACATGGTAGTGGGACATGCTCTATGTAAGGCATTACACTAAGAGGAAATAGAACTGGGAACTGGGACTCTACATAGGTCAATACTCCATATGAGCCCACAACATGGAACCAGTTTTCCTCTATTGTAATCCCCCAATCCAAAACTACCCAATAAGAAAGGCTCAATTCCCAAAATACCGTTGTAAACTCAATGATTAGTGTGAGAAAGAGTTCAAAATGAACTTCCCACACTTACCTCACAAATCATAATAGTCCTGATCTCCTTCTATCGGACACCCCAAGTGTCGAGGACCTCCTTTTATACCTTATTTTCATGAAACAACCCAATTCCACCCTAAATCGGTCACATGATCCAATTTGCAGCATAGCTCGAAGGGGATTTTGGATCCCCATGGGATGAAAACTAGTGTTGGGCATCAAAAGACACAAGTGGGAATTATTGATGCCCAAAGATAATAGGATTAAATAAATAAAACTAAACACATAGATAGACAAAAAATGTATCTCAAACAACAATATTAACAGATTTATCTACAAGATACAACTCTTCATGCCGAAAACTGACATACAGAACTAAAACTAAAATGAACAAACTGAACCACCACCTTGAAATCTCTATATGACCCTTTGGTCACCCCCATCCAAAGACCTACCACTCCAAAACCAAGAAGATGAATGTGGAGAACCTGAATAATGAAACTAAACCTACAAAATAGATTAGGCCTACCGACCCCAAGATGTACAAGTAGGGTGTGAGCTTACATCTCAGAAGGCATCAACTAATGAATCTATTCCATTCCTTCCCCAAAACAAATTCAATTATTAATAGTTTGAAATAAATTTATAAAAATAGTGTTTCATACACAATTTTAATTCGAAAACAAAGAACACGATCCATTTCCCTCATAATTTAAAAAAAGAAACAAGAAAGAAAAAGGGGAGTTGTACATTCTCTTTCAAATCATATATGTGGGAAATAATATTTTAACAAACAATACATTCATTGTTTTTCCAAAAAAACCAATACTATGTTAAACCAAAATATTCCACACATCGAGGGAAACAACTCTAGTAGTACTCATAAAATAAGAACACAAGAAATCCTAAGAACTCAGTGGGGAACCAGAAAATTCTATACATGTGAATCATTATAATGTAATGACCTACTGAATAACATCATGATTCCCTAAAACCAGATTGTCACCCTACCTGGCCTAGTTGAGGGGCATGATCCCATAACAATAAACCTATGTATCCACATAATATGGTCCACTAGCTAGTACTATAACCTAGACTAGTGTATTAAAAGTTCTCATCAATACCCTTTGCTATGATAGGTTATCATGTTATATATCATAAAGGGTGTTCCATACAATTCATACAACAAGTATCATATATATTACCAAACACACTACACAATCTGGAACCACAATATCTACCATAATGATAATCCATTGCCTTAAAATAATTACCATTCAATGGAGATCCCATATCGAGGAGCCTCCCATTTCATGATTAACATACAAGAAAAGAGACCTAAATCAAGAGGATGTTTCCAAATGGAAATTTCAAAATTACAATTAAGACTTTAGCTTTACAACATTTTTCCATTTACTAAAAAAACATAGAAACTATTTCCAAAAAAACATCAAACATCCTCTTTAATCAAATGTTTACAGATTATACTTTAATCCAAGCATTCACCAAAATGTTACCATGTGAATTTTTAAGCCATGTTAAAATAGAAAAAGAATATGAATGTTCCGAATGAGTTTTCAAACTACCTACAATATAACCTTATTTTACAAATGCCAACTGAGCCATAACTTTCAACCACTCACCTATGCATGTATCATGGAATTCTAGGACAAACCATAAGGAAAAAATTCAGGAAAAATTTCAAACACAAGAAACAAAACATCCTCCATTTTATTAAACATGGAGCCATTTTATGAAAAATAGGGTAAATGGGGAGAAGAAATGTTCTTGAGGGGAGGGGACTAGCTTTATAGTGAAATTTTCATTTGATTGCACATCCATGGGTGCACCTAGTTCACCCATGGATGTGCCTACATCCAATATAACACTCTAAAACCAATCAAAACTTTCAAAACCCATTTTTATAAAACCAACATTTGCATTCAACCCCAATTAAATCAATTTCACTCTTTTATAAAATGAAACACATGTTCATGACCAAGAAGATCTTTTCAAATAATGTTTCAAACCATATCAAAGGATATAATAATGTTTCAGATATAAAACCCAAAAACATGACCCAAATGAATTTGAAAAAACATTTCAAATTTGAAACCTCTCTCAAACAACCAATTTCACCCAAAAGGTTCAATAGACATTTCATCAAACACCACTGGCATAAATAAAACAAGGGTATAAACCAAGATCCATGTAAATTTTTTTTAAGAAAATATACCAACAATAAATCACTAAAATGAATTTCCTATGAATATAATAATTGTGAAAAAAATGTTTTAAGAAGTAATTAAGAAAAACTAATATTATATGGATTCAAATTTAATGAAAAGGCCTGAAAACACCTTCTGGTCAAGTGTGAAGGAAATAAAACCATTAAAAAATAGATGATTTTTCCTCTTAGAGGAAACCACACAGCCTAAGATCCATGTAACACAAGTCAACAACCAAACCTAGAATTAGGTTTTGGTCGATATAGGTTTAAACAAATAAATACTAAGAAGTCAACGAATGAGAGAATAAAGAGGAAGAAAATGGAGAAAATCCCTAAGAAACATACCTTGGTATTAAAGGGGAAGCACTATGGAAGGTGGAAATCCAAGGGAGAATGGGTATTGGGACCCATTGGTGCGCCAAAAATGAAGGGAAGGGGAGGGGATAAATTTAGGGTTAATGGGAGGAGGTACGGAAAATGATAAATCATGTTTCTTATGACCTGGCTTGTCCACACAATTTGGCCTCATGGTTTTCCAAACCATGCGGTAACCATGCAGACCCTTCTACCTAATGAAAGAATATAATACGATTACCTAATATATAACAAATGACTATGAACTAGCTGTGTGGTCGGTTCTGTCCAACATGTACCAGCCACACGACCTAACTTCACGATTAATACAAACCCTGCAAACCCTAAAAAAGTACTTGAACTTTTTAAAACCTCAGAAATTTTGACCAGGTCTGAACCTGAACCTCAACCGAAGGACCCAAGACTGGATAAAGAACATAATAAAGGAGTATCTGAGGTTGGGTGTGACACTTATAATGGGTGAAAAATATATTAAAATTTATGATACAACTCTCTTTATGTTTTAGAACTAACTTATATACATAATAAAAAATATAAAACAAAATGATTTCTTTATGATCGAAAAAAGTCCAAAAATTAACCTAAAATGATCACCATTAATTTTTTTTAATGATTAATCTTCATAAAATATAAAAAAACACTTTATAATTTAATTTATAATTCAGTAAGATCATTAATAATATATAATAAAAATTATGGATATTTTTCCACATTTTATATGAACTTGAATTCATGTATACAAGTGAACCGATCATCCAAATTAAGAAAAAAAACACTCCCGAATGAAGAAATTAAACTCTAAAACTCATCAACAAGTTCATAAATAAAATTAATAAAAATATAATGAATATAATTCATGAATTAAATGTTCTGGATTTTTTAATTAATGAATATAATGTGATTATATAGGATATTAATGTGAATAAATCTTTCAGACATATAATAAGAGAAATTCTCAAACCCAACTATCTCTCTTTGGATTTTTCCTCTTTCAAAAAATTTTCAGTATGAATATTCCATTAATGTTCCTTAAATATAATTTATTAATAATTATACTATCTTTTTTGGGATATATATGTTACCAATATGGTTTAATGAAAAAATGTAATGTTTTTTCCCAATGAAATATTCTTTGTAAAAACACGACATTAACTTCAGGTGAGATTGTTTATTCTTCACTCAAAATAGATGATTATTATTTAAATTATGTTACTACCCCATTATTTGGGAACCCAAATGCATATTCATCAATTAATTATTTATGAAATGATACTCATTCCATTCCATGGGTTATTTTCTTTTTAAGATTGATACACATTCCATGTGGCATGCATGATAATGTAAATGTTTTAATGTGATGGGTGCACCTAGAATTATATTGCACTCTAATGAATTGGGTAATGTGGTCTATATCATGAGAAAAATGAAAAATTCATGAAAATGATTCAATATTTTTTGAAAAATATTTTTGGTAGTTTACCACTAAGACATGATGTTTCATTTTAATGCATTTCCACATTCCAAGAATTTTCTTAATGATTCTTATCATTATTATGATCTTATGACTATATATTTATAATGATGATTTTTCTCACTCATGTTATATTGATTCATGTTTCTATATATCCTTTTAATGGGATTTTGTTTCAACACTTTCTTAATGTATACCCTTAGGTGGTTACTTGTACTAAGGTGAATAATAGGGAAAATAAAAATCTAGAGAAGAAGGAAATGCATACATTTTTATGTTTTATTTTTTAAATTTCATGTATTGTCTTAACATTACCAAGACACTAAACTTTGGGATCCCAGTTATATATTTATTTTATGTTGTTTTTATATAAAATGATTTAATATGTTATGTATGAAAATTTAGGGTCTCTATAGTTCATATTCTATTATTAAATATTGTTTTTAAATTTAAAATTTCTTATAGTGTTTTCACTTCAACATTTTAAACAATTGTAAAATTTATTAGGATCCACTATTGAATATTGTTTTAATGTGGGTTTGTTTTCAAGGTTTTTTTAGTTCAAATCATCCAAACATATTTTTATTTTTTAAGGATATATATTTAGAAGATGATTTTAAAAAAAATAGTATATATTTTGTAGAGTTTTTGGGTTCACCTAAAAAAATCGTTTTTTATTGAATGTAATTTCTTCTCTTACACCAAATATAAATGTGTTTTCTAAAAACACTTTTATGATTTCAAAGTGATTTTTAAATTTATCAATAAATGTATTAATTATATGGAAATTATATTTGTTAAATATCCTACATAATATTATATGAAATTAATTATAGAGTTCATTTAATTTTTATCAATTGTTTACATGATTCTGGGTAATTTCGATGATAAAATCATGATATGTTGTGAAAACCATTTTTATTTACAAGAATTTATTTGGATGAGATGAATGGAACCCATTTTCTATCACAAGGGCATTGATTCTATTTTTTTACAATTAATGTATTATGTCACTCACATGAATGTATGATTATGGTTATGTTCATATATCTCCCTCCAATGCATTATTTAATTTTTTATGTATTATGAGGGAAATATGTTGACATTGAACATGTTATACAATAGATACATTTACAAGTTTAAGTATAAATATATTGAGGATTTTCTATATTCACACAATTAACTATGAACACAATGTGTATTATCTACATTTATAAGAATGAATCTTATATTGATGGGGTTATAAATATTCACATGAATTAGTATTAACACATCATGGATAGATATGTTCACAAGAATTATATTGAAATATATGTGGTTATCTATATTCATAGTGTTATAAATACTATTGCTTAATCCTGTACCATAATTCTTGTTTATGTATTTACATTACTCCCAATTTAATATGTTTATTATACCATGTTTCCATACTTTTTTTTCTATTTCATATTTTTATCTTTTGATATTACATGAACTTCTATCATGGATTAGGATAATTCTTATTATTATTATTTTGAATATGATATTTCTCTTATAATAATGTTTCTCAAATAACTATGATCTAACTATTTATGAAATGTTAACATAAATTCACTTACTGAGAATTTTATCTCACCTCATTTTTTATGTTTACCTTCCCTAGGTTTTGAAGATGATATTAATTTATTCAAATCCATGTAGGGAGTCTAGTATTTTTTGATTAAAGTGAAATGTTTAAAAGTTCTATAAAATATCATGTCTATGTAATTGGAGTTCAAAACACTAAACCTTCAATTCGTGTGATTATGATATTATTGTTTGATTTATTGTTTCTATCTTATGGAGATTATATAAAAGATGTATGGTTTTACCTTGGGTCACTATCATTCAATTCACATTATATTATGAAATTATAAACCCAAATTCCATCCTTTAGGGTAACTTCTATGGCATGGTAGTGTCCTTTGTGTTGTGTTATCAGAAACCAATATCATTAACATCTTTTCCCATGAATCTTATGTCATATATTAAAACATAGAATTCTCATATGACTAATGTACCATAGGGAAAAACTTCTCATCATGGTGTGGTAATCTAGGCCTATGAATATTAACCCATAAAAAAAATATCTTAATTGTTACTATGTTCAATAAAAAGAGCATCCCCAAATACATTGAACCATTGGAAACTACCTTAACCATATCATTATGTGGCCATAATTCCCAAGGAGGGGCTACTAGGTAAAAGTGCTAAGGAATATAGATTACCATTATGTATTGAATTGAGATATCATACATTCTAATTTAAATATATTAAATAAACTCCAATGTTTTTTCCATTACATCACTTCAATTACATGAAATAATTTTGTGTACTATATTAATGTTACCCTTACTATAATGAATTTAACAACCATTGCTGTCATGATCCTTCTTCTAATGTTGTTATTTGTTTATATAACTTTAATAACGGATTGAAACCTACTTCTATGGTATATAAAATTAATTTTTTAATAATAATAGAGCCAAAAATTCATGGGTTCCACTATATGGTGTGAATGAATCCTATTGATGCAAAAAAATAAAAATTGTTCTATCTAGATCATGTTCTAACCTAACTCGTTATGAAATGATTTTTTCATGTATAAGAATCATCTATGATTATTTTCAACTTATGTGAATCATACTTCAACAATCATGTTATATTTTTTTATGGGTTTGTATTATACTAAACAATCCCCATTAATATCCATTTCATTAAAAAATTTCAAAAAACAACAACATGGTAATCTTTCTGTCATATATATATATTTTAATGATAAAAAATACATAGCTAAGAACTATTAAACACCTCCCTATTGTATTTGGAAATGATTTGATAACTAATAGTCATGTTAAATAAAACCACTATGGACCCAACATTCTATTACACTATGAGGGATGTTTCTACTGTGATGTTCAAATACATTATAAAAAGAATCATTTATTAATAAGGGAACTGATTGGTTTTTAACTATGGAATTTAATGTTTTTACTCCTACACTTAATGATATTTTTGAGTCAATAAATGATAGAATGAATTTTGTTGTGTCAATGATTGTTCCCTAAGTAATGAAATAATTTATGGTAGTGATGTATTTATAGGAAATTAGTTATATCATGGGTTATTGATGAAAACCCCAATCCATTTGATTAGCCATGAATTATACTCATTATTTTCTAATATATGGACCCCATTGAACCTATGAATCTATTGTATTGAAATGTGTCACATGATATATGTGATTATTAAGAGACTCATAAAATGTGGAATTAGAATAGGTGGTTATAAGCCAGACCATTTATAGTGAACACAGGCATAGACAAGTCATGTAGTTAGGAACAACTAAATTATAGCTAAAGTAACATATTATCACACACCTAAACTAGTACCACACACACCTCTTTAATAAAATGTGTTCTCATGTTGTACATCCCATTATGAGATGCGTAATAATGATATAATTCTAATAAGAACACCCACATTCTGCGATCATTCATTTTTCATTCTAAAACTATATAAAATTTTAAAAAAAATCTTGTTGTCCATTTTTGGATTAAATGTTATATATTTTAAAATTTTAACCAATGTATATTGAAATTCCAGTTCTATTAATATTCTTTTTGGTAGTTTTTATAGTGTTTTCATGATTTTAAATATTATATTATTAACTAAACAATGACACATGTGTTGATTATTTTTAGAGTTCCAATATTGTCCATTAATAGAGTAAAACACAATATTAACGTTCATTGGAGTATTTGGATCTTATAATGTGGTCTTTTAGATTAAAAAAATATAACATTATCATTTGAAAGTGAAGTCTAGAAATTGTTATGTGAATAAATATTTATGATTAATGGCATCTGTGACCCATAAGCTATAATATTTATTGAATGATTTTTATCATTAATGAATCATTAAGACATGATATTTTGATGATAAATTTGGTACCCAAATTATGTTGAAATAGTTTATATAAGACTGATGGATTATTGAATTATTATTATAAATTTATGAGAATGGAAATATAGTTTGACATGATATATTGAATATGATATTATCATTTTTCTCATACTCTCAACAGAAGACTAGTAGTGTTCTTAGATTTTTTTAAATACTAGTAATTGAATTTTCATGTAACTATAAAAATGTAAATGATTATAAAATGACCCTAGTTTGACATGTATTTATGTTAAATAACATAATTTACTAGCTTGATATCACATAAATGTTTCAGCTAAAAATAGTATTATTGATGGGTTTTCCTATTTATCTATCTAATTACCCATGTATATGAATTTTATTATACATTCATTATAAATTATATGATGTTGATTAAATTTTAAATGAAATATTCTCAATGGGGTTTAAATATATCAAACATGTGTAAATGATGTAAAAAGTAAAAAATATTAATTAAGGAACCTTTGGAAGATATGATTGGAGTGTGGTTTCTCTTGTCATTGACTAAAGTTATACGTGTCCCCAATTAATTACCCGTTCTTAAAAATTTTGTATATCATAAGTTCAGGGTCGATCCACAGGGAACAATGGCATGCGTGATTTCAATTGAGTTAATACTTAATTAGGTGAAGTATGCATAATTTAGAGTTTATTGGTTTGATTTTGGTTTTGGATTAAAATGGTATTATTTTACTTTGAAGAAATTATTAACAGTTTTAAAGAAAAAAACTAGTGAATTTAAAGAGTTTAAAATGGGAAGAAAAGACGTGTCGGGGATGTGGTGATTAAAGAGTTTTTATGCAGATTTCTTAAATGGTTGTGTTGTTCATCATAATTCATCATTTTGGATTTCATTTTGTTAAAATATTTCCTTGGTCCGGTTCCTCTTGTTTGGAATTAGAGAATTTGACTCCTTGGTCTAGTAGTCAGCGTTCTTAATTCTTTATTGATTTCAGCCCATTATTTGAGTCGGTGAAATCTTTCCAATGGTCATGGATGTTTTCACCGTTACTTTTCTAATGTATCACTGAGAATTCTTCCCTTGGCCCGGCTCAGAATTCTCAGTTATATTTGACAGTGAATTAAGAAGAGTAAGATGAATTACAAAGAGCAAACACAAATATATAAACAACATACAAATTAAGATCCCTTCATCCACAACCCCAACACGAGGGGTTTAGTTACACATATAAAGAAGGAGATAAACAACACACATGATACCTGACAGATTCATCGTGTGAGCATTGAGGTAAGGTGTTGGAAGGTGGAATGGTGGAATAACGGAATAATGGAATCTCAGTGGCTTCGGGAATGGTGGTATCATAGCTTCTCTCTCCTCCAATGGGTTCTGAACTCTAAAATCCATAGTCCAAGGCCTCTTTTTATAGAAAAATAAAGAACAAAGAGTGTATAGAAAGTACACACTGTGTAATTTTTGTCAACGCGCTTTGGCACCAATTTCTCCGCTGGTAGGTGGCCTAACACGCCATCTTTGACTTTTTAACATAGCACCGCCTGGTGGTTTAGTGTACAGGGCATGTAGCACCGCCATACATGGCGTGTAGTATAATAAGTTTGGCCTCCAGCCCTTCTAGAATAGCAGACACGACGTGTAGAAATGAAACACGCCGTGTCTCCTTCAACGACCACATGGGCGTGTAGACTTTTCTCAGCAACCACTACTTCTAGAATGTAGTACACGACATGTACCACCGCCATACACGGAGTGTATCATTTTCCTAGTGACATGGGCGTGTTCTCCCTCCTTCGGTCTATGTACCTGTCTGGATGTACATGACGTGTATAAAAGTACATGCCGTGTAGTTTCAAAATTTTCACAGCCTTCCCTTGATTCATGTATTTATCCAAAAATCTCATGAAAGTAAACAGAATCACCAAAATCAAGGAATATGTTCATAAAACAACATATATTTTCTGAAAACATGTTTTTATCTTCAATTATATACATGGAAATGTATACAAAAATTTGGTACATCAAATTCCCCCACACATAGTCATTTGCTTGCCCTCATGCAAAATCTCATCATCTAATTAAGAGATCATATACTTTAAAAAGTAAGGCATTTAATTAATCAAACGTATAACCAATAAAGTTTCTGAGGAAAAATTCTAAAATGGGACAAACAAATTAAATTCATAAGATATTAAAATCATGCCTCATATATAACGCAATTAACTACTCTCATCCTCTTTGAACACATTTTTCAACCTTTCAAAAATAAGAATGCCAGTTGATGATTTACCTTACCAGTTAAAATCACACTCCAAACTCAAGATGTTTTTAATCAAAGTTATGCTCAATCTAAGTTATATGCACTCTATTCATAGGTTTGAAAGATTCCTTATTATCTACTTTAGAAAAATTGAATTACAAAAAATCATGAGGGATTTATCAATAAGGTTCAGATGTCTCTATGTCTAAGGGATGGTTGGTTCAGATGAGAAAATTAATTCTGAGGCTTGAAAAAGGAAGGCTAATTACTTTAAACAACATTGCATGATATTCAAAGTAAAGCTCACTGAAAATGATTCCTTCACAAGCTTAGTCAAATGCTTTTTTAATCGTCACCATCTTCCTTAGGAAAGTAGGGTTCATGAGAAAATAAGCATAAGGTCCCCTTTTTGTTTGTTTGTTTGTTTTTTTAAGAATAAAAAAACACAAGGGAAACAATTATGAATACAATGAGTAGATGTTTGGAACCCATTCTACCCCAAATAATCAAGAGTCACTCTCCCACACTTTATTTCATGGCTGTGCACAAAAATATGCCATGTATTTCCAACACCCTCTTTAAAGCTCAAATGAATAATCATGAAAAGTTTAAAAATAAATAGGGTAGGAAGGGAAATAAGCTTGTAATGAGGCTTCCTATAAAGGATGTTCATGGATTCTATGGGCTTAACAAAGATTAAATGTAGGGTAGGTCTCAAGATAAATGGGTTGAAACAGTTTAATGCCTCAATCATTTTAATGTAATTCAAAAGTTTCTTCTTGTTTTGAAAAGAAATATTGCAAATTTTGGTAGTGATGCATATCCTAAGAATCTCTCAAGAAAGAAGGTATTAGAAAAGAAATACGAAAAAGGGTTTAGAATACCTCTTAGGAGTGGAAAAATAATAAAGGGATGATCAAGTCATGACATTCATATAAATGATTAGCCTAATCAATGTAATTTAATCAAGGATGAAAAGTTTCAATTGAAACTATATTAGAAATCATTTTAAAATAATTAAAGACTAAAATAAGAATGAAACCTTCCCAAAAGTTCCTATTAATAACTCTGGAATTTATAAGAATGGTTAACCAAAATTGTTTTACATTTTCAAATATAGAATCTAATAATGATTTCTCCTAGATTAGTTTAAGGGCAAAGAATAAGGTGAAAGAGAAAGATGCTCCCCCACATTGAATACTGCACATGGTCCACCAAGTGAAATAGTAAGGTAAAGGGTGGGAAACGGGGAGATTTGGGGAAAATGAGGGAAAGAAGTGGAATAAGTAAATCCAAAAATAAAGAAAACAGAAATGGAAAAATACTCCCATTGTGAAAAATTATGCCCAAGGTGCTCCATGATACTTGTGACTGGCGAGAAAAAATAAAACTGCAAACATGCACATCATCAAAGCACAGAAAATGAAAAAAGAGATATATAAGATAAAAAAATGTCACTATCATGGGCTCACCTCAGGGGAGGCATCATCCTGTACATAATCGGCCAGTAAAGATGGCTTCAAAGGCGTGGAAGTGGGAGGCTCTGACTCTGCATCGGGAAGGGGAGCTGAAGAAGTAGGAGCAGCAGGTGCGAGACTCGGTGAAGGTAGCTCAGCCACAGGCCCTGGCCCGACAGAAGTGGTAACATCAGGGCTCACCGTAGTCAGCAGAACAAAACCCATGGCCTGTTCACGAGAGGGCGGTGGAGCAGCAGCAGATGGGCTAGGAGCTGAGATAGAGGCTGGTGGCGGAGGTAGTGGAACACCAAGATGATGAGCAATATTCGCCAAAAGTTTCTCCATCCGATCGTGGCGGCCGTCCAAGCGAATCAAATGGCATGCAATAGTGTCATGGCGGCCGATTATATGAACGAACTATAGCTCAATCTGAACCATTCGGCTATCCAAGCGACTCAAGACCTACTCCATCAGGGCTAGGCGGTGGGAAAGGGTAAGATCGACCGAGGGTTCGAGGGTAGGGGGGATGGGTGATGGGACAGAAGAAGGAAGGTCAGAAGAAGTGGGGTTAATAGGAGGTGGGTGAGGTGGAGAAGATGGAGGGGGTGGGGAAGGAGGAGTAGGGTCAGCAGCTGGGGCAGGAGGGGAAGCAGGTGGTGGGGCTCGAGCCTGAGCAAGGATGTAGGCACCCCTTGCTTCCGGACCAATCCCATGCGAATTAGAATGATAAAGTCCATCCACTGGGGTGAACCTAACAAGTCATGAGGTAAATAGGGATCGAATACCCCTAGGTGGTGGGAAAAATGGGTGGTGTAAAATTCGTCGGTCAGGTTACCCTGACGGCCGGTAATCATGGAGTGGAAATAGGAGGCGGCGAGATAAGGGAGGTCCAGGTAGTCGTGCCGAATGACATAGGCAAGAAGCTCCATGTCATGGCCATTCACGACCCCCATATCCTCATGGCAGGGGAAGAGGATGGAGCTGAAATACCGGTGGGCGAAGCGTAGGATGTGGTCGACTATAAGAGTGCTCTTCTGGGAAGTGGGGGAGTATCGGTGGTCAGGCCCAGCGATCTCCTGCCACATGGAAATGAGGTCAGAGCGCTCGGGCTGGGTCAAGGTAGAAACGGGGGGTGGGGTGATAGGATGGGGGTAGAAGCCACACCCTCGGCCAAACTTCGTCAATGTAAGAGAAAATCGTCGGCCGCATAGCCGGAATCGAACTACGGGCACCGCATCACCAGGTGTCTCCCGGTACTCCACCCCATCAAACTCAAACGAGGCCGGAAACTCCAAAAATAAATCACGGAACACAAGAGTGATGACTTGGAAAATATCGAGGAGCGAGGTGTGCCCGAGAAGTGTCTCCAACTCCTCCCAAATACTGAGCTGCTGTGGAATGCTGCTGTCGAGGTAGTGACTACAAAATGGGATCGGCCGATGAAAGAAGCGTCGGACCCTGTCATATGTGAGGTTGGTGGCCGGGAATACTGTGCAAGGATAAAGAGCACCAGTAGGTTCCGACCCAGGTGTTGGTGCAGTAGCAGCAGTAGGCTCTGTAGGTGGATCGACCGAAGTAGAGGGTGGCTCGGTGGAAGGTGTGCTCGAAGAGGGACCAGCTGCTGATGAAGATAACATAGTGAAAGTGGCAGCTAGTGCAGCAGAAGTAGTCTCGGCCTCCGACGAGGGAGTGAGTGGGGGTAGAATGGCCAATGGAGGGAGCTCGAAGACCGGAGAATCTGGGTCCAGCTGCGTAAGAGGTCGGAGGCGGATCCGATGATAGTTGGACCCCTTTCCCTCAGTGGCGGAGGCTAGCCACTTCCCTTGGGAAGGATTGTGATCTGCCATATCCTGAAATAGAAAGAAATAGAAAACAAAACAAAAGAAAAAGAAAAAGGAAATAAAACAAAACAAAGAAAATGTGAGAAAAATGGAAAATAAAAGTACACGGCGTGTACTCCAGAGTACACGATGTGCATTCAAAATGTAGAGTATCCCGTGTTCTCTGGACAAACACGCCGAGGGTGAATAACAGACCTTGGAAAAGTACACGGAGTGTACCTAACATACATGCTAGTTTCACTCAAAGTGTAGGTGGTCATGTGGTACAAATGACACGACCATGTTTTTTCAGTTCAAATAAAACAATACACACCATGTAGGTACAGGACACGGCGTGTACTACATACAAAGAACATGGCCATGTAGAGGGTGAGACACGGGCCGACTAAACATCTAAAAGACACGGTGTGTACCGAACACACATTCCGTGTATAGGAACATGGGGTTAGAGGTCGTGTAGAGGGGAGACACAGGCCGACAAAAGATATAAAGGACACGGCATGTAACGAACATACACACCGTGTTATGGAACATGGGGTGACAGGCCGTGTTATGTTCCACACACGGAGGGTCTCAGGGAAATGATATACACGGCATGTACCAAACACACACACGCCGTGTACATGCAAATGTTTTGTGAGGCCATGTGAAAAGGTTTAATTGGGAACGATGAAAAGGGTACAATGTGTACCGAACATACACACCATGTATATTCAAATTTCAAAGTATTTCATGTGTGGCTGTGTACAGAAGTACATGACGTGTGTTCTTCATTTCGTGGTCGTGTACTAGCGGAAGCCGAATGGTTGGCCGATCCTAAAAACACCCTAAATGAGTCTAAAAATTTGAAATAGAGGGTTTATAATGGCGTACCTTGACTGAGGATCATAATGTGAAAGAAATCAGAGCTTGAAATGCACCAAATTGACAAATCTGGAAAATGGGGGTACGGGTGGCGTTCGGGAGAAGAAAACAAGAAGAGGGGAGGAAATGGGGAGGCTGTGCGACACGAGCTCAAGCCGGGTGGCCCGCGGCCTATATAGGCGAGGTACACGGTGTGTATGTTTGGACTACATGCTGTGTATATATATATATATATATATATATATATATTTAAAAAAACATATAAATAAATATAATTATTATAGTAAACTATATAATTATTATTATTAATAATTAAAATAAAATAGATATATCTAAACATTCTATTATAAATAAACCTATACATGAAATATATTGAGAAATACACGTCGTGTATTTTAAAATTATAAAAATAGTACAACCTTCGGTCCGGTGCTTGGGGCAGGATTTGAACCGGCGATCGACCATTCCGAATGAAAGCCCTTAACCATTGGAGAAAAGGTTGTTCTGCTGTTCATATTTATTTTATATATCTATTTATTCTATATGACCTATACACATGGAAATAAAGAAAAGAACGATGTGTGGTTTTTATTTAGGAAAGGATGGGGGTGAAGTAGGGAGATTAGCGCGATTCGAAACCGGGTCTTTTGAACCTGGTGTCGAGACTTTGCCAATCCGCCAACTTCACCCGCATGTAATTTCTTATTTTAAAAATGTTTTTAATTTACATTTGACAAATTATGGCACACACGGTGTATATCGGAGTACACATTGTGTGGTTTTATTAAAAGAAAAAATAATGGAAATCAGCTCTCCCTTGTGCACATCGTGTGCACCAGATCATCCACCAGGAGATCGTCCATGGTAGTTATTGTAGAACAATCCTCATGATCGGACGATGATGCATGCTTGATGGCTTTGAGAACATTGTAGGAGACTCTCTCATCTCCTACCCAGAAAATCAACTCTCCTTGGTGCACATCAATGAGTGCCTTCCCAGTGGCCAAGAAAGGTCTTCCTAATATAAGTGGTGCCTCCGGATCATCCCCCATATCGAGGATGATGAAATCAGTTGGGGGGAACAATCATCCCAACTTCACCAGTACATCTTCCAGTATCCCCTTAGGGTACTTAACAGATCGATAATCAAGTTGAAGGCCTACTCAGGTTGGTTTCGAATCATGGAGCCCGAGCTTTTGGAAAATTCTGAATGGCATGAGGTTGACACTTTCTCCCAAGTCGCATAGAGATTCTCCAAAGTCACAGGGTCCAATTGTGCAGGGAATAGTAAAACTACCTGGATCCAGGAGATTTAGAGGAATGGAATGTTGAACAACTGTAGAGCACTCCTTTGTTAGTGCAATAATTCCCATATCCTCCATCTTCCCCTTATTGGAAATGATTTACTTCATGAATTTGGCATATGTAGGCATTTGTGTCAGGGCATCCGCAAATGGTATGTTAATGTGGATCTTTCTGAACACCTCCTTGAATTTGCTGAACTGGGAGTACAACTTCCTCTACTTCAACCTCTCCAAAAAGGGTAAGGAAGGATTGAATGGTTGGACTACCTCCTTCCCTTTATTCTATGAAACTTCCTTCTATGGGATTTTGGAAGAGGAGGGGTCGGTATTGGTATGTTCCTCATCATCATGGGGTGTGGGTGCACCTGGCTATGCTGGTTGGTTCTGTTGGAGCTCTTTTCCACTCCGGAGCATGATGGCATGGGCCTCATCCCTCGGGTTCTTCTCGGTGTTTCCCGGTAGTGTACCAGGCTACCTCCCTGATAACTGGTTCGCTATCTGGCTAATTTGATTCTCGAGGCTTCAGATGGAAGCCTCCTGGTTCTGGAATTTCGTTTCAGCAGTTGATATAAATTTACTCATCAAGTCTTCTAACCTTGATGTGTTCTCTTGCTGGGATGGTTGGGTGGGTGGTGGAGGAGGTGGCTGTCGTGGCTGCTGTGGGCGAGGGTTCTGGTACCCTTGCTGCTGATAGGATCCCTGCTGGAACTGCTATCTCAGAAACTGATTCTGGTACTGAGGCTGATTTTAACCGGGCGGTCACTGGGGAGGAGGGTTTTTCTACTATTGGCCACAGCCTTGGTTCCGATTATCTCGCCACACCGGGTTTTGGTACTGTTGGTATTGATTCGACCCTCGATTTTGAGCAACAAAGATCACCTCACTTGTCGAAGGGTCGTATGGAAGTCATGGGCATTCTCCCAGATTATGGTTGTTTCCACAGTTGCCGCATGCTAGATGGTTCGCCGCATGAACTTGATATGCTCTTTTGAGATTAAATGCATTGATTTTCTTGGACACAACATCCAACTGAGCAGCTAACATAGTGGTAGCATCAATATTTTTCATACCTCACTTTTGAGTCCCCCGCTCGGAGTGCCACTGGAAGCAATTGGCTGACATGTCTTCCAGTAGTTCGAATAGCTCTTCGAGGGATTTTCGCATCACTGTACCTCCAGCAGCAGCATCCACCATGGACTTGGTAGTCATTGTAATTCCTCCATAGAAGTTCTGGACCTGCATCTATAGTGGGTGTCCATGGTGGGGGAATTTTCATAGCATCTCCTTGAAGCGTTCCCAGGACTCATACAATGACTCGGAGTCGTGCTGCTGGAAGTTATGAATCTCGTTCCTGAGCGTCACTGTCTTCGATGGTGGGAATTATTTGGACAGGAATGCCTGGGCTAGATCCTCCTAGGTGAGGATAGATATTCGTAGCAACCCCTTAATCCAGTCATTCGCCTTGTCCTGTAGAGAAAAGGGAAATAGGTGAAGACGAATGGAGTCCTTAGACACGCCATTATATCGAAATGTGTCGCAGACCTCTAAAAAGTTGGAGAGATGGGTGTTTAGGTCCTCGCTGGACAATCCTCCAAATTGGATTGTGTTCTGGATCAGCTGCATGATAACAGTATTGATCTCGAAGTTTTGGGCCTGTACCGGAGGACGGATGATGCCCGTATCTGCTCCTTGGATCGATGGAAGCCTATACACCATAAGGGTAAGTCTTGGAGGTTTTTTCTGAAGGGGTGGAGCTTGCATTAACTGCTCCTGAGGGGTGAAGTATGGCCATGGGAAGAGTTGCTGCTACGACCTTTGGTAATCCCTTGGGAGGAATTCCATGAATGTACCAGGAGCCTACCCCGGTAGACTAGCAGTGGGAGGCTGCTGATCCTGGTACTGATCTTCAGCCACAACATCCACGGCTGGTGCTCCCTCTTCCGTGTTTTCCATGGTTTGTGGTTGCTGGTTGTGTGTTTCTGTTAGTGCACGCCGATGTTGAAGCAAGGTCCGTTCAATCTCCAGATCAAACAGAACTAATTCTGAAGACTCGGAGCTTTTGGATCGTATAAGAAGTGTGATCATACACTTTAGGTTCTGCACAACACAAAAACGAAAAACCAGGCGTAAAAGGGAAAAACAAAAGAGAAAATTTTAAATGGGATTAGAAAATAGATTTTTGATAATTTTTGATTTTTATTTTCACTTAAATCAATTATTAACACAATTTAAATCTGATAACTAAAACCAAAGATGTTACCCAGCAACGGTGCCAAAAGATTTTATCTCTTGTTGTTGACTGATGTTATATGCATCCCAAATTAATTACCCGTTCTTAAAACTTTAGTATAGCATAAGTTCGGGGTCGATCCATAGGGAACAATGGCATGAGTGAATTCAATTGAGTTAATACTTAATTAGGTGAAGTATGTAGAATTTAGAGTTGATTAGTTTTATTTTGGTTTTGGATTAAAACGATATTGTTTTACTTTGAAGAAATGATTAACAGTTTTAAAGAAAACAATGAGTGAATTTAAAGAGTTTAAAATGGGAAGAAAAGACGTGTCGGGGCTGTGGTGATTAAGTAGTTTTTATGCAGATTTCTTAAATTCTTGTGTTGTTCATGATAATTCATCATTTTGGATTTCATTTTGTTATAAGATTTCCTTGGTCCAGTTCCTCTTGTTTCGAATTAGAGAAGTTGACTCCTTGGTCCGGTAGTCATCATTCTTAATTCTTTATTGAGTCCAGTCTAGTATTTGAATCAGTGAAATCTTTCCAATGGTCATGGATGTTTTCACTGTTACTTTTCTTTTTTATCGCTGAGAATTATTCCCTTGGTCCATCTCAGAATTCTCAGTTATATTTGACAGTGAATTAAGAAGAGTAAGATGAATTACAACGAGCAAACACAACTATATAAACAACACACAAATTACGATCCCTTCATCCACAGCCCCAAAAAAAGGGGTTTAGATACACATATAAAGTAGGAGAGAAACGATACACGTGATACCTGACAGATTCATCGTGTGAGCATTGAGGTAAGGTGTCAGAAGGTGGAATGGTGGAATAGCGGAATGACGACACCTCGGTGGCTTCGGGAATGGTGGTAGCAGAGCTTCTCTCTCCTCCAATGGGTTCTGAACTCTAAAATCTGTAGGCCAAGGCCTCTTTTTATAGAAAAATAAAGTACACAATGTGTATATAAAGTACACGCCCTGTACTTTTCGTCAACGCGCTTTGGCGCCAATTTCTCCGCTGGCAGGTGGCCTAACACACCGTCTTTGACTTTTTCAACATGGCGCCACCTGGTGGTTGAGTGTACACGGCGTGTAGCACCGCCATACACGGCGTGTAGTATCATAAGTTTGGCCGCAAACCCTTCTAGAATAGCAGACATGGCATGTATAAATGAAACATGCCGTGTCTCCTTCAACGGCCACATGGGCATGTAGACTTTTCTTAGCAACCACCGCTTCTAGAATGTAGTACACAGTGTGTAGCGCTGCCATACACGGCGTGTATCGTCTGCCTAGTGACATGGGAGTGTTCTCCCTCCTTCGGTCTATGTCTCAGTCTAGATGTACATGTCATGTATAAAAGTACACGCCGTGTAGTTTCAAAATTTTCACAGCCTTCCCTTGATTCGTGTATTTAGCCAGAAATCTCTTGAAAGTAAACAGAATCACCATAATCAAAGAATATGTTCATAAAACAATAGATATTTTCTGAAAACAAGTTTTTATCTTCAATTATATATATCGAAATGTATACACAAATTGGGTGCATTAGAGTGTAATATAGATGAAAAAAATAATAACATCCCTATGTCAATTGGCTCTGTCTCATATGATTAATGGAAAATAATATAGTGATAATATACTTATCTCCAAATGTAATTCCACAAAATATTGAATATTTAGACATCTGTGAAATGATATTCATTATTTTCAAATGATTTAAATGTTAACATTTAGTTTTGAAAGAAATATGAATTTTGAAATATTTATTTATTATAGTTATATCAAGAGTATTGAATTTGAATTTAAAAACCCTTATTTGTAGTCCTCAAATAAATGATTCATCATATGTTAAATCATTTAACATATTATAATCCAACATTATGATATTAATGTGATGGTCCAATATAATTTTCATTAGAAAAATTAAGTTATCAATGGATACATAAATGATAAAAAAAATCGTTACATTATCACATGATTTTTAAACTATAGATTGGAACAATTTAGTAGATGAATATTGAACCTATAAGGACCCACATTTTGGTGATATCAATCATGAGAGTTTCATTAAACTATCTCAAAAACATAATTTATAAAATATAATATTAATTAGATATTTATAAGAAGGTTTGGAGCATAAATAAAATTTGATAAGAGGTTTACAAACAATAAGAATGTAATTAAAATTAATAAGAAGTGTAAAATAATGAAACAGATGATTAATATGGTTGAAAAATAAATGGTGATAGGATGGTGAAAATAAGTCATAGGAACTATAGAGTGGGATAAAATAAGATAATGAATAATTAAGAAATTGATTTTGGGTAAACTAGAAAATATAATTAAAAAATAATACTTATTTTGAATCAATATTAAATTAGTTGCACAAATACACAGAATAATGAAATTTTGGTTTACCCAACAATCATTAATGATAAATTTATCCCTAGTGACCTCTTACAATACTTATATATCTATCAGGACTTAAGATATGTATGATTCTTTAAAGATAATTTATATCCACAAAATTTCAATTTACTATACGTTGGTTGAGACTCCAATGCCAAAGGATACACTATACTTCACCCATTGATTCTGAAGTAGTGAAAAAAAATTCTTATGAAGAATATGAAAGAGGAAACTTCTAAAAAGAAAACATTGAAATGATATTTAGGGAAGGAAATATAATTTTATTTGCATCAAACTAATCTCTATAAATAGTTCTGTCGACACAATTATATAGAAGGAGAAAATATATAAAAGTAAAACATCCCAAATATAATGAAAAAACATAATGATTGACAATTAATTATGGAAGCTTCTCTATCTAGTACGAACCATCTCTCAAGTTTTAAATCACTCCTATATGACTGAATCAATCACTACCCCCACATCTTTTCTAGATCATCCCTTTCATGAGATGGAAATCACTAATAATTAATTCCCATATAAAGTACTCATTGTGATAAATTAAATATTATTCTTGAACCATCTATCATTATGATCTCATAGGCAACACCACTAGTCATATATTCATAAACACCATGGGTTCTTGGTCACTTTCGATTGACTTTATCATATGGATCTAGAAACCCCCAATCTCGAAATCCATGAGTGATATTGATTCCTATTCTATCATACTCACTATTATTTGAGTAGATACAATGAACTCAACTTTATCTTCTTGAGATCCCCAATTCATAAAAAATAGAATTTATAATTTGAGTACCACATATTAAAAATAATCTCGACCATGAAATATCCCCTGGAATACTGGATACACCCTAACATGTTATTTCATTACCTTTCTGTGAGTTGGAACCATGATGATACCTTTACATAACTCATTTCCTATCAAAGAAACCCTTATCTAACCATTAATGCTACCATTCCAGAACTTGTTGAAGTGTATAATCTCCATGGTGAGTAATTTTTTAAGCTCGAGATATCCATACAAGAGAGATTAATCACATTGACCTAGGTAACAAAATTTATGTACATTAATACCTTATTAAAAAACATGGTATTCACTCTGATAAGGCTTGGTGAAGACCTTTAAGAAAGCATCCTCTAAACCTTACACAAGTATCAGTCTACATTGTATACTTATATATCCCCAATCAAATGTAGATTTACCATTTTTTTGATTTTATATTTTCCTTTTTCAACATATTTGAATTCTTCGTAACATTTATTTAGAAAATTTTATATTTGGGGATACCCTTATGTGATTCATCAATGTTACACTTATGTTGCTGCTTTAGCTCCACAACACTACCCATCCAAATTCCTTAAATTACTATTATTCATGTTCTTAGTAGTGAGATGAACATTATGAAACCTTAATAACATTGTTTTTTTGAATTTGGAGAATCCGATATACTTAGAGTATAAAATATTTTTTGATAACTTTAAAATCAAATTTCAAAACAATCATAATAAAGAATGAATTTCAAAATTAAATAATTCCCAAAAATAATATTAAAAAAGAATGAATTTACAAAATTATTAATTCAAAAAAATTAATTTCAGACATCCTACGAATGATATATTAATTAATGTTTTATCCAAATAAACTAAATTATATGTTCTTAAAAAATATAAAAATTACAATAATGAACTTTTAATCATATTATCAAGAAAATAATGTTTTGAAAGAGTCATTCAAATAAATACTAATATTTTCAAAACATGATGAGAATTTGAAAATTTTAACATTAAAGCTGATTTCTCCATCAAGATCATTCAAATTTTCTGAAAATTATGTGATAATCATTTAAAAAGGGGGCCAGATCATATTCCCCGACATTTAGTATTTATCATTTTCATACATAACAAACTCATTAATTGTAGTGTATTTTAATTCACTGGAAAGAAGATATATTTTCAATTACAACCAGAAATTTATTTTTAAAATAGTTTTCTCTAATAGAATCATTAATGTAGTAATATGTGATCACTATCACAAAAATTGATCTTTTTTAAAAAACTATTTACAATGTTTTACCAAAATAATTTATCTATAATATTTTTACACTATTCAATCAAATTTATCTATTCATTCAACTTTTCTCAAAATAAACCATTCTTTTACATGTTGAATATAATCACATAATTAGAATGTTGGATAATATGAAACAACTAGAAGATCAATATATTTAATATTAAAAAGGAAGAAGAATTATGTAGTCTAATATTTTTAGCATAATGAATAAAAATTACAAGTACTAATATGTGTTTATTTAATAGAATATTGGAATTCTAATATTATAACCTTAAATCCAATAATAATGTTCTAAATCAATTAATATATAAATTAATTCTCCACATGATTGATTAAAGAAATTTTTTAAGAGATAATTAAAAATTATGTCACTATATTGAATGTAGATTAAGTAAAACTGTTAATAAATATATGAGAAAAAATATTCCACAATTCACTAAAAATCTAAAAACACAAAAAAATTGTGGCTTTTAAATTGAATATTTTGGAAAAAAAATACATTAAAAAATTTCTAATGTGATCTCCAAGAATTTTTTTGAACATATAAAAACACATCCACCACAATTTAATATAAAAATTTCTCGCAATGATTAAACTTCATGAATGGATAATCATTAAAACATTTTAGTTCAAATAGATATTATAAATTCAATATTATAAAAAAGGATTGAGAGTAAAAACAATGTCTAAACAACATGTTTCAAAAATTACCACTCAAACCAAAACATATTAGTGTGAGAATAGGGTATTTTTATTTTAGAAATTAGGATGATTTTTCATGAAATCTCAATTAACTAACATATTTTAAAAATATACCAATCAAGAAGAATGTATTCAATAAATATCTAAAATAATCAAATAATTCAAATAATATTAGATATTATTATTTAACAGTTTAAAATTGAGTATCAATATGACCTGTAAAAACTATATTTAAGCAAGAAAAAGACCCCAATAATTTCAAAATATATTTATAATTTCAATAATTTAAAATTTTTAATAAGGATTACACCACACATAATCCCCAATCATAAAAATATATATAAATGGAATTTTTTTAAAAATAATTTATTTAAACATTTCATGTGATTATTAAGTAGTTTAATATAGTATAAATTATTTTATTAAGTATAAATAATCCAAAATTCTATGCTTGTAATATTTATTCCCTTTATTTTAAAGGTAAGCTAAAAGAACAATTTTTCTGAGGTAAATCATGGTGCCCCATTATGGTTGGTAGTGTGGGCTTAGAGTTTTTCACAATCATTAAACTCGAGTTTTCCGTTAGTTTTGAACAACATCCAATATATAATTCATTGAGTTTGAAACAGAAAATTAATTTCATATCCTTTATGACTCATGGACCTGCTTTCAAAATCTATGGTTTCATTGGGTATCTTGGCCAATGATACTTAATAACTCCCATTAGTCAATGGGATGGTATGTCAGGCCCATCACAACCTTTTGGGGGAAATTATTTCCAACTTTGAGACTCTCTTATAGATTTATTACAAGTTCATGTATCTTTTATTCACCCCAACTATTATATTGACCACCCTTGAATTTAAAATCAAGTATTAGAATGCATGAAATTTAGAATCATATATATACATTAAAGAGTATTCATAGATTGAGATATCTATATGTATCAGATGTTCGCCATAAATGGTACCCTTTTATTTACATATTATATATTCTTACGTTGTTTATTATTATGGTTATGGTTTTAAATCGAGCAATAGGGTTCTCTGAAGTTTATCATCATCCAAGAAAGCATGAGTTGTTTTGATGTTGGGACTAGGCCCATGAGATGAGATTCCTACATATCCTCTTGAAAGGAGTTATAAACCACATAGTTCAGTTCCACTTATTGGGATGTATAATTTATTTTATGTTCATGTGATAGGGATAAAACTATGCAGTTTAACATCTGGTGACAAGGATATTCATGTCGAATGTTCCTAGACTATGTTTGGAATTGGACTTATGTTGAGGTGAGAAATAGAACCTATAAGGAATATAGGATCCACATTGAAAATTATAAAATCAGGAATGTGGCCTAGAGAATATAATTTTTGAGATTTTATGTCAGTTTTAGACCTTAGAGAGGCTTTTTGTGAATCCCATTTGGACAAGAATCAAAGCTTTCATAGATTGGTTTTGAGGAATCATTCCTATGGAGGATATATGATGGTTTTTCTCATATATAATTAGGATTATTGAGAGGTTATAATTGGGTTATACACCATATATGATGACACTCTTAGGTTGGATACATTTCATTGAGGACCCATGCCTATAGCGGCCCTCTAAAAGAATGTGGGAGGAAGATATGGAAATGGATTATCTGCCAAAATATTCAACTGACTAAGAATATTTAACGAAAATATATAAACCATATTACCACATGAGTCATGATATGGTGTGGTAAAAAAGAGGAAGAAGAAAATTCAATAAACCGCATGATCCTTCTTCCACAGGTGGATGGGGTTGGGGCTACATGAGAGGAATAATGGGATTTTACATGCCCATATCCACCCATAATTGCATACTAAATAATCACATATGACCACCCATAGGTATAAATACTCTAATAAAATACCAAGGTATTACTCCACGATGGATTTTATGGTGACTGGTTTCTGGGGAAAATAGAGGATAATAAGACACTGTACCTCAAAGGGAAAGGCAAGCATGATTCTCTCCCTTTGTACTAGAAACTAGAGCTCACTAGCCTTAATGAAAATTATATACGAAATTTGTCCTAGCCCTATTATCCAAGAAAATAAATCCCTTACACCACCCCTAGGGTGAAAAACCTCATGAATGATGGGATTCATATTCAATCACCCCTACCCATTATGTAGGACAAGTGGGGGACGCCTCTGACCAATGGAATCAATATCTAAATGGGAGATAAATTGATGTTCCTATTTACATGGTCTTAAAAGTAAAAATTATTTGGTGGAGGTTTCAATTTTTTCCCCATCATATGAGGTATCTAAATCAAATGGATCTCCACTATTAGTGTCTTGAAAGAGGGAATGTGGGTGGATCATGTAGGTGAAGGCTGGGCGAGTCAAGGAGGTATCAGGTATGGTGGACCATGAAATAATGGAATGGATTTGTGCATGTAGGGATATGTTAGATAAAGGTGTCCTAGTAACATCCCACATGGGAAACAAAACAAGGTTGTGGACTTGGTCTAGTCTACAAGGGTCTCCTCAGGTTTTCCTAGATAGATCTCACATAGGTCCCTGGTTTGCGAAGGGACCTTCACACTAGTTCTTGTCAATTAGGGGGAAAGGTTTCCATGTGTAGGTGTATTGTATTTCATACCATAGAAGGAATTTAATAAAACTATTCCCATTAATTACCTATTATCTATTTAATTGGAGAGCAACCTTAATTGTTAATTGATGGCTTGTTCGAAGGATGGGGGAGATCACAACTTTGAGGTTTTTTTGGGACTTACATTAATTTAAGTGAGGTTACCCATGGTTTTATTTATATGAAAACATGTGAACCCAATTGTAAATGATTTATTTCTAGGATATTTCATGTAGGATAATTCACAGGTCTATCATACATGGTGCGACTAGGTAACCCGAGTGTCTGGGAATGTACAACGCTCCTAGATGCACAGGTCAAACCTACGTGTTTATTCTATTCTAGTAGGACCTACATAGAGAGCCTTTAAAAAAACATGGGACCCTTTTATTTATTATATTCTCAACTTATTTCCATCATAACTTTTAACCAATAATATATTTCCATCCTTGTGAAAAAACTGAATCTCGGCCCCCTCAGGATTGGATTTGACCGAAAGAAGAAGGTCGGATCCCATGGAAAATGGATAAAAAGGTCGTTGTAGGTGAACACCTCATCTTTGTAGGTTATATGTGCATTTCTTCTTCATAGGAAAATCAATTATGTGGGATTCTCATATATAATTCTCCAATGAGATCCCACTTCTATATATAGATACACTTGTCTTTTTGGATTCTCTTCTCACTTACATACTAACATTGTAGTCATAATATTTTTCCACTCAGACCTTCCTCATAAGCGTAATTTTCTAAAGATCCATTTTAACAGACCATGTATATATCTACCTAGATTACATTTATGTCTTGGACAGTGACCCACACGAGGTCACTTGGGTGAATACCCATGCTCTATTCTATACATTTTCTAAATTTTAAAATTTATAAAACTTTTTTTTCAAATACAATGTCCTATTTTTAATGAAAATATTGGTTCTTACTTGTAGTTTCAATGTCTAATCACAAAATTAGAGGTTCTGATGAACAATGTGGAAATTTCATTAGGAAGACAATAGACACTATCAATCTGGACTTCTAAAACATACATGATACTACTCTACTTGACAATGTAAATCTGCTAAATAAGTATCATCATGAGTAATAGAAGATTAACTATCTTATTTTCTATGGGAATATTCATTTACATGAGGAATTTGTGTAAGAGATAATGAATTATACCTCTATTTCGTGATATTAAATAATACAAGAACTTTAATACTATTTACATCTTAATCATGATCATATAAATTAATGCAGGAACATTATCCATTGCATGTGTCAGGAATCACATCAAATTTTATCTATATTTGAAGTCGTATATGCCTAAATAAAAATTTCATTGTCACGCATCCATCATATGTGATTTCATGGAAGACCATTCCTAGGTCTAGTGGGAATATTGAGACCTCTTCTCAAGAGGGGGTGTCAGACCTGAGTGCATGTGCATATATTTAGTGCTCCAGAACTATACTAACATTGCAACTAAGCTAAAAGTAGTAGGAATTTTGAAGTTGTCTATGTGGTCGAGACATACTTATAAAATAATCTTAACTTCATTCCCAACCTACTATGACAATGGATCCCACAGAATAAAATTTTCTATATGATGAATAGAGAAGTCTGTACTAGCCTATGGGATGTCTACATGATCTCAAAAACTCTGATCCTCAAAGAGATGTTGGAAGAATTCATACCACCAAAAGTGACATGGGATAATGATTAATGGATTTGAGTTTTAGATCATTATATAATGGTGGAAGCTCATAATATTAATAACTATGACCCCCATGTGGGGATATAAATAATGATAAGGTTATGCACACTTTTCCAAAGGTAGAGGGGAATTTAAAAACCTACAAAAATTCTATGAGGTGTCTCGTGATGGAGAAGCGTGGAATTACAAGTCTATTATGGCCTACATAGGAACAAGGTGAGAATAACTGATGGGGGTAAAAATAAATGTCTAATGTAACTAAAAATATGCACCATGATGTATTCTTTTAAATGTGTTTATGTGTCTAAATTATTTCTGTTTGGAAATCCAAATGTATTGAGGCAAGAGATATTTTTTATTGTGGCCAAGAAAGGCGAGAGGAGGCACATAGGGTTAAGAAACCCTATATTAGATATGTTTGAATGATGGTTGTTGTATATTCATAAATGGGAAGTATGATTTCACAATAATAGGGCCATTACAAATAGAATAGGGATGGGTCACATCCCACTTTTTCTCATTTACGATTTTAAGTTGAGTTTATGTTCAAGGGGCATGGTTCCACCCATTTTCTAAGACCCTTCTAGTGTCCAACCACAATCCATTAGTCCTAGTGAGACCACGAATCTTTTTTACATATTCCACGAGTATAAATTATCTATATATAGAGATCCACTTACTAAGACATTCACTAATGATTGAAAATATGGAGATGCACTGAGATTGTATATGATTTTTTTAAAATATGGCATTCTGGCTTCCCAAATTGATAGAGAGGTAATATTTGAGGCCAAAACTCCTTAAATATTCTCATGCCTATTTATGTTCCTATAGAAAATAACTATATTTCATCAAGTTCATGTTATATTATAGAGGAAACCAATGGTGGCCTGATTGTTCTGTATTCTCACAGCTATAGAGGTGAAATTAGTGGTAGTTAGCATACCTAAGATGAAAAAATCCACTATGTTGTCCTCATAGTTTATTGAGGCCTAGATTTCATCATATCCATAGGGGGTGTTGAAAACAAGGGATCCCATATTTGGGGATGTAATGACTGTCAGGTGAGGGAAGCATGGTAGAAAGGATCCTTCCCCTCTAGAAGGTTCTCTGTATCCTCTAGAAAGTACTATACATCCTCAATAAGGTACAATTAATGAGGTCCCAATCTCTCCCAAATGACCCCATGCATGGTTCATCATACCAGTCAGGATAAATAGGGTTTCTCTAATAATGGTTTAGCCAAAGCGATCTATCCTTAATCGTCAAAAGCATACTCAGGATCCATTTTCCCATCCTTCAACCATGATAAAGAGAGTTGGGAGTCCCATGAAAATAAATTTCATCATATCATCATTACAAAAGGACGAAACAACATCAAAATATGTGCGACCACTGGAAATCCAAATTTTGTAAGGTGTGCCCTCTAATTCCAGGGACATGTGGTTTCGCCTTCACACCATGTTGCAGATTATAGAATTTAGAGATGTTCACTCCCCCAAAAATATTTTCTATAAGGCTGGTCCTATCATGGTGGCAATATGAATCAGTTATCTTGAAATGTTTATTTACATAGATGATGGATAGATTCCTACCACCAGTCGGGGGGAGTATATGTTGAAATGGTGGCTACTAAAGGGGTTGACTGCTTGTCTTCTAAGGAGTGTGATGACTATATCAATACCAAAGATGTATTACCTATTTATATTTTCTCTTATATTATTCCCCCTTTATTTTATTTGTAATAATGTTTTTTATTGAGATAAAGTTCACCATGATTTTGTGTGGGCATAGAATAAATTGGTCGAGGTCCCATCACTAAAGTATTTTCTAACTAGAACCCCACATAGAATTGAGGAATTGATTCCTAAAATGGTATATCTATCCTTGGTTAAGTAACTTGTATATAATGAGATGGATTGAGAAACCATATTTTCAACTATGTTAGCTATCATTGTGGAGGTGTGTACTACTATCCCTCCATCAAGAAAGAAGGAATGATGGCTAATAAATTCTTTTTCTAGGTTCCTCACCAGTGATGGTAAGTCCTCAAAGAATCATTTAATTATCCATTAACCATAATAAGTATTTATTCATATCTATGTTTTCATAATCTTATTCACTCTCATATCTAAAGGGGATTAGTGAAAATACTACAGGAACTGAGGAGGATGCTTCAGAAAACATGAAAATTCACACTAGTGAGTCCAAACCATTGCAAGAGTAGTGTGAGGGGATGAGGCTAAATTATTTGATCATTCCATAGTAGATATATAGGATAATTTTGGTAATGTTATATCTATATAATAAGGTCCCATATGTTGAATGATTACTTTTATTCCTTATGATATTCCTGATTTTTATCATACAATGGAGGACCTTATGGTGACTAGTGATGACCCAATGAATGTATCTATGAAATCATGTAACGCCCCGACCCCAGTTACCCAGAGTCAGTTCATTATCACATAACATTGGAATGATCACAAGAAAGATCAAATATCGAAAGACTGATTCGTTTAGTAGCCTTGGTAACACTAGATATATTAATAAAGTTTACATTACATCATAAAATGAAAACTGCAACAATATAGTCTCCATATTCCACACTCTTATCCCCTCATATTATCCCTACAGGTCATTCATAAATTACTTCTTCACATCCTGGGAAAAATAAAACATAGAAAAGGGGTGAGCTCAAATGCCCAGTAAGGATAACAATATAACAGAAACTTTCATAAATAAGAATAAACATTTAAGGCAATGTATAGCTAAAACAAAAACCTTTTAAACTTGAACTTCAACATAGTATGTTAATAATTCCATTTACTTATTCACATGGATATTCTACTAATCGGATAATCACATGCAATATCAATAACCACTTTCATAATGATGGAATTCATAATGCCAGACTATCATAACCACATAGCAAAGGCCTCATGCCAAGACTACAAATAATATTTTTCCAAGGCCTTGTGCCAAGACACCAGTTTGTCTCATGAGACCTACCGATGCATCGAGGAGCTATAACGGGCTCCACCCGTCACATATTAAGTCCAATGCATTCCCATATGAAAAGGTTTAAACATAACATAAACATTCGTATTAAAACGGGCATACAAAATGTTAATACTTTCACCATAAACCATGAAGGGTATAAAAATAACATATCCATAGTAAAACATATCATAAAACCTTCAATACAATATGGAACTTTTGTTTCAAAATAAATCAGCTTCAAATAAGCTTAAAATCCATCAAAGGATGTTGACATAGATGAAATCAAAACTCTTTTTAGAGAAATATCTCTTTTTATTTTGAAATGATTTAAGAGTCATATAAAATAAAACATTTTATTTGAAAATATTCTTATAAGCTGGTAAGGTAAGCTTCGACAATTTTATAATGGCGGAAAATAGCCTCCCCCGCCGTATAAGTTAAAAAAACATTCTTACCTTAATTCTGTCAAAAAGGTTAAAAAGCACCTTGTTTGGAAAATGACAGAAATATTACCTTATAAAACTCTTATAAAAAGTCAAACAAGGGTATAAATGACTTTAACACATATTCTAGTAAATATTAAAAATTATTTGAAATACATTTTTAAGAAACACAGATGTAGATGATAAAGAAGTCCCAGTAGATTATTACGTATAAACAACCTCAGATAATGAATAGATTGCGAAATAAACCCTTACCTTGTACTTTTACTTGGTTAGGGGTAGGTTAAAATCTTTTATAATGGTGAAATAATTGTTATTAAATTATAAAAGAATCATATATATTAATATTATATCATATATGATCTTTTAACATTGATTTGTTAATAATATCTTAGTATTATCGTTGTTTCGGGTGTTAACTTACTCATTTTATTTTATATGTTTTGTTAGGTAATACATGTTTGTAATGGATAGGTTGTATATTAATCATATCCAGAATGATATCAAGTCCTTAGATACTATTATTAATCATCAATTGAGAATTAGACTTGAATGGACACAATGGAGAATGAATCTCATCGCGTTCGTGGAGACGATAGTCCGTACGTACGCACGAGCGACAATATCATTCTTTTGATATTAAAATAATATATAATTGGATGATATATCATATATACATAATAATTATCATGTTATATTTTTTATTTACATGAATTACACATCATTATTATACCCATCCAAATAATAATATATTGAATAACAATTACACCATGACGTGGAGACGGTAAGCCGTACGTACGCACGTATGGTGACATGTCATTAAAAGGATGGATAGAATACTGAATATGGTTGTACCATATTTATAATAATATTAAAGTATATAGGAGATACTGGATTCATTATTTCAGAATGGTGATAACAAAGAAAGAAGAAGTTGAAGAAGAAATGAATTTGAAAAAGGGTGGTGAAAACATTACCTCTTCTTCGGGTTCTTCTTTTTGATTTGATCAAAAGGACTCCTTAGGTTGGCTTTCTGACTAAAAGAAGGACTTTAGGATAAAGTGAGGGAAGTTGAGAGAGTATTTGGGTAGGGTATGGCCGAACAAAAAGGCTTTGAATGTGTGAATTAGTGAGAAGGGGGAGTGCCCTTTTATAAGAGGGGTGAGGGGCACCTTTGGAAGAGATAGAAATATTATTTTATAATAAATTCATATTTGGTTTCTAATGGATAAAAAGTGGATTATTTAAATTTTAAGGTGGGTATGGGTCGAAAAACACTCAAAAAATAGAATTTAGACAGGTTTGGGTTACTATATTAACCTTATCTTTAAGTATTAACTCTTAGTTAATTAGTTTCACTTTTATAATGTCTCTTTGTATTTTTATATTATATGGTTAATATTCTTACTATATACATCAAAGAGACCCCCCAAGTGGTCCATTAATGATACACATATCATGATATAAGTCTCTTGGCCAAACCTTAGATTTTTAGGAATTTAATATCAATTAATAATATAATATTTGTTTTAAAAACTCTTTTATGTCAATTTTGACACTATTCAATAATTGATTTTTGTAAAACTCATAACAGAATTATTATTTCAAAGAAAGTTAATTAAATCAATACTAACATGTCATATTATCCTAGAAAATAATTTTCATTCATAAAAAGTCTGAAATTATATTTATTTGGGTGTTTATAATATCAATTATTTTAATTTTTTATTAATTTAGTAATTACTGCATCACCATTTTGTCATAAATAAATTAAATTATATAATGTCTAAAAATTATAAATAAAATACGATTATGTATTAAATTGTTTTATATTTATAATTAATATTTATAGTTGAACATCCAACATATATAACCCTATGTAAAAATTGTTTTTCTAAAAGATATATGCTTATGTCATTTTTGTATTTATTTTAACTTAATTAAAATAAAGTGTCCCTATCACCTACAAGTGGCTCCATGGGGTCCCAAAATCGATCCAAAGATTCCCATGGTCGGACATGTATCCACCAATTTTGTTAGGACACGTTTTAGGGTAATTTAATATTATTATAAGATTATTTTTTAACCCTTATTTACCGGATTTACCCTTAACAATGGTAAATAAAATATTTACCGAAGTAATTAATCAAAATGTCTAAAAATAAAAGTTACCTATTTACACAATATGAACATCCTGATTACAAATATGGAATCTATTTTTCCAAATTCAAAACACAGAAGTGGTATAAATTAATTTAAAATTAATTCCCGTTGTTAAAACAAAAAGCGTGTTTTTAAGAGATAATAACTATCAAAAGATTGACACTTGTTTATGTCCGGTTTAATTGTAAAATTATGTACAATGACCAACATTGTATTAAATGGTAAAAATATATTCTAAATATACTTTAAAACCACTCAAATTTATAATTTATCAATATAAATTATTTTGATTAAAAAAGTTGTTTTTAATTAAAATTTAGTAATTTTCACTATTCATCAAAATATAAATATTATCCGAAAAGTTCCAAAATTTCACCCTAGGATAAATTCGATATTCTGAATCCAAAAATGAAGTCCATTTTGAGATATAGAATTTATAAAATTTCAAAAAGTATGTATTACTATTCATAACGGCTAGTTTGATTGGTTGTGGTGCGTTAGAACTCGATGTTGTGTATGACACACGCTATCGCATTATTCAAAGAGAAGCGTACCGTAGAAGCTTGGGGTGTTACATTCTACCCTCCTTCAAATAATTTCTTCCAAAAAATTTCTAGAATACTACCGCATGAAAAGACTCAGGTGGTTCTTCATCATAATTTCCTTGGGTTCCCACGTTGCCTCTTCCATCTTATGGTTTCTCCACAAAACTGTTACCAGACGCGTCATCCGGTTAATCAGTACTTGTTCTCTCGTATCAAGAATCCTGATGGGCTCTTCTCAATAAGACAGATCGGGTTCCAGTTATAATTCCTCATAGGGTCAGGCATGTATTTCTTCAAGAGAGATACATGGAACACATCGTGAACTTTGGAGAGACTTAGTGGCATTGCCAATCGGTAAGATACAACCGCAATTCGTTCTAGAATTTCTAAAGGTCCGATGTACCTGGGACTAAATTTTCCTTTCTTACCAAAATGTATGAATCCCTTCCATGGAGATACCTTCAGGAAAACATGATCACCGACTTGAAATTCCAAATCCTTCCTTCGATTTTCGGCATAGCTCTTCTGCCTACTTTGAGCTGCTTTGATGTGATTTTGGGTTACCTTCAACTTTTCCATTGTTTCCACCACCAGTTCTGAACCTACACGTTTTCTTTCAACAACGTCATCCCAACAGGTTGGTGTGCGACATATCTTTCCGTATAACTCTTCATATGGTGCCATCTAAATGCTCGAATGGAAGCTATTGTTATAAGAAAATTCTATAAAAGGTAAATATTGATCCCACATACCGTGAAAGTCAAGTGAGAAAGATCTCAACATGTCTTCTAAGGTTTGAATAGTCCATTCTGATTGTCCGTCTGTCTAAGGGTGATAGGCAGTGCTCAAATGAAGTTCAGTATCCAGGGATTTCTGAAGACTCTTCCAGAATCTTGAAGTAAAATGGGGATCAGGATCAGAAACAATCGATAGGGTTACTCCATGAAGTCTCCCAACTTCATTAATATATAGTCTTGTTAGACATTCTAGTGGTAGATCTTCTCTTATAGAAAGAAAATGTGCTGACTTGGTAAGACGATCAACAATAACCCATATTGCATCGTTCCTTCTAGGAGTCTTTGGTATCCCCATGACAAAGTCCATCGTAATATTGTCCCATTTCTACTCCGGTATGGGAAGAGGTTGCATGACTCCTCCAGGTTGTTGCCTTCCAGCTTTCACTTGTTGACAAACCATACATCTTGACACAAAATCAGCAATCTCCCTCTTCATGTTGTCCCACCAAAAATGCTCTTTCAAATCTCTATACATTCTGGTGCTCCCAGGGTGTATAGAGAAATTGGAACTATGAGCATCATCCAACAATTCCCTTTTTAGATCAGGTATATCGGAAACACAAAGCCTCTTCCAAAATTTCAAAATTCCATCTTCATACACAAAGTCTCTCAATCTCCCATCATTCACAACTTTAATCTTCTTTTGAAATTCTTCATCATCAGTCTGAGAAATCTTAATCCTTTCTAGTAAAGATGGTTTGGAAACCATTTGAAAAAGAATTGATGTTTCACCTTCCATGGTTATTCCCATGTCTATCTTCACTAGATCCATGAAAATTGGATTCTTTTCAATTATCATATTGTTCAAAACTCCATGATCTTTTCTGCTCAAAGAATCTGCCACCTTGTTTTCTTTCCCCTGGTGGTAGTGTATTGTACAATCATAATCCTTGAGTAATTCAAGCCATCTCCTTTGCATCATGTTGAGTTCTTTTTGTGAGAAAATATACATCAAACTCTTGTGATCAGTATAAATCTCACATTTTTCACCATAGAGGCAGTGCCTCCATATCTTCAAAGCAAAGATCACAGCTGATAACTCGAGATCATGAGTAGGATAGTTTTGTTCATGAATTTTCAACTGTCGTGATGCATAGGCAATAACCCTATCATTTTGCATAAGGACACAACCAAGTCCTTTCTTCGATACATCACTATAAATAACGAACCCATCATTCCCCGATTGTAGAGTCAATATAAAAGCATTGACTAATATTCTCTTCAGTTCTTCAAAACATTCTTCACACTCTTTTGTAAAAACAAATTTAACCCCTTTACGTGTGAGCTTTGTTAATGGGTTATCCAACCGGGAAAAATTCTGGACGAAACGTCGATAATAACCTGCCAAACCAATAAAACTGCATACCTCAGTTATACTCGTAGGTGCTGGCCATTCTTGGATTGCCTTGGTCTTAGAAGGTTCAACAAAGATTCCATATTTAGCGACAATATGGCCAAGAAAAGAAATCTCATGAAGCCAGGATTTACACTTTCTAAACTTCCCATATATTTTATGTCTTCTCAGAGTCTTCAGGATAATGCGCATGTGATTTTCATGATCTTTGTAGCTTTTTAAGTATACCAAGATATCATCAATAAATACCACCACAAATTCATCAAGATATTCCTTGAAAACTCTATTCATCAGATCCATGAATACAGAGGGTGCATTAGTCAATCCAAAAGGCATTACTGTAAATTCGTAATGCCCGTACCTAGTTCGAAATGCTGTCTTTGGAATGTCTTCCTTCTTCACACACAACTGATGGTATCCGGATCGAAGGTCAATCTTTGAAAAGTATTGAGCTCCATGCAGTTGGTCAAATAAATTATCAATGCGAGGTAAGGGATACTTTTTCTTTAATGTTTTAGCATTGATCTCCATGTAGTCGATACATAACCTCATAGATCCATCTTTTTTTTAACAAAAAGAATAGGGGCTCCCCATGGAGAAACACTAGGGCGAAGAAATCCCTTATTACTCAATTCCTCTAGTTGTTTCTTTAGTTCGACTAATTCCAGAGTGGCCATTCTATAAGGGGTCTTCAATATAGGCCTTGATCCAGGAATTAAATCAAATGGAAAATTCAACTTCTCGTTCTGGAGGATGTCTAGGTAAATCTTTCGGAAACACATCTACATATTCTTTCACAATAGGTACATCCTCTATTTGAACATTCCTTTCCTCACCAACAGTTATTTCATTCTCTTCCGCCCCAATAATTGAATTTAGGTGATCTACTGGGGGTGGATCTAGATAAGAATTAGGTGGTGACGATTCTTCTCTAAAGATAAGGTGTTCCTTATCATCATCATCAAAAATCGTAACCTCCTTCTTCTTACAATAAATCTTCGCATCATGGTCCGAAATCCAATCCATACTAAGGATTATATCAAACTCAATCATAGGTATGACGATGAGATCATCAGATAAAGAACATTTATGTGCTATAATGGGGACTGATTCACAAAACTTTGTTGCAATTATACTTCCCTTAGGAGTTTTAACTGACAACTCCCTTATTAAATAAAATTAGAAATATCTAATTTTCTTAGCAAACTGGGAAGATATGAAACAATGCGATGATCCAGAATAAAATAATGAATTTTCTAAAATAGAGGAAACCATTCAATTACCTACCACTACATCTTTTGGAGCTTCTACCTCAGCAGTAGTGATAACATAAGCTTGGCCTTGATCCCTTGGACTTTTCTGAGGTAAGTTCCCCTAACGGTTAGGACATTCATTTGCATAATGTCCTATCTCCCTGCAATTATAGCACTGAACATTGGTAGCTTCCTTCTTCCCTTTGCAATCACGAGCTTGGTGGCCTTTTTCACCACACTTGTAACAAGCACCCATTTCTTTCAAGCAAGTACCAGGGTGTTTCTTCCCACATTTACCACAAGATGGATATTCAACCTTCCCCTTATTCCCCTTATTTCCATTCCCAGATTGATCAGCAGATATCTTCTTCTCTTGCTTTGCTTTAAAGTCATAAGACTTAGAGAATTCTTTTTCGGTCTTGATAGCACATGAGACAATGTATTCGTACGACGAGAAGGATTGTGAGACTAATGCTCAATGGAGAAATGGTTTTAACCCATCAACGAAAATATCAATATTACTTCTTGGGTTATGTATATAATCTCCAACATACCTTGATAACCTTGTAAATTTAGCCTCATACTTTGTGACATTCTCATCCTCCTTTTGTCTCAGACTCAGAAATTGCCTTTCCATATCTGCTCGATGGCCATGAGGAAAGTATTTTTCTAAAAACAGATCTTTGAACTCCCTCTATTCCATATTTGATACTTCATCATATTACTTCGTGTTTTGAATCAATGACCACCATTGATCAGCATCTCCAGTGAGGCGGTAAACTGCCATGGTAACGTTTTCCCTTTCACTACTCCCCAAAGCCTGAAATATTTTCTCTAGGGAATTTATCCATTGCTCAGCTACTAAGGGATTTGTACTCCCATTGAACGTTGGTGGTTGTCTCTCATGAAGCGATCAAACATTGATCCTCCACATTGCAGATCAGGGTGCTCTATACGGGTAAGGTTATTAAACATAACCTGAGTGAGTTGTCCAAGTATGGTGATTAGCTGATCGGCACCAGTTGCATCACCGGCTCCATTATAATTATCTTGAGTAGGAGGGAAATCCCTATATGGAGTGCGCGCATTGATACGGTTTCCATTTCTTCCACTAGGCACCATTTCTAAACAATGGCATAAACTAGATCAGTTTATGAATCAAAATACATAATTCCATACTTATAAAACACTTAACATAAATTAAACTATTTATGGATATAATCCATAATCATAAAAATGTTTTCTTTGAGGAAGTATATACTCATAAACCCTTTATAATGATTTTTAAAGAAAATGAGATTTTTCCTAAGCATATCCCCCAGGAGTGTCGTAACCAAGAGTACAGCAAGGCCCGTTGTTGTGCACCAGTTCTCGTTCGAGTCTAGCTCAAAGCAGTGTTTTCGGGTTTTACCCCTAGGTACATCTGTGCCAGAGCCGCCTCTACCTGCTCGTATCCAGACAGGGATGTATTGCTCAGAAAACTCACAAAATCTCTACAATACCAAAATTCTAGGAAGTTCTTCTATACTAATCCTCAAAGTCCATCTTAGGTCTATGTGCTCTAATCATAGTTTATCTAAATCTAACTTCCAAGGTTTGTACTAAACTTCCTCCGATACCAACTATAACGCCCCGACCCCAGTTACCTAGAGTTGATGCATTATTACGTAACATTGGCATGATCACAAGAAAGATCAAATCTCAAAAGACCGATTTGTTTAGTAGCCTTGGTAACACTAGATATATTAATAAAGTTTAAATTACATCATAAAATGAAAATTACAACAATATAGTCTCCATATTCTACACTCTTATCCCATCATATTATCCCTGCAAGCCATTCATAAATTACTTCTTCACATCCTGGGAAAAATAAAACATAGAAAAGGGGTGAGCTCAAATGCCCAGTAAGGATAACAATATAGCGGAAACTTCCATAAATAAGAATAAACATTTAAGAAAATGTATAGCTAAAACAAAAGCCTTTTAAACTTTAACTTCAACATAGTATGGCAATAATTCCATTTACTTATTCACATGGATATTCTACTAATCTAATAATCACATACAATATCAATAACCACTTTCATAATGATGGAATGCATAATGCCAGACTATCATAACCAAATAGCCAATGCCTCGTTCCAAGACTACAAATAAGATTTTTCCAAGGCCTTGTACCAAGACACTAGTTTGTCTCATGAGACCTACCGATGCATCGAGGAGCTATAGCAGGCTCCACCCGTCATATATTAAGTCCAATGCATTCCCATATGAAAATATTTAAACATAACATAAACATTCGTATTAAAACTGGAATACGAAATGTAAATACTTTCACCATAAACCATGAAGGGTATAAAAATAACATATCCATAGTCAAACATATCTCAAAACCTTCAATACAATATGGAATTTTTGTTTCATAATAAATCAGCTTCAAATAAGCTTAAAATACATCAAAGGATGTTGACATAGATGAAATCAAAACTCTTTTTAGAGAAATATCTCTTTTTATTTTGAAATCATTTAAGAGTCATATAAAATAAAACATTTTCTTTGAAAATATTCTTATATGCTTGTAAGGGAAGCTTCGACGATTTTATAATGGTGGAAAATAGCCGCACCTGCCGTATAAGTTAAAAAACATTCTTACCTTAATTCTGTCGAAAAGGTTAAAAAGCACCTTGTTTGGAAAACGACGGAATGATTCCCTTATAAACCTCTTATAAAAAGTCAAACAAGGGTATAAATGACTTTAACCCATATTCTAGTAAATAGTAAAAATGTTTTGAAATACATTTTTAAGAAACATGGATGTGGATGATAAAGAAGTCCCAATAGATTATTACGTATAAACAACCTTGGATAGTGAAGAGATTGCGAAATAAACCCTTATCTTGTACTTTTCCTTGGTTGGGGGTAGGTTAACCTCCTGTATAATGGTGAAATAATTGTTATTAAATTATACAAGAATCATATATATTAATATGATATCATATATCATCTTTTAACATTGATTTGTTAATAATATCTTAGTATTATCATTGTTTTGGGTGTTAACTTACTCGTTTTCTTTTATATTTTTTGCTATGTAAGACATGTTTGTCATGGATAGTTTGTATCTTAATCATATAAATAATGATATCAAGTCTCTGGATACTATTATTAATCATCAAATGAGAATTAGACTTGAATGGATACAAGGGAGGATGAATCTCATCACGTTCATGGAGACGGTAGTCCGTACGTATGCACGAGCGACAATATCATTCTTTTGATATTAAAATAATATATAATTGGATGGTATATCATATATAAAGAATAATTATCATGTAATATTTATTATTTACATGAATTAAAAATCATTATTATACCCATCCAAATAATAATATATTGAATAACAATTACAGCACAACGTGGAGACAGTAAGTCGTACGTACGCACGTATGGTGACATGTCATTAGAAGGATGGATAGAATACTGAATATGGTTGTACCATATTTATAATAATATTACAGTATATAGGAGATACTGGATTCATTATTTTAGAATGAGAATAACAAAGAAAGAAGAAGTTGAAGAAGAAATGAATTTGAAAAAGGGTGGTGAAAACACTACAAGAAAACGGCCGTTTCGCGGCGGTTTTTTCGCGGCGGTTTAAAAACCGCCCCGAAAAAACCGCCGCGAAATGCCAAAATTTTATTTTTTTTTATTTTTTTTAATTTTATTCGAGGATTAGCGGCAGTTTCGGTAAAACCGCAGCGAAATGAAATGAAAAAATATAAAAACATGAGAAACCCCGAAATCACTAAAACGACCATTACTTTTGATCGGGCGTCCGTTGAAGCGCCACGACCAGTCAAATCGAAGCTCATGAAGAGATATAGAGGCACATATAATCAAAACCGTGAGACGGTCTAAGGTGAAGAAGATATTAGAGTTATAAGAAAGTTGAAAAAAGTTCTCCAGCTTCAAACGGCCATAACTTTCGCTCCGGGTGTCCGTTTGGGCTCTACCACATATCAAATCGAAGCCAGCGAAGATATATACACACTATTTTGACACAAGAAAGATTATGTCATGTTTTTTGACCCCAAAAACCCCTCCAAAGGTCTCCAAAACCCCGTTTACGTCACCGGTGTCCCGTCGAACTTGTCTTCAAACGGACCTAACTTTCGATCCGCGTGTCAGTTCGGCCTCCTCCACCTGCCAGATCATAGCTCGTTTCATGAGCTTTAGTTTGACTGGTCGCAACGCCCACATGCACTCCTAGATCATATGTTATGGAATTTTTAGTGGGTATCGGGTTTGTTATGTTTTTCAATGCCTCGTTTCTAGCACCCGTTCCCCGTCAGCTTTTTTAAATGGCCATAACTTCGGACCCGCCTGTCCATTCGGACTCTTTCACCTTTCAGGTCGAAGATCGTTTTAGGATCTTTGATTTGACAGGTCGCGGATCTAAAACAGACTCTCGGATCATAAGTTATCTACGTTAATGTGAGTCCAATGTTTTTGTCTCTTTATGACCGTTTTGACGGGTTTTAACAGTTGCTCCATTTATTTCTATTTATTTGGGTTTCCATGACTTGTTAACTTTATCAATGGTTTTTTATGGGTTATTATGATGATTATGTTTAATTATTATGGAGTTTTCCAGTGTTGCCATGAGTTTTCATGTGTTCTCATTCTTTTTAATGCCTCATTCTTCATATGCTTCTCCATCATTTTTCATGAGTTTTCATGATTTTTCAACCCTTATCACGTCTTTTCATAATTTTTCATGTGTTTCCTTTATTATTTATTATTTATTATTTATTATTTATAATATAATATAATTTATTTATTATCTATTATTTGTAACTGGTTATTTATTATTTATTATTTATTATTTATATTTATTAATTATTTATGTTTATTTATTATTTATTATTTATTATTTATTATTTACATTTATTTATTATTTATTATTTATATTTATTTATTATTTATTATTTCTTATTTCTTATTTATATTTATTTATTATTTATTATTTATTATTTATATTTATTTATAATTTATAATTTATAATTTATAATTTATAATTTATTATTTATTATTTATTATTTATTTTTATTTATTATTTATATTTATTTATCATTTATTATTTATTATTTATTATTTATTATTTATTATTTATATTTATTTATTTATTATTTATTATTTATTATTTATTATTTAATATTTATTATTCATTATTGATTATTTATTATTCATTATTTATTATTTATTATTTATTATTTATATCTATTATTTATTATTTATTATTTATTATTTATATCTATTATGTATTTATTATTTATTATTTATATCTATTATTTATTATTTATTATTTAGTATTTATTATTTATTATTCATTATTGATTATTGATTATTGATTATTGATTATTGATTATTTATATTTATTTATTATTTATTATTTATTATTTATTATTTATTATTTATTATTTATTTATTATTTATTATTTATTATTTATATTTATTTATTATTTATTATTTATTATTTATTATTTAATATTTAATATTTAATATTTAATATTTAATATTTAATATTTATTAATTATTATTTATATTTATTTATTAATTATTATTTATATTTATTTATTATTTATTATTTATTTATTATTTAATAATTATTATTTATTATTTATATTTACTTATTATTTATTATTTATATTTATTTATTAATTATTATTTATATTTATTTATTATTTATTATTTATTATTTATTATTTATATTTATTTATTTATTTATTTATTATTTATTATTTATTATTTATTATTTATTATTTATTATTGATTATTGATTATTGATTATTGATTATTGATTTTTTATTATTTATTATTTTTTATTTATATCTATTATTTATTATTTATTATTTATTATTTATATCTATTATGTATTTATTATTTATTATTTATTATTTATTATTTATTATTTATTATTTATTATTTATTATTTATTATTTATTATTTATTATTTATTATTTATTATTTATTATTTATATTTATTTATTATTTATTATTTATATTTATTTATTTATTATTTATTATTTATTATTTATTATTTAATATTTGTTATTCATTATTGATTACTGATTATTGATTATATTTTATTTATTATTTATTATTTATATCTATTATTTATTATTTGTTATTTATTATTTATTATTTATTATTTATTATTTATTATTTATTATTTATTATTTATTATTTATTATTTATTATTTATATTTATTATTAATTTATGTTTATATGTTATTTTTTATTTATTATTTATTAATTATATTTACTTATTATTTATTATTTATTATTTATTATTTATTATTTATTATTTATTATTTATTATTTATTATTAATTATTTATTATTAATTATTTATTATTTATATTTATTTTTTATTTATTTTTTATATTTATTTATTATTTATTAATTATATTTATTTGTTATTTATTATTTATTATTTATTATTTATATTTATTTATTATTTATTATTTATTATTTATTATTTATTATTTATTTATATTGAATTATTATTTGTTATTTATATTTATTTATTATTTATTATTTATTATTTATTATTTATTATTCCTTATTCCTTATTTATTATTTATTATTTATTATTTATTATTTATAATTATTGAGTTTATATCTATTATTTATGTATTTTTTTTTTCAATTAATATATATAAGTATATTAAATTCTGTCTATTAACCACATGATGAGCTTGCTGGAGTGGTAAAGTTTTTGGAAAATATGCAAGAGGTTAGGGGTTCAAATCTCATCAAACGCAGAATTTCTTTATATTGCCTGTGCATGTGCATGTGCATGTGCATGAGATGTGCATGCATGGATAAATAAAGTAAATAAAATAATACGAAATATAATAAATAAAAAATATGTAACACCCCGAGCTTCCACGATACGCTTCTCATTTAATAATGCAATAGCTCGCGTTGTACGCAAATTCGAGTTCTAAAACACCGCGACTAATCAATGTAGCCGTTATGAATAGTAATAACCACTTTTTAAAATTATAGAAATTTAATATTTCAAAATGGACTTCATTTTTGTATTGGTAATATCGAAATTATCCTTAGTTGAATTTTTTGTAACTTTCTGAGAACTTTCGATTTTTTTATGAATAGTGAAAAATACTTAAAAACAACATTTTTAATCAAAATAATTTATAGTGATAAATTATACTATTTAGTGGTTTTAAAGTATAATTAGAATATATTTTTACCATTTTATCCAATGGTGGTCATTAGAATTAATTTAACATTGAAATTGGACATAAACAATTGCTAATCTTTTGATATAAATTGTTTCTTAAAAACACGCTATTTGTTGTGACAACGGGAATTAATTATAAAATTAACTAATGCAACTTATATGTTTGGAATTTTGTAAAATAGACATCATTTTTGAATTCGGAATATCAATTATAGCTTAGGGTGAAATTTTGGCCTTGTTCTGAAAAACATCAATTTTCGATGAATAGTGAAACCACTAAGTGGTAGTTAAATAACTGATTTTTTGTTTAAATGAAATATTACCACTTCTGTGATTTGATTTCCAAAAATCCGACATACATGGTTGTCATTAAGAAGTAAAATGTGGTTCAATGAGATCAAAATAATTTTTTGGTGAATAGTAACTTATAAGTTCTTAATCGCGATTAGAGGTAATTAGTGTAGTTTAAGGTAAAAATAATGTTTTAATAATATGAGATGAGCTTGACACTTGTCCTACTCCTATTGGATGAGTCATGGCCGACCAAGACAACCCATGAGTCAACTTGGGGACCCCATGGAGCCACTTTGGTTGGAAAATGACATTAATATATATATATTTAATGTTAAAATTAAATTGACACAAACATGAGTTCTTTTACTAAAACAGTTTTTAAGTGGGGTTACACAAGTCCAAATTTTGATTATAAATATTCATTAGAAAGATAAAACTATTTCCTACATCATAGTATTTTTTTTATAATTTTTAGACATTAAATAAACTAAATTAATTATGACAACACGATGATGCAGCGATGACCTCATTATTTAACGATTTAAATAAAATGTAAAGATAATGTAAAATCCAAAGCGTACACTTGTCAAAAACCTATTGGATGAGTAGATTTCGAACCCTTATCATCTTATCCTCGAATTATATAAGTGTGGGACCTCTAAAATCCGAAACTCATTTTATAATAAAGTGACTTTTCTTTACTTTCCAAGAGTGCCCCTCCTCTCCACTTATAAAAGGCCCCCACCTCTCCCACCTCATTTACACTTTCAAGCCATTTGGCTCTGCCAACCTCCTCCAAAATACTCTCCCAACTTCCCCCTCTTACTTCTAGAAGCCTCACTTTGGGCAGAACTCTTCCCAAGGAAGCCTTTGGCTCAAATCAAAAAGAGTTACCCGATTTTTAGGTAATGTCTTCTCTAATGTTGTTTTGTTTTGTTTTTCTTCTCCAACCCCATAAAATATTTTTATTCATTTCTTTTGTAACAACAACAGTATCCTCAATATACTAGGATGTTTTTATAAGATGGATTCGAGCTACACTTACACACACCTACATCTAATGGTTAAAGAACATACAGTTTCTGTGGATGGCGAATTTCTGCCTCACGAAACGATGATTGTTAAACACTCATATAACACCTTCAAAGGTGGCCATTAAGATGTCACTATTTTTATATATGATATATAATATGTTTATATTTTACTTATGCTTCTGTATTTCTCATTTATGGCATACTTTATGATTTCCATTATGGGTAAAACGCGATAATTTCATTTTAGGAAGTGCGGACTACCGCCCCCTCAAAGTGATTTGAATCATTAATGCCATATGTGGGATGTATAAAGGATGGAGTAAATGCTATTATACACTATATTATACTGTAATTATATTATACATTTATATCATTATGATTTTGTTCCATTAAATATGAAATTGAAATGAAAGTAGCGTTCATGCGTACGTACGGCTTACCATCTCCATGAACGATGCATTTCATTTCTTACCTCTAAATGTTACGTAATATTATAAATGAATGTATATACTGGATATATAAGATATATAGGATATCTAAATCATGAATATAATTCTGGAGATAATGGATATTCTACCACATAAACAACTTGTAATTATAAGAAGTTTATTGTTGACTCAAGTACCAAAGATCGGAAAAACAACCGTTATTAACTTAAATAATTACATAATGTTCATATCATAGTAATAAGTGATATAATAAGGATAATGAAATTGAAAATGGTTCTTAATAAGGTATATATTAACTCTAGTTTATTATTCAGGAGGTTAAAGAACGGTTGAGTCAAGTCAGACACAAGGTAAGGGAACTTCTTAACCCAATTTCCATTCTTTGGGTTAATCTCCTACTTTCAAATTATGTCATGATATTATTATGTACTATCTTGTATTTGTAAATTATGTATGTGTACTTATAGTGAATACACATAATAGATTTGTTTTATTTTATAAATATGATCTTTGTAAGGGAATTCCTTAACCCAACTTCCATACTTTGGGTTAATCTCCTAATTTCAAATTATGTCATGATATTATTATGTATTATTTTGTATTTTTACTTTCTTTATGTGTACCTATTGTGAATACACACAATAGATCTATTTTATTTTAAAAATGATCTTTTTAAGGACATCGTCTTAATCTCCTTTCATTGAGGCATATTTGGTTTTATACACAACTTTCTTTTATACGGTGTATAAACCCCTTTGACTTTTACATTTAGTCAAAAGGTTTTCTTTTATAATTATGTAATTTTTAAATGATTTCAAAAAATAGATATTTATCTCCAATATATGAAAATCCAGTGCAAATGTATACATATTTAACGCAAGCTTAAAAATGTTTTCAGAAAACTCGACTCTCGATTGTGGTAGTCAGGAAGGGATTGGGCGTGGACCCATCATGGCCTGTAATTAGTCGAGAAGTCTCAGAATTAGTTATTTTGTTTTCAGAATCTTGCATAATGTTTTCAAAAAAACACTGGAGTATATTTGAGCAATTTTAAACGTAATTATCTTCTAAAAAATTTTCATCGGTAGGTCTCATGAGACAACTAGAAGTGGAATTGGCCGAGGCCCTTTCCCAATTTGATTTATGGTTTTGGCCGAGGCCTTAATCATTTTAGACGTCTTGGCCGAGGCCTTGACAAAATGTTTCAGAATGTCTGGAATTATACATTCCCTCACTATGAAAGTGGTTATTAATATTGCATGTGATTATTCGACCAGTAGAATATCCATGTGAAGAAGTAAATGGCATTATCTCATTTTACTTTTGCCATATTATGTTGAAGTTCATGTTTAAAAGGATTTTTTTTAGTTATACATTGCCTTAAATGTTAATGTTTATTTATGAAAGCTTTCGCATTATTGTTATCCTTACTGAGCATCTGAGCTCACCCCTTTCAATGTTTTAATATTTTCCAGGATGTGAAGAAGTATTTTATGAATGACCTGCAGGGATAGTCCGAAGAGGATAGAAGTGTGGACTATGGAGACTATGTTATTGTAGTTTTTCACTTTATGATGTAATGTAACGTTTACGAATTTATCTAGTGTTTCCAAGGCTACTAAACTAATCGGTCATTCGAGACTTGATCTTTTGTGATCATGCCAATGTTACGAAGTAATGCACCGACTCTGGGTAGCTGGGTTCGGGGCGTTACAGTTGGTATCAGAGGAAGTTTAGTACAAACCTTGGAAGCTAGATTTAGATAAACTCTGATTAGAGCACGTAGACCTAATATGAACTTTGAGGATTAGTATAGAAGAACTTCCTAGAATTTTGGTATTGTAGAGATTTTGTGAGTTTTCCGAGCAATACATCCCTGTCTGGATACGAGCAGGTAGAGGCGGCTCTGGAACAGATGTTCCTAGGGATAAAACCCGAAAACACCGCTTTGAGCTAGACTCGAACGGGAACTGGTGCACGACAACGGTCCTTGCTCCACTCTTGGTTACGACACTCCCGGGGGATATGCTTAGGATAACTCTCATTTTCTTTACAAATAATTATGAAGGGTTTATGAGTATATACTTCCTCAAAGAAAACATTTTTATGATTATGGATTATATCCATAAATAGTTCAATTTATGTTAAGTGTTTTATAAGTATGGGATTATGAATTTTGATTCATAAACTGATCTAGTTTATGCCATTGTTTAGAAATGGAGCCTAGTGGAAGAAATGGAAACCATATCAATGCACGCACTCCATGTAGGGATTGCCCTCCTGCTCAAGATAATTATGGTGGAGCTAGTGATACAACTGGTGCTGATCAGCTTCTCACCGTACTGGGACAACTCACGCAGGTTATGAATAATAACCTTACTCGTATAGAGAACCCTGATCCGCAACGTGGAGGATCAATGCTAGACCGTTTCATGAGGAAACAACCACCAACCTTCAATGGGAGTACAAATCCTATAGTAGCTGAGCAATGGATAAATTCCTTAGAGAAAATATTCCATGCCTTGGGGAGTAGTGAAAGAGAGAAAGTTGTCATGGCAGTTTACCGCCTCACTGGAGATTCCGATCAATGGTGGTCACTAATTCAAAACACAAAGGAAGATGATGAATTAACAAACATGGAATGGAAAGAGTTCAAAGAGATGTTCTTAGAAAAATACTTTCCTCAAGACCATCGAGCGGATATGGAAGGGCAATTTCTGAGTCTGAGGCAGAAGGAGGATGAGAATGTCGCAATTTATGAGGCTAACTTTACAAGGTTAGCGAGGCATGCTGCCGATTATATACGTAACCCAAGGAGTAAGATTGATCATTTCTTTGATGGGTTAAAACCATTTCTCCATCGAGCTTTAGTATCACAATCCTTCTCATCATACGAAGATATTGTCTCGTGTGCTATCAATACAGAAAAGGAATTCTCTAAGTCTTATGACAACAAAGTAAAGCAAGAGAAGAAGAGAATGGTGGAACAAGAGACAGATAAAGGGAAAAAGGGAAAGAAGGATTTTCCATTATGTGATAATTGTGGGAAGAATCACCCTGGTACTTGCCTAAAAGGAATGGGAGTTTGTTATAAATGTGGAGAAAAGGGTCACCAGGCTCGTGATTGCAAGGGAATGAAAGAGGCTATCAAAGTTGAATGCTACAATTGTAGGGAAATGGGGCATTATGCAAATGAATGTCCTAAGCGTCAAGGAAACTTACCTCAGAAAAGGCCAAGGGATCAAAGACAATCTTATGCTGTTACTACAGTTGAAGCAGAATAATTAATGTATTGGTGCTTTTGGACTCAAGGATTATATTCTGGTTATAAGAATAATGTGATATATATAAAGATTGTACTGCAGTACTTTTTGATTTCAGTAAGGTTTTAATATGACTAAGGTAATCATATTTTTAGTATGTGACAATAAGAGAAACTTTTCTTTGTTTGGGGAATCTGATGTTACAATTGATTTTGGAATTTAGAGACCTTTTAGAGAAAGTCTGGACGAAGGTATTTTGGATAACTATTAAGGTTGGAATGGATTAAGTTGAACCATGGATAGTATTGTTTAAGGTTAAAGCATTTCGGAAGATTATTTTTGGAATATTATGATACTATAGTTTTAAGAAAAGGACAACCTGCAGGGTGGGGCATAACCCGTCGCGTCGGACAAAGCTGCAGGAATCGAACCCACAACCATAGTGCGACAAGCCTTTATTTCCTACCACTAGCCTACAGGAAGTCCCTGGTTATTACAAAATCATTTTACTAATCTAAATGGTATGTGTTAACATTTGGAACCTTATACAATTAGGATAAATATAATATTTTTGAGTTCCGTTACCATTTGGAGTAAAAGTTGGGTTTGTGGTAAAAATTTATTAACGAATTAAAGTATACATAACAAGTATGTATATTCCCTTACGTTCTTAGTAAATCTCCTAAATATATTCCTCAACATTATAAAAGGTAACTTAAAACAAAAATGTTGTCGGTTAACTTTTCCAACTGGGGATTCAATGACCGTTTAACCAATCACAAGTTTGTGATTTTCTTGTGGTTAAACTTTCTCCTAATCCTGTTTTCTATAACTCTCCATCAGACCTTGATGGTTTGTTTTTCTTCCATATCCATATTTTCGTAGAATCCTAGAATGGGCTATATCGGGTGACCTTTGTACTTATCTTGCTTTCTTTTAATGTTATATATTTATTAACCTTATTTTCGATGTGGGTTATCCTCAAAGGTATTTTCTCTTTTCAACCTTTTATTTTCAAAGAAAAATTTCAAATTGCGAGGATGCAATTTATTGAAGGAGGGGAGAATGTAACACCCCGAGCTTCCACGATACGCTTCTCATTTAATAATGAAATAGCTTGCGTTGTACGCAAATTCGAGTTCTAAAACACCGCGACTAATCAATGTAGCCGTTATGAATAGTAATAACCACTTTTTAAAATTATAGAAATTTAATATTTCAAAATGGACTTCATTTTTGTATTCGTAATATCGAAATTATCCTAAGTTGAATTTTTTGTAACTTTCTGAGAACTTCCGATTTTTTTATGAATAGTGAAAAATACTTAAAAACAACTTTTTTAATCAAAATAATTTATAGTGATAAATTATACTATTTAGTGGTTTTAAAGTATAATTAGAATATCTTTTTACCATTTTATCCAATGGTGGTCATTAGAATTAATTTAACATTGAAATTGGACATAAACAATTGCCAATCTTTTGATATAAATTGTTTCTTAAAAACACGCTATTTGTTGTGACAGCGGGAATTAATTATAAAATTAACTAATGCAACTTATATGTTTGGAATTTTGTAAAATAGAAATCATTTTTGAATTCGGAATATCAATTATAGCTTAGGGTGAAATTTTGGCCTTGTTCTGAAAAACATCAATTTTTCATGAATAGTGAAACCACTAAGTGGTAGTTAAATAACTGATTTTTCGTTTAAATGAAATATTACCACTTCTGTGATTTAATTTTCAAAAATCCGACATACATGGTTGTCATTAAGAAGTAAAATGTGGTTCAATGAGATCAAAATAATTTTTTGGTGAATAGTAACTTATAAGTTCTTAATCGCGATTAGAGGTAATTAGTGTAGTTTAAGGTAAAAATAATGTTTTAATAATATGATATGAGCTTGAAACTTGTCCTACTCCTATTGGATGAGTCATGACCGACCAAGACAACCCATGAGTCAACTTGGGGACCCCATGAAGCCACTTTGGTTGGAAAATGACATTAATATATATATATATATTTAATGTTAAAATTAAATTGACACAAACATGAGTTGTTTTACTAAAACATTTTTTAAGTGGGGTTACACAAGTCCAAATTTTGATTATAAATATTAATTATAAAGCTAAAACGATTTCCCACATCGTAGTAGTTTTTTTATAATTTTTAGACATTAAATAAATTAAATTAATTATGACAACATGATGATGCAGCGATGACCTCATTATTTAATGATTTAAATAAAATGTAAAGATAATGTAAAATCCAAAGCATACACTTGTCAAAAACCTATTGGATGAGTAGATTTAGAACCCTTATCATCTTATCCTCGAATTATATAAGTGTGGGACCTCTAAAATCCGAAACTCATTTTATAATAAAGTGACTTTTCTTTACTTTCCAAGAGTGCCCCTCCTATCCACTTATAAAAGGCCCCCACCTCTCCCACCTCATTTACACTTTCAAGCCATTTAGATCGGCCAACCTCTGTGAAAATACTCTCCCAACTTCCCCCTCTTACTTCTAGAAGCCTCACTTTGGGCAGAACTCTTCCCAAGGAAGCCTTTGGCTCAAATCAAAAAGAGTTACCCGATTTTTAGGTAATGTCTTCTCTAATGTTGTTTTGTTTTGTTTTTCTTCTCCAACCCCATAAAATATTTTTATTCATTTCTTTTGTAACAACACTAGTATCCTCAATATACTAGGATGTTGTTATAAGATGGATTCGAGCTACACTTACACACACCTACATCTAATGGTTAAAGAACATACAGTTTCTGTGGATGGCGAATTTCTGCCTCACGAAACGATGATTGTTCAACACTCATTTAACACCTTCAAAGGTGGCCATTAAGATGTCACTATTTTTATATATGATATATAATATGTTTATATTTTACTTATGCTTCTGTATTTCTCATTTATGGCATACTTTATGATTTCCATTATGGGTAAAACGCGATAATTTCATTTTAGGAAGTGCGGACTACCGCCCCCTCAAAGTGATTTGAATCGTTAATGCCATATGTGGGATGTATAAAGGATGGAGTAAATGCTATTATACACTATATTATACTGGAATTATATTATACATTTATATAATTATGATTTTGTTCCATTAAATATGAAATTGAAAAGAAAGTAGCGTTCATGCGTACGTACGGCTTACCGTCTCCATGAACGGTGCATTTCATTTCTTACCTCTAAATGTTACGTAATATTATAAATGAATGTATATACTGGATATATAAGATATATAGGATATCTAAATCATGAATATAATTCTGGAGATAATGGATATTCTACCACATAAACAACTTGTAATTATAAGAAGTTTATTGTTGACTCAAGTACCAAAGATCGGCAAAACAACCGTTATTAACTTAAATAATTACATAATGTTAATATCATTGTAATAAGTGATATAATAAGGATAATGAAATTGAAAATGGTTCTTAATAAGGTATTTATTAACTCTAGTTTATTATTCAGGAGGTTAAAGAACGGTTGAGTCAAGTCAGACACAAGGTAAGAGAACTTCTTAACCCAATTTCCATTCTTTGGGTTAATCTCCTACTTTCAAATTATGTCATGATATTATTATGTAATATCTTGTATTTGTACATTATGTATGTGTACTTATAGTGAATACACATAATAGATTTATTTTATATTATAAATATGATCTTTGTAAGGGAATTCCTTAACCCAACTTCCATACTTTGGGTTAATCTCCTACTTTCAAATTATGTCATGATATTATTATGTATTATTTTGTATTTTTACTTTCTTTATGTGTACCTATAGTGAATCCACAAAATAGATCTATTTTATTTTAAAAATGATCTTTTGAAGGACATCGTCTCAATCTCCTTTCATTGAGGCATATTTGGTTTTATACACAACTTTCTTTTATACGGTGTATAAACCCCTTTAACTTTAACGTTTAGTCAAAAGGTTTTCTTTTATAATTATGTAATTTTTAAATGATTTCAAAAAAGAGATATTTATCTCCAATATATGAAAATCCAGTGCAAATGTATACATATTTAATGCAAGCTTAAAAATGTTTTCAGAAAACCTGACTCTCGAGTGTGGTAGTCAGGAAGGGATTGGGCGTGGACCCATCATGGTCTGTAATTAGTCGAGAAGTCTCAGAATTAGTTATTTTGTTTTCAGAAGCCTGCATAATGTTTTCAGAAAAACACTAGAGTATATTTGAGCAATTTTAAACGTAATTATCTTCTAAAAAATTTTCATCGGTAGGTCTCATGAGACAACTAGAAGTGGAATTGGCCGAGTCCCTTTCCCAATTTGATTTATGGTTTTGGCCGAGGCCTTAATCATTTTAGACGTCTTGGCCGAGGCCTTGACAAAATGTTTCAGAATGTCTGGCATTATACATTCCCTCATTATGAAAGTGGTTATTGATATTGCATGTGATTATTCGACCAGTAGAATATCCATGTGAAGAAGTAAATGGCATTATCTCATTTTACTTTTTCCATATTATGTTGAAGTTCATGTTTAAAAGGCTTTTGTTTTAGTTATACATTGCCTTAAATGTTAATGTTTATTTATGAAAGCTTCCGCATTATTGTTATCCTTACTGAGAATCTGAGCTCACCCCTTTCAATGTTTTAATATTTTCCAGGATGTGAAGAAGTATTTTATGAATGACCTGCAGGGATAGTCCGAAGAGGATAGAAGTGTGGACTATGGAGACTATGTTATTGTAGTTTTTCACTTTATGATGTAATGTAACGTTTACGAATGTATCTAGTGTTTCCAAGGCTACTAAACTAATCGGTCTTTCGAGACTTGATCTTTTGTGATCATGCCAATGTTACGAAGTAATGCACCGACTCTGGGTAGCTGGGGTCGGGGCGTTACAAAATAAATACGAAATACAATAAATAAAAAATAAATACGAAATAAAAAAAATAAAAAATAAAAACGAAATAAAATAAATAAAATAAATAAATAAAATAAATAAATAAAATAAATAAATAAAATAAATAAATAAAATAAAATAAAATAAATAAATAAAATAAATAAATAAATAAATACGAAAAATAAAATAAATAAATAAATAAATAAATGTGAAAAATAAATAAATAAAATAAATAAAATAAATAAATAAATAAAATAAATAGATAAAATAAATACATAAATAAATAAAATAAATAAATAAATAAATACGAAATAAATAAATAAATACGAAATAAATAAATAAATAAATACGAAAAATAAATAAATAAATAAATAAATAAGTAAATATATAAATATATAAAATTAAAAATAAAAAAAATAACAAAAATAACAAAAAAATAAAAAAAATAAAAAAACCGCCGCTAAATCATTTAGAGGTCGTTTAAACCGCCGCTAAAAAACCACGGCAAAACGTTCTGCGACGGTTTTGAAAACCGCTGCGAATAGTTTCCCGACGCACGATTTCGTGGCGGTTTTTCAAAACTGCCGCCAATCGATTGAGCAGCGGTTTAAACTGCCGCTGAATGTCTTTTTTTCCATAGTGAAACATTACCTCTTCTTCGGGTTCTTCCTTTTGATTTGATCAAAAGGACTCCTTAGGTTGGCTTTCTGACTAAAGAAAGACCTTTAGGATAAAGTGAGGTAAGTTGAGAGAGTATTTGGGCAGGGGTTGGCCGAACCAAAAGGCTTTGAATGTGTGAATTAGTGAGAAGGGAGAGTGTCCTTTTATAAGAGGGGTGAGGGGCACCTTTGGAAAAGCTAGAAATATTATTTTATAATAAATTCATATTCGGTTTCTAATGGATTCAAAGTGGGTTATTTAAATTTTAAGGTGGGGATGGTCGAAAACCACTCAACCAATAGAATTTAGACAGGTTTGGGTTACTATATTAACCTTATCTTTAAGTATTAACTCTTTGTTAATTAATTTCACTTTTACAATGTCTCTTTGTATTTTTATATTATATGGTTAATAAAATTACTATATACATCCAAGCGACCCCCCAAGTGGTCCATTAATGATACACCTATCATGATATAAGTCTCTTGGCCGAACCTTAGATTTTTTGGAATTTAATATCAATTAATAATATAATATTTTTTTAAAAACTCTTTTTTGTCAATTTTGACACTATTCAATAATTGATTTTTGTAAAACTCATAACAGAATGATTACTTCAAACAGAGTTAATTAAATAAATCCTAGCATGTCATATTATCCTAGAAAATTAGTATAATTCATAAAAAGTCTGAAATTATATTTATTTGGGTGTTTATAATATCAATTATTTTAATTTCTTATTAATTTAGTAATTACTGCATCACCATTGTGTCATAAATAAAATAAATTATATAATGTCTAAAAATTATAAATAAAATATCATTATGTAGGAAATATTTTTATCTTTCTAATGAATATTTATAGTCAAAAATCCAACATATATAACCCTATGTAAACTTTTTTTCTAAAAGATATATGCTTATGCCATTTTTGTATTTATATTAACTTAATTAAAATAAAGTGTCCCTATCACCTACCAGTGGCTCCATGGGGTCCCAAAATCGACCCAAAGATGCCCATGGTCGGACATGTATCCACCAATAATGTTAGGACACGTTTTAGGGTAATTTAGTATTATTATAATATTAATGTTTAACCCTTATTTACTGGATTTACCCTTAACCATGGTAAATAAAATATTTACCTAAGTAATTATTCAAAATGTCCAAAAATAAAAGTTACCTATTTACACAATATAAACATATTGATTCCAAATGTGGAATCCATTTTTCCAAAATCAAAACACAGAAGTGGCAGAAATTAATTTAAAATTAATTCCCGTTGTTAAAACAAAAACTGTGTTTTTAATAGATAATAACTATCAAAAGATTGACACTTGTTTATGTCCGGTTTAATTGTAAAATTATGTACAATGACCAACATTGTATTAAATGGTAAAAAAATATTCTAAATATACTTTAAAACCACTCAAATTCATAATTTATCAATATAAATTATTTCCATTAAAATAGTTGTTTTTAATTAAAATTTAGTAATTTTTACTATTCATCAAAATATAAATGTTATCCGAAAAGTTCCAAAATTTCACCCTAAGATAAATTCGATATTCCGAATCCAAAAATGAAGTCTATTTTGAGAGATAAAATTTATAAAATTTCAAAAATTAGGTTTTACTATTCATAACGGCTAGTTTGATTGGTTGTGGTGTGTTAGAACTCAATGTTGCGTACAACACACGCTATCGCATTATTCAAAGAGAAGCATACTGTAGAAGCTTGGGGTGTTACAAATCATTTCTATTTATGTGGTCATCAGAGGAGGGTGTTCTGTAAGGTGTCGAGCCTTATGTTTCAAGAATATTTATGGGTGAGACTACCATGTGGAATGATGAATCAATAATTTCTCGGATAAATTATGTCATGAAATTTTAATAATTCTACTATATATCAAAATTACAAAAAAATTATATTAATATATGGAATTGAATTAGTAATTTGGAAGCACATGAGTATTTAGTTTCATGAAACCAAATCTTATGTCGGGTGTTTTAATAATGACTACTTGAATTTTGAATCATTATCCATAGAAGAAATTGTAGTGACGATATGTCAACAAGGCAACTAATTTTATCTCACTCCCATAGTTAAGGGAGCACTGAATCAAGGGGCTCTTGAAGAAGGGAATATTTATGAGACTCCCTTAGCATGGTCTGAGTAGAATTAGTAGAATGTTTGTTATCAGGAGACTTTAGGTCAAACCTCATAGATCTACAATTTCTTGGAGGAATCCACCCAAGACACTAATCCATCAATGGTTGAGTTCCACCAAATGCTCAAACCTTCCCCTATATTATTCATAAATTGTTTGGTTGATGATTAAAATGAGTAATATAAATTATCTAGTGCCATCAAAATCAGTTTCCATGCCTATGGGATGATATTTCATACCAATTCATCCAATATTAGAAATCTAATATAGTATTATACTAGAGGGAGAATAGAAAGATTCCTTACTGATTTATCTAATTGAAGTAAACATCTATTCCTATGATAGGGTTTCAGAGTCATACATGGAGACAAAAAATACCCCTCATACCACATGTCTTTCCATCTGGAAAGAAATCTCAATTATAATCTCTAAGAAAACCCTTGAGGTCCTACACATGTGAATTCATTGACTTCCATTCCTATTTGAAATGTTGTGGAATAGTTGATTTGATCACTGTATGATACATACCTCCATGAAGGAGACCATTCAATAATGAGAGAGGTAACATGTGCTCTAATAAAACCTCATAAAAAAAATCTTCTTGTTATCATATATTATATCTGAGATGCATTATCCAATGTGGAATCTAAGCATTGTAATAAATTAATTGAATATAAAAAACTGATTAATGAGAAATCCATCTAAATATCACACCTTTAGCAAGAAAAGTGTAATGATTAAGTGGATCTCATAAAAATTAATCATTTTATATAAGGATCTAAAATTGATGGATCAACTTCATTGTGACCACAGTGGAGGAACTCCACATGGTCTTGGAGTTCCAGGCTGTCCAACTAGCTGAGCTTCGACATGCAGTTGATGGGGCATGGGAGCCTATCCAACTAACGCATAATTTTGCTGATGGTATTCTGTAAAGTATGAAATTTAAACTCCAAATTATGAAAACTACTCTGATTTTTTTACCTCATAATTTAAAAGGTTTCTATTTCAAATAATCTATGTCTTCATCCTTGTTTTCCTTCAATGATTATACCATAACATCGATGATGTATTTCCTAGACATAAATCTATCACCAATGATTCGTGCCCATTATGATAGGGATGGGGAGAAGCTCTAATTTTTTCATAGTCTATTGGGCCAGGTGAGCATAGTTCTATTGTCACTGGAGTCATATGAAATACCCTATGGACATTGTGTCCTTTTCTTCATCACCCTAATTTTTTTCCTAAGTCCAATATAAAGAATCCTTAACATGTGAGATATTGATTTTTATTAGGCATCTCTTTGTAGGTTTTCACCACAATATGTTTTTTTCCTTCTATATTTTTATAACATTATTCCTTTATAAACCATATAGAGAATAGTTCTAGTGAGATGAGACTCAAATTTTACCCAGGGTTCCCTTTGCTGGGTTTCAACCTATTGAGTGAAGTGTCTCTTTTTTAGGGCAGTATATGGTTTTTTCAATCCAAACAATGATAATGGTGTTTAGGTCAAATATCTTTATCCATGAGTTTTTGAATGATGACCTAATCTAATATTGTTAGAAAATAATGTTTAGACATTCTTCAGATTCCAAAAGAAGGATTTTGAGTCACAATTTCATTATTTTTAGTTTTAAAACAAGATATTCTATAAGAATCTGAGGAATGGCTATGGGAAAAGTGAGAAAATCAGATTCCAAAATGATATTATCATGAATTATTAAAATAGAGGAGGTATAGCCTAAGGAGGAATATGATGCCAGTTGAAACCCCCTTTTGTGGGTGATTTATTCAAATCCTACTGGGGTGTATTATAATATATTCAAATAGTAGAATCCTTTGGCTAGAAGACCTATAAATTTGGTGGGTGTATTATGAAATGGAAACTAGGGAGTATTACTACATAGTCAAACAACATTATCCTTTTGAATTATCATATTCTACTACCAATGGTTGGGAGGTTTATGAACACTAGTATTTCTCAAGACCACAAATGGTATTTTTCCAAGTTAAGGTGTACGAGAATAAAGAGAGTATATGTATTTTCATTATATATGAATGGTAAACCTATCTTAAATTTTTTTATTGTGTGAATAAGGGAACATTCTATTAAATGACTAAAGAAAGAGGTGATTCCCCATTCTAACAAGGTTGAAGCATCATGCGATTTAGCATTATACAACCAGAACATGGATCATGTAGTTTAATGAATTTATAAGAGGATATTATTGTATAGTTTAATATATAATTACTAGGATATTATTCTATGAATATTAATTTCATATAAAAAGGAATCTCGGGGATACAATTTAATGTCCTTTATCTCGGGTTGAGAGATTGAAAATTCCCCATTTTAGTGTAATCTATTTGGGAATATTAAATCATCTTCATGTAATAATGGGAAATAATGTAAATATTAATATAGGGGCCTCAAGTTCCAAAATTTTATATGGGGGAAAGGATTATATAAATATGGGAGATCTCTCCTGAGGAAGAATGTATCACTAGTTGAAAAACCATTTTTTCGGTGAATTTACACAAAGAATACTGGGGAATGTTACTGCATAATCAATCAGTGGAATCCTCTAGAAAATAATACCTTTTGTTGGGTGAATTATTTACACCAACATGGTAATATTACTATATATTCTAACAAAGGTGTTCTTATAAATTCTTAAATTCTATTATCTATGGATGAAGAATGTTTATGGAGACTCATATAGGGTTTGAGCATGACATGGACCACAGTATTATGAAAACAATGAGTAATATGGGTACTACCAGACCTATATTGTTCCATCATAAATTGTTCATGATGTAGGAAATTGAAAACCAAGATATTGGGGATCCTTTGATTAAGATAAGTGACATGAGACAAGAATATATGGTATGACGATGGACAGAGTTCAAATATAGGGTTTGAGCATGATGTGGTCGGGTCTTACGAAGATAGACTAATCTTCTCGCATAGAGCAATGAACCTCTAGATAGAATTTTTTTTTCAGGTTAATTTATGAAATAAAAACTAGGAAATGTTACTTCATAGTCATGTAGTAGAATCCTATGGAAGATATGGACATTTGTTCAGAGAATTATCCAAATCTAACACATAAATTTTACTATATAGTTATACAGAGGAGTCTTCATGTATCCAAAATTTTATCAACTGTATCTAGAAAAAAATAAAGAAGATATGAAATTACATGTTATTATGAATATGAAATGTTGAAGGAATATTTCTAGGCATAAAATAAGTACTTTGAATAACATTTTCCATGAATTGAAGAGTACTTTGCATTGATATGAATCATATGTAAGAGAGTATATATCTTTTTCCTTGGAATACCCCTTAATTAAGGATCCCAAACTTTATCCTCCTTCATAGATTTTTCTTCGTATACAGGGGAGGGGGAATTTTTCATTATTATATTGATTTTAGGAGAACAAAAAGTCTATGGGTTACTATACATATCATTTTATGAATAACCAATACACATGTAGTTCTTTAGGAACAATGAAGTTTAAATTCAAGAAATAAATAAATGGTCCATGTAGTGTAATTTCATATGGTAAAGATGTAGGTGACTCAATTTGAGGAAGGAAGGTTTTTTCATGGTATAGGACCTATGAGTCACTATGTATACTGTTGGAGAAGAAATCAATCCACATGAAATTTTAATAAAATATTCCCCATTCTGATTGAATTCATGTGCATAGAAAGGGTTTTTTAATATAAGATCAAGCATAGGGTGAAACCCCAGATTGGATCGTCTTATGTAGATTTGGCTCATACATATAAGAATGGGGGATTCTATAAAATTGTGAATGTACTAGGATATAGGATCTGTGTTTCATAACGTATATCATGGGAGTGAGAATCTATCCATATGTAGTTCTTAATTAACCATGTAGTTTAAATTCATATGGTGATGAAATGTGATTTGATTTTATGGTATTGAAAATAGGAACATATTTAACATAATGTGAATTGAAATTCCTTACTCTTGAAAGTAACATTATTCACAAAAATATTAATCCCACATGATATATGCTATGTGTAATAAACATGGAGTGTGAAAGGTTTTTTCCACAAAACAAATAAAATACAAGTGAAGGATAGAGGAATTTATATTTTTTGGGGGCTAGACTAAGATTTAATATCCAATTGAATATCCATATCTCACTGGAATGAAAATCAAGCCACACATAGTTCTTAAATAAAATTTCTAGTGGGGTACCAACACCTATGATTATGAACCTCTAAAGCCCAAATCAAAATGTTAATACGTTTTTTGTCTGGAAACAATGGTGCAAACCATGTAGTTTCACATCATATGGAAAAAGATTTTTTTTACAGTTTAATTTCTTCTGACTAGGATTTTGGGAGCTTTATTTTAATTTCATACAGCTTAGACTATGATGTGTTTTAGTTTTGGGTCAAATGACTTAGACCATACAATATTCCTTTTATGTTCAGGCATACATGACCATGATGGTATTTAGTTTAATGTTATAAGAAAAATATTTTGGTATCATGATGCTTATCTAATTGTAACATGGATGATATGTCATTCCTTTTAAGGTCATGTGAAAATGATGGACTACATATTTTAATGATAGTCAATTGAGATGTTATGCTCTTTTTTCATAAAAAGTAATTTTTGATAAACCTTTAATTGAATCGGGTCATATTGATCCCCCCATACATTGAGATCAAGGAATAACCTCTGTTAGAGTAGAACATGTGTTTGGAATAAGGTTCCTCACACATTGGAACATGATTTTGAGGCTTACTCCATGGTATCCTTAGATTCCTAAAGACCAATACCTATTCTCCATAAAGTAATGAAAGAAGATGGAACTTCTTGATAAAATATGACACTATCCAATTTTGATCGACCTCTAAATGATGAAAGGTGTGCAACATTTCCTCATCTAATAACTACAATTCATCAAAACATTTTTTGTATTTCTCATATATTGATATATGATCACGGATGGAAATTAGGAGAGATAGAAATTAGACCACAATGGGAAGGGATTTGTATGTTCCTTAAATGAGTGAATATATGGCTTCCCATTTGGAATTATAGTTTTTGGTCTAGTAATACTATAAGGAATGAAAGGGCTTATCAATCCATGAATTCTTTGCCTTATCTAATATATTTTGATTTATATTTGTAATAGTTTTTTTGAAGGACCCTATCTAACCATAAGATGCTTCATGATAGTAGGACATGAGATTGGATTTGATATTATACACTTGATATAGGTTCTCCAACTAAAAATAGCATAAATTGATTATATTTTCTATCATTATTTTATGGGGTACAAAAAATTTGTAAATGTTATGGACCTTCACAAAGAAGAAAATATTTATATCCAAAAATTCAATGAGGGGTATTACCTCAACCCATTTAGAGAAGAATTCAAAAGTAGTTTGGAGGAATTTGAATTTTTGGATGTGAAAGGAGGATATTTCCCTACTAAATCCCTCCCCCATATGAAAAATAGTCATGAAAATTTCTATGTATGAATAAAACATGGTAGTTGATGGATGGATTTGGTTTTCACTTGGCAGGTTTGACATTCCATGGTCAATTCTGAGCTATCATGGATCACTGAAGGACGAAATTATCCAAGCCATAAAATTTTATAATAAAGCCTGAACTTTTACTACTGGGAGCCACATTCTCTAGTGTTCAATTATTTCATGATAGTAGAATTCTATTCTCTATCAATGTACTTGAGAATATCCTCATCAAATATCCACTTATAGAGGACATATTGATTATTTTTTCCATAATATAGGACAAAATTAATTTCTCATATTCTTATTTTTTTCATTCCCATATCTATGTTGTTGTAGTACTCCATTATAAAGGAAGTCCATCATTGGTATCATTCACATAGTGGTATGAACATATAGATCAGGTACATGACTGAATTAATTGATCACTTCCATGATGACAGGAAAAAAGGGCGACACCAATCAGTAGTGCATGATGATAATGACTATTTCATCTCAGTTTGGATCTTCCAAAGTCGTGGACACATTATCGAATTAATCTTCTAGGGAATTCAATGATCATCGGATGTGATTAAATGTTGAATATGAGGGGAATTTTTTCATTAACCCTAATAAATAATCTTTCAATGGAATTCAATATTCTTTTTTAATGGAATAATCTCCATTAATCTATATTTTTTTCCAACTCTAAATCACTTGTTTCCTCGAGGTGGCCCAATAGTATTTGGACTTCTCTTTCTAGGACTATAATGTCCACCATGTATTCATACACATTGTTATTATATCCTTTTAAAAATATTATGGTGTAAGGAAAGATTACCATTTCTAGAGAAATGAGCATGACCCCTACCCAAATGTTTTTGAACTTTTGGTCCTCCATTGTCATCCCTGTTGGGCTCCTGGATGGACCATCAAAATATATTTCATACGTTTGAAGGTGTTATTGAATAGAAAATGTATGTTTATCTAGAAATTTATTAATTAATTTTTTTTTCTACATATAGGTGTTCTGTAAGAAAATATTCCAACGCCCTAACTTTCAAATAATTTAGAAGCTGTAACTATATGTAATACTACTATAGGATAACCACCCATTGGAATAATTGTTTTTCAAAATAGAATGACTGAGGGTATATGTGAGAAGGATATTGTGAGACACCAAATGGACCTCGTAGTGATGGAGGTAGTTCATTGGTTTCATTATATTAGTGATTAACACTAGGAAACTCATCTCGATATATGATTAATGAGTCTCAATGTCGATCATGGATCAAAATGGACAATAATTTTTTCTCATTTCCATTATCATTCTTTTCTATAATAATAGAAGATAGGGATAATTATAAGGCTTTCATATATAGAATGAGAATAGTCCCCTCAATGGGATGCATTAGAATTGGAAGGATTAATAGATAATTAATGAGGTTGTCAGATTATTCCATAATGTCACTAGTCCATAGGTATGAAACCCCCTTATACATCAACTTGGTGAAGGGTAAAAACTTTCATATGAGGTTGGCTATAATGTGATGAATGGAGGACATATATCCTTAAATTACTATAAAAACATTAAGGTTTCAAGGTGGTGACATGATAAGGATAACCTATGTTTTCTCATGGTGGAATTTGATTTTGTAATGGGATATGCTGAAGACGATAAATTTCCCTAAGGTTACCCTAAAAAGGCATTTCACGGGGTTCATTTTTGGGTGGTACTATCGTAGTTTGTTGAAAAAGGTATGAAGATCATCCTGGTGGTCAGTACTCTATCTGAACATAACCACCTAATCATTTACATAGCATTCAATTAATCTTCCCTTAGATGGGTCTGAGGAAGTTGTTCCTGGCATGTTGATATGTAGCACCAAAATTCTTCTAGCCAAAAGAAATTACTAAATAGTAAAATACTCCATGGGGTCCTTGGAGGATGTAGATTATTCATTTTACCAAAATATATGAGTTTTTTTCCCTTGAATAGTCATACATGAAAGAGATGGATTTGTATCCATATGTTACATCAATCAGTAGCTCTGTGATTGGGATTTTGAAATCAACTTTTTCATAGTTGCATTTAGGATTAATAAAGTCAAAATAGACCATGATTTTGTCCATTCATATTCTTTTATAAGACAATTTTTACAAACCATTTTAGATAATAAACATCCTGAATGAATTATGCCTTGATAATATTATAAACACAACCCTCTATTTTGGAGGGGTGAGTCAGGTGTGTCCCTATAACTACTTATTTGTCCCTCAGATGGTTCTTAAGAATGACCGTGTGATATGTATCCACCTTAGGATCAAGTAATACAATTTATATGTAATTTTTAGAGAATAATTCATGATATTTTTACAAAAATGAGGTGTATACCTCTTATTGTTCGAATGTTATATCTACACTGATCAGATTGGGTCGTGGATATACTTTGGTATCATGATTTATTTCTCTTCATTTTCCAATAGTGGTAGAGACACCTTCTTCAAATACTGGAGGGGAATCCCTAGGTTATTATTTATATTTATCCTCCTTTTTCTTATCCTCGTGTTCCCCTACCATGTTCTTAGGGGAAATAGGTGAAGAATCACATTTTTCAGAATTTGGGGAGGCATCAACATTTAGATATTTGAAATAAAATGAAAATAAATCTGACCCCAAAAATGAAGAATTATTTGCTACATCTCATGGGATGGAAAGAGGGAATTCTCATTTTTTTAACTTTCTAGAGATTAAATGACTTCTACAGTGCATACAGGTTGTGTCTTGAAGCATGATATCATTTAAGAGACAAAATATGTAACTGAATTTAGACCCACCACTCATTCTGATTGAAGGGCATCACATATTATGCCCTGATCCACTTGAACTGATTATTCATGATCATCTATAGAACGTTCATGGAATAGATTAGTGAAAAATCATAAATCATGGGATTCCTCTATTCCCTTTGATATAATCCTATGTCAAAACATTATTATTCGAAGTAATTAAATGGTTCTTTATCACCACATAATGTCCCAACATGACCATTAGGGAAATATTTGAGGCATTGGTGGTATGATGAGGGAATAACCACATGTTGATGTAACCAAGGCCTTCTCGAAAAAATGTTTATGGCCACATCATGCTGGGAAACTAGATATGATATCCCTAAACTAAGTCCTAATATTGATCTCATGAGAGGATTTTTCTCTCTCATTTCATAACCATATAGGGTTAGAGAAAATGGGGAAAGAGGGACCCATTGTAACACATTTTTAGAAGTGATCAAACTAGAATTAGTATGATTCTTAATCCATTTTCAATAATGTATCATCATATATCAACATCAGTTATCCTTCTAAATACATGAAAAGGCATGCTGTGCCCTTTTATAATTACATCAATGTCACGGTCTACGAATGTAATGATTTCTTGGCATTCACATGATATTTCTATTTTTGATATACTTAAGAAGCATTAACATCGACCACAGTTTAATTAAGGATTGAAAAATAATCAATGAGTTCCCTCTAGAGGTCATTTGAAAGAATCAAATCAACCATGATCGATTTTTTTCAGAACCCTGGATAATTTCTTTAGAATTTAACAATTATAGGCTAAAAACATGCTTCCCAAAATTAAAATACTCATTTTTAGGAACATTATAAATTTATTTATATGATGTAGGAAGATTAGTCCTTCTAAATAGAGATAAAGACACTTCAATAGTTGGTGGATTTGGTCGGCTAGTGCTACATGAAATCTGAGGTTAATTGGGTGATAACATATCCTTTAGTCGATCTTACACAATGATTAAGTCAGGGGAAACTCTAGATGGTGTGGGGGAACTTTCTTTCCCCAATAGATATTATTGTAGTCCTATAACATGGGTTTCATCTATGTAGACTGTATGTATCAGGACTTGATTATAGTACTGATTTATTGCATGAATGTGTATTCCCCATTATCCTTAGCTTGAGAGGCCTCTTTCAATGATTATCGAATAGGATATAGGTAAATCAAGTTCATAGTCACAATAATCATCAGATAAGGGTTCTATTTACTGAATAAATTTTGTGCAACCAACTATATACTCCATGTCTAATGATAAATCCATATAGAGGGTCTAATATTATGGTATTGATTGGTGGGGGAACACTCATTTCCCTAAACCAATGGGAATTAATTCATAGAGATACAAATCCAAATTGTTTCATGGAATAGGATTATCTTCTAATGTTTTCTTCCTTCTCATATGACCATGTTGATTCATGGAATAAATTATTCCATAAGACATAAACACTGATGGGGTTGGTTCTGACATAGCGGATGTATCCAAGGAATAGTTTTATTTTTCAACAATACTGTGATGAAAGAAGAATACTTTTTGATTATTTTTCTAACCATCTAGTCAATAAAAATTTGCACACCCTTTCTGCAAACTTCCTTCCATTTATTATCCTCCTCTAAAACAGAAGCATAAAAACATTATACCTATGATTGTGGTTTTTATAGAATTACTTACCACGAGTCCACTATCTTCTATAGGATTTCATTTAAAAAAATTCTTTAATTTTATTCCCAAATAATAGATTGAGTGGAAAAAATATCAGGATATCTCCATTATATTCATGTTTGGATTCTTGGTATTTTTCAACTTTATCATTTTTTTCCAATTATTCTATGATGTAACTAGGGAATTGGTAATTTTTGAATGAATTAACATGGTTCTTAACACCCAAAAACAAGGTTAATATCTTATCCCTTTACTTATACTAATGAGTCGGGTGTTGTTATTGACACTCAGGAGGGGGGACCACACGATATGGTGCATGATTTGGATCTGGAGTGGATGTAGGGTCTGGAATAAGTCTAGTAGTGGTAGCCTCTATATTCCCCATTCTATTTTCATGAGTTGATGAAATTAATCAGGACATATAATTGGTTCTTCTAATGGATTCTTCCTATCTTTGATAAATTATGGAATGGTCCTGAAACCCTCTAGTATATTTTAAAGGGATAAGTGGTTTTTTCAATTCATCATGAAGACTCTCTACGAATATTTATAAATAGTATTCTTAAGGATACTATAGTCTTATGGAGTATGTCAACCCCTTCCTTTGATAAATGAAATTTGAGACCCTCTAATTCTCCTACTATTTTTAGTTTAAGAGGACGATAAATTCTTCCTTCTATATTTTGAGCTGAATTTGAAGAGAAAATTATGCTAGATATCATCCAACCCTATAATTGGTTGAGATGTTAATCTTGTATACAATACAAAGGTTGAACCCTATAAAGTTTTCATGAAGTACCTCAAATTCACTACATCCTATTGTTCAATGGTTCCCATCATGAGGTCACTGTACAAAATGAAATGTGTCATGTGAAGCTTACGGTCCCTTAAGCCAATAAGAATTAGAAATGTAGGGTTTCCCGTGTTCAGTGGGGGAAAAATAGAATCAACCTTTTCAGGATAAGGATTATTTTATGGTTTTATAGGCAAATTACATTCCTCCATATATTCTAATTGATCCATTAACAACTCAATATTATTGATGAGAACTTGAGAAAAGTATAGATAATCATGATAATGAACACGCGTATCATCGGTAAGTCCACATTTAGTAATCCTTCTAGTATCTTCATGGGTATCCTTGAGTGGAAGGTATGTAAGGATGAACCTATCTCTATTCTAGTTGTGTTCCAAATATTGGAATTTAATTATTTTCTTATGTGGGGTCAAATTATATGGGTTTTTGGTAACCCATGTTGAGTGGATGTTCTAGCTCCATTTTGATTTCTAAAATGAAACCACTTTATTTAGATATTATGGTTTAGAGAGAGATTTAAGAATATATTTGTAGAATATGTCCATAAAGAATACTAACTCATAGTAGTTCTGAATTGATTCATCTCAATTCATTCATCTATTCATCTTACTGAGATAATATTTCCTCTAGTGAAATGGTTTCAAAATCATAAGGAGTTACATGAGGTGCATCATTAATAAGACTCATTTCATTGTAGGATGCTCTTTTAGAAAATAATAATGGATTTTTTGAGAGAATAACTAAATTTAGAACAAGACTACAGTTATTATAAGTCCCTGGCCTTAATCATTACTTAATTTTGAGATATTACAAGATTACACCTTGAGGATCTTATCAGGTTTAGAGTTTTAGAGAATTAGATCATAAAACATGCATTACATTCCACATTTAAACAAAGTGGTTACATAAAAGATAGTATAAATTTTTCCCATCAATGGAAACATATTTAAAATAAAACATGGATTCTTTCTTGACACTTCCTTAACACTATCATCATATCATGTACCTTTCCCTTGACCTATGAAAAACATTTCAAAAACTTGGGATGAGCATAAAAAGCTCAGTAAGGGATATAAAAATATGGAAGGAAACATGAGTACATATATACATAATAATGAAATCATACTTTACCCATAAAACATAATCACTTTAACATACCTCATCAAATCATGAATAAATCATAGAAATCATAAGACATAAAGGTAACGTGAGGCATTCATAACATTCTTACGTAGGGAGTAACCCTATTGGTTACGTTTGGAATACCCATCACAGTATATTCCCTAAATCTCTTCGTAGAAACCTTAACGTTTCACTCCTTCACGTTACCCAATGCATTGGAGAGCTATATTGGGCTCACCCGCCCTTAGTTTATCAAGGAACCACCTGTCTTCATAATAATTCCCAAGAACCTCAACATAACCGTATCACATAAAACATGCATAAAGAAAACATAACATTTACACCTTTCAATCACAAGATATCAATACAACACATTGATATAAAAACATTATGAAAACCATTTTCAATACCAAAATAATAGAAAAGTAAAAAATGGTATTTATTTTTCTTTTAAAAAAAAGGTATGGCTTGTAGAGGAAGACAAAACTCAAATAATGGTCACGGCGGCGGAGAAGTCGTTGTCACCGCATACGTGCGACAAAAACATTCCCTTTTGTTGTTTAGTAAACGCTTCATATAAAAAAGATTCCTTTTGAATAAATGTAAAATTTGAAGGGGTTTATACACCGTATAAAAGAAGTTCGTGTATAAAACAAAATATGCCTCAATGAAAGGAGATTGAGACGAAGTCCTATACCTCAGGTCCGACTTGACTCGGTCGTTCTTTAATCTCCTGAATAATAAACTTGAGTTAATTGATACTTGTTTAAGATCCTTTTCAAGTTCATTATTCCTTTTATATAACTTATTGCGATGTCATGAACACTATGTAATTACTTAAGTTAATAATGGTCGTTTTAAAGATCATTGGATTTATTCTCATTTTAAGCCTCTAAAACACTATCTAATTCACTAATAGACATAGATAAAAATATCTATTATTCATTACTTACTTGGGATGTTACATCCTTCCCCCCTTTAGAAAATTGGCTCCCCAAAATTTATTTACTTATCGAATAAATGCGGGTACTTATCCCTCATTGCATTTTCAGATTCCCATGTTGCCTCTTCCATCATGTGGTTTTTCCACAAAACCTTTACCTGATCAACCACCGTATTCCATAACACTTGCTCCCTGTGGTCAAGAATCTGGACAGATTGTTCCTCATAAGATAGGTTCTCTTCCAGCTGAACTACCTCTGGACTCAAAACATGAGATGGATCTCGCATGTACTTTATCAGCATAGAAACATGAAAAACATTGTGTACCTGAGATAAACTCAGAGGTAAAGCCACCCGGTATGCAACTGATCCAACTCTCTCCATAATTTCATATGGTCCAATGAACCTTGGACTCAAATTTTCTTTCTTACCAAATCGCATCACAATTTTCCATGGTGAGACTTTGAGAAAAACATGATCCACTACCTCAAAAGATAGATCCTTCCTCCTATTGTCCGCATAACTCTTCTGCCTGGTCTGAGATGTTCTCATGTGTTTATGTATCAGCTGAACTTTTTCCGCCAACTCTTATACCAATTCTGGTCCCATCAGCTTTCTTTCACCCACTTAATCCCAAAAAGCTGGAGTTCGACACCGCTTCCCATATAACGCCTCAAATGGTGCCATCTGTATACTGAAATGAAAACTGTTATTATAAGAAAATTCAACAAAAGAAAGATGTTGGTCCCAACTTCCCTGATAATCCATAGAACCAGCACGTAGCATATCCTCCAAAGTCTAGATCATTTGTTCTGACTATCTATCTGACTGAGGATGAAAAGATGTACTAAAATTTAATTCAGTACCCAACGACTTCTGAAGGCCTTTCCAAAAGTTATAAGTGAACGTGGGGTCACGGTCAGATATAATGGAGAGGGGAACTCCATGTAATCTGACTATCTCTTTAAGATACAAATGGGAAAGTTGATCTAGGGAAAAAGTATCTCGTATAGCAAGGAAATGAGCAGATTTAGTCAAGCGATCAACAATAACCCAGATTGCATTATTACCTCGAGGTGTCTCTAGTAATCCCACAACAAAGTCCATAGATATATTTTCCCATTTCCACTCTAGCACTGGTAAAGGCTAAAGTATCCCTTTTGGTAACTGCCGCTCTGCTTTAACCTGTTGACATGTCAAACACTTCACAGTAAAATCAACAATATCTCTTTTCATTCCATCCCACCAGTAATACTCCCGCAGATCTCTGTACATCTTAGTACTGCCAGGTTGAACTGAAAATGGAGAACTATGGGATTCACATAACAAATCTCCCTTAAACTGTGAATCACAAGGCAAACCCAATCTCTTCCCAAATCTCAAAACACAATCATTATCAATTTTGAATTCAGGCAACTTACCTTCCTGAACCATCTCTACCTTTTTCTGCAACTCACTGTCTTGCTTCTGTGCTTGCTTGATTCTTTTTGATAGAGATGATCTCACTGATACCTGACATAAAATAGAATAACTTCCTGCACCAACAACTTCTATGCCAAAGTTCATCAAATCCTTAACCAAAGGATCATGTTCCAAACACAACATTGCTAATGAGGCATTACTTTTTCGACTCAAAGCATCATCCACTTTATTTGATTTTCCCGGATGGTAATGAATTGTACAATCATAATCCTTGATTAATTCTAGCCATCTCCTCTGTCTCATGTTCAATTCTTTCTGAGTGAATATATACTTTAATCTTTTGTGATCGGTATATATCTCACACTTTACTCCATACAAATGATGCCTCCAAATTTTTAAAGCGAAAAAAACAACAGCTAATTCCAAATCATGTGTAGGGTAATTTACCTCATGATTTTTCAACTGTCGTGAAGCATAAGCAATTACCTGATCATTTTGAATTAGGAAACAACCGAGTCCTTTCAATGAAGCATCACTGTAGATAACAAACTCCCCATTCCTGGAAGGTAGTGCCAAAACTGAAGCATTCACCAATCTTCTTTTCAGTTTCTGAAAACAATCATCACATTCTTTTGTCTTGATAAACTTAACACCCTTACGAGATAGCTTAGTCATTGGACTAGATAACCGTGAAAAATTTATAACAAACCTTTGGTAATAGCCTTCCAAACCAAGGAAACTACGAATATCTATTACATTAGTGGGTCTTGGCCATTCTTCAACAACCTTTGTTTTTACAGGATCAACAGTTATCCCATCTTTAGAAACAATGTGACCGAGGAAAGAAATTTTTTTCAACCAAAACTCACACTTTCTTAATTTCCCATATAATTTATTTTCTTTTAAGGTTTGAAAAATAACCCTTAAATGTCTTTCATGCTCCTCTTTACTTTTAGAAAACACCAAAATATCATCAATAAACACAACCACCATTTATCACCTGAATCAACTGAGCCATCACTGCAACAAACTGTTCAATTCTGACTCTGACCATCTCAGGTTCCTGATTTGGATGGTCATTTCCCTCAGTATGCCTTCCCAGAAAATCTTCTCTATTTCCTCTACGAAAAACCATTCTTAACAAACATGTCTTAGATGAAGAAACATAGTAATCTTCAAATTCTATATCATTTCAATTTGACCATAAAAAATATTTTTGGATAATAATTTAATAGAATTATAACTCCTAAAGTTATCTAAACCGACCTATGATACCAACTATAAGGCCCCAACCTTAAACATAACTTAATCTTGAGATATTACAAGATTACACCTTGAGGATCTTTTCAGGTTTAGTGTTTTAGAGAATTAGATCATAAAACCTGCATTACATTCCACATTTAAACAAAGTGGTTACATAAAAGATAGTATTTATTTTTCCCATCAATGGAAACATATTTAAAATAAAACATGGATTCTTTCTTGACACTTCCTTGACACTATCATCATATCATGTACCTTTCCCTTGACCTGTGAAAAACATTTCAAAAACTTGGGATGAGCATAAAAAGCTCAATAAGGGTTATAAAAATATGGAAGGAAACATGAGTACATATATACATAAGAATGAAATCATACTTTATCCATAAAACATAAGAACTTTAACATACCTCATCAAATTATGAATAAATCATAGAAATCATAAGACATAAAGGTAACTTGATGCATTCATAACATTCTTACGTAGGGAGTAACCGTCTTCGTTACGTTTGGAATACCCATCATAGTATATTCCCTAAATCTCTTCGGAGATACCATAACGTTTCACTCCTTTGCGTTACCCAATGAATTGGAGAGCTATATCGGCCTCACCCGCCCTTAGTTTACCACGGAACCACCCGTCTTCATAATAATTCCCTAGAACCTCAACATAATTGTATCACATAAAACATGAACAAATGAAACATAACATTTCCACCTTTCAATCACAAGATATCAATACAACACATTGATATAAAAACATTATGAAAACCATTTTCAATACCAAAAGAAAAGAAAAGTAAAACATGGTATTTATTTTTCTTTAAAAAAAAAGGTATGGCTTGTAGAGGAAGCCGAAACTCAAATAACGGTCACAGCGGATGAGAAGTCGTTGTCGCCGCATACGTACGACAAAAACATTCCCTTTTGTCATTTAGTAAACGATTCATATAAAAAAGATTTCTTTTGAATAAATGTAAAAGTCAAAGGGGTTTATACACCGTATAAAATAAGTTTTTATATAAAATAGAATATGCCTCAATGAAAGGAGATTGAGACGAAGTCCTATACCTCGGGTCCGACTTGACTCGGTCGTTCTTTAATCTTCTGAATAATAAACTTTAGTTAATTTATACTTGTTTAATAACCTTTTCAAGTTCATTATTCCTTTTATATCACTTATTGCCATGTCATGACCACTATGTAATTATTTAAGTTAATAACGGTCGTTTTAACGATCATTGGTACTTGAGTAAAAAACAAACCCTTTATAATTACAAGTTTTTCATGTATCCATTATATCAAGAATGGTATTCATGATGTAGATATCATATATATCATATATATCCAGTACATGCATGCATTTATAATATTACATAACATTTAGAGGTAAGAAATGAAATGCACCGTTCATGGAGACGGTAAGCCGTACGTACGCATGAACGCTACTTCCATTTCTATTTCATATTTAATCGAATTAAAACATAATGATACACAATAGTATTTTAATTCCAGTATGGTATCATATATAATATCATTAAATATATCCTTTATACATACCACATATGGTATTAATGAATCAAATCACTTTGAGGGGGCGGTAGTCCGCACTTCCTTAAATGAAGATATCGCGTTTACCCATAATGGAAACCATAAAGGTATGACCAAAATGAAAATACAAAATCTTAAAGAAAACATAAACATATTATATATCATATATAAATATATTGTCATCTTAATGGCCACCTTTGAAGGTGTTAAAAAAAATGTTGAACAATCATCGTTTCGGGAGGCAGAAATTCGCCATCCACAGAAACAGTATGTTCTTTAACCATTAGATGTAGGTGTGTGTAAGTGTAGCTAGAATAATTCTTATAATAACATCCTATTATATTAAATATACTGGTGTTGTTACAAAATAAATGAATAAAAAGAGTTTAGGGGGTTGGAGAAGCAAAATAAAACAAAAGAACACAAGTGAAGACATTACCTTAAAATCGGGTAACTCCCTTTGGTTTGAGATCAAGGGCTTCCTTGGGAAGACTTCTGCCCAAAGTGAGGCTTCTAAGAGTTATAGAGTGATGTGGAGAGACAAAATGGGCAGTATTTGGCCGAGAAAAAGGCTTTTTAAGTGTGGGTAAGGAGGTAGAGGTGGGGGCCTTTTATAAGAGGAGAGGAGGGGCACTCTTGGAAAGTAAAGAAATGTTACTTTATTTTAAAATGAGTTTCGGATTCAAAAGGACCAAAATTGATATAATTTGAGGTTAAAGTGATAAGGGTTCGAAATCCACCCATCCAATAGGTTTTGTACATGTGTAGGTCATAGCTTTTACATTATCTTTTCATTTTATTTAAATCTTTTATTAGTGAGGTAATCGCTGCATCATCATGATGTCATAAATAATTTAATTTATTTAATGTCTAAAAATTATAAAACAAATATCATGATGTAGGAAATCGTTTTATCTTTCTAATGAATATTTATAGTAAAAAATATGACTTGTATAACCCCATTTAAAAATTGTTTTAGTAAAACAACTCATGTTTGTGTCATTTTTATTTTAACATTAAATAAAAAGATATTAATGTCATTTTCCTACCAAAGTGGATCCATGGGGTCCCCAAGTTGACCCATGTATTGTATTGGTCGGCCATGACACATCCAATAAGGGTAGGACATGTGTCTTGGTATTTTCATTTTATTATAATATCATTTTTTCCTTAAATTGCACTAATTACCTCTAATCGCGATTTAAAACTTAAAAGTTACTATTCACCAAAAAATTATTTTAATCTCATTGAACCACATTTTACTTCTTAATGACATCCATGTATATCGGATTTTTAAAAATCAAATCACAGAAGTGGAAAAGTTTCATTTAAACGAAAAATCAGTATCTTTAATTACCACTTAGTGGTTTCAATATTCATCAAAAATTGAAGTTTTTTAGAAAAATACCAACAATTCACCCTAAGCTATATTTGATATTCTGAATTCAAAAATTATGTCCATTTTAAAAAATTAAAATCTTATAATTCACATTAATTAATTTAATAATTAATTCCCGCTGTCATGACAAATAACGTGTTTTTTTGAACAAATAAGTATCAAAAGATTGTCACTAGTTTAAGTCCAATTTTAAAGTGAAATTGATTCCAATGACCACCATTGGATTAAATGGTAAAAATATATTCTAATTTCACTTCAAAACCAATTCAAAAGATAATATAATCATATAAATAAATTATATTAAAAAGAGGTTTTGAATTAAAATACTACATTTTTCACTATTCATTAAAAAATGAACTTTATCGGAAAAATACCAAAAAATCACAAAAAGTAAATTTTGATGTCCCAATCATAAAGAATAAGTTTATTTTGACAAACATAGATTATAAAATTGTAAAAAGATAGATTTAAAAATGGTTTGCCATCAAAAGGCAGTAAAACAATCTTTTAAAAATATTAGTGTATTCCATGCTTAAGATTGGATTTATTCTCATTTTAAGCCTCTAAAACACTATCTAATTCACTAATAGACATAGATAAAAATATCTAGTATTCATTATTTACTTGGGATGTTACATCCTTCCACCCTTGAGAAAATTGCGTCCCTACAATTTATTTACTTATCGAATAAATGCGGGTACTTATCCCTCATTGCATTTTCAGATTCCCATGTTGCCTCTTCCATCACGTGGTTTTTCCACAAAAGCTTTACCTGATTAATCAACTTATTCTGTAACACTTGCTCCCTGTGGTCAATAATATGGACCGGTTATTACTCATAAGATAGGTTCTCTTCCAGCTGAACTACCTCTAGACTCAAAACATGAGATGGATCTGGAATGTACTTTCTCAGCATCAAAACACGAAAAAAATTGTGTACCTAAGATAAACTCGGAAGTAAAGCCACCCGGTATGCAACTGATCTAACTCTCTCCAGAATTTCATATGGTCCAATGAACCTTGGACTCAACTTTCCTTTCTTACCAAATCGCATCACACTTTTCAATGGTGAGTCTTTGAAAAAAACATGATCACCTACCTCAAAAGATAGATCCTTCCTCCTATTGTCCGCATAACTCTTCTGCCTTCTCTGAGCTGTTCTCATGTGTTTCTGTATCAGCTGAACTTTTTCCACTAACTCTTCTACCAATTCTGGTCCCATCAGCTTTCTTTCACCCACTTCTTCCCAAAAAGCTGGAGTTCGACACCACTTCCCATACAATGCCTCAAATGGTGCCATCTGCATACTGGAATGAAAACTGTTATTATAAGAAAATTCAACCAAAGAAAGATGTTGGTCCCAACTTCCCTGATAATCCATAGAACAAGCACGTAGCATATCATCCAAAGTCTGGATCGTTCTTTCTGACTGTCCATCTGACTGAGGATGAAAAGCTGTACTAAAATTTAATTCAGTACCCAACGACTTATGAAGGCCTTTCCAAAAGTTAGAAGTGAACCAGGGATCACGGTCAGATACAATGGAGAGGGGAACTCCATGTAACCTGACTATATCTTTAAGATACAAATGGTAAATTTGATCTAGGGAAAAAGTATCTCGTATAGCAAGGAAATGAGCAGATTTAGTCAAGCGATCAACAATAACCCAGATTGCATTATTACCTCGAGGTGTCTTTGGCAATCCCACAACAATGTCCATGGATATATTTTCCCATTTACACTCTAGCATTGGTAAAGGCTGAAGCATCCCTTTTGGTAACTGCCGCTCTGCTTTAACCTGTTGACATGTCAAACAATTCACAGTAAAATCAGAAATATCTCTTTTCATTCCATCCCACCAGTAATACTCCCGCAGACTCTGTACTTCTTAGTACTGCCAGGATGAACTGAAAATGGAGAACTATGAGCTTTGCATAACAACTCTCCCTTCAACAATGAATCACAAGGCGCACAAAATCTCTTCCCAAATCTCAAAACGCAATCATTATCAATATTTAATTCAGGCAAATTACCTTTCTGAACCAGCTCTACCTTTTTCTACAACTCACCGTCTTGCTTATGTGCTTGCTTGATTCTGTCTGATAGAGATGATCTCACTGATACCTGACACAAAACAGAATAACTTCCTGCACCAACAACTTCTATTCCAAAGTTCATCAAATCCTTAACCAAAGGATCACGTTCCAAACGCAACAATGCTAATGAAGCATTACTTTTTCAACTCTAAGCATCAGCCACTTTATTTTCTTTTCCCGGATGGTGATGAATTGTACAGTAATAATCCTTGATTAATTCTAGACATATCCTCTGTATCAAGTTCAATTCTTTCTTAGTTAATATATACTTTAAAATTTTGTGATCGGTATATATTTCACACTTTAGTCCATACAAATGATGCCTCCAAATTTTTAAAGCGAAAACAACAACAGCTAATTCCAAATCATGTGTAGGGTAATTTACCTTATGAGTTTTCAACTGTCATGAAGCATAAGCAATTACCTGATCATTCTGCATTAGGACACAACCGAGTCCTTTCAATGAAGAATCACTGTAGATAACAAACTCCCCATTCCTGGAAGGTAGTGCCAAAACTGGAGTATTCACCAATCTTCTTTTCAGTTCCTGAAAACAATCATCACATTCTTTTGTCCAGATAAACTTAACACCCTTCCGAGTTAGCTTAGTCATTGGACTAGATAACCGTGAAAAGGTTCTAACAAACCTTTGGTAATAGCCTGCCAAACCAAGGAAACTACGAATCTTTGTTACATTTGTGGGTCTTGGCCATTCTTCAACAACCTTTGTTTTTGCAGGATCAACAATTATCCCATCTTTAGAAACAATGTGACCAAGGAAATAAATTTGTTGCAACCAAAACTCACACTTTCTGAATTTACCATACAATTTCTTTTATTTTAAGGTTTTCAAAATAACCCTTAAATGTCTTTCATGCTCCTCTTTACTTTTAGAAAACACCAAAATATCATCAATAAACACAACCACCATTTATCACCTGAATCAACTGAGCCATCACTGCAACAAACTATTCAATTCTGACTCTAACCATCTCAGGTTTCTGATTTGGAAGGTCATTTCCCTCAGTATGCCTTCCCATAAAATCTTCTCTATTTCCTCTACGAAAAACCATTCTTAACAAACATGTCTTAGATGAAGCAACATGGTAATCTTCAAATTCTATATCATTTCCATTTGACCATAAAAAATATTTTTGGATAATCATTTAATAGAATTCTAACTCCTAAAGTTATCTAAACTGACCTCTGATACCAACTATAAGGCCCCGGCCTTAAACATTACTTAATCTTGAGATATTACAAGATTACACCTTGAGGATCTTTTCAGGTTTATAGTTTTAGAGAATTAGATCATAAAACATGCATTGCATTCCACATTTAAACAAAGTGGTTACATAAAATATATTATTCATTTTTCCCATCAATGGAAACATATTTAAAATAAAACATGGATTCTTTCTTGACACTTCCTTGACACTATCATCATATCATGTACCTTTCCCTTGACCTGTGAAAAACATTTCAAAAACTTGGGATGAGCATAAAAAGCTCAGAAAGGGATATAAAAATATGCAAGGAAACATGAGTACATATATACATAATAATGAAATCATACTTTACCCATAAAACATATGCACTTTAACATACCTCATCAAATCATGAATAAATCATAGAAATCATAAGACATAAAGGTAACTTAAGGCATTCATAACATTCTTACGTAGGGAGTAACCCTCTTGGTTACGTTTGGAATACCCATCACAGTATATTCCCTAAATCTCTTCGGAGAAACCTTAAAGTTTCACTCCTTCGCATTACCCAATGCAATGGAGAGCTATATCAGGCTCACCCGCCATTAGTTTATCAAGGAACCACCCATCTTCATAATAATGCCCAAGAACCTCAACATAATCGTATCGCATAAAACATGCATAAACGAAACATAACATTTCCACCTTTCAATCACAAGATATCAATACAACACATTGATATAAAAACATTATGAAAACCTTTTTCAATACCAAAATAATATAAAAGTAAAACATGGTATTTATTTTTCTTTTAAAAAAAGTTATGGCTTATAGAGGAAGCCGAAACTCAAATAATGGTCACAGCGGTGGAGAATTCGTTGTCACCGCATACGTGCGACAAAAACATTCCCTTTTGTCGTTTAGTAAACGCTTCGTATAAAAAAGATTCCTTTTGAATAAATGTAAAAGTTGAAGGGGTTTATACACCGTATAAAAGAAGTTTGTGTATAAAACAAAATATGCCTCAATGAAAGGAGATTGAGACGAAGTCTCATACCTCAGGTCCGACTTGACTCGGTCATTATTTAATCTCCTGAATAATAAACTTGTGTTAATTTCTACTTGTTTAATATCCTTTTCAAGTTCATTATTCCTTTTATATCACTTATTGTGATGTCATGAACACTATGTAATTATTTAAGTTAATAACGGTCGTTTTAACGATCATTGGTACTTGAGTCAAAAATAAACCCTTTATAATTACAAGTTGTTCATGTATCCATTATATCCAGAATGGTATTCATGATGTAGATATCATATATATCATATATATCTAGTACATTCATGCATTTATAATATTACATAACATTTAGAGGTATGAAATGAAATGCACCGTTCATGGAGATGGTAAGCCGTACGTACGCATGAACGCTACTTCCATTTCTATTTCATATTTTATGGAAATAAAACATAATGATACATAAGAGTATTTTAATTCCAGTATGTTATCATATATAATATCATTAAATATATCCTTTATACATACCACATATGGTATTAACGAATCAAATCACTTTGAGGGGGCGGTAGTCCGCACTTCCTTAAATGAAGATATCGCGTTTACCCATAATGGAAACCATAAAGGTATACCCAAAATGAAAAATAAAGAAGTTTAAGGAAAACATAAATATATTATATATCATATATAAATATAGTTTCATCTTAATGTCCACCTTTTAAGGTGTTAAAAAAAATGTTGAACAATCATCGTTTCGGGAGGCAGAAATTCGCCATCCACGGAAACAATATGTTCTTTAACCATTAGATGTAGGTGTGTGTAAGTGTAGCTCAAATACGTTTTATAACAACATAATATTATATCGAAGATACTGGTGTTGTTACAAAAGAAATGAATAAAAAGAGTTTAGGGGGTTGGAGAAGCAAAAAAAACAAAAGAACACAAGTGAAGACATTTCCTTAAAATCGGGTAACTCCCTTTGGTTTGAGCTCAAAGGCTTCGTTGGGAAGACTTCTGCCCAAAGTGAGGCCTCTAAGAGTTATAGAGGGATGTGGTGAGACAAAATGGGCAGGTGTTGTCCGAGACAAAGGCTTTGGAAGTGTGGGTAAGGAGGTAGAGGTGGGGGCCTTTTATAAGAGGAGAGGAGGGGCACTCTTGGAAAGTAAAGAAATGTTACATTTTTTTAAAATGCGTTTCCGATTAAAATGGTCCCACATTGATATAATTCGATGTTAAGGTGATAAGGGTTCGAAATCCACCCATCCAATAGGTTTTTTACATGTGTAGGTCATAGATTTTACATTATCGTTTCATTTTATTTAAATCTTTTATTAATGAGGTAATCGCTGCATCATCATGATGTCATAAATAATTTAAATAATTTAATGTCTAAAAATTTTAAAAAAAATATAATGATGTAGGAAATAGTTTTATCTTTCTAATGAATATTTATAGAAAAAAATAAGACTTTTATAACTCCATTTAAAAATTGTTTTAGTAAAACAACTCATGTTTGTGTCATTTTAATTTTAACATTAAATAAAAAGATATTAATGTCATTTTCCTACCAAAGTGGCTCCATGGGGTCCCCAAGTTGACCCATGGATTTTATTGGTCGACCATGACACATCCAATAAGGTTAGGACATGTGTCTTGGTATTTTCATTTTATTATAATATCATTTTTTTCTTAAATTGCACTAATTACCTCTAATCGCGATTAAAAACTTAAAAGTTACTATTCACCAAAAAATTATTTTAATCTCATTGAACCACATTTTACTCCTTAATTAAAACCATGTATGTCGGATATTTGAAAATAAAATAAAAGAAGTGGCAAAGTTTCATTTAAACGAAAAATCAGTTTCTTTAACTACCACTTAGTGGTTTCACTATTCATCAAAAATTGATGTTTTTCAGAAAAATACCAAAACTTCACCCTAAGATATATTTGATATTATGAATTAAAAAATGATGTACATTTTAAAAAATTAAAATCATATAAGTCACATTAATTAATTTAATAATTAATTCCCGCTGACATGACAAATAACATGTTTTTATGAACAAATATGTATCAAAAGATTGACACTAGTTTAAGTCCAATTTTAAAGTGAAATTGATTCCAATGATCACCATTGGATTAAATGGTAAAAATATATTCTAATTTCACTTCAAAAAAAAAATTCATAAGATAATATAATCATATAAATAAATTAGATTAAAAAGAGGTTTTGAATTAAAATAAAACATTTTCACTATTCATTAAAAAAATGAACTTTATCCGAAAAATTCCAAAAATTCACACAAAGTAAATTTTGATGTCCCAATCATAAAGAATAAGTTTATTTTGACAAAAATAGCTTATAAAATTGTCAAAAGATATATTTAAAAATGGTTTTCCATCAAAAGGCAGTAAAACAATCTTTTAAAAATATTAATGTATTCCATGCTTAAGATTGGATTTATTCTCATTTTAAGCCTCTAAAACACTATCTAATTTAGTAATAGACATAGATAAAAATATCAATTATTGATTACTTACATGGGATTTTACAGTTATGGGTATTTAGGCCTTCATCTATAATTTTGGTTTAGACCATATTTGGAATCGAAACATCCTATCTTTGATCCTTAGTATCAACCTCATGTTATATCTGTTCATAAGGGGTGGTGTTAAAGAAATTCACTGATTTTTTAAAACACAATTGTGACTTTTCATCAGTCTGTTTAGGATATGTCCATTGTTTCTCCCTCAATGAGGTCTTTTTCTCTCCTTTTCATTTCCTATTGGAGTCGTTTGGATTATGGTAATTTTATGGGAATATCCATAAAAAAATTCATGTGTGTTCCTAATGTGGATACCAAATCATGGGATGGGAAAATTTGGATGATTTGTTCTATAGAATCCCCCTAATCAAGAGAATATTGTCTTCTAATAAGGAGGATATTTTTGAGGTGAAATTTCCCCGATCCCTATAGGATGGAGATATTATCACTCCACATATACAACCTTTTGAACATGGTTTTTTGTCCGCAATAGTTGTGTTACAAAATCACCCATCCCTTCTGGCATAGGATTCTCTAAGACTGTCATGGATTCTACTACAACAGCTGACTTCTTGAATTTATGGAGTTTGTTTCGATCATGGGGTTGGTGTATCCTTTGGTTTTCTTTGGAACCACCAAATTCCAATGTAAATTTTGAAATCCATGGTGTTATCAATATTTGGTGATTAAATAATCTTATATGGGGGGAAAATAGATATTTTCTGAATCATGATGCAACAATTATTAAATTAAATTATCTCCAATAACTTGATTTTTGTGAGAGTCGGTCATGGACTATTTTTGTTGATTGTATCACCAGTTGTTGAGAAGAGCCCATTTGTTAAAGTCAATATGATGATATGACATTTTATGATGTAATTTTTGTTAGAAATTGTGTATTAGAGAGTGTTATGAAATGAATTTATCCATTCTCACCCCATCCTATGATATGAACAATGGATGGGGAAACTATTATCAGTTGGCATTGTTAATTTAAAAAATTGAGGCATGTGTATTGAATGCCTCATATCTTCTCCGCAATTATTTTCTCCATGCTTCTAGGAGATCCACCAAATAATTTTTTATTATATCCCTTATAATACCTTTTTTCTAGCTTAGATATTCATCATAAGGTAGTAAATTGTGTCTCATGTGATATAGAATGCTTCAAATGTTATCTTAGATGTTTTGCACACAACCATCTGATAGTGATTCCACTACTACAAAAATGGGGTTTTCCAATTATTGGTCATTCACAATGATAAATAAAATAACTATTAAATACCCCCATTGTTATTTCAAGAAAAATCATTATTAAAGGGATGCTTTAACATTTCTTTTTTAGCATTGATAATAGAGGTCTTTAACAGTGATAAAAAAGTGGTGTTAAAGGGATCCCTTTATTAGTGCTTGTAAAAAAGTGTGGATAAATCCCCCACCCACTTATCAAAAACAATAAAAAATAACTGACATAGGGGGGGCACATATTAGTGCTCATAACAAATGCCCAATAATGGGGGCCTTTATCAGTATTCGTAAAAAAAAAGTTAATAAAGGGGGGTCTTTATCTGTGTTTTTTTACTAGCACCGATACAGGTTATGTTAAAAAATATCATTTCATTAAAAATAATAAATAAAAATTAAAATATATTTATTTTGAAATAAATATAATATATATTTTTTTTAAATATGTTTTTGATAAGGTGAAATAGGCTTTTACACTTAATATATAATATATTTAGTGAAAATGGTTTATAAAATAAATAAATAATTATTTATAATTACTAGTTTGATAATTATTTTCAATTAATAGTCATTTTGTAACAGTTTGAAGAAAAAAAATCAAAAAATCAAAAAAGCAATAAAATATCTAAAATAAGTTCAAACCAAAATTCAAATTTGAAAAAGACATAACTTTTGATCGCTGTGTCCATTTGAGTTCTACCACATAATAAATCAAATCTTGATCCATGATCTACGTCCTAGGAACATAAGGGTGCCCAGATCATTTTTTAAGACTACAAAATCCTCAGAAGGCCTCTAAAATTTAGTTTTTAGTCAGGGTACCCCATTTTATTAACATTAAATGGATTTTAGCCTCCTCTAATGTTGTATTTTCTCCCTTTTCAGTGGGGACATAATGTATTCCTATGCCTTAAATTCATTTTGATAATATGGATTTGAATTTTTTATAATGTACTATTATTTATAATCAAATATATAAAAATATATATTTTATATATTTTGATACATTAAAATATAATTTTATAAATACATATTTAATTACATTTTTGTGTGTACTAACAGGAATACATATATTCATCTATATATTCCAATATATATACATTAATATTAATATATAATATATGTGAATAAATATAAATCTGTATAATTATATTTATAAATATATATATATATATATATGAATTTATTTATAAACACACACATACAAACAAAAAACATATTTTATATGTGCATATACTAATATACATAATATATACATATATATATATATATATGAAAAAAATTTAATTAAATATATATAAATATATAAATATAACATAAAATGAAAAAAAAACAACACAGGGGAGTGGAAAAGGTGTTGGTGTATTCACTGGAGGTAGGGTAGTGTGTGGGGTGGAATTATCAAAAGTGATGATAAAGTAGAAAAATAAGCACTAATAAAGCAGGGTGAGAAGCACTGATAAAATGTTGTATGGGAATAGGATCCAATAAAATAAAAACCCTTTATGAGTGGGGCCATTATCATATTTTTTTAGTGCTCTTAAAGGGGGTATTTTATAAAGATAGAAAAGAACCAATAAAGAAGGATAATAATATTACTAAAAAGAACAGATAAATATCCACTTTATTAGTGCTTTTTTTGTGATGTTAAATAGAAACTTTAATAGAACTTTTTATGTTCTCTATTAAATTCAAACCATAAACATTTCTCACATAATGAGTGATTCTAAATCCCAGATAAATCCCTTTTAGTTGCCCTATTAATGGAAGGATTTCTAGTAGTGAATGGATATCCAAAGTGTGTATAACAACCAGAAAATAATTGATATAACATATTTAGAAAACTATTTTCTCATGCTCAATGTGACTTCTTCATCTTCCTATAGAGGATCCTCTACCTATTCATACCAAATAGGACTCCCTCCTATTGCTTTATCAGCATACAAAACATTTTTTGGGGCTTCATCTATTACATTGGAAGGAAGGAGATTGAATGGTGGTTTGGAGAGTGATTTTCAAATTGTGTTGTCTTCTAGATAAGAAAGGATTTCACTAATCATTGACAAGGAATTAAAAATTACAGTCATTGTTCTACAAAGTGCTTCATGGTAGGAGGGATTTATCTTCCTTAAATATCTAAGGGGAATATCATCTTGGTGAAGTGGAACACTACTTTGGAGAGAACATTTAAAGTGAATTCCATTATAAGGAGTACTACCATTATCTCTTAATGTCTATATATAAGGAATATTACTTCAATAATTACCCTATAGAGAACATTTAGGGAGATCTATAGGAAGTGGAATACCAACTTTCTATTTGATATTCTAACCTCATAAAGGGTTTCTATTACTCTCATTAAGATATACGCTATTGAAATCAATCATATTATGGAAATAAAACAAGCCTTCATGGTGAAGTGTTTGGGGAAGAACATCAGAATTAATTATTTTGTTTCATTAATTTGGTAATGAAGTAGTAGGATCCTGAGAAACCAATGATATGCTTATAAGGGATTAAATAGCATCAAAATTATGTAGAGTAGGATTTTAGATCAACAAATAATTCCTTAATCATCTCTTATGAGGCTTCTTTTTGAACTCCATCATGCGTGCAACAGAGACTTATTTCTTTGTATTGTGGTATTTTGGCAAGGAAACTTGTTTGACTAGTTACTATTTCAATGCTGAAGTTCTCTAACATGATTATAGAATCTTGGAAAGGGTTTAATACTACCCCAATCTGGCTATTGGATTAGGTAGATTAACTATAGTCTGAATTGGGGTATGGACCTAGTCCATTTGACTATAATTCGCGAGGGAGTTTTCCCCACAAGCCTCTTGGACTAGACTAGAGGTGTGTGTCTACTCAAGATTTACATGTTGATGAGTCACCCCATTTGTAGAGATAGATTTATATAACCTCCCCTTGGGAACTTCTATTTCCATTATGATATCCTAGATAGTTTTATCAATGTGGGAATACAATTTTCCCCTTCCCTTCCACCAATTTTAGAATAATTTTGGTTACCTTAGTGGCTGTAAAAAATATATTTTCCCATTATGTGGTTTGATTAGGGTTGTGTACCTACTAATATCCTCAATTTAACCATAATGTATTCAAGAATTATTTATGTGTGGGGTTTAATTTTTATTCCACCTCTATTTTGTCGGCAAGACTTTCTAGCTGACTTCTATGGGTGCTGAAAGATAATACATCTGGTAGGCATGATAAATGTGGGTAGGTGTGTGATCATACTCATGGTTTTCATTAAAATTTTTCTGATGGGGTTATCTTGAGGATACTATATGAGTCTATTTTAAGTCATGATAGGTGTGGGAAGGTGTTTTTTCCTTCTCAATGTTTTCTAAAACATTTTATTGGTGGGATTCTTCAAAGGGGATAGAGGTGTGACTCTATTACCTATTGAATGGTTGTTTTACTCAACCAGCCATCTTGCATTCTAGTGTCTAAATTAACTAGGCTAAAGTCATGAGGATGACACTCACATCTTATTTAGGGTTCAATATCATGTAGTGTTGGTGATAGTGATTATGTGTAAGATCCCTCTGTAAGAAACAATGTGTCTTTTGGGTGAGGCCATCCCCAACCACATGATCTACCTCCCTTAGATAAAGGAGGATATGATTATTGATTTCATGGGATATTCTCTATAAACATTTGAATACAATGATAAGTTTCATATACTTATTGACCACCAACCATCGATGAGTTAATGAATGGATGTTATTTGTGTGATGGAGGTCATTTCTTCTAGCCTCCAATGTTAGGATTATACAATTCTAGTAGTACTCTTGGACTAGTTCATTCAAGACTCATCATTTAAGATGATGGCTCGGTGAAAATTTCATTTTTTATATGAGGACCTAGATTGAATAATATCCATGGAATTCATTTTTGAGATCTGGTGTCACCTCATTTGGATTGAAGGGAGATATTTTTGAAATTTCCAAAAATGTAGGTCACAAACATAAAAAATAAAACACCATCAAATCTACATACCAATTAATGAAAAACCTCACAAATTATTAACATATCTATACCAATTTTATTTCAAGATCAAAATGGTTCTGATAGGTGGGTGATAACATTACCTTGGCTGTGGATTGGCATTGTGTTCTCCATTTTTTATTTCCAATGAAACTCATAGTTCCCCTTCATGGTTTATTTTGGGGGGTTTTAATTTTTCACAATCATTCAAGTTGGGTTTACCATTATCTTTAATGACTTCCAATGGGTTATTCATAGATATGGAAACACCCAATGACTCTCATATTCAAGATTCCTCATAGAACATATTTCTAAAGGTAGTCATTTATTGGCTAACATGGCCAAAAAATACTTAAGAAATCACATTGGTAAAAATTAAGGGATGTGAAGATCATATCACCATTATGAGGGGAATTATTTCATACTCTAGGGATCTCTTATATATTAAATATATGTTCATGAATCCTTCATTTAATCTAAATTATGATGTAGGCCAACCTTGAATTAATAGTCAATTACTAGCATGCATGTAATATAGAATCATCTGTACATATCCATGGTTATTAATCGATAGAGTTAATTGTATATATCCACGTCTCTCCATCAATATTAACCATAATAAAAATATTGTAGAATATTTTGTGATATATTCTTATGATGGTTGTTTTAATCCACTTTGTGGGGAGCTTTAGATTTTATCATCATCTATGAATATGGGAGTTGTTTTAATTTCGGGATAAAACCCATGAGAAGGAATTGCAATATATCCTCGAAAAAGGAGTCAAAACACAAAAAGTTTGTATCCACTTAATGGGACAAATCATACCATTTAGAGACATGTGATAAGGACCAAACTGTATTGTTTAACACCAAGAAACAAGGTCATTTAGGCATAAGATAAATAGAAAAATTTAGGTGTTGGAATTCGGAAGATGAGAATAAAGGAACTATAAAAGGTTTATGATGTGTTGTATGAAGGACATGAGTGATCTGATATTCAAGGATTCTTCATGATTTTCTATTTTTTAAAGGTGAAGTTTTAGGGTCCTATTTATAGGAAATTATGGGACCTGGGTGAAGTGGATGGATCACACAGATCAATCACACTGAAAAATGCACTTGTTTGTCCTACTCTTTTGCTCTAGGTGACCCAACTATTTGGGTATGAACAATTCCTTTGGATGCGCATGTCAACCCTATGCACCAGTGTTATTATGGTGGGTCCTACACAAAGGGCCATATGAGAATTATGAAATCATTTTTATTCCTATATTATCTTATTATTTTCTTCTTAAGGTATTTTCCTTTAATATACATTCATCCATGTGTAAAAATGAATTGTAAAAAACTCAACATTTAATAAGATAGTAAAATCATCTTAGAATCTCCCATAAATGTACCTAGATGAGTAAGGAAGACTATCCATTATATTATAATCATTGAGGATCAAATTATGAAACCATTAAAAATAATAGTTTATTGTAATGGAGCGCTATAAAATTTAAATAATATCATCTTATAGTGGGACATCATCTTTGATAACGAAACATAGAGGAATATATTGAATTTTTGAAATTATGTGAGAGATCATAGATAAAGTGGTGACGGGATTTTATTTTAAAGGAAAAAAATATTAAAAAAAATATTAAACCCATTTTTTCCTCCCATGAATTTCTTGGCGTAGAATATTCATCCAGACATGAACACTAATGATTTATCCAGGATCATTATTAGGTTATGATTTTTTATGGTTATTATGTCACTGTATTATAGTAAATATTTATCATGTTCTCCATAAATTTATAATTCACTAGAATCTAACCAAATTCTAGGAAATTATTCCACGATCAAAGACTATTATTTCAGTCCAAATAAATTTCTATGCCTAAAATCTCAAATAATAGCCCATTAATTATAATCAATAGTAATAACAAATAATCACTTTTTCCAGTATCAACCTCAAAAGGTTTTCTTACACTTAATAAATACAAATATTCCTAAATAGGTGAAACTATAACATAATAATACTTATTTTCAAATAAATAATCACACTAAGAGTAAATAATCATTTTAATGAATCAAAAGAATATCAAATCTATCCCAAGCACTCCAAAACCACAGTGATATAAAACTAATCTTCCACATAGATTCTCTTATTATGAAGAGATATTTTGTCTATTTATATAAAACTGACAAAATTATCATTTTTAACACTCTCAGCTATTTATAATAAATCAATATCAAATTATATTGGTATAGAGAAAACATAAGAGTTATCATCAACTATAAAACACTCATTTTCAGGATGGAATACCACTAAAGTTGACATGTGGTTCGTATGTTGAGGTATACATGGAATAAAACTCTGACTGGGTTCAAGGGTTTATATTTTCTCAACGGACTACAAATATTTAGTAAAAAACTAGGTATAATAATTATAGAACAATTTATGATCCATAAAAATATTTTCCCTAAATTGGATCTCATGGCTCCTTAGTAATTTAGGTTACTAAGTTTTCAAATTAAATAAATTTTATATTAAAATTGTCATAAAAGAATCCCCAATTATTACCTCAATAGGTGGAAATGTATCACTCATTATATTAAATCTAGAAAAAATATTTAACAACATATATCAGCTCAAAAATAACTTCAAGTGTGGATTCCATAAAGTAATTTAATTCTTCTTGGTCATCACAAACATAAAAATCTATTTATTTATTAAGAAACATACCTAATAAGGCATCATTTATCTATGAGTAGCCACACAAAAATGACCCGAACATTTTTTTTCAAACTCCCTATCAAATAATATGAAATCTATTGGAAATTTTGGATTTCTTATTTTAACTAATATAAAATATACATTTTATAATGGTTCTTTAATAGATATATCTTCTAGATTGAATGAAATTGATGTTTATTACAACTAACCAAGAACATATTATTGAAATAATGTGTAATAAATCCAGGTCATACTAGATTCTAATTTACAATGGTATTATTACTCCTCAATTTCTCATATTCAACATTGTATATAAAATAATTTAGGGTAATTTAATTTAGGAGGTTACTAATTTTTTAGAAAAGTAATAAATTTCTCTCTTAATCAAATGATTCACTTCTCATAAATGATTTTTTGTTGAAGAAAATCCATTAAATACATTTATCATATGTTGGTATTTTTATTATAGCCTAAAAAGTGATATAATCATGTTAAATATCTTAATAAAATCATGTAATTTATAGAATTTATGTTAATAATTATTTTAAATTGCGATTGATGGAAATGGAAATGAAATGACACAATAAACTAAAACAATAATTTATTCTTTCTACTCTAACCAAATATTATTCTTTGATTATGTGATTATATCTTATAATATTGTTCTTTTCTCATTATCTAATTCATTTGATGAACCTCCATTTAGCTCAATATAGACTATGATTCATCTTTTCTAGGTTCAGTATTTTAAAGAATTCTATTTACAAAACTAGTTATATAGTCTACATCATCTATAATAGGATTCCCTATAACATTATCATGAGTTTTAAAAACATTTCTTTTGTTGAAATACTAAAAAATATTCATTTTATTGATTTATTTCATGTAGGGAACCTTTCTATTACCCGTAACACTCTTTTAAGTAGCTAGTTTTTCCATTTATAGTTACAAATTCACCAATGTAGAACTTTTATATTTTTTAAGGAAACCAATTTCACTTAAACATTCTCTATACATAACATTATTTTTTTTGAGAATTATAAACTCATCACTATATTTATTTTCATTATTTTTTCTTTGATGTGGTCTAAATATAGGGATACCAAAAAAATTAGAACTACATTGTATTTCAATGAATGTTTATTAAGTTTTTTATAACCATGGTTATATCGATTATCAAATTGGTCATATATTGACTTCTTTTGTATTCCCTACCAAATGAATTTTTTAATTTTAGTGGGACAGGGATGTAGATAAAATTTTGGTTAGTAGGAACTAATGTATAAATACATTCCATTATGTTAGAATATTTCACTAAGAGAATTATGCATAAAAATTATAGTATCCTAATGATTGTGAAACAATATACAAATATAAATCCTTTATAACTTATATAAAGAGTTTTTGATTATTTTATTAAATAAATATTGTATTTTATTAGCTTTCATAGAAAAAAAATTCCACCCGATGTTTGGTCAAAAATAGATTAGTGGTAGGGATTAAGAATATTATAAAAGGTGTCCATCTATACCCGGGGTTACAATTGGTGGTTGGGACACAACCTAATGGGTGATATAAACCAGTATACAATATCATGAAATATATATCCCTTTTCTTTTGAAAACCTATTGATATTATGACTTACCTCAGATATAGTGTTTCAAAGACAAAACTTCAACCAAAAATGAAAGAACTTCTCCAATGTATTGGAAAATTATTTAACTTTTTACTGGAAAGATCTTATATAATTTACATTGAAACAATATGTAAACAAACCCATCCTTATATATTCCTCACTAATCCAATTTTAAGGTAGTTTCTTAAACATAAGTTAAAAGTATCTAACAAAGTATTGACAATCCCCACTAGGAAAACCATTAAAAATATATAACATTTAATAGTATGTTTTTTAGAATCATAGTTCCATGAAATTGATTATAACTCTATTAATGATAGTTACAAGAAACATAATGATGTTTAAAATAACTAAAAATAGGACCTTGATATTTTTGATTCCTAGTTTTATGTGGAATATGATTTTTTTATTTTTTTAACTCCATGAAATCATATATTTTCTATATCATCTAAATTTATTATTTTTATGTAAGTCTATTTTTTATCAATATGGTTCTAAATAGGATAAATTTTGATATGTTTTATACGGTTATGATCAAGAATATTTTTTTAAAAAGTATATAAAAATATGAAAACTATTGAAATACCTTAAAATTATCATAATTTTTTTAATGGTTATCTTTTTAACAAAGTATTTTTAATATATTTATATTGGAAACATTTAGCTACCCTATAAATAGAACAAAATTTTTATGGGAACATCATTGAAATATAAAAAAAATTAAATTTATAAAACCTAAAATTTATTAGAGATTGGTGATAATGGTTGGAAAAAAAGCTTTGATGTGGTATGGCCAAAAAATTTAAAAAAACAAAACCAATAAGAAATTGAAAAAAGGGAAAGAGATGATAATGAATGTTGAAAAATAAAATGTAATGTGATTATGATAGCTATTTAGAAAAACTATGTAGTAGTAAGAAAATATGTGAAAAGTAACCGAGGATTACGTAAAGTGTAATTGTCTCAACTGAATTTAAAAAAATATATTTTTTAATCTATAATAACATACAGGTGAAAAATATATGATAATATTAATTCAAACACCGTAGTGTCATTTATGATTATCCCGACTCAGTTGAAATATCTTAAGGTCGTTATGTCTATAAATACATAGTATATAGAAATTTTTTCATATGTATGGTCAATAAGGTAACACACTATAACTTTATTTTAAAAATTAGTATGATTGAATTGTGTACCACACAAAATTAAGAAAACTAAAACAATCTACGATGTACTATTAAAATATTATTATAAAAATATGAATCGTATAACCTAGCCATTGAATTTTTGGAATTTAATATGAGAAGCAATAGTGTGAAATATTTGTTGACATTTATACATAATAAAATTTACTAATTAATTATCGGTAAAAAATAACTATATTTTAAATACATTCATATGGAATTAAAGGTGATATTTACATAGAAAATTAAATTATATTCATAGAGTGTTTAAATAAAATCAAATTATTATAGTCACTATATATTAATGATTTTAATGAAAAGTATAGATCATATTTTTTCAAAAATAGATTATCATTCATCTAGTGGACTTTACTAGCTATGTAATAAGTATAAATTCATTGTATAGTTTAAAAATATTCCTTTTGTTAAAAATCATATTTTATTTCATTTTGTCTATAAATATTATAATTAAATTCAAAATATTCTAGAATTTATATTTGATAACATCGACATAATTTTTGAAAATATAATTTAAAAACTGTATTATATAAAATTTAGTAATGTTTTTGAGAGTATTTATTTTAATATTAATTGTGATAATAAATTGATTTTAAAAAAATTTCACTTCTTTTTATAAAATCAAGTGATTAAAAATTCTCAATATATTCTATCAACATTTGAAGACATATAATTATAATTTTATTAAAAATAATATAATATATTCCATTTAAAACATCATTATAAATGATTTTGGTATAAAATCATTTTTTTTCTAAAATATATATTTTTTAATTTATTTTTCATTATGTTCCATACAACAATATTAATATTTTTTTAAAAAAATATAGAAATTCAGTCATTTAAAATTATTTTATATTTTGAATCATTGTAATAAAATCATTTCATAATTTCTATTTCATTTTTTTGTCCTTATGATTTGTTACAAAGAATAAAATTTATAAAGACAGTAAATGGTAAAATGGGTTAAGTGAGGATGAAATAATGGGATATGGATTAAAAGTTAAAAAATTCCTTGATCCCGAAATATGTATTTATATCATCCATATTCATCATTAACTCTAAAATCTATACCATTTATTGTTTTCTAGATTAAGACATTTTTATTATTTTATGTAAAAAAATATTTATAGAATCTCATGCTCCCTCACTTATTATGGTATAATGTTTTGGGTATTCATAATAGTTTTATATAAATTATTAAATATTATAAAATTCATTAATAATAAACATTATTTGTTATAGTAATTTATTATTAATTTTTTGTGATTTTATATATATCTAAATCATTTACACAACAATAATTTCAGACTTGGGAAAGGAGTAGAAAAATCGAGGAAATGATTTTTAAAATATTAAAAATAATACATTTGATGTGACATATTAGGTCCCATGAATTACATGTAAAATTATAAAGTGACAGTGTGGGTGAATGTATTCCCATTAAAATTATATTCTTTTCATGAGTACATTAAATTTTGTTTTTTACTAATATTAAATATAACTTTTAATGTTATTTAATGTTCTATTTTTTCAAATCATTAGAAAATTATCAAAATTATATTATAAATAAAATTAATGGGAACTATAGAGTAATTAATGGATTTTCATGGTATTTTCTACATTTAATATTTAAATTTACATTCATGTCCATTATAGATTGATTTTTTTAATTTATTATGGTGAAATGGAAGAACAATTTGGAAAAAATTGATAATGAAAAAATGGAAACATGAACTATCATAAAAATAAATAGATGAAAACAAATCATCCATTTAATCCTTATGATCAAATATAATTTTTTTGAGCCATTTTAAATTTATATTTGACATAATATATACTTATATTTCATGTATTTATGTGATTTTCACTCACCCTGCTCACAAAAGAGAACCTCATATCCTCTCTTCATCACACCTATTAACCCTTTATCTCAAATTATATCTACATAAATACATTAAAAACAATCATCCACATATCTTTTATGTTATTTTATGAAAACAATTCAATCCTTAAATACATAATCTGTAAGCCAAATGAGGTTTTCCAAAGAATAGGTATAACACATACCAGAGTGTTTTATTTTTTATTTCACTATCCATGAAAATAAATTCATATATAATATTCTAATAAGATATTATAATTATATTTCAAAATGATTTTTTTTTGTTTATGTCACAACCCTTAATCATATAATTTCTAATACTATGAGAAATGGAAGCATTTCAAATGTATACATATGGACTTCTGCAAACACAAGGCTATTTATTTCATTCTTCATCACCACCAAAAAATTATTGTTTTTTTGATGAATATAATGAACATTAATTTTATATTTATGAAATTTTTATTATTTTTAAAGGTAATATATTACTCACCTTTTCAACATTAAATCCATTGGAAAATCATATTATATTTCATTTGAAACATGTACGCTACCACCACCATAAAGTTATGTAATATATTATTTACTTTCACCTTTACATAATGATTCACAATAATAATTATATATAATCATGGTATTTATGAAATTATTAATACTAAGGAGATCATGGAAAATTGACACCAAGGACTATGGTCAACCTACCAAGGATGTTTTGGGATAATGAACTGAATGTCCTCAATACACCAAACATAGACTTCACTATTTTAGTAATTAAACTTATCATGATAAAAAAAATATATGGAAATTTTTTAATTTAAGGCAACTAAAAAGGGTTGATAAAAATCTACAAAACTAAAGAATAATATTTTTAGGAGTTGGGGGATGTACAGAATGATTCGGGACAAGAGGTAAGGGATTTTATGTAATGACCCAAACTTTCATTAATGGAAATCCCACTTGATATAATGAAATGTCTTTTTATGTGAAATGTTTATATAAAATTTCATCTTCTTTTTTTTATGTTTTTTGATTTTAAAACACTGTTAAGAATTGTGACCATTGCTAATATAGTCGTTGAACAGTGATCACATTATTAGTATAAATATTGGGCTTTAACAAATCCAATTTACTTAGACAAAGGAAGTGATGGCCTCATCCAGTAGAGGTGCCCCATACGAAGCCCATTTGTCAGAGCTCAGAAGAGAGGTTGTGTATTTGGGCTTCTCTCTTGACCAATCCCAAGATGATCTTGAACTTTATAATCTCGAGCGGGACCGCCTACAAGAGAAGTGGAAGTTGATAGAGATTACCACCTGACCAATGTTATCCGAGCCACCCCAAGAGTCTGTCACCATCGCACACCTTACTCTTTAGTATTATGCGGGTATTATAAGGGGTTATGTAACAAGACCTTATCACTATGGTTATGTTCATTATTTTTGTATATAATAATGAATATACTTTGTTTTTATTATTTTTATATTGTAAATAGTTTTTAAATCACAAATAGTATTTTTAGTTAATGATCAATTTAGAAATCTATTTTGATAAATTAATGGATATTTGAATTAAATAATATTTTAATAAAATATTATTATTATTATTAAATTAATTTTTATTAAATATAAATGATCGTATAATTTTAGGAATTCAATTGTAATTTTTATTAAGGTGTGAAAGCCATTTTTGTCAAAACCCATAAATTTTCGATAAATGTTGGTTTTTATTTTAAAAGTGAAAATTAAAATATTTAAAAAAATATTAAGAGAAAATGAATATTATTTCTAGAATCAGGATGTCGAAATTATCCAATGGTGAGTTTTTCATAATTTTCTAAGACAATCAAATTTTTTGGTAAAAATTAAATACCGTTTAAATATATAATGTGTTTTATGACAGAATAATGACCTAATAGTGATGTAATAAAATACTATAAACTTTATTTTCGTCCAATATATGTTTTAGCATTAAAATATTTTTTTTTGGGTTTGTTTGATTTATTTTACAAAGCTTTAGTGGACCCTTAAAGACTTATTAAACATTTTGTCTTTTTAAATTGTTTTCCTTGGGAGTGTGACTCACCTCTACATAAGAAACCCCATTTTTTTAATAAGTTAGGACTTTGGACTTGTAATATATTGTTTTCTACTTCCCTTTTACAAAAACCATGGGCTAAAACCATGGTCTGGTTTATGTTTTGGATTAATTTAATGTGATGTGTCCCAAACCAAAATAATAAAGAATTCCCTCACCTTTCATATATAAACCTCCCAAAGCTCCCACTTTATCCTCACTCAAATCCTTTGGAGTTCATCCAAACTCTACCCTAATTTCTCTAGAATACTCCCAAGGCACCCCAATCTCCCAATAAGCCTCTCTCAAGCCTCTCTCAAGCCTTTGAAAGCACACTTCCAAGTAAGTGTTTTTTCTTCCTTTCTCATTTTTTTTCTAATATTATTTATGTTGTTATAACATTTTAATTTCAATTATAAATGTTGGGGTATGGTTTAGAACCTCCCTCATACATTCCCCTTTATGGTTTAATGATTTAATACCCCTTTCTCTCTCACTAAATTCCTTCCATGTACACTTGTTACTATGCCAAAATTCCGAAAGAAATTTCTCTCTACTCATTTACATTCAAGTAATTATTTTTTATCATGAATATAAATTACATTAAATTTGATGGTAAATGTATATATATGATCCCCTTACTCAACATGTCATGTAAATATGATCAGACACCCATATCTCTCTCATCAACCATTTTTATGAGTTCTTATGTCACGCTGTTATGCTGCCAATACTGCATTGCGTTTTTCTAAGATAAAGTCATTGTTTAGTGAATACCATTCCCATTTCTCTATCAAGGCTATTCAAATTTATGAACATTTACTTATTTTTTAAAAAGTTTTAAGTATGTATTATATATTCTTTTATAGGGGAATAAATGATTATGATGAATTATTCAATGTTTTATGATCCATGTGGCACTCTTATGGATGAAGTGAAATGTTTTAGAAGGGTGCACCTTGATAGCGCTCCAATGCATTGGGTAAAGTGTAGTGTCATGATACATCATTTTTAATGAGTTTTTACTCATTCTAATTCAAGTTCAACAAGGGTTTACTTGTTCTTAATGTGCAATGATGGTTTAATCATGCTCCATGTTCAATGAGCCTTGGCTCATGCTAATTCCATGTTAAGTGTTGTTTCCACATTTCCATGTTATGATTATCATGATTTATCATGACTTTATGTTTATGCTTCTCTTGTTATCTATTGATATGCCTATTGTCTAACATGTATTTTATTCCTCATGTTATTCCATGATTATTCCTTTGTTGGGATTTATAGCTCAACCTTTTCTTGTGCATATTATCAGGTTATCCCATGCAATGCTGAGTATGAGGGAATGTAGTGGTCATGTAAAGGATGTTTTCAATAATGATGTCGTATTTCATGTTTTAAGTTTTTATGTAATGATCATAATCCCCAAAGACACTAGACCTCTCTATCTTCTATGTTTTATCATGTGAATTTTATGTAATAAATTATGTTTAATTGTGTAATAAAAAGTAGGGTTTCCACAGTTGGTATCAGAGGATATGTTTAGTTATTTTTGGTATTAGGATTAGAAAACCCTAGTAAATCTTTATAGACATGAAAAAGTATAATAAAATCATACCTAGGTTTTGGTGAGTATTAAGTAAGTGGTTTATCAAACAAATACACCCATGTATGGATAAGACCAGGTAGAGGAAGCTCTAGTAAAAATGTATCCTTGGGGTAAAACCCGAATACACTGCTTTGAGCTATACTCGAACGTGAACTGGTGCACGAAAATGAGCCTTGATTCACTATTGGTTATGAAACTACGCTGGGATATGCTTTGGTAAATTCACAAGATTAGTATAAACCATTATTATGGGACAAAAAAAGACCTAAGAATATATGTTAGAAAGTTGATCATGGATAACATAGACAGAAGCCAACAGATTCATATGTTAAGAAAATAAAAGTTATTTATAAGTAATCAGTTTTTTCCTCGTATTACCCTTTATGTGTTACCCCTAACTTTCCTTTTATTCCATCCATTGGCCTGTAATAGGACTCAGGCTAACAACCGATGTGAAGATCAATGTGATGACTCTACTAATGAGATGCCCAATCAAATGGGAGCGTGGATCGCAAACTTTGTCATGATTCTCTTTCAGCTAACTCAAAAATTGAATAGAAACATGGGTTAAGAGGAACGTTGAACCCCTCTAAGAATGAAAAAGTCTCTATCAAGAGATTCATGAGACAAAGGCATCCTACATTTAATGGATCATCCGATCCCTTAATCACTAAACAATGGATCAACTCCACTGAAAAGATCTTATCCATCCTTCAATGTTCTGAACAAGAGAAGGTTCCCCTGGATGCTTATCGTATGGAGGGTGAAGTTGATCAATGGTGGACGTTGATCAAATATATGAAGCCTAGGGAGGAGATTGAGGCGTTGGAATGGAAGGATTTCATGAATATGTTTTTTGATAAATATTTTCCGCACACCCTCCGGCTTAAGATGGAAAGGTACTTCCTTTCCCTCAAGAAAAAAGACCACGAATATGTTGGAGCATACAAGAAAAACTTCACAAGTCTTTCATGATACGCTTCTGCCTTTTTCATTACCCTCGAATGCATGGTTGAACACATATTTATTGGTCTGAAACCTAGTCTGTGGAAAGAATTGGTGATCTGTGACTTCGACAACTATGAAGAAATTGTCCGATGTGACCTCAATATTGAAATGGAGATTAGAGAATCTCAGGGGTATAAGGGGGATAAGAAGCATAAGGTTTACTTTAATGCTGGCGGTCCGATGGATAAATCCAACTGTTCTATGAAGATCCAGCACCTCACTTGCCAAAGGTGCGAAAATAAGCACCCTTGAAATTTCCTGAAGGGGACGAGGAAATGCTTTAGGTGTGGAAGAGAAGGGCACCTGGCTATTAATTGTCAGCAAGAAAGAAATGCATTTGCGATAGAGGAGAGGAACACCCCGTTCAAACCTCAACTCGTGGTTCATTGCGACAACTACAAAGAACCAGGGAATCTTGCAAATCAGTTCCCTAAGGTAAGGGTTTTCGGAGGCAACCAACGGCCTCCAAGGCAGCATGTGTGATCATTTTCCATCACTACTGCCGAAGTGAACCCCGAAAATGAAGTGGTGATAGGTGTTCTAGTTATTCATTCATGAATAGAGAACATACTTTTTGATTTAGGGTCAATACATTCTTTTATATCTCGAAAGTTTACTAGAAAAATCCCACCACCACCACTAATCATGGAAGTGAAGATTTCAGTGAGTATGAAAAATGGGGAAATCATTGCATCCAATGAATATAACTCCTCCCCTATCATAATAATTGCATTGAACTTCCCGACGAACCTTTTTATACTCACTCTAGTGGAATTTGATTCAATTCATGGCATGAATTGACTTTCCTTATATAGAGCCAACATAAATTTCCGTGAGAGAGAAATCACTATCCATGTGGAGAATAGAGCCCCAATTATTTACAAGTGAAAGGACGAAGATGAATCTTATTTATCTCTATCATCTCAAGCGTAGATATTACTAAAATATGAGCATGCATATCTGGATCAAATGATTGAGTCTATGGAGGCAACCATCCTAGAAGACATGCCTATTGTGAGGGAATTCACTGAAGTGTTTCCCGATGAATCGTCTGGTCTTCCTCCTAGAAGATATGTTGAATTCTCAATTGATCTTATACATGGGGTGTTTCCAATATCCAAGACACTGTATAGAATGGATGTTTTGGAGCTTGAGGAGCTGAATAAACAACTACAAGAGAATATGGATAAAGGGTTTATATTCCCAAGTGTTTTACCATGGGGTGCCCCGGTCCTCTTGATCAAGAAGGATAGGTCAATGTGTGTTTGCATCGATTATCGTTTTCTCAACAAAATAATGATAAAGAACAAGTATCCTCTCCCATGAATTGACTACTTGTTCAATCAGTTTTGTAGAACACAATACTTCTCCAAGGTGGATTTGCAGTTGGGATATTTTCAAGTAAGGTCGAGGAAGGATGATATCCCCAAGACTGATTTTCGTACAAGATACAGGCACTATGAATTCATAGTAATTCCTTTAGGACTCACTAATGATCTAGAAATATTCGTGAACTTGATGAATAGAGTCTTCAGAGATTAACTTGAAAAATTTGTGGCAGTCTTTATAGATGATATTTTGATATACTCCAAAACCAAGGAGGATCACGAGGAGCATCTAAGAACTATACTAGAGGCCTTGTGAAAGGAGATGCTCTATGCAAAGTACAAAAAAGTGTGAGTTATGGTTGAATGAGGTCTTTTTATTGGGCCATATCATCACAATCAATGGGATATCTATGGATCCCTCCAAAATAGATGAAGTTGAGGGATGGTTGAGGCCAACATTGGTAACAGATATCCGTAGCTTCTAGGGGTTTGTTAGATATTATCGACGATTTGTGTGAAATTTATCACAATTTTCCAACACTCTTACCATGCTAAATCGGAAGGGAGTAAAGTTTTATTGGATTGATGAATGAAAAGAAAGATTCAAGGAGTTGAAAAGGAGGCTTATCACTACGCTCATGCTCACTTTACCCAAAAGTGGAAAACATTTTGTTGTATTCAGTGATGATTTGAATAAGGGCCTGGGATGTGTGTTGATGCAAAATGAAAAATTCATTGCCTATGATTCAAGGAAATTGAAATTTCATGAATAGAAATATCCATCACATGACCTCTAGTTGGAAGTAGTGATATTCTCTTTAAAAATTTGGCGGCGTTAACTCTTTGGGGAGAAGTGTGAAATATATATGGACAAAAAAAGCTTCAAGTATATATTAACCTAGAAAAATTTTAACATGTGCCAATGAAGATGGTTAGAGATAATCAAATAATATGACAGATCAATCCATTACCACCCTCGGAAAGAGAACTAGGTGGTGGATTCCCTAAGTATAAAGGACACAACGATTCTATATTTGATGAGAATTGAAAAGGATCCAATCTTCTTAGATTTTATGATGATGGACATGGGAATCATAAAGAAGGGAACATCATCAATCCTTATACAAAATATTTCTCAACCATCACTTTTGGAAAGGTTAAAAGATGCTAAAAAAGATGATGTGGGAATTCAGAAAAAATAAGAAGCTATCCGAAAAGGGAAATCCTCCGAGTTTAATATTAATGAAGAAGGAATTGTGAGATTTGTGAAAAGACTATGTGTTCTATCAAGTAAAGAGCTGAAGAAGGAACTTTTGGATGATGCACAGAATTCAAATTTCTATATTCACCTAAGAAACACAAATATGTATTGAGATCTCCGAGAGCATTATTGGAGGGATAATATAAAGAAATAGATCGTTGAATATGCATCAAAGTGCCTTGTCTGTTAACAAGTGAAGGCAGAGAGGTAGAAGTCTAAGGGGATGATGAAACCATTGCCCATACCAGAATGAAAATGGGAGAACATTACCATGGACTTTTTCACAGGACTTCTAAAGATGTCCAAAGGCAATAATGCAATCTGGGTTGTTGTGGATTGTCTTACAAAGGCTACACACTTCATTGTAATTCTGGAGGATTTATAATTTGATTAACTGACATGAATATATATTAGGGAAGTGGTAAGGCTTCAAGGAGTACCACTACCAATTATGTCTGATCGAGATCCAAGATTCACCTCTATGTTTTGAAAGAATCTTCAAATTTCTCCTAATACTGAACTAAACTTCAGTACGACCTATCATTCTCAAACTGATGGCCAATCTGAGCAGACTATACAAAAACATAAGTACATGTTGATTGCATGCTCAATGGAATTTAAAGGAGGATGGGATCACCATCTTCACTTGGTTGAGTTCTCTTATAATATAAATTTCCACTCCAGCATCCAAATGTCCCCATATAAAGCCCTTTGTGGTAAAAGTTTCAAAACAATGGCATGTTGGGATGAGTTCAGTGAGCGTAAGATGTTTGGACCAGATATGATCGAAGAAATGGTGGATAAGGTGAAAACCATTCAGTAGCATATCAAGGCAGCCCAGAGTCGACAGAAGAGTTATGCAGATAACCGTCGACAAGACCTTGAGATTAATGTTGGATAAATGGTATTTCTATGCATATCCCCGTGGAATAAGGTCTTGAGGTTTGTAAAGAAAGGTATGTTAAGTCCAAGTTACATCGGCCCCTTCCAGATTCTTGATCATGTTGGGACTGTGGCCTATCGACTAGCACTTCCACCTACCATGGACAAAGTGAATGATTACTTTTATGTACCCCTCTTAATGAAGTACATACCAGACCCTTCATATGTAGGCTCTTTAGAGGTGACTCAATTAGAGGATGAACATTCTTATAAGGAGAAACCAATGAAGATTTTAGATCATAGAGAAAAAGTTATATGAACTAAGACAATGCCCCTTGTCAAGGTGTTGTGGTGAAACCACAAGTTTGAAGAAGTGGCGTGGGAATTAGAGTAAATGATGAAGTAAAGTTCCCCACATCTATTTTAGTGTGGGAAAAGGAAATTTTGAGGTTGAAATTTCTTAAGGGGGGAATATTGTAATGACCCAAACTATAATTAATGGAAATCCCTCTCGATCAAATTAAATGTCTATATATAATGTTTATATAAAATTTCAACTTCCTTGGTTTTATGTTTATGGATTTTAAAATGATGTTATGAATTGTGACTGTTTCTAATATAGCTATTGAATAGTGATCACATGATTAGTATAAATATAGGGCTTTAATAAATCCAATATAATCAGAAAAATAAAGAAATGGCCTCATCCAGTAGACGTTCCCCATACGAAGCCCATTTTTCAGAGCTTGGAAAGGAGGTTGTGTCTTTGGGATTCTCTCTTAACCAAGCCCAAGATGAGCTTGAATATGTTAATCTTCCATGGGACCGACTACGAGATAAGTAGAAGTTGATAGATATTACCACCTGAGTAATGTTATATGAGCCACCCCAAAATTTATGTCACCATCACACACCTTACTCTTAGGTCTTATGCGAGTGTTATAAGGGGTTATGTGACAAGACCTTAACACTATGTTTATGTACAATATTTTTTTTATAATAAAAATATACTTTCATTTTATTATTGGTACCTTGTAAATTGTTTTTAAAGTACAAATAATATTTTTAGTTAATGTTCAACTAAAAATATATTTTTATGAATTAATGTATTTTTGAATTAAATAATATTTTAATAAAACATTATTATTATTATTAAATTAATTTTTATTAAATATAAATGAGCGTATAATTTTATGAATGCAATTGTAATTTTTATTAATTTTTGAAATCCATTTTTGTCAAAACCCATGAATTTTTGATAAATGTCAGTTTTTATTTGAAAAGTGAAAATTAACATAATTAGAAAATTATTTAGATAAAATGAATATTATTTCTTGAAATAGGATGTCGAAATTATCCAATGGTGATATTTTCATAATTTCTTGAGACCGTTAGATTTTTGGGTAAAAATTAAATACATGTGTTTTATGACATCATAATGACCAAATAGTAATGTAATTAAAAACTATAATCTTTATATTCATCTAATATATTTTTTAGCATTAAAATAATGTGATTATGGGTTAGTTTTATTTATTTTACAAAGCATTAGTGGACCCTTCAAGACTTATTAAACATTTTGTCTTTTTAAATTGTTTTCCTTGGGAGTGTGACTCACCTCCACATAAGCAACCCAATTATTTTAAAACGTTCATACTATGGGCTTATAAAATATTATTTTACACTTCCCTTTACTAAAAAACATGTGAAAAAACTATGTTCTAGTGTTTGGTTTGGATTAGTTTAATTTTAGGTGTCCCAAACCTAAATAATAAAGAATTCCACCACCTTTCCTATATAACCCCCCCAAAGCTCCCACTTCCTCCTCACTCAAAGACTTTGGAGTTCATACAAAATATGTCCTCATCTCTCTATAATCCTCCTAAGGCGCCCATTCTCCCAATAAGACTCTCTCAAGCCTCTCTCAATCCTTTTGAAGAACACTTCCAAGTAAGGGTTTTTTCTTCCTTTCTCAATTTTGTCCAATATTCGTTAAGATGTTACTCCCTTTTAATATCAATTATAAATGTTGGGGTATAGTTTTTCACCTACCCCATACTTCACTATTTATTTTTTAATGATGGGAGACCCATTTATCTCTCATTAAATGCCTCTGATGTATACCCGTTACTATGTCAAAATTCTGAAAGTAATTTCTCTCTCCTAATTTACATTCAAGCAATTATTTTGTATCATGACTCTAAATTCTATTACATTTTTTGGGAAATGTATCTATATGAACCCCTTACTGTCCATGTCATGTAAATATTATGAGACACCCATTTATCTCTCATCAAATAGTTTTATGAGTTTTTATGTCACGCCGTTATGTTGCCGAAATTGCACCTAGTTTTTCCAAGCCAAACTCATTGTGTAATGAATACCATTCCCATTTCTCTATCAAGGGTATTAAACATTATTAACATTTAATTATTATTTAAATAGTTTCAAGTATGTATTAAATATTAATTAATCATGTAATAAATGATAATGTTGAATGATTTATTGTTTTATGATCCATGTGGCACACTTATGCATGAAGTGAAATGTTTAAGAAAGGTGTGCCTTGATAGCGCTATAATGCATTGGGTAAAGTATAGTATCATGATACGTCATGTGCAATGAGTTTTTACTCATTATAATTCAAGTTCAATGAGGTTTTACTCGTGATTCATGTGAAATGAGGGTTTAATCATGCTCCATCTGCAATGATCCATGGCTCTTGCTAATTACATGTTTAATGTTGTTGCCACATTTCCATGTTATGATTATCATGCTTTATCATGCCTTTATGTTTATACTTCTCTGTTTCTCTATTGATATGCATATTGTCTAACATTTATTTTATTCCTCATGTTATTCTATGATTATTCCCTTACTAGGATTTATAACTCACCCTTTTCTTATACACGTCCTCTGGTTATCCTATGAAATGCTAAGTACGAGGGAATGTAGTGTTCATGTAAAGGAAGTTTTCAATAAATATGTTGTATTTCATATTTTATGTTGTTATGTAATGATCCTAATCCTCCAAAACACTAGACCTCTTGATCTTCTATGTTGTATCTAGTGAATTTTATGTAATAAATTATGTTTAATTGTGTAATTAAAAGAAGGGTTTCCACATTTCCATTATCAATTTCCATTCATTAAGGCTCACATAATCTTAATATAGTTGTTTTTTTGTTTGGATTATCTGATTACATTTAGATTTATATTATTATTAATTTATGGAAAATAAATTTCTCTATAAATCCTTAAATTTTCTCTCCATTAATGATCATTTGATTCAAATTTTATTAATGTGGTAAGCGTTTCTTTCACAATCTCATTATTATTAGTTATTTTCTATGTTTATGTATCTATTAGGGTATTATATAGAAATTCTATATTCAAAAATATTTTTTTAATCCTCTAGATATTTTGTGTTTTTCACATTCTCATTTAACTTTACACTATTTGGTACCCAATATAATGTTTGAATGTTTATAAGAAAACATAATCTTATATCTCCGCATTATTAAGTGAAATTTTTTATCCATGCCCATGTTATAAAATTTTAGTATAGATGTTCTGCATTACTTATAAATGAATTTTTACTATATTTTTATAACCTTTAAATATATTTATAAATTTTTATGAAAAAAATTTAATATATTTTTTGATGTGACGTATTTTAGAATTTTTATAAAGAGAGAAAGATTATTTTTTTGGTTTATTACGTGACCTCGTTTTCCCAGCTTTATAGATAATATTTTTTATCGATCTTCCTATATAATTTTTTTTATTTTTTAAAAGAAAATTATATCTCCATTATTTTGGTATGGTTTTGAAAACAATTAACATAAAATTATGTCTCTTACTAATTTAATATCCACTTACTAAGGTATTAATAATATATATATTTTTATTTATGTCAATGAACTTTAAAGAATGTTTTGATTTAATGGAGATAAACTGTACTAATGTTATCCACCATTTTATACAGATGTTGTAAAATCACGATATTATTTTTATTTACTATATAAAATATTAATATCTGATATGATAGTATTTCTATATTAATTTTTAATTTGATTAAATATTTTATAGTTTTTCATTTTATTGATATGATGAATTAATATCAATTCATTAGTAGGTCTCTTGAGAACACATAACATGTGTATATAGTGTATTCTATTCCCATTTAAATATGATTTTATAGCATATGGCCTTGAAATAAATATCATGATGTATGAAATTATTCATTCAATGATTATAATTTTTTTATTATTATCCCCTTAATTATTTAAATTTCATGTGCATATATTTAAATTTTATGTTTTAATTTTTTTTTTGGAAATTAATTAACTCCATAATGTTTGAAAATTAGATTATAATTTAAAATATATTTCATTACATTATATTGGGGAAAATAATGTTTATTAAATGAAAATGTTTCATGCATTTTCTGGAATATAGGTTTTCCTATATTTATTTATATCATATATTAAGCATTAATTTTCTCATTCCATTTTATCAGATGTTCTTAATAGGGCCTAATGAATATTAATAACTATAGAAAGGAATATCATTTCATTATAGAGTATCCTATTAAAAAATGTGATTACATATATAATAAAATGAGAGTTAAAATTCAAAATCTCTTTTACATGTAAAATAATGGGCATTGAGTGAAATATTACACTTTTGTTGTTCACATGTAAGTGTTTTTTCTAAAATTATATAAAAAACTATACTAAAATATCATCATATGTTAAAAATATGATTCCATTTTTTTAAATATTGTAATTATGTGTTGTTTTCTATTATGTTGTGTTATAATTGGTATCAAAGGAAAATATTAGATAAATGTATTTGTTAGGATGTTATTTCAAAATAATTTAGATTAATTTTCTAAAGATAAATGATAATATGCTATAAAGGATTATAGTTCTTAAATAAATGATGTAATGTTTATGGATATCAAATTATTTATTCTTTTCATAGTATAATTTATTATGTTTTAACTAGATATAATCAAAAAACTATTTTTAGAAAATGGATGGAACCCACAAGAACCAAGTAAAAAAGGAGGTGAAGTAAATTGTAGTGGCTGTTCGAACAATCGACCAAATGGTAAATGAGATATATTGAAAAAAATTATGGGTATTACTAACCATCTATCCAGATATATAGTTAATACCTTAAGAACCTAGGTTAGTTTCAATTCTATCCAAATTATATTAAAATAGTGATTTGTAGTAGTTTAGGTTATAAAGATTATAATGTTTAAAAGATATATATTCATACATGTAATGAATGTTAGAAGAATAAAATAAGAAATTATAACAATGGTGAAATAATATATCTCAAATGTAGAGAGTATATTCTTTCGTAAAAAAATATGTAATAGGAAAAATGATTTGTATGAAGGCCAAAAATGAAATATGGGTAAATGTTTTAGAAGGAAATATATTTTTATGTTGAATAAAAAGAAACTACACATAATATATTGAGTGTATATGTTATTTCAAAATTTTGGGTTACATTTTTACTATTAAACATGAATATATAGAGGTATATTTATCTTAGTGAATAATTAATATTTCTTATTACCGAAAGAGAGTTTTAAGGAACATATGGAATTTTAGTGTTAAAGTATTTTGAATAATGTTGAAATAATGAAGACTCTACAAATAGGGTTTCAAAAGATATGTTGTAGTGTTTATTTATTTAAATATTTATAATATTTATAATGATTATAAGTTTAATGAAATTGATACTCTTTTGAGGTTTTATGTTATTATTGTACTTTGAGGGACATTTATTGAATTTTAATAAATGTACAAAGTATATGTAAACAATAATAATAACTTGATAAATTATTATCGAAGGAAGAACTCCTTTCTACTGTTTAAACATATGTTAAAACTAATTGATATCCATTTTGGTTAATATAGTATTTGGAAGAGAGGTTATTACTGTTGATTTGGATATGTGGGTTGATAATTTTTGGAGAAATTTTATGATCACGGTAAATATAAATATTATTTTCCTATTACTGGAGTTTATTTAATGCATACAGATGGAATTATCATTTTGAAGAATATATGATTTTATTTTGGATATATTGAAATTTAGGTTATATGTGTCAAAGATCATAATTTTTTTATATTATGTGATTAAGGAATATTTATTTTTGTTTTGTGAATTTATCAGTTATTAATGTTTATTATAGATATATTTAAACTAGATCTTTGAAAAATATGTGATCTAATATTTTTGATTATTTTTATTCTAAATTATTGTGAATATTTTGAAGGTATTTAAGGTTTATTATTTATGTAATGATTTATAATGTATTATATAATGGAGGACTTGGATACCACTATAGTATATCATTATATATTGGATATTATAGTATCATGTGATAACTATTTTCTTTCTTTAATTAATTATTAAAAATAGTATAAATAACTTTTCATCCTTTTATTAAAATTTTAACCCATTATAAATATTATTTAATTATTTTGGCTTGAAAATATCATGATGAATATTAATTAATTGGAGTTAGAGATGATATTGAAATGGAAACTAACCAATGGACAGAAAATTGTTGAAATTATACTTATATAGTGGAAGGATTTCATGTCTGTATATTTTCATAAAATATCATTCTATATAGAATGAAAATTCAAATACATCGAGAATTTTTAAAAAATTAACACTCAACAATCAAGGTATGGTTTTTAGAAACTCGACCTCAATTATGAGAAATATAGTGATATTTTTTATGAAATAATAAATTTTCTAATCTAGAAGTTGAAAATTATGTTCATAGTAAAATCAATTTTTTTTATTAATATACGATGATTATGTTTTTTGGGAGAATAATATTAAAATTATGATGAAAAAATTTATTTAATGTGTGATTATAAAAATCATTTATATTTTTTTTAACAATTAGAACATAAAATATTTTATACCACATGAAATACCGAGTCTGTAGTGAACATTGTTATATTATAAAAATATTAGTATTATAAATTGATTGTTAAAAACCCGACATTATATTTTAAGGTATTAATAAGTGAAACTGCATTATAAAATAATTGCATATGAGTTACGTTAAAACAAATTTACTGATTTATTCCTATAAAATAATAACTCAATTTTAAATAATATCATACAAGATTAAAGGATACTTATTTTAGAAAACTAATTTAAATACATAATGTATTTTTATCAAAACAAATTATTATAATCACTATATATGAATAATATTATTTAAGTGTATTAATAATGTTTTTAAAATAAATAATTAAATAAATTTTATGTTGTTTACTATATATGTAATGAGATTAAATTAATTTTATACTTAAAAATTACATTTTTCATAAACAATGGTTTTTATTGAATTTTGTGAAATTGAATTATTATTAATTTCTCTAGAATTCATAAATTTTATATAATAAAATTTACATAATTTTATAAATTATCATATAATATTTATCTAAATATTTAACATTGAGAGATTTTAAAAAATATTTATTTTTTGGTGAATTATATTAAATAACTATTTTGAAAAAATATTCATTTATTTTAATTATATTATGTAATTAAATAGTCCCATTAAATTTTAAATTTCATTAAATGTATGATAAGTTTATTTTTTATTGATATTAATTAAATTATTGTGGAAATAAAATCATATATTATATTTATTTAAAAAAATTTCTAAGAATAAAACATGTATTTTTTAAAAAAATTCTTCATTATGTTTCATTTCGTTATATAGAAATTATTTTTTTATCAATTTGATAAATTAAATAATATAAATAAGATTCAATATTTTGAATAATAATATTAAATTTATATAACATGTTATACTTTATTTATTAACATAATGAATAGTAACTATGGTAAAAATATTTCACCACATTAAGTAGACTAATGGGTTAATCGAGGTTGATTTATTTTATTATGCCTCATAAATAAATAAAAACAATGAAATATTATCATTATAAGTCCTTAATACATATATAATTGTCAGAAATTATTGAATATGAAAATATTTCCTCTTTCTTGTTATTATGAACTTTATATTATTTTATATAAAGAGTAATTACAAAAAATTAGTCTCTCTGACTTTATTGTTGTTACCATTATTTGAGTACTGATAAAAATTATAATTGATTGAATATATATGATAACATTGACGATGAATAAAAAATATATTTAATATTAATTTATATTTTCTTTTTAATTACGGTATAATTACCAAGAACTTTTATTGGAAATGGGAGAAGCACTCGTGCTTGTAGCAGAAAGATCTAGGTATTGATTTTTAAAACATAAAAATAAATAATGAATTCGTTAATTATGATTTTAAATGATTTTTATGGAACATTTTAATGTATGAATATTTAAGAGAGTTTTTATATTAAAATAATATTCTTATCTTGATGAAATTAATGTAATTTTTTTAATAGTCCATAAAATGACATTAAAAGTCATTTAAGGTTAAATAAATAATTATTAAATTCATATAAAAAAATAAAATTAATATTATAACTCAATTATATGTGAAAAAACTATGATATTCTTAATTTCACATTTGTTTCCCAATTTTAATTAAAAAAAATACTTTTATGGACCTTATAAATTGAGATATTTGTTACCATAGTAGTGTTAAAATGGTTATCAAAAGGGGTCAAACTAAGATATAATGTTTGAAATTCCGCATATAATTTTTTAAACCTTATTAGTTTAATTTATTTCTACATAACACTCATAATCATTAAATCTAATGTAATCATTAGCTATTTTACACGAGTAAGACACATATTATATATCAATATCTCTTGTTTTTACAAGATTTACACTAATCTAACATATAAAATTGAACCCACTATCATCTATTACTCAAACCCATTGATATAACTAGATCAACCAATATCATCCTAAATCCATTAAAAAACTCCCCCATATCCAAGAGTTTCTAGTCATAATAAAAGTATAAACTAGAAAACATATTATGTAAGGGAAAAAAGGTTTTGAAAAGAAGAGAAATAACTTCTAACCAACAGTTTAAATGATTATTTTTTAACCAAATCCATCAAAATTTATTTATAAAAAGTTATATGACAACATATATATCGTTCAATTTTTTTATCATATAATCCATTGTCATATTCTTTTCCATTTAATGGGGAATGAAAACATCAATTGTTCGTTCATGTGGACTACCACCTCTATATGACAATGTGTTTTGATTTCCATCAACACATCTCATGACTGTTTGCGATGATTTGTTTTTTAAATATATATAACTTTTAGTAAAAATATATAATTTTCAAAGATAATATGCTACATTCCTTCTTACCATTTTAACTAAAGGATAATAACAATTTCATTCATGTGTAGGTGTGGACTACCACCTCCATAAGGTGATGTGATTCGTTTTTAGAAGACATTTTTTCATATTTTTTTAAAAAATGTTAATTTTAAGAAAATGGTAATTATTTAATTATTAATATTTACTAGAAAATAGAACATTGAAATATTATACAACGTTCATCCTACAGATGTTTTTTTGGTATTATGAACCTAAAACCATCAAAACAGCTTATGTAAACATAACAGATTTAGTAATTAAAAATTCATTTTTATAAATGAGTTAAAATCAACAATTATAATGTAATTAAAATTAAAGGGGAAATTATGAAATAAAATGACTAATAATTAATTATTTTTTAGGAGTAATATAATGTATGAATGGAGTTGGGACTCGAGGTAAAGGATTTCCCAATTTGGTTTCCTTTTGATGAGACTCATTACATGTTCACCACAAGTTTTATTTATGGAGGTTTATATAATTCCATATTGAATAATTTTTTTAGTAATTTATGTATTTAAATATTCCATTTATATTCATAGCATTCAATGATAATTTTATTTATATGTTACTAGAGTAGTAATGGTTTATTTCTTATTTTTATCATTTATTGAAATTTATTTTGTTTATGTTTTGATTAATTGAATTATATTATTCTTCACTATTATTCCTCATAAGTTATATTATATTATATTTATTTTTATGGATTTTATATTTTCCTTTCATTTTATACTCTATTTTTCATAGAAGTCTAAAAGTATCTTTCAATGAAAAAATTTCCATTTTCCCCTCATTTGTAGGTTTACATTGTATTCCATGTCCCTGTACATAATTTTTTTGGAAGATATTATTAACTTTTAAATTATTTTTACATAATATATCAAAAAAAATTACTTTCCTTATTAACTACTAAAAATAAACCTTTTAAACCTTTTTTTTTCTACTATACACTTTTGAATACTTGAATGGGTGAAAAATAATATTTGTTATAATTTACTAAATAGTTAATTTTCCCACCATGATATGTATTATTCGTTATTAATATTACTATACAATTAAATAATTTTTTATAGATAAACTAAAATCAACATTTTATTGTAAATTATGAAATTATATGGAAAATAAAATGATACTTCTTCTAAATTTAAGCATGACATTCTAATTTGATTGTAAAAGTTATTTTCATATATGATAGAATAATTTATGGAATGTTATGATTCACAAGAGATACACAATAATGAAATTATCCACATTATTTCTATAGATTTATTTTGTTTATGTAGGTTAATTTATTTATTGGGGAGAATATTTACATATTGTGAGATATTTTTTCCTTATGAATACATATCATGATTATGTATTGTATTTTTATTCATTTATTTCTAATGATGAATTAATTAAACATAGTTTTTAAAGGGAATGGAATTTTATATCCCCATTATACAATGGTTATTCTAATGATACAAACATTTATGGGTATTTTTCATAAGCCATTACCATTAACATATGATGGATTTGAAGGTGGGAATTATAGAGTGATTATGATTTATAAAATTATGAATTCCATCATAATGAAATCAGTAAATATTATACATTTTATTATTTACATTGAAAATTCATATATTACATTTTTATATAATTTATGGGATATTAGGGAATTATTTTTTAAAAAATATTAGAAAATGAGATTATAATTTAAACAAATCTTCACGATTATATATTTGTGAAATGTGTTTTTTACATTGAAATGTTTTCCTATTTTCACTAGATATTCATATTTCTTTAAATTATATATATCTCTTAAAATACATTATTTTACTTGCAAATCATTTCAAATTCTTTTCATAGCGATTTTTTAAAAGTCAGGACCTACGTGAACCCATAACAAAAACTTATTAAAGAAAAGAAAAAAATTAAAAAAAATCCAAAGGTCCAAAGTGAAAATTGAATGACACCAAATTGCACACAAAAGAAATATACACAAACCTTTCAATGATGAAAAGAGGTCCTATTGGGCCTCACAAATTAATATCCCCATCAGGAACAACAATGCCTTTAGACCCTTTAGAGAAACCAATCAAAGCATCCCCATGCTTTTCCAATAAAAATAATTAAAAAATTGCAACACTCAAGCATTCAATGAAGTGCATCAAGTCCTTCCTTTTACAACCGGACAAGACTTAAAGATGCAGGACCATCCCCTTGCATTTCTAGGTGTAGTAGTGGTGATCAAATGTAAACCCATGCCTTCATTCACAAAAGGATCTACACGACTTCAGTACACTTGCAAACCCATCACAAAAGAACAATTGAAAAATTATAAAAATAAATATCCTATTAAAAATTCCTAAAATAGGAGATCTAGAAAAGTCTCATAGAAGAAGAGGCAATCCAATATAAAGAATTTGAGTCGACCAATTCATATTCCCACCATCAGCACCCATGTTGTCTAGACCATATGCAATCAAATTGGACTCTATGTAATCATAAGTGATGAAACAATCAATAGAATAAAGGTAATCAAAATAGGTATCCCAACAAGGATTTAGTGACCATAAAGTGTTCTCTGAACAAAGACGGATTTTCTAAACCATTATGGAAGAATTTCACTCCAGAAATATCTTATTCCAACCAAGAGATGACAATATCTCAATAGCCACAATAATACCCATCATTTTTTCATGAAGGGAGGAGGAAACAACAAAAGATCTATAAAACATCCCAAAACATCCCCACAATGATTCCGGAAAATAGATCCATAGTTAAAAGAACCAAAGATTCCCACATGAAGATCCACATGTGTTTAATTTAACCCAAACTACAAATGGAGGATGTTAGAAAACATTAAAAGTACCATGGGGAAGATTAATGTTACCTTTTACACCAGCCACCTTAAAACAGAAAGATCAGGAATCAAGTTAAAACAATGAACCTTCTAATGAATACAAGTCTCTCTAGTAACCAACAAAATATGTGTCAACATAGTTTGGGGGACAAAATTAACTGATCATGTAACCATTTTTTATGATACTTCTAGAAAATATAAATCATCTCCATGCCAGCAGCTCAGAAAAGATTAAAAAGATACAGACAAAGTGATGATGTTGACAATCTTTTAAAAAAACCCCAGATAGAAGACATACTAGGAAGAGGAACCACAAAAATGTCAAAAATAGCCAGCCACATCTTGGCCTCCATGGAACAACACAAGAACAAATAATGAATGTATTATATGTGGTTATGGAAAAGGGGACAACTAAAAAAAAGGAAATACCAAATCCTTGCAAAAAAAGATCATTTAAAATCTTACCATGAGCCACATGCCATACCAGAATCAACCAAGAAGGTCTAATGAACATTAATTTGAGACTAACCATCCACTATATAATAGAAAAAAAATCCAAAAATATAAGAATAAAAAATTTTAGAGAAAAAGACCCCATTAAGAGCAGGATCCCATATCCAACAATTCGACCTGGGTAAGAAAAAATACCGATTTATTGCCTCAAGAACAATAGTAGGAAGGGAACCCAGATTAGACATTTGATCCACAATATATGTAGTGAGATCCATGTTAGAATCACAATAATAAATCAAATCAATTATCGGATTTCATGTCCAGTTGATTTTCAAAAAATTAAATGAATATTTTTTGGAAACATCCCATCTTGAATGAAAATCAATAACTAAGATAATAGATTTAAAATAAGGCCACTCCGAGGAATCCATATAAGGAATGTTCCTATTGATAATCCTAGGAATGAATCTAGCCATAATAAATCCTGGAGAAGAAGATTTATCATTCACTAATCTCTATATAAAATGGGCTTACAAAGATTGATTAAATAACCCGGTATTTTTAATACCAAGAGAACCAGAATTATAGGGCATATAATAGGTTTTCCAAACCATTATAGCCAGCTTCCACTAAAGAATTCTACCAGCCCATATAATTTTTTATGGAGGAGAAAATATCCTTAACAAGAGAAACATGCCATTAATAAATCATGAATGAATAGAAAACATCGAAATGATAACAGACTTGACCAAACAAACATGAGCAACCATGGAAAGACCCATACCCTTCCTTGATGCAAGTTTTTTTTAATCTGACTAAGAATAACTGCAAAATTGCAAGCCTTAGGCATACCACAGAACAATGGAACACCAAGATAAATTAAAGTAAAACTTCCTTCTTTGATTCCCAAATTCCCAATAATATCTAACTTTCTAGAAACATAAACCCCCCACAAAAATACACAATGTACTCATTCCAACTAACCACATGACCTAAAACTTCATCATAGTGCAATAAAGATCTCTCGAGGTTTCTAATATTGGCCTTATCCCCTTTAGTGAAAATAATGATGTTATTTGCATAAATAAGGAGGGAGGGAACATATAAACCTCTTACAACAACAACCAATTTTAATTTACCATTCCAATCCATGATATAAAAACTTTTACCAAGAAAATACTTAATAATAAAAAAAATATAAGAAGTGATAGAGGATCCCCTTATCTTACCCATCCAGAACAACAAAAATAACCTTCAAGAGAGCCATTGATAAGAACTGAGAATCAGGTAGATCTCAAAATTCTATTAATACAACTAATAATAGGTATATCTATCCCAACGAAGGAAATAATCTTAAAAATAAAATAACAATCCAACATATCGAAGGCCATAATTATATCTATCTTCAGAGAAATATTGCCACCTCTATAGGGTTTTTTGAGAAGATTGACACAATCAGAATGTAACATCCCAGGTAAATAAATAATAATAATTCTTTATGTTTATTAATATTTGTGTTTTAAATAATAATTTTATTTTAAAAGGGATGCAATGTTCGATAGCGTACCTGATACAAAACAACGTGGTTCTTTTAAATCTTACATTGCACACAACATTAGGTCACACTAAAAAATAATAATATAATATTATTTTAAATGGTAGTCAACTTTGAGTCGTTGTATTGGCGGGAATGGAAAGAACTAACTAAAATAGGAATATACATGTTTGTTAAATGTTTTTATATTTATACAAAAAAAATTAGAGTCTTAAGATAAGAATAAATCTGATTTAAAGCATAAATATTCTAATATTCATTAAAAGGTTGATTTACCACATTTTAATGGAGAACCCTCTTTAAATCCAGTTTTGGTCACTTTTAAATGTTATATTTGACAAAATAGAAGTATTACTTAGAATATAGATAACAAAATTTACTTTGGGTAAATTTTTGGTATTTTTCTTTTCAAAATCACTTATTAACGAATAACAAACAATACTTTATTTTAATTCAAATCTTCCTTATAATCTAATTTATTTATAAGGATATACTATCTTTTTAATTGGTTTTAAAATATAATTAGAATATTTTTTTACCATATAATCCAATGTTGTTCATTGGAATTAATTTCACTTGGAAATTGGACACAAACAAGTGTCAATCTTTGGATAGTTATAATTTCTTAAAAACACGCTTTTTGTTTTGATAGTGGGAATTAATTTAAAATTAATTTCTTCAACATATGTGTCTTGAATTTGAAAAAATGGATTCCATATTTTTAATAGGGAGGTCCAAATTGTGTGAAATGTTACTTTTATTTTTATACATTATGAATATTTACTTCAGTAAAAATTTTATTTACCATGGTTAAAGGGTAAATCTGGTAAATATGAGTAAAAAATAAAACAATAATAATATTAAACTACCCTAACATGTGTCTTAATCCTATTGGTTGTCAAATTTCTGACCATTTGAATCTTGGGTCGATTTTGGGACCCCATGGAGCCACATGGGAGTGATATTGACACTTTATATTAATTAATTTACTATAAATTTAAAAATGACATAAACATACTTTTTTTAGTAACTCAATTTTTACATGTGGTTATATAAGTTTTCTCTTTGACTATAAATATTCATTTTAAATCTAAAAATATTTCCTTCATCATGATTTTTTTATAATTTTTAGTCATTAAATAAATAAAATCATTTATGATGCAATAAGGATGTCGTATTTACCTTATTAATGAATGATTTAAATAAATAAGATTATAATGATTAAAAAATATTCAAAACATATCCAATTATTATTGGATGATTTTATTTCAAACACGAGTCATCTAATCTTCTACTTAAATGAGTTTTGGACCTTTAGAAACCAAAAATCATTTTATAATAAAGTAATATTTTTAAACACCCCTAAAGAGCCCTTCATCCCCAAATAAAAATCCCTCACTTCTAACCCATTACTCACACTTATAAAGCCCCTTGTCTCATCCAGCCTCTTCCCAATTTATCTCCCTACATCCCTCTCCTCCTCTAAGATTCCTTCCCCTATGCAGAAGGAAATTCAAGTAAGCTTTCTGGTTCAAACCAAAATGGAGATACCTGATTTAAAGGTAACGTCTTCTCTTAAGTTCTTTTGTTTTATTTTACTTTCCCAACCCCATAAACTCATTTTATTCCATTAATTTATAAAATAACTAGTATAAAAAATATACTAGGTTGTTTTTATTAGAAGTATTTTAACTACACTTACACACACCTCCATCTAATGGGTAAAGAACATACTGTTTCTATGGACGGCGAACTACTTACTCACGAAACGATGATTGTTCCATCTTCTCTTACCACCTATTATGGTGGCCATTAAGATGGAACTGTATTTATATGTGATATATATTTTATTTATATTGTTTCTATGGTTTTTTTTATTTATATAATAACTTTAAGGTTTCCATAGTGGGTAAATAGGATAATTTCATTTGAGAAAGTGCGGACTACCACCCACTCAATGTGATATGATAAGTTCATGACATACATGGAACGAATAAAGGATAATGTTAATGAAATTATATATGATATTATACTATAATTATAATATAAATTTTTATCATTATGTTCTCATTCCATTAAATACAAAATAGAAATGAAAGTAGCGTTCATGCGTACGTATGTCTTACCGTCTCCATGAACGGTGCATTTAATTTCTTACCTCAAAATTATATGTACTATTATAAATACATATATATTATAGATATATAATATATATATGATATCTAAATCATAAATATAATTACAGAAATAATGGAATTTCGACCGCATTGACTATTTATATTTATTACAAGTTCATTTTTAACTCATGTTCCGATTATTGAAAAAATGTCCAATATGTACTCAAATAATTAACTAATTGTTATAAGAAGGTAATAATTGATATTAAAGGAATAATAAATCTGAAAAATGATCTTATGAAAGTAGAAATTAACTTTATTTTATTATTAAGAAGATTAAATATTGGTCAAGTAAAGTCAGTCATGAGGTTGGGGACTTCGTCTTAATCTCCTTTCATTGAACCATATTTTGTTTTATACATGACTATATTTTATACGGTGTACAAAAACATTTGAATTATCATTTAATTAAAAATTAATACTTTTCTATGAAGAGTTTTACTAAATGAAAAAAAGAATGTTTCTTTTTAATGTAAGGGGTGACAATGACTTTTTCTATCTCCATGAGTATTATCTGATCTTTGGCTTCCTTAACTATCCTTAATGTTTTTTGAAACGAAAATAAGTATCATATTAGATTTTACATTTTTTGGTATTGAAAATGGTTTTGATAATAGATTTTATATGTCAATATATATTAAATGATATATTGTGATTGAAATGTGGAAATGTTATCTTTTATTTATATTTGTTTTATGTGTTATGAATATGTTATAGTTCTTGGCCATTGTTAAGTATACCGGTTGTTCTTTGATAAACCTAGAGCAAGTGATCATGAGATAGATCTTCAATGCATTGTGTAAAGTGACAGAGGAAAATGTAAATGTTTCTCCTAAGATATTTGGGGAATATATTGTGATGGGTATTCCAAATGTAACTCCCTACGTAGCTGTGAAAGCTACAACGTAAGTATGTTATGGATTCCACAAGTTATTTTTTATGATTTCTATGTGTTATTGATAAATTTTAGTATTTCACGAGGTATAAGCTTATTCTTGGTATGTATTAATGGACTAATGTTATCTTTCGTTATCTTATAAACCTTACTGAGCTTTTTATGATCATCCCATGTTTTTTTGAACTGTTTTTCACAAGACTTAAAGAAGAATTGTGTTAAGGATGGGATGAAAGAAAAATTCATGTTTTTTAAAACATGGAACTAGACATGATGCTTTTTTTCAAGAGTTTTTATTTTATGAAAAAAATGAAACTAAGGAGAAGTTTCTACTTTGTAATTTTTTGATATGTAGTTGTTATGGCCTAATTCTCTAAAACCATAAACCTAAAAATATACTCAATGTGAATTATTCATTTAATTCAAGATTATGTAATGTTTAATGTCGGGTCCTTATAGTTGGCATCAAAGGTCCTTTTAGGAAACTTTAGGAGTTAGTATACTCTTAAATTAATAACCATAAATTATTCTTTACATTATGATTGAAATGATATAGCATTTACCAATTACCAGGTTGCTTTGCCTAAGATATTTATTTGTTCAGAATGGATTTCCATAGAGGAAACATGGAAGCTATGATGGGTTGACATCAGCAGGAATACAACCTTCCAAATCAGTAACCTGAGATGGTTGAAATTGGAATTGAACAATTTGTTGCAGTGATGAAATAGTTGATTTAGGCTATAAATGGTGGTGGTATCCATGCCTGAGATTATCCAGGACAACCATAAAGGAACATGAAAGTAGTGGAGCATTATATGAGGCAACATCCCCCATCATTTAAAGGATCATCTGACCCTGTGCTAGCTGAAGGGTATATTAACGCACTAGAGAATATTTTTGATGTCATGGAGTGTTTAGAACATTAAATGGTTAGTCTCAATATTTACCATTTTGAATGTGAAGCTGATCAGTGGTGGTCGATGTTGAAAAATATATGGGATAGTGAGGAAATTGATGCTCTTGATTATGATGAATTAAAAGGAATTCTTCTTGAGAAATATTTTCAAAGGGTGGTTCGTCTTAGGATGCAAAAAAAATTCCTAGAATTGAGGCATGGGGATAATTTAGTGTCTTCTTATGAAGAAAAATTCACTCGACTAGAAAGGTATGCTCCAAATTTCATATGAGATCTTGATAGTAAAATCAACCATTTTTACTTAGGATTAAAGTCAAATGTATCTAAAGGATTTAGCATCATGTGTGTTCAAAATTTATAAAAAAGTTTTCGATGTGTGGAGAATGTGGAAATGGAGTTTGTCGATGATCAGGTGTTATTTGACAAACAAGTGAATAAGAGGTCAAGGTGGAAGACGAAAGGGACTAACTCTTCCAAAAAGTCTGATGGTAAGAAACATAAGTGTACAGTTTGTGAAAATTGTGGTAAAAAGAATGTTGGGGAATGTATTTTGAATTCTGGTAAGTGCTACTGATGTGGTAAAATGGGACATAAGGCTTGTAATTACACTGAAAAAGATCAGGGGAATAGTAAGATAAAATCTGATTTATTTTCAGTAAAATGTTTTAAGTGAAATGAAATGGGTCATTATGAAAATGAGTGTCCAATGAAGAACTCAACTAAGGGACAACAGCCAGACTACAAGTAGAAAGGGGTGTTGAAACCCTTTTCAACTACTTCAGAAGATGTTGGTCCATCAAATGATGTAGTATTAGATACACTATTTGTTTGTTCAAATTATGCTAATGTGTTGTTTGATTCAGGGTCTACACACTCTTTTATTTATGAGATTTTTTCTAGTAAATTGGGAATTCCATCTCAAGATATGAATCCTAAACTTATGGTAAAAATACCTAGAGGAAGTTTTGAGACAAAAAGAAATTATAAGTACATTATTGTCATTGTGTGCAGAAAGAATCTTCCTAAAAAAATTATTGTTTTTCCTCTATTAGTGTTTGATGTTTTTTTGAGTTTGGATTGGTTTTACATTTATCATTCTATGATTGACTATAGAGTTAAAGAGGTTTCTTTTTAGAATTATTATTAGTTTTTTGTATAAGAATTAACCCCTACTTTTGATAACATATCAGGAAGCTAAGAAACTAGTAAAATATGTAAATGAATGTTACCATGCACATATTGTTGGAAACAAAGGAACTCTTCAGATTAATGATGTTCCAATGGTAAATGATTACCTTGATGTTTTTTCTGATGAGATTTCAAGTATTATACCTGATCGAGAAGATGAATTTACTATTGACTTAGTTCTTGATGCTAAGACAATTTCAAACCCCCTTATTTAATGGCTCAAATCGATCTTTTAGAGTTAAAGAAGAAATTACAAGAGTTATTAGTTAAAGGTTTCATTATATGTAGAAATTCACCGTGTGGTGCTCCTATCTTGTTTATTAAAAATAATGATGATCCTATCATTGATTATAGATCATTGAATAACATCACTAGTAAGAACAATTATCCATTTCCTCATATCGATGATTTGTTTTATCACCTCCAGGGTGATCAGTATTTTTCAAAGACTGATTTGAGGATGGGGTACCATCAGTTGAAAGTAAAGGAAGCTGACATTCCAAAGACCACATTTCATACAAGATATGGCCATTATGAAATTGTAGTTATTCCTTTTGGGATAACTAATTCACATGTTGTATTTATGGATTTTATGAATAGAATTTTCCATGAGTTCTCTGATAAGTTTGTGGTTATGTTCATTGATGATATTATGGGTTATTCTAAATGTAAATAAGATCATGAAAATCATTTAAGGGTTGTCTCACAAACAATAAAATAAAATAAACTATTTGGAAAATTCAGCAAGTCTGAGTTTCAGATAAACCATGTTTCTTTCGTTGGTCACATTTTTTAAAAAAATGGCATAAATGTTGATCCTGCTAAAACAAAAGTTATTGAAGAATGGACAAGACCCACAAATATAACCAATATTTTTAGTTTTCTTGGTTTGGTAGGTTATTACTGGAGGTTTGCTGAAAATTTTTCATGGTTATATATCCCAATGACTAAGAAAACTCAAAATGGTTTTAAGTTCATCTAGAAAAAAGAATGTCATGATTTTTTTTCAGGAATTGAAAATAAGATTAGTGAATCATCAAATTTTGAAAATGCCTTCTAGAAATGGTGTGTTTGTTATCTATAGTGATGCTTCCTTCAAATGTCTTGGTTGAGTCCTTATGCAGAATGATCAGGTAATTTCTTATGCTTCATGTCAGTTAATACATTATGAGTTAAATTACCCTACACATGATTTGGAATTATCTGTTGTTGTTTTTGTTTCAAAAATTTGGAGGCATCATCTGTATGGAGTAAAATGTGAAATATATACTGACCAAAAAAGTTTGAATTATATATTCAGTCAGAAATAATTGAACATGAGATAGTAGAGATAGATGTAATTAATCAAGGATTATGATTTCCCAATTCATTACCATACATGGAAGGAAAATAAAGTGGCTGATGCTTTAAGTCGAAAAATTAATGCTTCGTTAACCATGCTACGTTTGGAATGAGATCCTTTGGTTTTTGATTTGATGAGTTACAACATAATAGTTGTTGGTGCAAGAAAGTCCTCTATTTTGTTTTAGGTGTTAGTGAAATCATCTATATCAGACAGAATTAAGAAAGAAAAGATGGAAGACATTGAGTTGCAAAAAAAGGTAGAGTTGGTTCAGAAGGGTAAGTTTCGAGATTTTAACATTGATAATGATTGTGTTTTGAGGTTTGGGAAGAGGTTATGTGTGCCTTGTGATTCGTAGTTGAAGAATGAGTTGTTATGTGAAGCTCATAGTTCTCCATCTTCAGTTCATACTGTTAGTGCTAAGATGTATAGAGATTATCGGGAGTATTACTAGTGGGGTGAAATGAAAAGAGTTATTGCTGATTTTATAGAGAAGTGTTTGACTAGTCAACAGGTTAAAGTAGAGTGGCAGTTACCGAAAGAGATTATTCAATCCTTAATAGTGGTAGAGTGGAAATGGGAAAATATATCAATGAAATTCAATGTGGGATTACCTAAGACATCTTGAGGTAATAATACAATCTAAGTTATTATTGATCGATTGACTAAATATTATCATTTCCTTACTATTCGAGATAATTTTTCTCTAAATCAACTTTCTCAATTTTATATTAAAGAGATAGTCAGGTTTCATGGTGTTCCCCTATCCATTGTATATTATCATGATCATAGGTTTACTTCTATCTTTGGGAAAAGCCTTCATAAGTCATTGGGTACTAAATTAAATTTTAGTACAGCTTTTCATCCTCAATCAGATGGGAAGTCAGAATAAACAATTCCGAACATGGAGGATATGTTACATGCATTCTTGATGTATTACCAGGGAAGTTTGGACCAACATCTTTCTTTCATTGATTTTTTTTATAACAAAATTTTTCATTCTAGTATACAAATTGCTCCATTTGAGGCATTATATGGGAAGGAGTGTCGAACTCCAGCTTTTTGGGATGAAGTTGGGGAAAGGAAGTTTATTGGACCAGAATTGGTAGAAGAGATGGTAGAAAAAGTTCAGTTGATTTAGAAGCACATGAGAATAGCTCAGAGAAGGCAGAAAAGTTATTACAAATAACCGGAGGAAGGATCTATGTTTTGAGGTTGGTGATCACGTCTCTCTCAAAGTTTATCCCTGGAAAAGTGTGATGCATTTTGATAACAAGGGAATGTTGAGTTTAAGGTTCATTGGACCTTATGAAATCCTGGATAAAGTTGGATTAGTTGCATATAGAGTGATTTTAGCTCCAATTTTATCCCAGATACACAATGTTTTTCATGTTTCAATGTTGAAAAATTATATACCCTATCCATCTCATGTTTTTATCCCAAAGATAGTTCAGTTAGATGAGAATCTCTCTTATGGGGAACAACCAGTCCATATTGTTGACTGAAGAGAGAAAGTGTTGCAGAATAATGTAATTAATCAGGCAAAGGTTTTGTGGAAAAACCATATGGTTGAAGAGGCTACGTGGGAATTTGAAAATGCTATGAGGGATAAATTCCTCCATTTATTTGATAAGTGAATAAAATTGTGAGGACACAATTCCCAAAAGGGGGGACGGATGTAACATCCCAGGTAAATAAAGAATAAGACATTTTCATATTTATTAATATTTTTGATTTAAATATAAATTTTATTTTAAAAGGTATGTTGTGTTCGATAGCGAACCCGATACAGAACAATAAGGTTCTTTTAAATCTTACGTTTCACACAATGTTGGGTCATACTGAAAAATAATAATATAATATTATTTTAAATGGTAGTTAACACCTAGACGTTGTATTGACGGGAATGGATAGTACAAACTACAATATGAATATACATGTTTGTTAAATGTTTTTACATTTATCCAATAAATTTTAGAGGCTTAAAATGAGAAAGAATCCAATTTTAAGCATAAATACTCTAATATTCATTAAAAAATTGATTTACATCCTTTTGATGGAGAAACCTCTTTAAATCCAGTTTTTTTTCACTTTAATATGTTTTACTTGTCAAAATAAAATTCTTCTTTAGAATCGGGACATCAAAATTTACTTTGGGTAATTTTTTGGTATTTTTCTGATAAAATTCATTTTTAATGAATAGTGAAAATATTGTATTTTAATTCAAAACCGCCTTTTAATATAATTTATTTATAAAGATAGATTATATTTTTAATTGGTTTAAAAGTGTATGTGGAATATGTTTTAATCATTAAAACCAATGTTGTACATTGGAAGTTATTTCACTTTTCAATTGGACCTAAAAGTGTGTCAATCTTTTGATATTTATTATTTCTTAAAAACACGTGTTTTGTTTTGATAGTGGGAATTAATTTTAAATTAATATCCTCCACTTATGTATTTGGAAATTGGAAAAATGGATTCCATATTTGGAATCAGGAGGTCTGAATTTTTTAAATTGGTAACTTTTATTTTTAGACATTAGGAATATTTACTTCTGTAAAAATTTTATTTACCAGGGTTAATCGGTAAATTTGGTAAATTAGGGTAAAAATTAATATTATAATAATATAAAATTACCCTAACATGTGTCATAATCCTATTTTTGGATACATTTACGACCATGGGCATCCTTGGGTCGATTTTGATACCCTATGGAGCCACGTGGGAGTGATAATGACACTTTATATTAATTAATTTAGAGTTATGAAAAAAATGACATAAACATATATCTTTTAGAAAATAAATTTTTACATGGGGTTATATAAGTTATATCTTCGAATATAAATATTAATTTTAAATCTAAAAATATTTCATACATCATGATATATTTTTAATAATTTTTATACAATAAATATATATAATTATTTATGCCACAATAATGATGTAGTATTTACCTCATTAATGAATGATTTAAATAAATTAGATTATAATGATTAAACCAATATCCAAAACTAGTCCAATTATTATTAGATGATTTTATTTCAAACACGATTCATCTTATCTTTGACTTTAATGAGTTTTGGACCTTTATAAACATGAAATCATTATATAATAAACTAATTTTTTTTCAACTTTCCAAAAGAGCCTCTCCTCCCCATAATTAAAATCCCCCACTTCTAACCCATTAATCACACTTCTAAAGCCCCGTGTCTCATCCAAAATATACCCAATTAATCTCCCTACATCCTTATCCTCCTCCTAGAAGCATTCCCCTAGACAGATAGAAATGCAAGTAAACCTTTTGGTTCAAACCGAAAGGGAGATTCCTCATTTAAAGGTAACATCTTCTCTTAAGTTCTTTTGATTTATTTTACCTCTCCAACCCCAAAAACCCTTTGTATATATTTATTTTATAACAACACCAGTATAATCAATATAATATTTTGTTTATATGAGAATGATTCGAACTATAGTTACACAAACAACCATCTAATGGGTAAAGAACATACTATTTCTGTGGACGGCAAACTACTGCCTCCCGAAATGATGATTGTTCAATCTTCTCCTTCCACTTCTTTTAGTGGCCATTAATATGGAACTGTATTTATATGTGATATATATTATATTTATATTGTTTCTATTCAACTGTGATTTTCATTTATATAATATATTTATTATTTCCATAGTAGGTAAGTACGATAATTTCATTTGAGGAAGTGTGGACTACCGACCCCTCAAAGTGATATGACTTGTTCATTCCATACACAGAACATATAATGGATGTAGTTAATGATATTATATATGATATTATAATAGAATTATAATATACATATTTCTCATTAATTTCTCATCCCGTTAAATACTAAATAGAAATTAAAGTAGCGTTCATGCGTATGTACGACTTATCGTCTCCATGAACTATGCATTTCATTTCTTAACTCAAAATGTTATGTACTATTATAAATAAATATATATAATGGATATATATGATATATATGATATCTAAATCATTACTATCATTCTGGAGATAATGTAATTTTAACCAGATGGACAATTTATATTTATAATAAGTTCATTTTTAACTCAAGTTCAGATCATCGACAAAATGTTCGATATGAAATAAAATAATTAAATAATTTCTATAGTAGTGTAATAATTGATATAAAAGGAATAATAAACATGAAAAGGTTCTTAATAAATTAGAAATTATATTTATTTTATTATTAAAGAGATTAAAGAACGATTGAGTCAAGTCGGATACGAGGTAAGGGACTTCGTCTCAATCTCCTTTCATTGAGGTGTATTTTATTTTATACATGAAATTCATTTATATGGTGTATAAAAACATTTGAATTATAATTTCATTCAAAAGTATTATTTTTATACTAGGTGTTTTAATAAATGTAAAAAATAATGTTTATTTTTAACATAAGCGGTAACAATGACCTTTTCCATCACTGTGAGTATTATTTGATCTTTGGCTTCATTAACAAGCCATAATGTTTTTTAAAAGGAAAATAAATACCATGTACTCTTTCATGTATTTTGGTATTGAAGATGGTTTTGATAATAAATTTTTAATGTCAATATATTTAAATGATATATGGTGATTGAAATGTGGAAATGTTATTTTTCCATTATATATTTTTTCTGTTATGAATATGTTATGGTTCTTGGGCATTGTTATGTATACGAGTGGTTCCATGATAAACCTAGGGCGGGGGATCCCGAGATAGCTCTCCAATGCATTGGGTAATGTGACAGAGGTAAACGTGAATGTTTCTCCTAAGAGATTTAGGGAATATACTGTGATGGGTATTGCAATTGTAAATCTCTACATAGCTATGAAAGCTACAACATAAGTATGTTATGGATGCCACAAGTCACCAATTATGATTTATGATTTTTATGTGTTATTCATAAATCTTATTATTTCATTAGGTATGAGCTTATGCATGGTATGCATTTATGTACTAATGTTATCTTTCATTATATTATAACCCTTACTGAGCTTTTTATGCTCATCCCATGTTTTTCTGAAATATTTTTCATAGGATATAATGATGAATAGGGTCAAAGATGAGATCAAGAAAAAGTCATGTTGTCTAAAACAAGGAACTAGACATGAATCTTTTTTCAAGAGTTTTTATTTTATGAAAAAATGGAAATTGTGTAGAAGTGGCTACATTGTAATTTTTTGAGATGTAATAGTTGTAGCCTAATAATCTAAAACTATATACGAAAGAATAACCTCAATGTGAATTATTCATTTAATTCAAGATTATTTAATGTTTAAGGTTGGGTCTTCAGAGATGGTATCATAGGTTTTTTTAGACAAAATTTGGAGTTTAGAAATTGTTAAATTAATATCCATAAATTATTTTTAGTTTAATTTATTATTGAAATGATATAAAATTTATAGATTACCATGTTGCTTTGCCTAATATTTCTTTTTCTTAGAGTGGTTTTCCACAGAGGAAACATGGAAGCTATGATGGGACGACATCAGGAGGAAGACAACCTTCCAAATCAACATCCTATGATGGTCAGAATCAGAACTGAACATTTTTTTGTAGTGATGACATATTTGACTTAGGATATAAATGGTGCTGCTATCCATGAACGAGATCAGCGAGAACAACCACCGGGGATCATGTCAGTAGTGGATTATTTTATAAGGCAACATCCCCCATCATTTAAAGGATCATTTGGCCCAGTGCTAGCTGAAGGGTGGATTAAAGCACTGGAGAAGATTTTTAATGTCATTGGGTGTTCAGAAAATAAAAAGTTAAGTCACGCTATTTACCATTTTGAAGGCGAAGATGATCAGTGGTGGTCGATAAAGAAAAATATCAGTGATAGTGAGGAAATTGATTCTATTGATTGGGATGAATTCAAAGGTATGTTTCTTTAGAAATATTTTCTTATGGTGGATCATCTTATCATAGAAAACAATACCTCTAACTGAGGAAGGAGGATGAATCAGTGGCTATTTACGAAGAAAAATTCACTCGATTGGCAAGGTATGATCCAAATTTCATATGAGATCTTGATAGTAAAATCAACAATTTTACTCAGGATTAAATCCAATGTATCGAAGGTCTTTATCTTCTCAAGAATTAAAAATTTCTAAAAAACTTGTTCGCTGTGGGAAGAATGTGGAAATGGATTTTTCTAATTATTAGCTGTTCTTTGACAAACAACAGAATAAGAGGTCGAGGTGGTAGATGTAAGGGAATAACTCTTCAAAAAAGTTTGATGGTAAGAAAATAAAATTACAGTTTGTGAAAATTGTGGTAAAAATCATGGTGGGTAATGTCTTTTGAATTCTGGTGTGTGTTATCGATGTGGTAAAATGGGACATAAGGCTCATAATTGCACTGAAAAAGATTAGGGTAATGGTAAGACAAAAGATTATTAATAGTCATTAAATTTTTTTAAGTGTAATGAAATGGGTCATTATGAAAATGAGTGTGCAACAAAGAACTCAACTGAGGGAAAGTAGCCAGACTACAAGAAGAAAGTGGTGGAGAAATCATTTGCAACTACATCAGTAGAGGATGGGCCATCAAATGATGTAGTATCAAGTACACTGTTAGTTTCTTCAGATTATGCCAATGTGTTGTTTGATTCTGGATCTACACACTCTTTAATTTCTGAGAATTTTTCTAGTAAATTGGGAATTCCATCTCAAGATATGAATCTTTAAGTTATGGTAAAAACACATGGAGGAAATGTTTAGACAAAAAGAAATTATAATAACATTCATATCCTTAGGTGCGGGAAGAATCTACCAGCAAACCTTATTGTTTTCCGTCTAGTAAAGTTTGATGTTATTTTGGGTAAGGATTGGATTTCCATTTATCATTTTAATATTGAATGTAGAGGTAAAGTGGTTTTGTCTCAAAAATATTTTCAGTTTGTATACAAGAATGAACCCTTACTTTTGGTAACATATTAGGAAGCTGAGAAATTAGTAAAAGATGAAAATGAATGTTACCGTTAATATATTGTTGAAAACAAAGGAACTGTTTAGATTTATGATGTGTTAGTGGTAAATGAGTACCTTGATGTTTTTCTTGATGAGCTGTATAGTATTATAAATAATCGAGAAGTTGAATTTACTATTTACTTAGTTCCTGATGCTAAGACAATTTCAAAACCCCCATATCGAATGGCTCGAATTGAACATTTAGAGTTAAAGAAACAATTGTAGGAGTTATTTGATAAAGGTTTCATTTGAACTAGCACATCACCATAGAGATCTCTTGTATTGTTTGTTAAAAAGAAATATGGTTTGATGAGACTTTTCATTGATTATAGATCATTGAATAACATCACTGTTAAGAACAAGTATCCTTTCCCTCATATCGATGACTTCTTTGGTCATCTCAAGGGAGCTCAATATTTTTCAAAGATTGATTTGAGATTAGGGTTCCATCAGTTGAAATTAATGGAAGCTGACATTCTAAAGACCACATTTAGTTTTAGATAGGTCCATTTTGAATTTGTAGTTATGCCTTTTGGGTTAACTAATGCACCTGCTCTATTCATGGATATTAAGAATAGAATTTATCACGAGTTCTGGGATAAGTTTGTGGTTGTGTTCATTGATGATTTTTTGGTTTATTATAAAAGTAAAGAGGAGCAGGAAAGTCATTTTAGGGTGGTCTTACAAACCATAAAAAAGAAATTGTTTGGGAAATTTAGAAAGTGTGAGTTTTGGTTACCACAAATTTCATTCCTTGGTCACATTGTTTAAAAAATGGAATAACTGTAGATCAAGATAAAACAAAATTTGTTGAAAAATGACCAAGACCCACAAATATAACCAAAATTCATAGTTTTATTGTTTTGGTATGTTATTACCAGAGGTTTTTTGAAAATTCTGCACGGTTATCTTTCCCAATGACTAAGTAAACTCGTAAAACTGTTAATTTTATCTGGAAAAAAGAATGTGATGATTCTTTTTAAGAATTGAAAAGAATATTGGTGAATGATATAGTTTTGGCACTAGCTTCTAGAAATGGTGAGTTTGTTATCTACAACAATGCTTTGATGAAAGGACTTGGTTATGTCCTTATGAAGAATGATCAGGTAATTGATTATGCATCACATCTGTTGAAACCTCATGAGTTAAATTACCCTACACATAATTTGGAATTATCTGCTGTTGTTTTTGCTTTAATAATTTGGAGGCATCATCTGTATGGAGTAAAATGTAAAATATATACTGACCACAAAAGGCTGAATTATATATTCACTCAGAAATAATTGAACATGATATAGAGGAGATGGATGGAATTAATCAAGGATTACAATTTCACAGTTCCTTACCAACCAAGAAAGGAAAATAATGTTGATGATGCTTTGAGTCAGAAAAGTAATAATTTAATAACCATGCTAAGTTTGGAATGATATCCTATGGTTTTTGATTTGATGAATTTTGGTATAGAAGTTGTTGGTGTAGGAAATTCCCTTGTTTGGTTTCATATATCAGTGAAATCATCTCTATCAGACAGAATTAAGAAAGCGTGGAAGGAAGACAGTGAGTTGAAAAAAAAGGTAGATTTGGTTTAGAAGGGTAATTTACTTTATTTTAACATTGATAATTATTGTGTTTTGAGGTTTGGGAAGAGGATATGTGTGGCTTGTGATTCGCAGTTGAAGAATGAGTCATTATGTGAAGCTCATTGTTCTCCATTTTCAGTTCATTCAGGAAAGTACTAATATGTACAAATATCTTTTTGAGTATTACTAGTGGGGTGGAATGAAAAGGGATAATGTTGATTTTACTATGAAGTGTTTACATTTTCAACAGGTTAAAGTAGAGTGGAAGTTACCGAAAGGGATGCATCTGTCTTTATGAGTTCCAAAGTGGAAATGGGAATATATATCCGTGGACTTCATTGTGGGATTTACAAAGATAATTCGAGGTAATAATGCAATTTGGGTTGTTGTTGATTTATTAACTAAATCATCTCACTTCATTCCTATTAGAGATACTTTTTCTCTAGATCAACATCCTCAGTTTTATGTTTACGAGATAGTGAGGTTGCATGGTGTTCCCCTCTCCATTGTATCTTATCGTGATCCTAGGTTTACTTCTATCTTTTAGAAAGGCCTTCAGAAGCCATTGGGTACTGAATTAAATTTTAGTATAGATTTTCATCCTCAATTAGATGGGAAATCAGAATGAACAATTTAGACCTTAGAGGATATGTTACGTGCTTGCTCGATGGATTACCAGGGAAGTTGGGAGTAACATATTTCTTTGATTGAATTTTCTTATAACAACGGTTTTATTTCCAGTATACAGATGGCTCCATTTGAGTCATTTTATGGGAAGCGGGGACTTACTCCATCTTTTTGGGATGAAGTAGGTGAAAGGAAGTTGATGGGACCATAATTGGTATAAGAGATCGTAGGAAAATTTCAGTTGATTCAAAAGCACATGAGAACTACAGAGAGTAGGAAGAAATGTTATGCTGATAACTGGAGGAAGGATCTATCTTTAGAGGTTGGTGAGCACATCTTTCTTAATGTTTCTCCATGGAAAAGTTTGATACGTTTTGGTAAGGAGGGAAATTTTACTATGAGGTTTATTGGACCTTATAAAATCCTGGATAAATTTGGATCATTTTTGTACACAGTCGATTTACCTCCAAGTTTATTTTAGGTAAACAATGTTTTTTATGTTTTAATGTTATGAAATTATATGATAGATCCATCTCATGTTTTGAGCCCTAAGGTAGTTCTATTGGAAGAAAATCACTCTTATGAGGAATAACCAGTCCAGATTCTTGACCTAAGAGAGAAAGTGTTGAGGAATAAGGTAATTAATTAGGTAATGGTTTTGTGGAAAACCCATATGATGGAAGAGACAATGTTGGAATTTGAAAATTTAATGAGGGATAAATAACCTCATTTATTCAATATGTGAATAAAATTGCGAGGGTGCAATTCCCAAAAGGGGGGAAGTATGTAACATACTAGGTAAATATATAATAAGACATTTTCATATTTATTAATATTTTTGATTTAAATATAAATTTTATTTTAAAAGGGATGCTATTTTTGATAGCATACCTGATACGCAACAATGAGGTTCTTTGAAATCATACGTTGCACACAACGTTGGTTCATACTAAAAAATAATAATATAATATTATTTTAAATGGTAGTTAACGCCTAGCTGTTGTATTGGTGGGAATAGAAATAATTAAATACAATATGAATATACATTTATGTTAATTTTTTTTTACATTTATCCAATAAATTTTAGAGTCTAAAAATAAGAAATAATCTTATTTAAGCACAAATACTCTAATATTTATTAAAAGGTCAATTTACCGTCTTTTGATGACGAACCCTCTTTAAAAATAGTTTTGGTCACTTTTATATGTTCTATTTGACAAAATAAAATTATTCTTTAGAATTATGACAACAAAATTTACTTTGGGTAAATTTTTGGTATTCTTTTTGATAAAATTCATTTTTTAATGAAAATGGAAAAATACTGTATTTTAATTCAAAACTGCCTTTTAATCTAATTTATTTATAAGGATATATTATCTTTTTAATTGGTTTTAATGTTTAAGTATAATACTTTTTTACCATTTAATCCTATTTTGGTCATTGGATGTAATTTTACTTAGAAATTAGACCTAAACCATTTTCCGTCTTTTAATAGTTATTATTTCTTAAAAACATGCTTTTGTTTTGACAGCGGGAATTAATTTTAAATTAATCTCTGCCACTTTTGTGTTCTGAATTTGGAAAAATGGATTCCTTATTTGGAATCAGGAGGTCCAAATTCTGTAAATAGGTACCTTTTATTTTTATACATTAGGAATATTTACTTCAGTAAAATTTTTTTTACCTTCGATAAAGGGTAAATATGGTAAATAAGGGTAAAAAATAATATTATAATAATATAAAATTACCCTAAGTTGTGTCCTAATCCTATTTTATAATACATTTAAAACCATGAGCATCCTTGGGTCTATTTTTTGACCCCATGGAGCCACTTGGGAGTGATAATGACACTTTATATTAATTAATTTAAAGAAAGACAAAAATGACATAAACATATATCTTTTAGTAAATCAATTTTTACCTGGGGTTATATAAGTTATCTCTTAGACTATATATATTAATAATAAATCTGAAAATATTTCATACATCGTGATATGTTTTTTATAATTATAGATATCAAATAAGGAAAATTAATTATGATACGATAATGATGCATTATTTACCTCATTAATGAATGATTTAAATAAATAAGATTATAATGATTCAAAAAATATCCAAAACCTATCCAATTATTATTGGATGATTTTATTTCAAACATGAGTCATAATATAATTTACTCTAATGGGTTTTGGACCTTTATAAACCTAAAATAATTATATAATAAAATAATATTTTTAAACTTTCCTAAAGAGCCCATGCTCCCCTTTATAAAAAGTCCTCACTTCTTACCCATTACTCACGCTTCTCAAACCACTTGGATCATCCAACCTCGGACCAATTAATATCCCTACATCCCTATCCTCCTCTAATAAGACTTCCTCTAGTAATAAGGAAATTCAAGTAATCTTTTTTGTTCAAATCAAAAGAGAGATACACAATTTAAAGGTAACATCTTCTCTAAAGTTATTTTGTTCTATTTTACTTATCCAACCCCATAAACTCTTTTTATTCATTTATTTTATAATAGAACCAATATCCTAAATATACTAGGTTTATTTTATGAGAATTATTTGAACAACACATACACACATCTCCATCTAATGGGTAAATAACATACTATTTCTGTGGACGGTGAACTACTACCTCACGAAACGATGATTGTTCAATCTTCTCCTACCACCTCGTATGGTTCAAATTTAGATGGAACTGTATTTATATGTGATATATATTATATTTATATTGTTTATATGCCTATGGGGTTTTCATTTATATAATACCTTTATGGTTTCCATAGTGGGTAATGACAATAATTTTATTTGAAGAAGTGTGGACTACCACCCCATCAAAGTTATATGACTCATTCATGCCATGATTGGAACATATAAAAGATGGATTTAATTAAATTATATATGATATTATAATGGAATTATAATATACCTATTTATCATTATTTTATCATTCCATTAAATATGAAATAGAAATGAAAGTAGCGTTCATATGTACGTACGGCTTACCATCTCCATGAATGGTGCATTTTATTTATTACCTCAAAATGTTATGTACTGTTATAAATATATAAATATACTGGATATATATGATATATATAATATCTAAATCATGAATATCATTATGGAGATAATGTAATTTCAACCACATGAGAAATTTGTATTTATAACAAATTCATTTTTAACTCAAGTTCTGAACATCGACAAAATGTCCAATATGAACTCAAATAATTAACAAATTATTAAAGCAATGTAATAATATATATAAAAGTAAAAAAGAAATTGAAAAGTTTCTTAATGAAGTGGAAATTAACTTTAGTATATTATTTAGGAGATTAAAGAACTATCGAGTCAAGTCGGACCCGAGGTAAGGGACTTCGTCTCAATCTTCCTTCATTGAGGCATATTTTTTTATACATGAATTTCTTTTATACAGTGTATAATAAAATTTGACATCTCATATCATTAAAAAGGAATATTTTTCTTTGTGGTGCTTTACTAAATGAAAAAACTGAATGTTTCTTTTTAAAGTAAGCAGCGAGAATGACCTTTTCCACCACCACAAGTATTATTTGATATTTGGATTCCTTAACAAGACATAATGTTTTATAAATGGAAAATATATACCATATACTCTTTTAAGTAATTTGGTATTGAAAATGGTTTTCATAATGGATTTGTTATGTCAATATATGTAAATGATATATTTTTATTAAAATGTGGAAATGTTATCTTTACTTTATATTTGTTTTATGTGTTATGAATATGTTATGGTTCTTGGGCATTTTTATGTATACAGGTGGTTTCATCATAAACCTAGGGTGGGTGAGCATGAGATAGATCTCCATTTCATTGGGTAACGTGACAGAGGTAAACATGAATGTTTTTCCTAAGATATTTAGGGAATATATTGTGATGGGTATTCCAAATGTAGCTCCCTACATAGCTGTTAAATATACAACGTTAGTATGATATGGATTCCACAAGTTACCCATTGTGATTTATGATTTCTATGTGTCATTCATAAATTTTATGATTTCATAAGGTATGATCTTATGCTTGTTATGTATTTATGGGGCAATGTTATCATTATTTATTGTATAACCATTACTAAACTTTTTACACTCGTCCCATGTTTTTTTTAAAATGTTTTTCACAGGACTTATATATGAATTGGGTTAAGAATGGGATCAAGGAAAATTCATGATGTCTAAAACATGGAACTAGACATGACTCTATTTTTCAAGATTTTTTATTTTATGAAAAAAATGGAAAATTAGTGGATGTTTCTACTTTGTAATTTTTTGAGATGTAATAGTTATGGCCTAATTCTATAAAACTATAAACCTGAAAAGATCCTCAATGTTAATTATTCATTTAATACAAGATTAAGTAATGTTTAAGGCTGGGTCCTTCTACAGATGTGGTGACAAGACAATATTGGATAGAGATTCCTATTATAAAATATTTTGACTGGAGTAAACCATCTTATTTGATATATAAGTCAATATATTCACCAAAACCTTGCTGATAATCATGTATGTGGTGTTGACCGAGGAAACTGATCTGAATAGGTGAATTTCATTAGCATTCTCAAATTTCGGTATGAAAGTAAGAAATTGAGAGTTCAGAACATAAGCAAGAGAACCACTATTGAAAAAGTGACAAATAAGGTGAAATATGTCAACCAGAATTATCTCCAAATATGATTTAAAGAAAAATGACCAAAGCCATCCGAATTGAGAGAGCTAACACAATTTAGACCAAAAACTACATCTTTAATTTATGAATTCAAGGGAAGTGCAGTGAGCTCAAGGTTATCATTATGACTAACAATAGAGGGAATAATACTATCCATCGGTTCATCTATAACAAAATACCCATTAAAAATATTCTTGTAATATGAAACCACATGTACTGAGAGGCCCTTCCTGTTATTCAAAATCATATCACCTTTTTAATAAGAGACAAATGCCTATAAATTATTCTTTTTCGTTGAGGAAAATTGAATTTTTTTTATTCCTATCCCTACACTTGAGCCATATGGATTTAAATGAATTCCTTTTAAAATATTCCTTGATACTGAGATGATTATTAAACTTAGAAGAAACCATAATTTCTTTCTCAAAGATTTCTAGAAATTCAGATCCAGTACTGTGGTCCAGAATTCATTAAAGATATGATTCAAGCGTGAAAATATGAGAATCCAAAGAACTAAATCATTACATCCTCTAAGACCTAGGCCTTCATTTTTAAAATTTTAACTTGATAATATAAGCAAGAGCATCATATTTATAGTTAAACAAAGTCCAAACCTCATAAACTATCTTACCACAATCTGGCTAAGAAACCCGAGAATTATTGAATCTGAAAGGTAGCGAATATTTCTATCATTTTACCACAAGGTCAAGAAAAATCGGGTGATGACCAGAATTAAGTCTTCATAATGTAGAGAACAAAATAGAGTCCCAAGTGTCAAGAACAGATTCATTCAAAAAATCTCTGTCAAGCTTACTAGAAATACTAGTGTGATGTTTCCTATGCCAAGTATACATCGCTCCAACCGTGTCTATCTCAATCAGGATATTATTCTCAATACATTCTCTAAACTCTCTAGAAGATATAAAACAATATACAACACCTAAATTTTCATCTGGGTTATGGACTTAATTAAAATCCCCAATCACTAACCATGGACCTTAAATTAAATTATTCAATGATTCCAAGTCCATCCAAGACCTTATAAAATCATGATACATATTCCAAGAAAATTTAATAAAACATAAATTCTAAATTCCCATATAGGAGAAAGAGAAATAGAAATGTTGATCATAAGATGTAGTCACAACTAGAGTAACTAAAGAAGAATGAACCAGAACCCAAATATTATAAAAATAAGAAGAGCTACAATTTTTATCAAGTAAATGAATTCCAAAATCATCAATATTGGCAATATAAATAGAAAGATCCTATTTAGGTTTGGCCATCCAAATCCGAACCAGTTTTTTCATATAAATATGAAGCCTAATATATCTATATGTTTCATTGTTTTCAAATCCTAGAAAATTCCAAAAAAAATAACCCTCATTTGGATTTATTTTTTAGATTAACCCCCCTATTGTGTCTTCCTTCCTTCACACTTGATTTAGGGGGTCTATATGCCTTTCTGTTAAGACCATTATAAAAAATCAAAGGTTTTTTGTCAATACCTCTGGATTTGGGGAAGCAAGCTTCCTTACCCAGAGAAGGGGGGCTACTATAGAGTGATCATATGTTACATCCGTAATCATAGGACCACCTATGTCTGTGTGATCCTACCCTAGTAGAATGAAACTAGTATAATCTTTTTGATCAATACAAGGATTATGACTAACCTGATTGATAAACTTGGTATTAGATTCATGAACCAGAAAAATAGAAACCCTACCTAAATGTTTAGACTCAGCCTAAACCGAATGAACAATATCCCTAACATCCTATGTAATAGAGTCAATAATATAACATTTATCCTCCTCCCCTTTCATTTTAAAGACCATCTCACTGATCCTAGAAGAAAAGTCCACTGGAAAATAGAGATCATCCAAGGAATCATCATTACCAGAAGCTCCCTTGGAACCAGCTAAAAGGTCGTGCTGAGAGTCCTCAACATAAAAAACATATACCCATGATTTAAATAATTATATCAGAGGAAGGGGTTCATGTGGATTGAATTCAAGTGTAGATGAAGCATTTGAGGTACCCCCTTTTCCATGAGACTGCGTCTACCCTTTTTATGCACTTCCTTCTACCCTTGGGTTGAGGAATTTCTCTAACCTTTCTTTGAATAACTCTACAGACCTCATCCAAATTCTCTACTATCATGAAAAATTCATAGAAAGGAGGAACCCTTTAATATTCAATCCTGACCTCAATCTTATTATTATTTAAAAATATATTTACGCAATCAAGATGGATAACAACTAAATTTATATATACAAATATCCTATAAAAGAACCCATGTTGCCTATCGATAGTTTGAATGGCCATTTTTATTGGGGTACCAATATAGGATTCAAGGTCATTCAGGACTATCATATGCCAATAAATCTAGCTTAATCCATGAAAACTAAACTAAACATTTTCATTTGTTTGTTTCGGGGTAAGAGGGTAAAAATTCAGATCCTATTAAGATAACAAAAAGATATCTGGTTTAAAATTAAGGCTACCCATATTTTTAACCAAACATGAATCATCGTTACATTGAAAATCATGATTAAAAAAACCTCTTCTTCTCAGGAAAATATTCCAGTTATTGAATCTGCAAGAAACATAATCATGATTCTTTAAATCAAAATAAGTCCATGGTTTTTCACCCTTTGAGAAAATTACCCAGCCAAGAAGTGTGAATCTTCATATATCTAAACGCTGTTGAATGGCCTCTGGATCCTCAACCACTATGTAATTACCATCCTCAAGACTGTTGATTGTTGAGGATTTGGAAACATCCACCTTTAGTGGTTATTGAGGTATAGTTAATGTGTGCAGAAACGAAACCCCCTCCATTCTTACAGCTTCGGGAATACAAAAGAAATATCGCATGCTCCTCATGAAGGAAAACTCCAATTCTCTATTGAACTCAGTCAAAATCAAAAGTATATTGAGGTTTGAGGATCATCTCTTCTACAAGATCAAAACTTTCCGTGGAAGGCTCTTACTCGTGCTCTCGTCATCCTCTAATTCATAGATATTAATTGTGAGTAAAAAATAAAATAAGGACTATATTTATGTTATGGTGTCTTTTTATAATAGAATCTAATGTGTTTTGAATAAAATTAGAGTTTATATTTATAAAAACATTTTATGGAAAAATAGGACATTGGGTGAAAATTTCTACTTTTTATTTCATGTGTCCGAGAGGTATACATATTCTCCCATTTCACAAAAAAATAAAATAATTCATCCTCAAAATGTAGGAATCTAAAACCCTTGTTATAAATCATATTATTATGGGTTTTTTGTGTTTCAAGGTGTTATATATCCTTAAAGATATCTATTTAACGTTCCAAGGTAGACAATAGATGGTCAAAAGATTAACTAACCTTATTGTATTTGTTCATGTGGTAGTGAATAAATTATTATTAAGAAGAGAAAATATAAATATTGGTGATAATACTAGTATCGAATCAAAGTTAGAGAAGGAAAAATAATTTAATTAACTTTAATAAATTTCACCTAATATTTTTTTAGATAATCATGAATATAGTTATAAAAAACAATTTAATGAAAAAATATCATAAAAAATAAAAAGATGATTTTTTTGAATAAAAAGAATATAATTAAAGAATCATATATAAAATATGAATAAAAAAATAAAGGACAAGAAAATAAAAAGGATTCTCTATTTATGTGGAACCTATATCGAACTCTAATTCACACAAGCATAACTAAATTGACTATTCATCCCCTTATAATATTTCTTATCACCTTCCAATTATAGAATGAATGAATGATGGAGGGATTTCAACTCAACAGGTTCCAAACATTTAAAAATTTGTTATGTGATAACTCCTAACCCATGCTCACAAAAAAACACTTGAAGCCAAATATCACTAATATCAATGTATTTTAGGATATTATTTTTTTCCCTCACATTATAGAAGAAATTAATTCCAATAAAATCGTAGAATCCTAAATTGATTTGGATTCCACTTTGATCCTCCTCTTTCTGAAACACGTTTTTCACATGAAATCTTCTTTATCAGCTCATTCTCCCCTTTTCATTGAAATTGAATGGAGAATCGGGGTACCATATAGTAAGGGCTTTGATCTACATTGATCGACATTTTACATGTTTTGGAGGACCAAGGTTCTCATAGGAGGCTCGAAGGAAGCATAGAGGGATCATGCTACTAGATGATGGATGGAGGGTAGGATTTCATGTCTTGAGAAGTTACAATACATGAAAGAGGGTTTGACATTGTTAAATATTTTAGTGGTTGGAAGGTATACTAAAATTTAATGTTGGTGGTCTTTTCCACAGAAATATCCCTAGAGGAATTACATGATGTGAAAGGGAATTAAAAATCATGTAATCCCCCAATGATATAATATTTTAAGCATTTTATAGCTACTTAGGTTATCGTAACCTACTACTATAGAATCCCTATATCCCGTCACAGTTGACTCAGCTATCCCTGCATTGGAATTTTGGAGATCCCTTCGATTAGAATCGATCTTAATCATCCAACTTCAATACATGGTGACCTAGGATGATCCAAGATGTGTTTTTATAGCATTTTCTCCCAGTTTGATCTTTGTTTACCCACACATCTTATCATCGTGTAGTGGTGGTTTCTTACTAATTGTTCTAATGGGATTTCTCTTCATTTTTTGTTGGTTCCCTTGTGCCACAAAGTCCTTTATGTATGTAGTTCTTACAGGAGGAGTGATCAGAGATCTATTGTGTGGATTATCCGATTGAGAATAATACTGAAGAACATTTTGAGGTAGGGAATTCATTACTTCTCTATTTATTTACATGAAATCCTAGAGCTAACATGATTTATCCCCATGGATCACAATGAAATTAACTTAATAATTATCTGAATGAAACTAAATAATATAAATCAATCACATGTCGATTTTATTTCTGGGTACCATGATAATGGATTGCCTCATGATTTTCTAGATAGTGTGATAACTATGATTCTATTGGAATTGCATGATTTTACTAATGAGAAATTGTTAAATAATGTGAATCCTAAATTAATTGACAATTAATTGAATAAATTTTTTAAGTGGCATGCTTAATGAAGTTATTTTTTATTGATATAATTTGATGATAATAAAATTGATGTGTGTTTTCATGTATAAAATAATTTTTTAATGAACCTGAATCATGTTGATGCTTGTTAAAAAAAATTAATGTATGTTAAATTAATTTTTTAATTAATTTGAGATAGCTTGAGATTTCATTTTTGTTAGGTTACCCATAGTTGGAACCTAAGAATTATTAATTGGTTAATTCTAGATGGAATAAGAACTAGTTGTGTGATATAAGAAAATTACTTTATAGGGCATGAGTTTTCCATTTGCTTGAAAAGGCCACATGCCTTATACTTTGGATCCGTGATTGGTGATTGTGTGTGAAGGATGGATGCCATGGTTTAGGTCCAAGAGTCTTGCTTCTATGTTTTTTCTTACTTCTTATGATGTTATGTGAGCCTCGGATAGCTGATCCTGGAGGGATGTTTGTGGTATGTTGGTCAGGGAGGCCTGGATGTGATGTGATTCAGATATGGAAGATCCTAGATAGTTGTTATGGTATGAGGTGTAGGGAGGCCTTGTTTTTATTGTAGTACATGGTGCATAGAGTGACAAGACGCATCAATATATTCCTATGGATATTGGAAAGGACATTGTGGATGATGGAACTAGTTAAAGGTGGGCTAACTCATAGTTATGAAAGATGGATTCTTGTTTGAATTAGTTTCTTAGATGAATACCATGTAGTTTTTTATATTATTTCCTTTCCCCACTACATGAGACAGATGGTTATGGTTACTCAAATTCGAAGAGAGGTGAAGACACATGGGGTATACCTTATTATTTCTATTTTCAGCATCTCATGGATGGATGAGTCTATGCTCTTTTTATAGGTAGTGAAAACTCAACGGGTAGTTCATCTACTCGCTATGTTGATCCCCTTGGGTTTGGTCTCATTGAACAATTTAATAAAATAAATGGTAATATGGAAATTAGTTTTGTTAAATAGATGAATAAATGATTAACATATAGGGTTAGAGCTTCTTGGGATGTAATTTTGAGGTTCTGAATTTAGAGAATTTATGGAATCAATTTGATTATGCTTGGTGGGAATGGATCTTTGTTGAAATTGTAATATAATTTAATGTGAAAATATTAATGGTTAATTAGTGTTTAAATAATTAACTAACATAAATTTAAATTGATGAAATGTAATATATTAATTTAATATATCTCTTTAAATGGTTGTGTACTTATATGATATCTAGTATTATCTATGGTAGTCGGGAGTCCGAGAGACATTATATGTAATTGAGTGTAAGACTAGGTTATTGACATAGGGTGGTTGTGAGCTATGTTATATCATGTAAATTTGTGTTTCTATATGGTACTCCACCCTTTCAGTTAGGGAAACTAACTCCTTGTGGATTATATGCCTTGGAGGGGTTGTTTTCTCCAACATCCTGGTGGCAGGATTGATGGCTGACTACCCACATTATCCCAAACCCTTCTCTTGGATGTTAGTTGTTCTGGTAGGAACAATGGCTATTTTTCCCTATATATGCACGTAGTGAGTTTTAATGTCTTGTGGTTGTTTCAGAGACATGTGTTCTATATATAGTTTCTTACGGACTGTTATATGTATAACATGTATTGGCTATAATTGATCGAGGATCCTTACTCAGTGTATGTGATGTGATGGTTTGAGGTATAATATCCAATGTATGATACACATTATGTAGGCCATGGTGACTCTTGAAAACTACCTGGTTACTTTTTCTCATGTGGACGTGGTGGTGTGTAACATGAGGTTTATGTTGTGGTGCATTTCCTAGGTGTATGCAGGCTATCCATTTTGGAGAGAGGTTCTCAATACATGAAACATTAGGGAAAGGCCGAAAACCAGTGGGGGAGGGGTAGCAGGGTACCCTTGATTTTATTTATTATATTATGTGTTCCTTTATTAAATACATGGTTAGTGTAGCCATGATGATACTAGGAACATAGTATATATATTTAGGTGAAGAGAGAGTTTCACTTGTTGTTAATAGTGCTTTAGATTTCATTATTTACCTATTCCATGAAAGGCTTTAGGGAGGATCCAATTGAGTATACTTTTATACTCACCCTATGTATATATAAAAACTTTTCAAGTTAGTTAGAGTAGTTTAGAGATCAAGATGGTTACAACTAGCTTAGGGTTTAGAAGGATATGTTTCAAATTCATGGTCATTGATGTCTTTACATTTCTTTGGGTACTTTCATTTTTTCCTTTGAGTTGTAGTAGTTTTTTCATGACATTACAAATCTCCACATTGGATTATATTTTATATTGGAGTTTTAGAATGATTTCTTTGGTGTCTATGTTTTCTCCATATTTATCTTATATTTTAGTAGAAGGTAATTCCATCTATCAATTTTTTAATTATACCCTTAATGCTAGTCTCCAACCCTGAGCTAACTAGTGGTTATACTCGGGGGTCACAATATCTATTCTCCCATTACCGGCTGGGGAGGGGTATACTTTGTGGGGATGGAATCATGATATAGTGGTATCAGAGGTATGGTTGGGGGATATGATGGGGTTTAGAATTACGTACATGTGAGGTTGTATGGGTTGGTTGGACAACAGTGGCATCAAAGATTAGCAAGCACTGTAAACATGGGATACCAGATAAAACATGAGAATTTAGGGCCCCTTGTGATCTAATTCAAAGAAATTTAAGCATACAGTGGGTACTAAATTAATTGATACCGGTTGCAGGGTAGAGACCTATGAAAGGATAATGCATCATTTTTAATTAAGAGAATATTTAAATGGGTAGTGCTTGGGATAAGTTAACCTAAACAAAATAAAATAAATAAATAAATTATTGATAACATCTTGCATATTCTAGGATTAAGATCTATAAATATTTATTCTTTTATAGTTTTGAATCAAGGTTGAAATCCTCATTAGGTTCATACAGAATATGTTCAGCAGGTTGTGATTATACATCATTATATAGTAGAGGTTAATGATGAAGACTCTTAGAGGAGGAAACTACAAGAGTTTTAGTTCCAGAGTCTGAAGAGGAATGAGGGATCCAATTCATATACATCCACATAATACTCATTGGAGGAGGTTGAGATATCCTTTAGTATGATATATTCTTGGAAGGAGCACTGTGTATCATTGGCTAGGGAGATTCTACATGGGGCAGCAATGAAGTGGTGGTTCTTTTTCCTTGGATATCATGAGGAGTCGAATGTATTGTGTGAGGAATTCCAAGTTCAATTCATAGTGGATCTTATTTCTTTAACTGCAAAGGTGACATGTCACTTGGATCATCTTACCCTTTGGTAGAATAGTTACACTATGAGATAGTTTGAGATCTGTTTTAGGAATGTTCTGCGATTTTCTTCAAACCTATTTCCAGATGAGGATGCAAGGGAGACACTTTTCTTGGAGGCTTTCTGTCAAAATATCCTACATCAGATCATCCAATTTATAGTGAAGTAATATGTCAAGGTGCTGGAAAAAATAAGTGGTCATCAAGAAAATGTTATCTAGAACTGTATCGTCAAGAGAGCGGAGTCTCTAGAATTTCTCATGAAGCATAGATGTTGTCTGGCATTCCCATTAGTCAGCAGAGAAGAGTTTTTTATTAGCTAGGTGTGGGTCCCAACCCTCAATGTATTTTTTCTATGATGGAAATAACTCTCTTCCCTATAGAAGGGCATTTGAAAAAAATTTATTATGGATGATGAGTTGATTAACAATAAGAGTTCCCTACCATTCTAAGTAGTTAGTTTGTGTCAGTCATTCAACTTTGGTTCCTCTGTTGTTATAGTTCCTACATAGGCTATAGTACTAGGTTGACTCCATTTTGGATTAGTAGAGAGAAGATAAGGTAGGTATAAGACATCCCTGAGAAGCTAAATTCCCTTATACAGAAGATCATGACTATGTTAGTGGTCATTAATAGGGGTAGAGTGGCCATTGATAATGTCATAGTCAGCTTCTTGCTTTATCATTTTCAGCACTAGGCGGGCCAGACGTTGTTCGAGGTACCCTTTGGTTGTTTTTTACTTTGGTGCATGCCTTGTTTGTTCCTAGAGTGACACAATCCTTCATATAACCAACACTTGTACTTTATTTGGGACATGATGTAGAGATACATTTAGTGACCTTGGAATTTACTATGCTAGTTAGTGATCAATCTGACTGGTTTAAACTATGTACAAATTGTGATCCAGTGTTGGGGCAACGCAACTATTGGGGATATTTCATATAGTTACATATAAAACCATATGAAATCATCATGAGAATGTATTGGTTTTATTCGGTGACGGATAATTTGGATTGGTTTCGGAGGTAGGTTGTGTTATTCAATACTGATGGAGATCTTACACTGTTTGTTAGAAAGAGAGACCCTCAGATGGGTCAGAGACTTGTTCCATCAAAATCATCCTTGATTGATGAGAAGATTATATTTTATTTTTAGGTAAAGTATTTAGAGTTTCCTAGGGTCTTAGAAGAGTACCTTGGTGTCTTCCTATATGAGGTTTTATCATTACCATCTCGATGATACATCAAATTCGGGATTAAGATATAGCCAGGAATGTCTCTTATCTCAATATATCCATATAGGATGAAACATTCTGAATTGAAAGAGATATATAAACATCCCGATGGTATATTGTAGTGTAGTTTTATTTGGCACTGTGTTTCATTGTGGGGTTCACCAATTTTCACTATGAAGAGGTATGGTGGCAGTTTTCAGTTCTGTATCGATTATCATAACTTTAACAAAGCGATAGTGAATAAATACTACCCTGTTCCTTAGATTGATGATTTATTTGATAAAATAAGGGGTTGATGTTGGTAATAAATTATTGATTTGTGATTATGGTATCATTTTATTCATATAAAGGATTAGGATATCCCATATATTTCTTTCTGTTGTCATCATGGGCATTATGTGTTTGTTTTGATGTCGTTTATTGTGAAGAATGGTCCTTCTATTTTCATGGGGTTAATAAAAACTTTGTTCTATGAGTTCCTGGATATGTTCATTATGGTTATAATCAAATACATCCTTTTGTTCTCTACATCATAGGATGAGCACGTTGAGCATCTATATGCTATTTTAGGAGTACTTCTTTGCGATTAGCTATTTGGGAAGTTTCCAATGTGTGAGTTTGGGGCTTGAAATCTCCATTTTCTAGGGAATGTTATATCCCAATAGATGGTTTATGTGGATCCATCGAATATATAAGTAGTTTTTTCTTGTGTATCCCCCAAGATAGTGGTTTAGGTGTGAATTTTCCTTTGTCTTATAGGATATTATAGTAGTATTGTAGATGATTTCTCTCTTGTTGCAAATCCTATAAATTTTTTTACCAGAAATGATCAGGTGTTCTTGTTTACTGATCAGTGTGAAAAAGATTTTGTGTGTCTAAAGGAGAATTTATTCAATGCTCTAGTTCTATGTCTTCTAGTAGAAGGAATTTATTTTGTGTTTTCTTGTGATGCTTCACATCTGGGGTTAGGCTGTATTTTGATACCGAAAAGATAAGGAATTATTTATGTGCATTGAATGTTATGTCACCATGAGATTAACTATTCCACCCATGATCTTTAGATAACAAATGCAATTTTTTTACCCAACATTGTGGATACAATACCTCATCTGTGATAATTTTATGTAATTCACCAATCATAAGATCCCGAGGTATGTTTTCTCCCAATATGACTTGAACATGAGCCATCATCAGTCGATGTAATTATTATAGGATTAATAATTTGAGATTTTATATACACCTATAATGGGATATTTTGTGGCTGATTCATTGAGTAGAAAGTTTCATAGTGACACAGTGCCTGAATTAGGAGATTTATAGATATTGATAGAAGAATTTTGAGAATTGCATCTAGATATGGGAGATCTTAGGGGAATATTTTTTTTCTTTTTAGATGAGGGTGCATTCATATCTATTGAAGAAAGTAGAGTAATCCTAGTAGGAGGATATTGAGTTTGAGGTCTAGAGGGACTGAGTTATTTTTGGCGAGGCAAATAATTATTGGTTTGAGGATAGACAACAATGAGTTTTGTTTAAGGGATATATTTACATTCATTTAAAGATGTGTGAGATGTTTACCAGAGAGTTCCATTGTTCACCTTTGGGAGTGGATCCTAGCATGAAAAAGACATACTGAGCTTTTAGTGGTTATTTATGGTTGCCTGGGTTGAAACAGAAAATTTTAGGGTTTGTCTCTCGATTCTTAGTCGACCAGAAGGTGAATGTCAAGAACTATGTTCCCAGTGGTTTTTTCCAGTCGTTATATGGTCCCTAGTATAAGTGGGAGAGAATCTCTATGAATTTTTTTATTAGTTTCCATTAAGATCACGGAATTTATGATTCTATATGGGTGGTAGTTGATCATCTAACAAAATCATCTCACTTTATAGAAATCAATGAGTTGAGATCAGTGGAGGTTCATTCAAGGAATTATTTGGAGGAGGTGGTGAAACTCTAAAAGGTCCTGAGGAATATCATTTCTGATCAGGATACTTAGATTATATAATGGGAATAAAGAGGTCACCATCATGCTTTATGTTCTTAGCTATTCCTCAGTGCTGCTTTTCATCTGAAAATGGATGATTAGACAGAGAAGACTATACAAACTTTTGAAGACATATCATGCGAGAATTCTATCCCCTTGGATTGTGTCATTTGGTTGTATGGTGGTATGGATGAGAGTTCATGGGAATGTGAGTCGTAGATACATTCTCAGTACCCCAATCTATTTGGTATTTAGATTTAATCTTGTATAGATATTCATTTTGTGTTTAAAATGATTTTATGGAATTTGACATAGATTTCCTTTCTTTTTGTTGTGGATTTCTCTCTTTTGAGAGGCATCTCCCTTAATAGAGTGTTTAGGAGCTGGTTTTGGTTGTTGTGTTATTTTGATCTTATTCCTCTAGTGAGTTAGTTGATATCCTATAGTGGTGAGAGCATTGACAGGTATCTCAGGGGTGGCTATTTAGACGAACCCTTTTCTGTTTCCTTGGCGATGAATTTGGATTCATATGGAAGAGAATGTTTTGAGAGGTATCTAATATAAGGGCTTAGATCAACATGGATTGACCAATTTCCTATTTCCAAGGGCAGAGGTGCTTGTAGGAGTATTAGAAAAATCCTAGAGGGATTTATATTCTAGATGTTGGATGCAGGGGAAGATTTCATATTGTGAGAAGTTACATGACGTGAAAGAGGGCTTTACACCATGTGATATATCAGTGTTTGAAAAATAAAATAAAGTCAAAGTCAACAATTTTATCAAAGAAAACCAACATAGAGGAATTAAATGATATGAAAGGTGATTACATGCCATGTAATCCCCCAATGCTATAATGTTTTAATAATTTTATAGCCACTCGGGTTGTCAAACCATATGGATACCACTTCCCTCACTCTTGTCTTAGTTGACTCAGTAGTCCCCTTTTCATCGTTTTGGACATCCCTTCAATGTGAATTGATCTCAAGAATCTATATTTGATGTGTTGTAACTTGAGTTGATCTATGGTGCGTTCTTCCCTCATTTTGTAACAGTTTCTCCCATTTTGATATCATTTTGCCTCATATCTTATTTCCGTGAATGGGAGGTTTCTACACATTGTTCTAATTGGGTTTATCTTGGTTTTTATTTTTTTTGTTGTTCCATGGTGTCCTCACATGGATGTATTTCTTTTGAAAGGGGAGATTAGAGATTCATTGTGTGGTTTGTTCTCATGTGAAGAATTTGATGACTTTTTAGAGGTAGGGGATTTGTTGCTTCACTATTTTTTTAGTTGAAATCATTGAGATAACATGATTTACCACCTTGGATCAAAATAAAATTGACTTAATAATTATTTTAACATGATTAAAAAATTGATATAGATGACATTGTAATATTTATTCCTTGTAATGTGATTAAAAATTTCCTCTAGATTTTATAGATAGTTTGATATCTATAACTTAACTGGATTAGCATTTTTTTCTTAATGAGAAATTAGTAATGAAAATAAACCTAGATTTAATGGATAATTAATTTTCTATAAGATTAAAGTGTAATGGTTAATAAATCCACTTTTTTTGTGATAATTTGATGATAATTAAATTTATTCAAGTGTGCATGTTTAATTTAATTGGTTAATGAACATGAAGAAATTTTATTGTTGCCGATAAATTAAAAAAAGGAATGAAAAAATAATTGTTTAGCTAATTTTTGATAACTTTATATATATTGTTTCTTAGGTTTTACAATTATGGAACCTATTAGTTAAGAATTAATTAATTTAAGATGGAATAATAACTAGTTTTGTGATAAAATATAATTCCTTTATTGTGCTTGAGTATCCAATTTTCTTATGTAGGCACATGCCTTGTGCTTTGGATCCATGTGATCTCATTGTGTGTAATAGATGGATGCCATTATTTAGTGAAAATATCCTAGTTGCTATGTTTTTTACTGATTCTTATGATGTGACATGTGCCCAGTATAGATGACCATGGAGGGTTGTTGTGGTATGTTTGGTAGGGAGGATAGACGGGATGTGATCTTAGGATGGATGATCCTGGAGGGCTGTTGTGGTATGTGGAATATGGAGGCCTGTATGTGAAGTGAGCCTAGGATGGATGATCCCAGAGGGATTTTTTGGTATAAGAGGTAGGGAGGCTTGGTTTTTTTGTCATATGCTGGCACATGGAGTGGTGAGATGCATTGGTATTTGAATTTGGTTGTTGGGGAGGACACTAAGGATGATGGATTGGGTTGAAGTTAGGATTACGCATTTTTTTTGAATATTGGATTCTTGTTTGAATCAGTCTCTTGGATGATGGCCATGTTGTTGTTTTTCTTCTCTTAATTTCCCACTACATGTGACAGATTGTTATGGTTACTCTCTTTCCAAGATAGGAGAAGATTCACATGGTGTTCCATGTGATTAATGTGTTTAGCTTCTCATTGTTGGATGTGTCTACACTCCTGCAATAGGCGGAGGGGACTATACAGGTAGTTCAACTACTCACCACGTTGATCCCATTGATATTGGTATCTTAGAGCATTTTCTGAGTATGCATGGTAATATATAAAGTAATTTCATTAAATAAATGAATAATGTTTAACCCATGTGGTTGGATCTTTCTAGGATGAAATGATGAGGTTGTAAATTCTGAGCAGCCGTGGACTCAGTTTTCTTATGCTTGGAGGGCATGGATCTATGTTTTAATGATAAGGAAACTTGATGTAGAAATTTAAAATCTTAATTAGTTGTTAAATAATTAATTAATGTAAAGTCAAACTAATGAAATGTAATAAAGTATTTTAATATAGCTCTTTAAATGGTTCTGTGCTTATAGGATATCTGGTCTTACCAGTGCCAGCTAGGAGTTTGATAGATGTTAGCTGAAGTTGAGTGTATGACTTGGGTATGCCCATAGTGTGGTTGTGAATTGTATTATATCAGGTGATTTTGTGTTTTTATTTGATAACACACCATATCAGTTAGGGAAACTGACACCATGGGGATTCAGTTCCTTGGTGGTGTTTTCCCCAACATCCTGATTAGAGAATCGATGGTTGAATACCCTATTTGACCAACTCTGTTCTCTTAGTAGTTACTTATGCTAGTATGAATAGTGGATAGTTTTCACCATATATGTGTGTAGAGGGATTTAATGGCTTGTGGCTATTTCACACACATGTATTCTGGATTTATTTTTTTATGGACTAATATAAGTATAACGTGTATAGACTATAATGGATTGAGGATCCTTACTCGATGTATGTGATGTGGTGGATTGAGTTATAATAAAGGATGTATGAAACACATTATGCTAGGTATGGTGGATGTCAAAAAGTACCTGCTTACTTTTGGTTATGTGGAAGTGGTGGTGTGTTGCATGAGGTTCATGTTGTGGTGATTTTCTCCACTGTCTATGGGATATCCTTTTTGGAGATAGATGCTCTGGATTTGTGATTTTAGGGAAGAGTGACACACAAGTGGGGGAAGTGGTTGCGGGTTACCCAAAATATTTTTATTATATTATATTCTATTGTACGAAATATTAGGTTTGAGTAACCACGGTGAGGATGGAAACATAGTATACCTATGTAGGTGACGAGTTAGTTTCACTTGTTGTTCACCATGATATTTTCATGCTTTCTTTACCTTTTGTGCAAGAGGATTTGAGGAGGATCCTATTGAGTATACTATTATACTCACCCTATGTATATATACTCTTTTTTCAAGTAAGTTGGAGAATGTTGGAGATCAGATAGGTTACTACAAGAATGGATTTTAACATGATCTGTTTGGGCTTTGTGGTTGTTGTGGTCTTTACTTTTGTTTGTGTACTTGTTGTTTCTCATTCATTTGTTCTATTCTTTTTCTTCTTAAAGTATATATATGAACTGTGGCTATTCATTTATATTTTATTATGAGCCTGAGTTGGTTAGTGTATATCTTATCTTCCTCTTTCACTTCTGTTATTTTAGAGGGTAGTACCTCCAATATAATTCTTATAGCATTGGTGGTCGTCACCAACCCGGGGCCAAATGGATGCGGGACACAAGGGCCACTATCTCTCTTCTACCAATGCTGACCTAGGAGGGGTAAAAATTGTAGGGAGGGGGTCGTGAAACACATATTAAAAATCCATCTGTCTTTGATGTATCTTCTCAAATAGTATATGTACCATCAAATGAGTTTTCATGACCCTAATGTGACTTAAATCCATAGATATATTTTTATTCATTACCTTTTTATTCAATATTTTCCTTAAACAAACACTGAATGTTCCCTTTTACAACTTATTAAAGCACATTATAACATTTATGCAAACTTTGTGAATATTGGGATGCCCTCACATGAGTGTTATTTCACCCTTATGTAGATACCTTGATTTAGATACCCATATAGAACCCTTATGAATATGAAAGGTACCATAAAATTTCATGTTGGAGACCATAATGCTAGTAGATGACAACCAATACATGAGTACCCAACAAACAATTTTTTCCTTAAATATCCCATATGTTACATGTATATACCAAAATTAGATTTCACGTCACCCTTTAAAAACCATGTTCAATTCTTCATGACTTGAAAACATGCTATTGATATATTGGGACACCCATATGAAATTATTCAATGATACCATTTTGGGGGTACGTAATCCATGATGCACTACCCTTTACTAGACTAGAATAAACAATACAGAAATGATCAACATAAATATAGCCTTTACAAAACTTCAATTACACTGATTAGAAGTTTATTAACACCCCTTCTATATACAGGATTATATAGTTTGTCAAAATTATCAATTCTAAATAAAAAACAAGCTTCAAAAATTTAATTAATAATGAATTTAAAAATATAAATGGCTCCCAAAAAATGAAATTAAAAATAATGTCTTTATAAATTATAAATTTTCAATTAAAAAAAATAATTTCATTTTAATATTCCATAAAATTATATTTTATTTAAACTCTCTTCAAAATCGTCCAAAATAGTTTTCTTAAAATATATATATAATAAATTAATGAATGTTTAATCTTTTTATTAAAAATAAAATATAAAACAAATAATTAAAATTATTAAACAATATCACCAAAAATATTTCTAAATTTAAATAAAAATAATTAAACAATATATCACCATCTAAATCATAATAATTTCCTAATATAGATGCAGAAAACATGATAGAAAATGATTCCACCTAAATCACTTTTTATGATTTCTTATTCAATATTTACTAATATTATATATATAATTATCTATCATAAATATTTTATATAGATAATAAATTCAATCATATCCTTTCACAAATTACTTATATAATTTAGGGAAATCAATTAATGTATTTGGAAATAAAATTTAAACATTTTTAATTAAACTGTTAAATGATCTATCACATGAGAGAAGAAATTTCTAAAAAATCATCAATACACCACCTTAAATCTTGTAATGACCTAAATAATTGGATGTTGATGGATTCATGTATTATCAGAATATGGATGATCTATAGTAATTATATATTTTAATGTTTTTATTTAGATCTGATTGGAGGGATTATGAACATCTCTAAAATATTGAAATAGGGTTTTTTGGATCAGTAATTATGTGTAGGTTATATTTAGGGTGATTTTTCAATTGATTCATGAAATAAAAGTTCTAAAAGGAGGATTTCAACAACAATAAGGCACTAGATAGAGTACTATAGAGTACATAGTCGATAGACCACTATATGCATCCTAATTTTTGGGCCATTAGAAGACTAGTTCTACTTCACCAAACTCATAGTGGGATACTAGGTGGCTAGTGGAGTCCCAAATGTTACCTAGTCAACCCAATACCCATTTTTTAATGAAAGGTATAAATTTGGTATTTTATGATTTTATAAAGAACCCTATATAGTGATCCACTTATTCTTATGGAATTTGGAGAGGGGATCGACCCCTTATCCTTTTATTCCTCAATGATTGATCATCAATCAAGGGATATATGGGGTAGTTTATGTGAAAAGTTATAGGAGAAGTCTTACCTCATAATTTCTTTTTCAATTCCCTAATTTTATCATATTTTCAATGTTGATGATTATAAATTTGGATGGAAATTCTAATGGGTTATATTGTAATTTCTACATAACTATATGGATTTCATAGGCAGTCACTACACAATCCTTTTGAAGGATAGTAGCTCAGTGTTACTAAGAAATTAACATGATGTTCCATGAAAAATTATTTATTTATGTTTTCATAAAATATTTCAATTGAAATAATTATTTCTATAGTGATACAAACTTTGTATTTTTATTATAATAGACTCAATAGCATTCCTTTAACAGTATATATATAGTTGAATTTGGTTTTGTCATTATATATCCGTTTAGTGTGTTTTATTAGCATTTGTAGATTATTGGATTTTATTATAAATATGTTTATGTTTAATTATTTAGTTATAATAATGATTTATATTCTTACTTTATTATGTGGGGTTAGATTAAGAATGGATAATTTATTAGATTATAGTTCTAGGTTCCAGGTTTTTATTCTACAATGATTTATTATTTATAAAATTCATTAACATTCATTCTAGTTATTTTTTATCTTTTGATATTATTATTATGAATTGAATTGTTTTATAACATGGTGAATTTTTATTCTTTAATTATAATGGGATCATTTCATCCTAATATTCCAAAATGTAATGTAAATATTTATAATTTTTTTCATTGGAAGAACATGTTTTTTGAATAAATACTCGTGTCTAATTATAATGTTTACATGGAGACATGAGTTAAGATATATCATTATCCTCCTAAAAAATAGATTTTTATACCTTTTAAATATCATATATGGGAAAATTTTAGGATTTTTTTGAAATAAAATAAGGTAATTTAAATGATTTATTTCAAAATATAATTTCAAAATAAAATATTTTTTTGTAAATATTTTTTAAATAGGACTTGGGAAGGCCCTTAAATGTGGAATTGATTAGATGGTGCAGTTTTATATGACTTTTAATAAGTGTATTTTAACCAAATATTTAAATTAACTCAATGAGGGTATGTTTAAATAAATATTTTGAACTAATTATACACATGAGGGAGAGTCGAGGATTTTGAGGTATGTATTCAGGGATTTTATTTAAGGATTTATGGGTTTTAATGTTACATCTTATTGCATTGATATTTATGATAGTATAAGAACTGGATGAGGTAACCACTATCCTATGAGGGGTTCATTAGACTATAAGGACGTTTCTAGATAGATCCATGATCGTTGGACATATGTAGGACCATAGAAGGCACCATTTGGAATAGTGATAGTGTCTTGGACTTATTAGTATTCCCCAATATTTGGGGGTGTCAACTCATTAGTTGTATTTAGGGTATGGAATGAGAATCCTGATTCTATGGTATCATTTAAATTTATTGATTGATGTAATATTTTATTTTGTATTTTCAATATATATTGATTTTCTATATGATTATTTACCCCATTATTTTACGTTAATATCTCACACTTATTTTAACACCATGAGTGAGGTGGTTGGTAGAACCAGTATTTTGATAAATAAAATTCATTATATGAGTTTTTTCAATGATTGGGGAGTTGGATCCCACCATAGAAATTTATACAAGAGTGTAGTGAATTTTCCCCTTATAATGGGTGCTTAGAAGGAGAGTGGGTTCACATAATAGTTACTTGACTTACGCAGGTTTGAGACAATGTGATTTGGAACATTTATTATTGGAGATCGAGGCCTATGAAACATACTTATTGACCTCGATATCACCCTATTGACTTGACATCAAGGATGAACATACTTTGTTGATTATTTTATATAATTATACACAATATGTATAAGTTCATATAATCTCTTATACAAAAATACGGGGTGTAAATTGGGTCGTATCCAAAGGCTACCATTAGAAAAATTCAAAATTCAAATCTTTTTATAATATTAAAATATACAGAATAATGATGTTTATAATTGGTTTTATTATACAAATTAAAGGGTAGTCCTTGAAAAAGATATTAAATATGTATAGTTTTTGAGACACAATATAAAATAATAAGAGATTTATGTAATTCATGATGAGACAATGGGGTGGGTGGGTTTAGTATTATTAAAAAAAATCTATTCAATATGTATTTATTGATTATATATTAGGATAATAAAATAATATTTTTGTTTATCAATGAATATTAACTATCTTTTTAGTATAACTATTGGACTTCATAGGGGTTCACATGCTAACAGTAGTACTACATTAACATTTTATGATATTGAAATCTAAATTATCTATATACTCTTATGAATATATAATTATACAAGTAACCAAATTATACACTCTAGTTCACAAGATAGAATTTATCTCTCATTACTTTAAAAAATACTCAAATATCATTCCACCCATGATTAATCTATTGAATCCTTAAAATCAAAATAGAAAAAATAGATTCATAACAACTCATTAAATCATAAAAATTTATGATAAAATCTACATCACCATAACCCCACAAATTGATAAGAAACCCAAGCTCTAATATTTTAAATATAATTTAATATTATAGAATAATGGATTCTCTATTGTGATTCTTGGGAACTCCTCCATGGTTTCCCTATATCACTATCGAAATTCATATCTAAACATCCAATCCAGTGCCAATTTTTCAGCCCATATATTTTTTCATGGTATTTCCCTTCTCTTCTTCTCTTTGTTCATTCTGATTAATCCACATAGTTACATTGTGTTGAGTTAACTCTATGTGTATATATGTTAAGAATAACCACTGCATTCTCTCAATTTATTTTTATATTCACTAATATTAATCATGAATACATCTTATCTCTATCATTAGTCAATATATATTCATGTAATTTTGTGATTATACAATTTTGTTTGATAGGTATGAATGATTAAGTATTTTCATGGAACCCACATGATATAAATTTCTACAAAATGTTTCTTATACATCACCCTTAATGAATATTCCATGATATCATATCCTTCATTCCATATTTTGTAATATACATAATTATGTTTGTTTTTTATTTAATGATATATCATATAAAATATTCAATTATGTTTCAGTTCAAAAAATATTATTTCAACAAGTCCTTACCTCAACTTTTATTGGGAATGAGTATTGTTTTTTTGTGTATACTGATCACATTTTATTTTTAAATTTTTAGAGAAAATATCACAACGATATTGTTTTATATGTGTTTCTTTATACCAAAATGAAACTCTTTTTTTGGAATATTTTAATTCTCAATGGATTTTAAAATTCAATGAAAATTCATATGTCACAATATGAAAATTTTCAACATCATTATTGGATCAGTATCACTAGACTTGGTACTATAAATTTCAAATTCGTTAAAAATAGTGTCTCGTGTATCTAATTATAATGAATTTGGAATCAATAGAGATAATATTTTGTTGTTTTTTCTATATAAATATATAGGTCAAATGGATATCGTTATTTCATATCATTTTTACTTTTAATTATTTTTATATTTAGCTTACATCATATTTAATCATTATACCATAATCTATACCCACAAAACCATTATTTATTTCATTATTATAGGATTATAATACATAGAAAATATTACATTAATAATTCATAATTGTTTTCCACAGATAATATTAACATTGTCACATCATTCTGACCATCAATGAATAAAACAGTGTATTACCAATGAATCCTTCAGGTTGTGTTATATATAAAGTAAAAAAATGTTTAATTTATTGTATTATGATTTGGATTCCATTGTAATAATTTAATTTTTTTGATATATCAATTCATTAATATGTATCCTATTTTATTCTTTATATAATAATTTGAAACCATATTTCTTGCATGAAACAATATAAAATAACAAATGAATTATTCAAAAATGAATCATTATTAATATTTTAGAATTAATTAAATAATTTACACTCATTAATGTCAAAAATTTTATTATTATTCTTGAATAAAAAATAGTAATATCCTACTATAAAAAAATAATTTAATAACACTTATATATAAAGTGATTCTAAAAAATATGGAATAATGTCGACGTCATGCTAATAAATTCCCCAAGCATTTGAGAAGTTATAGTTCCTATTGTAATTTATCTCTATAAAACATCAAAATGTATCAATTTCCTCTCACTTTCAACACTTGGGTCTTGATTGATAAATCAGTATGGATAACATGAAGAATATTATCAATAAAAAACACCTTCCCAAATCCCATTTTCTTATGCTAGTAATTTCTGAATCAAGTTTTACCCTAACTTGATTAATTTTAAATAATAATATTATACTTCATTTACCCTATATTCATTTTAGTTCAGTATTATCCATTCATTCCATATCTAATAATTAGTGGGAATGCATTACGATATATTTTTAATAAGACCTGATGGTGTACTAAAACATTTCAATAAATAATACAAATATGGAATGAAATTGTTCCAAACATCAAGTGTACCATGAAATAATTTTTATAAAAAGTTTATGAAATCAATATTAGAAAACCCTATCTCATATTTAACTTGAATCATATTTAATGAATTCATTTTTCTCTCACACCATGCTCTAAAAAAATATTATAAATTAACACTTTTTCTTTCTGTAAACCCATTTAACTTTATTTTCATTGAAATATAATATTAAAATTTAAGACAATACCTTTTATGTAATATTTTATTTTAAAAAGTTTTTTAAAAATTAATTTCACAATTCTGAGGCATTCAATACAAAATTGGATTCATATAATTCTACTTTAATTAAATTTTAATACTTAATTAGTCTGAAGAGTATACACCATGTTTTATATTTTATTTTTTATTCTAGTGTTTTAATTGAAACAAATAAGTTAATTATTTATCTCAATATAGAAAAGCACACTTCACTAAAGTTAATTAATAATTATTCATGTTGAATAGAATATGGGAAATGAAATGAATGAAATCATAATAAAATTTTCTCGATTCATATAAAATAATAGGTAAAAATATGATACACTCCACTAAAAATGGTGAAGAGTTATTATTATAAAAATGAAATAAGGAAAATAGAAATATTATTCTTTAGATTGTCCCAAGTTGATCCTATTTTTATTTTTCCAATATAAAAACTTCAGGCTTCAATTTTTCAACCTTGTGATTTTGGATTCGCACATTGTTCCATTTAGTACATGCATTTATTCTTTTCACATTAACTATCAATATTTATTTTTCATCTATATTTATTTCTATAACTCTATTAAAATTGATATGTAACGTATTGAATGGTCATGACCACAAAAATTTACTTTTTTATTTTGATTCTTGAATTGAATAATAACATTATTTGTACCTTAAATTCATTAATTGAAATTTTCCTTTCACTGATGTTTTTTATATCCCGGATGATAATTTTTTAATATTATTATGATTCTATTATTATTTTATCCACTTAACCCAAATTCAAATTCTTATTCTCACCAAAAAAACATATAATCTATATTCAAAACATAAACGTCATTGAATTCATTATGTTCTATTTCCAATGATTTTAGAATGAAGTTAAAATTAATATTATGTTTATAAACATTCTATTTATTGTTTTTAATGTGTTTTCATAAGGACACATTGTACCCTTGATCTTGATATTATAAGAATCCCATTATTTAGTTTTGTTTGTTTACCAAATATTCATTCAACGAATTCTTGGAAATTAACTCATTTAGAATAGTTTATATATGATACTTTAATAATTTACTATATTTTATCCTATATTTCCAAATGAATGATTTGAAATTAAAATTTTAAAATTATTCACTATTATGACTCATGACCATCTTGGTCACTCCATATTTATAAAAAATGTGTTTTCTCATGAGAAATGGAACTCATGAACCCATATTGTCTTTTATAGGGACATCTTCTACCCATTATGATATATAGTACACTAAAACTTGTATATATTAATATACATTTGATTTTATAAATATTAACATATAAGAAAATCCATATGTATATAAAATATACACTTTAAGATTCATAGATTAAGGCATTACTTTTCTCCTCCCATTGTTTCCTATATTTTGGAATCTAATAAAATTTCTAGCATACTAAATGGTATCATTTAAAATTTATGGAAAATTAAATTCACACAAAAATCCATTTTGAATTATAACATAACTACCATAATGAACTTCACATTATAATGAGTAAAATAATTTAAAATAGATCGTACCCCTTGTAATAATGCTTATTCTTTTATTAATCAATAGGTTACATACTTGTATAAAATTGGTTAATCCCGTTGGAATAACATTACTGCTATACCTAATAATATAATTTAATTTTTTAGCACTCATTATAGAATTATTTCAATAAAAATAGAATTATTAATCTTTGAGTACCATATATACCACTTTCCTTCATAATGGTCATCTAGTCATCAAATAATTATACCTTTATTGTGTTATAATTTCATCCAAAAATTTATTTGATATTTACACATAATATACATATTTTTACTCCCTCGTCTCTTATTTTAATTGATTTTTATGTTATACTATTGAAAAAGTAAAAACAATATATTTAGTAATGGTATTCCATCATAATTTCATAGTAGATGATTCATTTCCGACTTATCAGGGTATATGAACCCATTTTATCATGTCATATATTGTAAAAATATCTCATTTTTTTATAAAACTACAAAAATGTTAGTCTCTCTTATATCATTTGGGGATTGAGAACCATTAATTAACTTTTTCCCGTAATGGATAAGAATCTATTTATTATGATCCAGTTATCTAATATTATCTTTGATTTTAAAATAACTTACATCATACTTTATTTAAGAAGGTAATGTAAAATATATTGTAGTAATTATTGGATCTAAAACTATTTCACTTTCTATTCTATAAAATTACTTGAATCACTAAATTTCAAACATTAATTTCACATCTTTCACCAAAATTAATTATAGTGGGTTGGAATTATTCATAAATTCCTCAGTGAATATTCTATAAAATATACCACGTTCCTTGAAAATGATTACTACATTAACTAATTTCAGCGGTTTCAGTGCTAATATAACCTCAATCATTTCATTCTCATCATCAAATTTCTCACTTGTTATTTTTTTCAAAATAAAATTCCATCTCTCACAACAATTGTTTTCCAATTTAACATATGTATCGTTTCATAACATCTTTTAAGTTCATAAGACATATTTTCACGAAATTAATCAAATATTAATCTTACTTTTTTTTATTTTTTCCATTCGAACATAAAATAACTTTTCCATATAGTCTATGAAGATAACCAACTCATATATTTATAAATGTATCTGGTGAACTATATAATCTGAAATTAAGTATCCAAATTCAATATCATTATCACATTGTCTTTCAATTCCTAGTTATCCATTATATCAATTTCATCAGGGATCCATTATTTATATTCCATGTCACAATCATATCATTTTCCATGGTATCCACTTTCAATCATCTCACCATAGTGTTTTTGTTATTTATTGTATTCTCTATCCTTTTCTTTTATAGTGTTTCTTTCATTTTATGTAATTTTCATATATTCTTATCCATATATCATATTATTTTACATGGTTGATTATCCATATATATTATATTCATTACATTTCAAATATATTAACATGAAATTATAAATTTTAAATTATAGTTTGATTTCCTTGATATAACGGATTACACATTGTGAAATTAGTGTTGATACACTAAACTATTTTCCAAATTTGACTGTTATATATTAATAAGAACTTTTATAATATCATATTGGTCCTAGAATCTATTGAACCTATTAAGGATGATTTTTATTTATTTGAATTAAATTTTAATGAAGTTATAATGTTTCTTTAGATGGTTTAAAATACTATAAAATGGTCATAAGGGTGTTTTGAATGATTTGGAAAAATATGCTTTTTGTAACACCCCAAGCTTCCACAGTACGTTTCTCTTTGAATAATACAGTAGTGTGTGTTGTACGCAACTTCGAGTTCTAACACACCACAACCAATCAAACTAGCCATTATGAATAGTAATACCAACTTTTTGAAATTTTATAAATTTTATCGTTCAAAATGGACTTCATTTTTGGATTCAAAATATCAAAATTAGCTTAGGGTGAATTTTTGGTATTTTTCTGAAAACATTCAGTTTTTGATGAATAGTGAAAAAACGGAGTTATAGTTTAAAACCGATTTTTTATTTAAATAACTATTTATTTTATTTAAATTTAATTTAGCTCAAAATAGATTCATAATACCTATATATGTTCAATTTAATTCATTGGAGTCAATTTATAATAATTTTAGATATATAAAAATTTTATTGAACTTTCACCTTCTTCCACCCATCTCCAAGGAGAATTTGAAAATTCACATAAAACACAATTTTACCACTTATGTGAGTGGAATTTAGAAAATCCAAGAGACACCATTAATATCAAGGAGTGAAATGTGGTTCAATAAGATAAAAATAATTTTTGGTGAATAATAGCTTTTTTCTTTTATTTACCACGGTTAAATGTGAATAGGGTAATTGAGGGTAAAAATGATATTATTATTACCCTAAAACATGTCCTAATTATATTTCCTAAGTATAATTCTACCAAAAACAACCTTAGTAATAAAATATGAATCTTTTTGGTCCACTTGGATTAGATTAGGGCATTTATTATTATTTAATTCAAAGAAGAGTGAAAAGAAATAAAATCAATGTACAATGAATAATTTTTTTTAATATAGGGTCATACGAAAGATAAATTATATTATAAATATTCATTAGGACGATAATAATATTTACTAAATAATTGTATTTTATTTATAATTTTTAGACTTTAAATAATTTAATTTATTTATGACACAATGGTGATGCAGTAACTACCTAATTAATGAAATATTAAAATAATTAATATTATAAAAATCCAAATAATTGTAATTTGATAATTTTTATGAATTCAACTAAATTTATTGGTTAATAATAGATATTAGGGTTTGTTAGATGAGTTTTTTTTCGAAGTAATAATGCTGTTATGAATTTAGAAAAAAGAAAATACCAAATAGTGTCAAAATTGACATAAAAGAGTTTTTAAAACCAACATTATATTATTAATTGATATTATATTTATAAAAATCTAATGTTTTGCAAAAGGAATTATATAATTATATCTATATCATTAATGAACCACTTGGGGTTTTCTTGTAAGTATATAGTATATTTATTAACAATATAATATAAAAATACAAAGAGACATGGTAAGTGTCAAACTATTTAACTAAGAGTTAAATATAAATGATAAGGTTAATATTGTGACCCAAAACTATCTAAAATATGTTGGTTGAAAGTATTTAGACCAATCCTCACATTATCCTAGAAATAAGTCACTTTGGATTCATTATAAACCGAATATGAATTTATTATAAAATAATATTTTAATTTTTTCTTAAGGTGCCCCTCACCCTTCTTATAAAAGGTCACCCCTCCTTCTCTCAAATTCATACCTTCAAAGCCTTTTGTTTCAGCCAAAACCTGCCAAAATATCCTCTAAACTTCCCCCAATTCATCCTAGAGGCCTTACTTTAGTCATAAATCCAACTTAAAGATCCCTTTTGATCAAATCAAAAGGAAGAACCCGAAGAAGAGGTAAAAATCTCACCACCACTTTCAAGTTTCTTTCTTCTTCCACTTATTATTTCTTTGTTATTTACATTCTAAAATAATAACTCTAGTATCTTCTATATACTGTGATGTTATTATAAATATGGTACAACCATATTCAGTATTCTATCCATCCTTTGAATGACATGTCACTACACGTGCGTACGTATGAGTTACCGTCTCTACGTCGTGGTGTAACTGTTATTCAATACATTATTATTTGGATGGGTATGATAATGATGTGTAATTGAAGTAAATAATAAATATATAATTATAATGATTCTTTATATATGATTTTAATATCAAAATAATGATATTTTCACTCGTTCTTACGTACGGACTACCATCTCCATGAACGCGATGAGATTCATTCCCCATCGTATCCATTCAAGTCTAATTCTCTTTTGATGATTAAAAATAATGTTTAAGGAGTTTATATCGTTCTAGATATAAATAAGATACAACATACCCATAAAAAACACAGCTTATGTAACAAAACATATATAAGAAAACAAGTAAGTTAACACCCGAAACGATGATAATACTAAGATATTATTAACAAAGAAATGTTAAAAGATCATATATGATATCATATTAATGTATATGATTATTTTATAATTTAATAACAATTATTTCACCATTATACCTAAGTTTAACCTTCTCTAGACCAAGGAAAAGTACAAGGTAAAGGTTTATTTCACAATGTCTTTATTATTCGAGGTTGATTATATGTAATTATCTACTCAGACCTCTTTATCATCCACGTCCATGTTTCTTAAAAATGTATTTCAAATCATTCTTACTATTTTATAGAATATGGGTTAAAGTCATTTATACCTCTTTTGAATTTTTATAAGACGTTTATAAAGTAATATTTACGTCATTTTCCAAACAAGGTCCTTTTTTACCTTTTCGACAGAATTAAGGTAAAAATCTCTTTTTTAACTTATACAGCGGGTGTGACTATTTTACACCATTATAAAATCGTAAAAGATTCAGTTATAAGCTTATAAGAATATATTCAAAGTAAAATTTTTATTTTATAATTATGTGACTTTTAAATGATTTCAAAAAAAGATATATTCTCTCAAATAGTTTTGATTTCATCTATATTTACATCCTTTGATGGATTTTAAGCTTATTTGAAGTTGATTTATTATGATACAAAACTTCCATATAGTATTGAAGGTTTTGTGATATGTTTGACTGTGGATGTGTTATTTTTATACCATTCATGGTTTATGGATAAAGTATTGACATATCATATTCTAGTTTTAATACGAATGTTTATGTTATGTTTAAAACTGTTCATATGAGGAATGCATTGGACATAGTATGTGAAGGATGGAGCCCACTATAGATCCTTTATGCATCTGTAGGTCTCATGAGACAAATTATTGTCTTGAAACAAGGCCTTGACAAAATGTTATTTATAGTCTTGGCACAAGGCATTGACTATGGGGTTATGATAGTCTGGAATTATGCATTCCATCATTATGAAAGTGGTTATTGATATTACATGTGATTATTCGACTAGTAGAATATCAATGTGAATAAGTAAATGGAATTATTTCATTTTATTTTTGCCATATTATACTGATGTTCATGTTTAAAAGGCTTTTGTTTTAGTTATACATTGCCTTAAATGTTTATGCATATTTATGAAAGTGTTCGCTATATTGTTATCCTTACTGAGAATCTGAGCTCACCCATTTCTATGTTTTATTTTTCCCAGGATGTGAAGAAGTATTTTATGACTGACCTGCAGGGATAGTCTGAGGGGATATTAGTGTGGAATATGGAGACTATGTTGTTGTTGTTTTCATTTTATTATGTAATGTAAACTTTATGAATGTATCTAGTGATTCCAAGGCTATTAAACTAATCGGTATTTCGAGACATGATCTTCTGTGATCATGCCAATGTTATGTAATAATGCACCAACTCTAGGTAACTGGGGTTAGGGCATTACATTTGGTATCTTAGAAAGATTAGTACATACCGTGGAAGCTAGATTTAGATAAACTCTGATTAGATCCCATAGACCAAATATGGACTTTGAGGATTAGTATAGAATAACTTCCTAAAATTTTGGTATTGTAAAGATTTTTTGAGTTTTTCAAGAAATACATCCCTTTCTAGATACGAGCAGGTAGAGGTGGCTTTGGCACAGATGTACCTAGGGGTAAAACCTGAAAACACCGCTTTGAGCTAGACTCGAATGGGAACTGGTGCACGATAATGGGCTGTGCTACACTCTTGGTTACGACACTCATGTGGGATATGCTTAGGATAATTCTCATTTCCATTACAAACCATTATGAAGGGTTTATAAGTATATACTCCCTTAAAGAAAACATTTTTATGATTATGGATTATATCCATAAACTTTTTAATTTATGTTAAGTGATTTACAAGTTTAGAGTTATGTATTTCGATTCATAAATTGATCTAGTTTATGCCATTATTTAGAAATGGCGCCTAGTGGAAGGAATGGAAACCATACCAATTCATGAAAACCATGTAGGTATTTCCCTCCCTCTTAAGATAATTATAGTGGAGCTGGTGATACAACTGGTTCTAATCAGCTTATCACCATACTGGGACAACTCACTCAGGTTTTGAATACAAACCATACCCGTATGGAGCACCCTGATCCGCTGTGTGGAGGATAAATGTTAGATCTCTTCATGAGGAAAAAACACCAACATTCAATGGGAGTAAAAATCCATTAGTAGCTGACCAATGGATAAATACCTTAGAGAAAATATTCCATGCCTTGAGGAGTAGTGAAAAGGAAAAAGTTATCATGGCAGTTTACCGCCTCACTGGAGATGTTGACCAATGGTGGCCATTGATTCTAAACACAATAGAGGATGATGAAGTATCAAATATAGAATGTAGGGAGTTCAAAGATCTTTTCTTAGAAAAATACCTTCCTTGTGACCATTGAGCAGATGTGGAAAGGCAATTTTTGAGTGCGAGACAAAAGGAGGATGAGAATGTCGCAAAGTATGAGGCTAACGCTACAAGGTTAGAGAGGCATGGATTAGATTATATATGTAACCCAAGGAGTAATATTTATCATTTAATTTATGGGTTAAAACCATTTCTTCGTCGAGCATTAGTCTCACAATCCTTCTCGTCGTATGAAAGATATTGTCTCATTTGCTATCCAGACAGGAAAGGAATTCTCTAAGTCTTGTGACTTTAAAGAAAATAAAGAGAAGTAGAGATCTTCTAATAAATCTAGAAATAGAAATAAGGGGAAGAAGGGAAAAGTTGAATATCCATCTTGCATTAAATGTGGTAAGAAACACCCCAGTACTTGCTTGAAGGGAATGGGAGTCTATTACAAGTGTGGTGGAAAGGCCACCAAGCTCATGATTGCAAGGGAAATAAAGAAGCTACCGATGTTCAATGCTATAACTACATGGAGATGAGACATTATGTAAATGAATTTCCTAAGCGTCCGGGGAACTTAACTCAAAAAAGTCCAATGGATCAAGGCTAAGCTTATGTTATCACTACTGCTGAATTAAACGCTCCGAAAGACGTGATGGCAGAAAATTTAATGGTTTCCTCAAGTTTAGCCAATGATTTATTTGATTCTAGATCATAGCATTGTTTCATATCTTCACAGTTTGCTAATAAAATTAGATATTTCCAATTTTATTTAACAAGGTAGTTTTTAGTTAAAAATCCTAAGGGAATTATCATTGCAATAATGTTTTGTGAATCAGTCCCTATTAGAGCACATAAATGTTCTTTATCTGCTGATCTCCTCATCATACCCATGATTGAATTTGATATAATCCTCGGTATGGATTGGATTTCAGACCATGATGAGAAGATTTATTGTAAGAATAAGGAGGTTACGATTTTTGATGATGATGATGATGAACACCTTATCTTTAGAGCAGAGTCATCACCACCTGATTCTTATCTAGATCCACCCGCAGTAGCTCAACTAAATTCAATTATTGGAGAGTAAGAGAATGAAATAACTGTAGGTGAGGAATGGAATGTTAAAATAAAGGATGTACTTTTTTTAAATAATATGTTGATGGGTTTCCAGAAGATTTACCTGGACATCCTTCAGAACGAGAAATTGAGTTTTCCATTGATTTAATTCATTGATCAAGGCCCATATCAAAGACCCCTTATAGAATGGAAACTATGGAATTAGTGTAACTAAAGAAACAACTAGAGGAATTGAGTAATAATGGATTTATTCATCCTAGTGTTTCTCCATGGGGAGACCCTTTCCATTTTGTTAAGAAGAAAAATGGATCTATGAGTTTATGTATCGACTACAAGTAGATCAATGCTATAACAATACAGAAAATGTATCCCCTACCTCCCATTGATGATTTATTCAACCAAATTCATGGAGCTCAATATTTTTCAAATATTGACTTTCGATCTGGATACCATTAGTTGTGTGTGAAGAAGGAAGACATTCCAATGACAACATTTCGAACCGTGTACGGGCATTACGAGTTTACAGTAATGACTTTTGAATTGACTAATGCACCCTCTGTATTCATGGATCTAATGAATATTGTATTCAAGGAATATCTTGATGATTTGTAGTGGTATTTATTCATGATATATTTGTATACTCCAAATTCAACAAATATCATGAAAATCACTTGTGCATTATCCTAAAGACTCTTAAAAGACATGAATTATATGGGAAGTTTAGCAAGTGTGAATTATGGCTTCAGGAGATCTCTTTTCTTGGCCATATCATCTCTAAGGATGGAATCTCTATTGTTCCTTCTAGGAAAAGAGAAATCTAAGAATGTCCAGAACCAATGAGTATAACCATGGTACGCAGTTTTCTTGGTTTAGTAGGTTATTATCGACGTTTCGTCCAGAATTTTGCCTGATTGGCTAACCCATTAACGAAGCTCATAGGTAAAGGGGTTAAATTTATTTTTAAAAAAGAGTGTGAAGAATGTTTCAAAGAACTGATGAGAATATTAGTCAATGATCCTATATTGACTCTACCATCGAGGAATTATGGGTTTGTTATTTATAGAGATATTTCAAAGAAAGGACTTGGTTGTGTCCTTATGCAGAATGATAGGGTTATTGCCTATGCATCACGAAAGCTGAAAATTAATGAACAAAACTATCCTACTCATGATCTCGAGTTAGCAGGTGTGATCATTGCTTTGAATATATGGAGACATTATCTCTATAGTGAAACTGTGAGATCTATACTGATCACAAGAGTTTGAAGTATATTTTCTCACAAAAAGAACTCAACATGAGGCAAAGGCGATGGCTTTAACTACTCAAGGATTATGATTTCACTATACACTACCACCCTAGGAAGGCATATAAGGTGGCAGATTCTTTGAGCAGAAAATATCATCGAGTTTTGAACAAAATGAGAGTTGAAAGGGATCAAATTTTCATGGATCTAGTAAAGTTGGTTATGTGAATAACCATGGAAGGTGAAACATCTATACTTTTTGGGTAGTTGCCAAACATTCTTTACTAGAAAGTATAAAGAGTTCTCAGATCGATGATGATAAATTTCAAAAGAAGAATAAAGATGTGAATAATGGGAGATTAAATGACTTTGTGTATGAAGACGGAATTTTGAAATTTGAGAAGAGACATTGTGTTCCTGATATACCTGATCTAAAAAGGGAATCGTTGGATGATGCTCATAGTTCCAATTTCTCTATACACCCTGGGAGCACCAAAATGTATAGAGATTTTAATAAAAAATTTTGGTGGGACAACATGAAGAGGGAGGTTTCTGATTTTGTGTTATGATGTATGGTTTTTCAACAAGTGAAAGCTGGAAGGCAATATCCTGGAGGAGTCATGCAACCTCTTCCCATACCTGAGTGGAAATGGGATAATATCACGATGTAATTTTTCATAGGATTACCAAAGACTCCTAGATGGAATGATGCAATATGGATAATTTTTTATCATCTTATCAATTCAGCACATTTTCTTGCTATAAGAGAAGATTTACCACTTGAACATCTAGATAGACTATATATTAATGAAGTTGTGAGACTTCATGGAGTACCCCTATCGATTGTTTCTGATCATGATCCCCATATTACTTCAAGATTTTAGAAGAGTCTTCAGAAGGCCTTGGATACTAAACTTTGTTTGAGCACTGCCTACCACCCTCAAACATATGGACAATCAGAACAGCCTATTCAAACCTTAGAAGACATGTTTAGATCCTGATCACTTGAATTTCAGGGTATGTGGGATCAATATTTACCTCTCGTAGAATTTTCCTATAAAAATAGCTTCCATTAGAGTATTCAGATGGAACCATATGAATTTTTATATGGAAAGAGATGTCGCACACCAACCTGTTGGGATGATGTTGGTGAAAGAAAACTTGTAGGCCCAGAACTGGTGGAGGGAATGATGAAAAATGTGAAGGTAATTCAAAACCACATCAAAGAAGCTCAAAGTAGGCAGAAGAGCTATGCTGAAAACTGAAGGAAGGATTTGGAATTTCAGTTAGGATATCATGTTTTCTTGAAGGTATCACTATGGAAGGGAGTTTTACGTTTCGATAAGAAAGGTAAATTGAGTCCCAGGTACATCAGACCTTTCGAAATTCTAGAACGAATTGGGGATGTATCTTATCATTTGGTAATGCCTCCAAATCTCTCCAAAATTCAGGATGTGTCCCATGTATCACTGTTGAGAAAATACATTCCTGACCCAACACATGTACTCACCTATGAGGAATTAGAACTGGAACCCGAACTATCTTATTGTGAAGATCCTGTCATGATTCTTGATAAAAGAGAATAAGTGCTGAGAAACCGGATGACTCATCTGGTAAAAGTTCTATGGAGAAACCATAAGATGGGAAGAGGCAACGTGGGAACCCAAGAAACATTTGATAAAGAACCACCCGAGTCTTTTTATGCAGTAATATTCTAGAAATTTCGAGGATGAAATTATTCTAAGGAGGGGAGAATGTAACACCCCAAGATTTCACAACATGTTTCTCTTTGAATAATATAGTAGTGTGTGTTGTACGCAACTTCGAGTTCAAAAACACCACAACCAATCAAACTAGCCATTATGAATAGTAATACCCACTTTTTAAAATTTTATAAACTTTATCTTTCAAAATGGACTTTATTTTTGGATTCAGAATATCGAAATTAGTTTCGGGTAAATTTTTGGTATTTTTCTAAAAACATTCAATTTTTGATGAATAGTCAAAATCACTGAGTTATAGTTTAAAACCGAATTTTTATTTAAATAATTATTTATTATATTTATATTTATTTTAGGTCCAAATAGATAAATAATACCTATATAAGTTTAATTTAATTAATTGGAGTCAGTTTATAATAATTTTAGATATATAAAATTATTATTGAACTTTCGCTTTATTTTACCCATCTCCTAGGAGAATTTGTAAATTCACATAAAACTTAATTTTACCACTTCTGTGAGTGGAATTTCAAAAATCCAAGAGACATGGTTAATATCCAAGAGTAAAATGTGGTTCACTTAGATAAAAATAAATTTTGGTGAATAGTAACTTTTTACTTTTATTTACAATTGTTAAATGTGAATAGGGTAATTAAAGGTAAAAATGATATTATTATTACCTTAACACATGTCCTAATTATATTGGATAGGTATAATTCGACCAAAAACCACCTTAGGAATAAAATATGAACCTCTTGGGTCTACTTGGATTAGATTAGGACATTTAATATTATTTAATTCAAAGAAGAGTTAAAAGAGATAAAATCAATGTTTAATAATTAAAAAATTTTTAATATAGGGTTATACAAAAGATAAATTAGATTATAAATATTCATTAGGAATCTAAAAATATTTCCTACAAAATGGTATTTTATTTATAATTTTTAGACATTACATAATTAAATTTATTTGTGACACAATGGTGATGTAGTAACTACCTAATTAATAAAATATTAAAATAATTGATATTATAAATATCCAAATAAATGTAATTTGAGAATTTTTATAAATTAAACTAATTTTATAGTTCAATATGACATATTAGGGTTGGTTAGATGAATTTAATTCGAAGTAATAATGCTGTTATGAATTCAGCAAAAACAAAATACCGAATAGTGTGAAAATTGACATAAAAGAGTTTTTAAAACCAATATTATATTATTAATTGATATTCTATTCCTTAAAGTCTAAGGTTAAGTAAAAAGACTTATATAATGATATGTGTATTGTTAATGAACCACTTGGGGTTTTCTTGGAAATATATAGTTAGTTTATTAACCATATAATATAAATTTACAAAGAGACATGGTAAATGTCACACTATTTAACTAAGAGTTAAATATAAATGATAAGGTTAATATAGTGACCCAAACCTATCTAAAGTTTATTTTTTTAAAGTATTTAGACCCATACCCACCTTATCCTCGAAATAAGTCACTTTGGAACCATTATAAATCGAATATTAATTTATTATAAAATAATATTTTAAGTTATTCCTAAGGTGCCCCTCACCCCTCTTATAAAAGGGCACTCCCCATTCTCTCAAAATCATACCTTCAAAGCCTTTTGGTTCGGCCAAACCCTTCCCAAATATCCTCTCAAATTCCCCCAATTCATCCTATAGGCCTTCCTTTAGTCAGAAAGCCAACTTAAGGAGACCTTTTAATCAAATCAAAAAGAAGAACCCAAAGAAGAGGTAAAAATCTCACCACCTCTTTCAAGTTCCTTTCTTCTTCCACTTCTTCTTCTTTGTTATTTCCATTCTAAAATAATAACTGCAGTATTTTCTATATACTGTGATTTTATTATAAATATGATACAACCATATTCATTGTTCTATCCATCCTTTGAATGACATGTCACCATATGTGCGTACGTACGACTTACCATCTCCACGTCGTGGTGTAATTGTTATTCAAAACATTATTATTTGGGTGGGTATGATAATGATGTCTAATTGAATTAAATAATAAATATCACATTATAATTATTCTTTATATATGATATACCATCCAATTATATACGATTTTAATATCAAAAGAATGATATTTTCGCTCGTGCGTACGTACAGACTACCGTCTCCACGAACGCGATGAGATTAATTACCCATCATATCCATTCAAGTATAATTATCATTTGATGATTATAAATAATGTTTAAGGGGTTGATATCATTCTGGAGATGAATAATATACAGCCTTTCCATAACAAACACGGCTTATGTAACAAAACATATAAAATAAAATGAGTAAGTTAACACCCGGAACGACGATAATACTAAGATATTATTAAAAAATCAATGTAAAAAGACAATATATGATATCATATTAATGTAAATGATTCTTTTATAATTTGATAACATTTATTTCACCATTATATAGGAGGTTAACCTTCCCTCTACCAAGGAAAAGTAAATGGTAAGGGTTTATTTCACAATCTCTTCATTATCCAACGTTTGTTTATACATAATTATCTACTGGGACCTCTTTATCATCCACATCCATGTTTCTTAAAAATGTATTTAAAATCATACCTACTATTATATAGACTACGATTTAATGTAATTTATACCCTTGTTGTCTTTTTATAAGATGTTTATAAAGGAATCTTTCCATCGATTTCCAAACAAGGTCTTTTTTAACCTTTTCGGCAGAATTATGGTAAGAATGTCTTTTTTAACATATATGGCGGGTGTGGTTATTTTCCACCCTTATAAAATCATCAATGCATCCCTTAAAATCTTATAAGAATATTTTTAAAGTAAATGTTTTATTCTATAATTATGTTACTTTTAAATGATTTCAAAAAAAGATATATTTATCTCAAATAGTTTTGATTTCATCTATGTCAACATCCTTTGATGGATTTCAAGATTAATTGAAGTTGATTTGTTATGATACAAAACTTCCATATAGTATTGACGGTTTTGTGATATGTTTGACTATGGATGTGTTATTTTTATACCATTCATGGTTTATGGATAAAGTACTGACATTTCGTGTTCTAGTTTTAATACGAATGTTTATGTTATGATTAAACCTATTCATATGAGGAATGCATTACACTTAGTAAGTGATGGGTGGAGCTCGCTATAGCTCCTCAATGCATCGGTAGGGATCATTACAAAAACTTGTGTCCTGGCAGAAGGCCTTCACAAAATCCTATTTGTAGTCTTGGAAGAAGGCCTTGACTATGTGGTTATGATAGTCTGACATTATGCATTACATCATTATGAAAGTGGTTGATGATATTGCATGTGATTATTCGACTAGTATAATATCCATGTGAATAAGTAAATGGAATTATTTCATTTAATTTTTTCCATATTATGCTGAAGTTCAAGTTTAAAAGGCTTTTGTTTTAGTTATACATTGCCTTAAATGTTTATTCTTATTTATGAAATTTTCCGCTATATTGTTCTCCTTACTGATCATTTGAGCTCACCCCTTTCTATGTTTTAGTTTTCCCAGAATGTGAATAAGTATTTTATGACTGACCTGTAGGGAAAGTCTGAGGGGATATGAGTGTGGACTATGGAGACTATGTTGTTGTTGTTTTCATTTTATGATATAATGTAAAATTTATGAATGTATCTAGTTATTCCAAGGCTAATAAACTAATCGGTCTTTTGAGACTTGATCTTTTTTGATCATGCCTATGTTATGTAATAATGCACCAACTCTGGGTAACTTGGCTCGGGGTGTTATAGTGTTGAGAATAATGCTTCATTTATTGATAAATAGTTAAATTATCCTGGCTCCCTTACATGGTAAATCATTGTTATATAACTTCCATTTTTCATCTTTATTAACCTTTCCAAAGTCCTGTAATACTTTTTTAGGAAACACAAGGACCAGATCTCTTTATGCTTCCATGAATTAATTATTCTTTTACTTTTATATTTTGAATCAAAATTTATCATGCAGTCGTTAATGAATAAATGATTTGGATTTTGAGATGTGTTAATGACTTTATGAAGAGATTAATTAATTTTTTTAATATTATTACCTGTGATTTAAGAGGAACATAAGTGGTTAAGGTTGGTTGGAGGGATGTAAAATATGTTCAAGAAGGTTTTTAGATAAATATTTTAAAAAAATTTCCAAATGATGGATATGTATGAGTAAATTATTCGATAGGTACGTGTATCCATGTTTTTATATAGGCTATTAAACTAAAAAACGACACATTAGGGGACAAATAGTAATATGGTATGAAAAAAAGATATCAAATGGTATCTTGAAAATGTAACAAGCTAAGATTTGTAAATCCTAGTGAATATTTACTATTCCAAAATTTTTGGTGTACAATATCTAGATAAAAAATGTTTGAGGAGGAATAAATAGAAAATGAACGAAGATACGTAGGATTAATTTTATGATTTATAGATTAGCCTATTGTTCAGAAAGTCCCACATTATATTTATGAGAATGTTATGGTATATTAACTTGATGATTTTTAGGCTTTGTAATATACTCCAATATGTCAAGTGAGAATAAAAAGAGTTTCTATTGATTTTTAGACCATAAATAAGATGATGTTATATTTTTACATAATGGAATAAGAATAAAAATTAATCAAATTTATTATGATTCATTCATATGTGATTTAATATTATGCTTGAAATGAATATTTCATTAATTATGGCTTTACACAATAACAAGTAATTTCATGAGATCATGCACCAATGGAATACAATAATGCATGTTTATTGTAAATCTACATGATTTTTTTGGGAAATTAATTTAATAGTGAAATAGTATATTATAGAGAATTTTAATGATGATAACATCTTGGATAATTAAATGTTAAATAATTATGATAATTTTGAGAGAATTAAATTAGGTTACTATTTTCATGTATAAATGAGTTTTCAATAATTATTTTGGTGAAATATATATAGACATTCAAAATGAAATTTTGTAATTTTTTGTAACATATCTTATCGATGGTTTCTTTGTAACACGCCAATATTTCATAGTATGCTATTTTCTTTAATGTAATTCAACAGATTGCGCTACACGCAACACTGAGTTTGAGCACATCACGACTTACCAAACTAGCCGTTCAAAAGTGGTTATGAGTAGTATTAACTTCATTTTGAATTTTATATACTTTATATAATTTTAACATGCATATTATATGTCTCTTAGATGTAATATAGTAACAAATTCTATTTTTCAGATAAAAGAAGTATTTCTCAAAAAATGAAATTTTACCGCCTTATAGTGGTGAACCCTTTTTAAATACAATATTTGACACTTTTATATATTAAAATTGACAAAAAAACTTATTCTTTTGAATTTGGAGAAAAAAAGTTAGTTTGGATAAATTTTCAGTGCTTTTCTGATAACTTTGGTATTTTGATGAATAGTGAAAAATAAAAAATTTTAATTGAAAACAAATTTTTTTATAAAAATAATTTATAGTGATAAATTATACATTTTAATGGGTTTGATGTATAATTAGATTATATTTTTATCATTTAATCCAATTTTGTTCATTTGAAGTAATTTTACATTTAAATTGTATATAAACACATATCAATCTTTTGATAGTTCTTACTTCTCAAAAACCCACTTTCTAGTTTTGACAACATGATGGATTTTTAAAATTAATTAATACAACATATATTTTTTTAATTTGGTAAAATAGATATCATTTTTAAATTTGGAATTTCAAAATTATTTTTGGGTGAATTTTCGGTATTTTTCTAAAAACTTTCAATTTTGGATGAACAATGAAAAACACTGTGTTATTGTTTGAAGAATTTTTTTTTATTTAAATAATTTTTTTTATTTAAAATTAATTTATAGTTGTAATAGATAAATAATAACTATATTAGTCCACTGTAATTCATTTAAGTCATTTCATTATAAGATTAGATATATAAAATTTTATTGAACTTTTTACTATCTTTTACCCACCATCTAGCCTCATTTGCAAATTTGCATAAAATATAATTTTACTGCTTCTGTAAATTAAATTTTAAAAATATAAGATACATGGTTGACATCAGTAAATAAAATTCCGTTCAATAGGATTAAAATAATTTTTGGTGAATATTAACTTTTGAATTTTATCTACCACGGTTAAAAACAAATAGGGTAATTAAAGTTAAAAATGATATTATAATTACAGCAACACATGTCCTAATTCTATTGTATAAGTGTATTTCGACCAAAATCAACCATAATACTAAAATTTGATCCTTTTTTATCCACATGGATTAGATTAGGACATTTTTTATATTTTATTTAAATAAGAGTTAAAAGTGTTAAATTCAATGTTTAATAACTATTTTTTTTAATTTCAGGTTACACATAAGATAAATTCAACTATAAATTTTAATTAGAAAGCTAAAAATATTTACTACGTAATGGTGTTTTATTTATAATTTTTAGACATTAAATAATTAAAATTATTTATGACAAAATGATAATGCAGTAATTACATTATTATTTAAAGACTAAATTAATTGATGTTGTCAATATTAAAATAAATGTAAATTGTAACTTTTGATGCATTAAACTAATTTTCATAGTTAATAAGACATTTTAGGGATGATTTAATGTATTTTTTTTAAGTAATCCAGTTTTTTTGACTTAAAAAAAATAAAATACTAAATAGTGTCAAAATTAACATAAATGAGTTTTTAAAAAACAAATACTATATTATTAAATGATATAATATTCCACTCAAGCGATGATGTGGTCCTACTAGTTGTGTAGTGTCCCAATAAGACTAGGTCTTCTCCTTTTCCCCCTTCCTAGGAGACTTAGTCCATCATGGATACATGCTTACATGGGGAGGGACTTCCTCAAATTATGGGTCATGCTCCTGGAGTGGAGGAGGTTGTGCTATTGGAAGGACCTTTTACAAAGGAACTGCAACTTCAAGGTTCTACTACTGCTTCCAGGAAAGGGGAAAAATAAATATGCGGTGATGAAAGGTTTGCACCTGCTGGTACTCTGGATAGTCCCTTTATACAGGCTAACCCAACCATGGTTGTGAGAATGTCACCTCATATGGGTAGTGACCCTTGTCACCCACTTTCTAGCAACATGTTTTTCCATATGAGTGGAATCTTTTGGTCAAAGGATGTTGATGGCCCTCAAGACATGCAGGTTATCCTCACACTAATTGTTCAGATTGATGCACCTTATGATGATCCAAATGAGAGTGAGCAGGTTGACTCCAAGGGTGATAATGGAGTGAACTTAATCTCTAGTGTAAAATAGAAAAGGTAAACTGGAATAAAAGGAAGTGGTTCAATGACTATCACAAATGAATAGAGGTCCCTAAAATGGAGTCAAACCCTTCCTCAAAGAAGATTTTTTTTGGAACTTTCAAGGGTTTGGTAACACCCCAATGGCCAGTTCCCTTAGTCAATTTATTGTGGACTATAAACCAATTTTGTTTGGAATTCTTGAAACTAAAATTCTCTTTGACAAGTGGAAATATTTCAAATGGAGTTCTTTTGGTTACCAGTTTATTTCTCAAAAACTGCATGATATCAATAAAGATCAACTATGGGTTTTCATGCATGAGAGCATACAATTATCTTTCTATGATAAGAATCGTCAATGGGTATGGGTCTTATGCACTTGTCAAGGGTATATCCTTGAGGTTAACTTTGTTTACGCCTCCCCATCCTATACAAAAAGAAGGGATCTTTGGAGTAATATAGAAGCCTTTTCTGGATAGACCATCAGTAAATGGGTGTTAATGGGAGATTTCAACACTATCATGAGATCTGAAGAAAAAATGGTTTAAACTTCAATACGGTGGCCTCCTTAGATTTATCATCTTTCATTGATCAATGTCATCTTTCTAAAATTCCAATTGTGGGAGCTGGAAATATATGGAGCAGGTATACAATGTATGGAAGGAAATCGAGTAAACTTGATCGATGCTTCATTCATATAGATGATGAGAGTGCTGACTATGGTATATTTGGACACATATTACCAAAACATCACTTGGATCATAATACCATTGTGATTGATATATCCTCTCAGGTTTTCAGATATAGTCCTCTCCCCTTTCGATTTAATAATGGGTGTCCTGTGACTCCTGGATGTAGGGAAGTCATTATTAAGGCTTGGAATTTTGATTGTCAAGGCAGCACACAACATATTATTTCTTCTAAACAAAAGACTATTAAAGGAATTGTAAAATAATAGAGCAAGGCATCCTTCTATATGATTGATAGTGAGATCAAGGTTCCTAATGATCAATTAGATATCTATCAAATTAGAAATCAGAACTGTGATAGTCCCTCGCATGAAAAAATTCAATCACTTTCAAGGCTTGATGGCCTTTTTACTATCAAATAAAGGCTAGATTGTAATCAATTGAATGTAAAGTGGCTGAAATATACTGATAGAAAATTTAAATTTTTTCATCGGATAAACAATGAAAAAAGGATCAGGGCAGGACTAAAGGCCATTAATGCTGATGGTTGTCTCTACACCTCTAAAAATGTGATTTCAAATGAAGTTGTGAATTAATTCACTAGAATTTATTATTATGATGGAATGGAAAACACTTAGGAGATGATTGATAACATCTACCCTTGTATTGAGGAGCATCAAAATCTTTCTCTTATAAGGGTTCCCTCAAAGGAATTGGTCAAGGTGGCCCTCTTCTCTCTTAACATGGAAAGTACAGATTGATCAGATGGCTTCACCAATGTATTTTTTATGTTATATTAGGATATTGTGCACGATGAGTTGGTTAATGAAGTTAGGGATTTCTTCAATTGGGGTTATATTCCTTATGGGTTAAACTCTAATTTCATCACCTTGATTCCTAAGAAGGATAATGAAATATATATTAAAGACTTCAGGACAGTTGCGATTGGGAATACTGCCCCAAAAATCACTAGTAAAATATTGATGAACATATTATGGGGCTTAATCAAGGACTAAAACCCTCCGAATCAGTATGGTTTTATACCTGGTAGAAACATTCAAACCTGCCTCTTCACTACATCGAAAGGCATCAACCTAACAAAAAAGAATGAAAAGCATGACAATTTCTCACTCAAAATTGACATATCCAAAGCCTTTGAAATCCTCAAGTGGAGCTTTATCCTTGATGTTATTAGGAGATTTGGGTTCTCAAGTGGATTGATCAATCATATAAAAAGTTTTCTTACTTCCACAAGGCTATCCAATTTAATTAATGGATCTCCCATGGGTTATTTTCACTAAACTTGAGGTGTTCAACAAAGGAATCCTCTCTCTGGGATTCATCTTTCGATTGCTGAAGAATACATGATCATATGTCTTAATGAGATATCCCAAATTGGTATCGTTAGACAGATAAAAGCTGGCAGGAATAACCATGTCCCATCTGATCTTCTATATGCTGATGACATCTTGATTTTTGGGGAAGCCTCAAGAAAATCAATTTCTTCACTCAAAGCTTGCTTCTCACACTATGAGACCATTGATGGACCACATATAATATGGAGTAAATCCTTTATTGTTTTTGGTGATGGGTTTATTGAAAGAACAGTCGATTGTCTCCTATCTACTGGACAAGGTTTTGGTGATCAGCTAATGTGTATAACATCACTCAGGTCAAATCCTTGGTAATGATACTTTTTAATAGTTGATTGTTTTTAGTTGATTGTATTCTGATTGGGGGGGTGTTTACATAGCTAATGAAATGATTGATTTATTAAGATTGATTTAACAATTTGATAAAGATTGGGCTGAGTTCATTTTTGGGAGTCAAGCTTGTGATATCATTGAGCTTTTCTTTATATTGAATTTAAATTAACAACCACTTCACAAGATAACATTGATTGAAATTACAAAGTTTTAAGGCTATAATCCAAGCCTTAACTCAACTTAGGGTTCTAATATCAATCATTTATTGTTTATGGAAGTTTATTTATGGTTCTAATATTCCATGGAAACCACATGTTAAACAAAACAAGTCATTACTCCATCACATGTTAAGTCTAACTTAAACAATGTTAATTTGAAAAATATTCATCGAACAAATACTCTCAATAACATAACATCTCTAAATTATAACTCACACCAATGAGATATTTACTTATCCATTTCAATTATTAGTAATCTGTTTATAATTATTATTATGATAAATTAAGAAGATAAGAAAAATAAAGGGATAAGAAAAGAGTGTTGCATCCAACACACTCACAAACGATGATGATAATTAAAAAAATAAACCTTAGACTGAATTAGAAAGAAAAATAAGGGAATGTGATTCAAATATATTTAAACTATTTTAATAACATCAATATTATATTACAGAATAAAGAAGATAATAAGAGATATTGAAGAAGAAACTTGCATTAAAACAAAATTACAAAAAAAGGACTTAGAAGATTACAACTATGAAGAACACAAAAGTAAATGAAAAAAAGATAGAAGGAAGGGTATGTCAAGTGAAAAAATGAACATAGAAGGTCATCACAAGCCTTTTTCAAGGCTTTGGTCATGTCAATTGATGATCCTCTCTTCTGAATTTCCAACCCCTTTGTAGGAGAGGAGGGGATGTATTTATATCTCATGGAAGTGGACTATTGGCATTCCCAATTTGTCCCTCCACTTGGCTTGATGATTGCGTCATTCATACAGCCAAATATAGAGATATATCTTTCATAGAATTTGTATATACTAATTTTGGACGACTACTCTCAAAATTTTGAGGCTTTTGGACCTATGGAGCCAAAGTTATGGAGGTTTCAATAAACAATGTTAAACTGTCCATTTCTATCCATTCTTTTTCGATGGACAAAATGTGAATGGACCTTGTAATAGTAAGATTCCATCAAATCCGAATTCTTTTTTCAACTATGTCGGTCGCCTATATCTACTCTTTCACACTGAAAAATATCATCTTTATTTGATTATTATATTAGGATACATGTCATGAATACTATACTAATTTTAATTCCCAGACAGAATGGTGGTCTACCTTTTAATGAATCCTTGGGTCCCCTTGTCTTTGGAATTTGGCCTTGAAATTTTTATCCAAGAATACTTGCATTTCCCCCCAAAATTATGAGGTGAATAAATGAATTTGGACTTCTGGATTGATCCCAGAACATAAATCATCATGGATGGTCCAATTTCTTCACAGATTCTATAGGACATCTTGTGTGGTCAATATGGGCCTTCAAATGGCCGAATTTTCCCTTGATCCCTTCTAATGAAATGTTTTATATCGGATTATGAATCCTAAAAAAAGCAAACAATTTGGATTAATAGGGGAGAGTTATAAATAATATAGTAAACTAAATCAATTGGACTACTTCTAAAAATGCTCAAAAATTTTACTTACTATTAAAACATTAATATTTCACACAAATTATGCACATTACATATAAAATCAGTAAAGGGAGTATATAATAAGTAATGAAATTATTAATAACATCAACTCACCCACACATAGTCTTGTTCATTCTTCATGTGCAACAAATACAAAAACTTGACAAAAATCATTTTCACTCACCATCAGATATTAAAATTTTGTTTTCCCCAATCAGGGTGTTTTAGAAAATATCACTCATCCAGATTGAATTCCACGACAAGTTGTTACAGAAACTATCTTCCCAAAATAATTCGTTTTTTACATGCTCAAATTTAGAAATGGAAAATGTTGTCACACAAAACATACTCCTCTTAAGATGAAAAAATTGATTTATAGAACATCATTCATTCACCAACAAAAAGTGAAAATCTTAGAGTTTGAAAGAGCTATCTGCTTCCACACCCTATCCAATGTTCAGAAGAATCATGAGGTATTTGGAAGGTGTTTTCTACTGATATGGGATGGTACTAATATAATGTACAAGAGAGAGAAGAAGAGCAGTAAAACACCAACTTGGAAAAAGCAATGCACATTTTTTTTGAAATGAGACATGAAAGGAAATTGAAACACATATTTACACTATGGGAAAAAGTGGTATTAGCGATAGGAATATGTCCCGATGCAAATAACCCCCGCAATCGGGGTATTTGCGATGGGATTATTCCCCATTGCAAATAAGGAGTTATTTGCGACGGGATATACTCACCCGTCGCAAATGGTTTGGCGCGACTTGCATGCCAAATCGCGCGAAATATATTTGCAACGGGATCCCCTACCTGTCGCAAATAACCGGCGGCGGTAACCGGTTATTTGCGACAGGAAGCTGATCCCGTCGCAAATAACCTGGCGGCAGGGGTTATTTGCAACGGGGCCCATCGCAAATAATCCCTTTAATTGCCACCCATAATAAATGCGGCCGAGGTTATTTGCGACGGTCCTGTCACAAATAATACCAATTGTGACGGTATTTCCGTCGCAATAAACCCTGTCGGAAATAATCTAACCTATAAATACAGCCAACCTTGACAAGTTTTCTGAATCTGAACTACATTTTACTAGTTTATATGAGTTGAGTGAATTTTGTTTTGCATGCCGATTTCAAGGAGGTTGCGGGGACCATCCTACAAGTATAGCAAATCGAAAGCTCGAAAACCAGTTTAAGGTTTTTTTTCTGAATTTTAATTTAATATTTATTTAATGTTTTTGTTTTATATTTTTACATTAGTTTTTATTATTTCTTATTAGATATAATTATGTTGTATTAAGGTTGTATTAAATTTGATTTGTTAGATTTAATTACTAGTAATTAATAATATTTAATAATTAAGTGACTGTAATTAGTAATTAATAACTTTAATTTGAATTAAAGATAGTAATTAGTAATTAATGAATGTAATTAGTAGTTAATGAATGTAATTAGCAATTAATGAATGCAATTAGTAATTAATGAATATAATTTTTAATAATTAGTAATAATTAGTAAAATTTTCCAATAATTAGTAATAATTTTTAATAATTAGCAATAATTAACAAAAAGTAAGAACAATTCAAAAAAAAAATAGCAATAATTAACAAAAAATAGGAATAATTAAAAAAATAGTAATAATTAGAAAAAATTAACAACAATTAGTAATAAGTAACAATAATTAGTAATAATTAGTAATAATTAGTAATAATTACCAATAATTACCAATAATTAGTAATAATTACCAATAATTACCAATAATTAGTAATAATTACCAATAATTACCAATAATTAGTAATAATTAGTAATAATTACCAATATTTACCAATAGTTACCAATAATTGCCAATAATTGTCAATATTTACCTATAATTAGGAATAATTACCAATAATTAGGAATAATTACCAATAATTAGGACTAATTACCGATAATTAGGAATAGTTACCAATAATTAGGAGTAATTACCAACAATTAGGAATAAGTAACAATAATTAGGAATAAGTAACAATAATTAGTAATAATTAGTAATAATTACCAATAATTACCAATAATTACCAATAATTACCAATAATTACCAATAATTTCCAATAATTGCCAATACATCCATTATAAATAATTAGAAATAATTAGCAATAATTAGTAATAATTAGCAATAATTAATAATAATTAGGAATAATTACCAATAATTAGGAATAATTACCAATAATTACCAATAATTACCAATAATTACCAATAATTACCAATAATTACCAATAATTAGGAATACTTACCAATAATTAGGAATAATTACCAATAATTAGGAATAATTACCAATAATTAGGAATAATTTCCAATAATTAAGAATAATTAACAATAACTCGGAATAATTACAAATAATTAGGAATAATTAGAAATAATTAGCTAATTGGAAAAAACTAGCGTGATCATTATCTTTCTCAATTATCTTTTCATCTCTGTATTGGTTTTAAGAAAACTTATACCTCCACATGTAATATTTTAATTCTTTTTCAAAATTATCAACCTACTCACCAATAGAGAGGTGAAAGTGAATGGAAATATTACATGTGGAGACAAAATGTTAAACACCCAGATGAAAGGAGAATTGTAACATAATATAGAAAATTATATTATTTTAATATTAATAATAAAAAATACTAATAATGTAATAACGTTATTATTATATAATTAATATTTATGAAAAAATAATATTAGTATTATTAAAATAATAAAAAATTTATAAAATATTAAAATTATCAATATTTGTAACAGGTTTTTCTTTATTCTTAACATGTTCAATTATTAAAGGGTCAATTTTTAGGTCTATCCCAATAAAAATTTTGCGTCAGTCGTGTCTGATGTAAACTCTATAATTATCCTTGCTTGAGTGTTTTTTCTAACAAATTATTCAAAACCACTGATTCTTTTATATTTTATAGAAAAATATGGAACAACAAGGTCATCAACATTCATTATTAGATGACTGCATATGGATAAATCAACATAGAAATCCAAATGGTTCTGGTTTAAATCTAGTATATATAGAGGGTGTGGATACTTTTTTAGCATTTGCAGCATCAAATACAGAATTTTTTTTAGAAGGCACAATAAAATGTCCTTGTAAAAAATGTGTACTGAGAATATTTGACACATTTGAAAAAGTTGGGTGATATATCTTGTGTTTTGGTTTTCAACCGGATTATGCTTTTTTGTATCAACATGGTGAACACAGTTCTACAGAAGGTGATACTAACTTGATTCCGGATCCATCCCAGTTTCAAAACATAGTACATGATGCTGTAGGTCCATCTATTCAACATACAGAAACTCAAGATGATATTGATTCAACTCCTGAGTTGGAACACTCTGAATTTTATGAGTTGTTGAGGTCTGCTGAGGATGCGTGATATCCTGGTTGCAAGATAAGAAAATTAGAAGCAGTTGAAAAATTTATGGCTATCAAATCAGATAATGGAATGTAAAAAACGTGTTTTGATCTAATATTTTCTTTGGTTAAAACACTGTTACCCGAAAGAAATGTTTTTCCTACAAATTACTATGAGAGTAAGAGCCTGGTTCAGAATTTAGGACTTAGTTGGCATAAGATTCATGCATGTTCAAATGATTGCATTTTATATTCTAGGGAAAATGAGTCGTTGGATAGTTTTCCCACTTGTGGGCAATCAAGGTATAAAAGAGCTTAACATGGGAAGTCTGGCTTGATTCCTGTAAAACAGTTGAGATATTTTCCTCTTACATCCTGACTTAAACGTTTATTCATATCTAAGAATACATCGACAATGATGTCATGGAACAAAACAAATATTTCAACCGGTAAAACCTTGAATCATCCAGCCGATGGTGATTCATGGAAACATTTTGATAGAGTGCATCCATCATTTTCTTTAGAAGCCCAAAATGTGCGACTGGGTCTTTCTACTGATGGTTTATGTCCATTCAGATCTTATGGAGGTCAGTATTCATGTTGGCCTGTCTTTTTAACTCCGTACAATTTACGTCCATCGATGTTGATGAAGGATCCCTATATCTTTTTGACCTTTCTAATCCCAGGACATACAGAGAAGAATATTGATGTTTATTTGAAACCATTGTTTGATGAATTAAATATACTATGGAGTAATGGTGTCAGTACTTATGATGTTGCTGCGAAACAAAATTTCATACTAAGAGCAGCATTGATGTGGAAAATCAGTGACTTCCCGGCTTATGGAATGTTATCTGGATGGAGTACACATGGGCTGAAATCATGTCCTTACTGTATGGGAGAGAACAAGGCATTTATGGTCGTCAATAGAAAAAAACCTTGCTATTTTGACTTTCATCGCAGATTTCTTCCAGATGATCATCCTTTTTGCAGAAACAGATCTCATTTTAGAAAAGGCACAGTTGAAAGGGATGGACCTCCAAAAATTCTATCAGGTACGGAGTTAAAATCAGTTGTATATTCATTACCTACCATCACATTTGGAGCCACAATAAACCAATAGAAAATTTATGGTTTTGGGAAAGAACACAATTGGCTAAAACATAGCATATTTTGGGATTTTTCATATTGGTCTGATTTTATGGTCTGCCACATGTTTGATGTCATGCATATTGAGAAGAACTATTTTGATAATTTGTTTCATACAGTTTTGGATACACCAGGAAAGAGAAAAGATAATGTAAATGCACGATTAGATCATGCTCAAATTTGCAGGAGTCCTGAACTCGAACTGTTTGAGAATGTCAGAACAAAAAGGTTAATGAAACCAAAATCAGATTATACATTGTCCAAAGAAATCCGCTTATTATTTTGTCAATGAATTAAAGATTTGAGACTTCTAGATGGATGTGCTTAGAATTTAGTTAAATTTGTAAATAATGGTCATATTACCGGATTAAAAAGTCATGATTGTCATGTTATAATGGAAAGACTTATTCCCATTGGATTAAAAGGTCTGTTGAATTCTATGTTATGGGATTCCATAACAGACGTATCATATTTTTTTCGGGACATTTGTGCGGCGACAACAGATTACGATGCTCTATGAAAACTTGAAGAAGATATTGTAATTATATGTAAACTGGAAAACATATTCCAGCCGTTTTTCTTCTACTCAATGGAACATTTGATATTACATTTTCTATATGAAGCAAAATGTGGAGGTCTGATACAGTTTCGATGGATGTACCCATTTGAAAGATGCATGTAGAAATTGAAAAAGAAAGTATATAACAAAGTATCTGTTGAAGGATCTATTGCTAAAGCTTATTTTCAAGGGGAGATATCTTTTTTCTGCTCCCACTATTTTGAATCTGATTATCCTTCAAAACACAACCGCATGAGATGGAATGAGTGGAATATTGATGAAACCGACAATCAATTATCTGTTTTTAACCAGTCAGAGCATGGTTTTGGTGGAGTTCATGAACGATGGCTTCCAGATGATGAACATCACAGAGCTCATACGTATGTTCTGCTCAACTATGAAGAGATGACATCATTTGTACTGTAAGTGCTTCTATTAACTATTCTATTATTTATGTTACAATAAATAACTTCGTTTTTTATTGATTGTATGATAATCATATCAAGAAACAACTTCCACAAATTACAGAAGCTACTCTCGAAGAACGCAGAAAAATATTTTTTTCTCAGTGGTTTCAAATACTGGTAACATAAATTTTTCATACTTTAACATCTCCTTAAATTTATAGTTTACTATATTGATAATTATATCACAAATTTTCAGGTGTCTTGACATGATGATAAAATTGAAAAACGACTTTGTATATTGAGAAACCCACCATCCAAAATGGTGAAATCTTATAATGAATATGTGGTGAATGGTTTTCGATTTCATACACATGCATTTGGGGAATAAAAAAACAATAAATAGTGGAGTTTTCTTGAGAGGATCTCATCATAGAGAAAATGAAGTTTACTTTTATGGAATACTTGATGAAATCATTGAACTATATTATCTAGGACACCATTACATAATGATGTTCAAATGTTGGTGGTTGGATACTGAGAGAGGCGTGCGTGTTCATCCGACTCATGGAATCATCGATATTAAATGTAAAAGTGTTCTTGCAGTAAATGAACCATTCTTACTGGCTCAATAGGCACATCAACTTTATTATGCAAAGTACTGTGCTACGTCAAGAGACTTGACTGATTGGTGGAGCATAATAAAAATTAAAATTCGAGACAATCAGTTTAGTCAAAGTGAATGTGCTTTCACTGAAGTGCAAGGAATTGAAGTTTTTCAAGGGAGTACTCAAAATCAATATATATTACAAAGAGACATGAGTATCGATGATGAAACCCCTCAATTAAGAGTCAGTGATGATGATGATGATGGTAATGACGTCACAAATTAATTTGAAATGGTAAGAGATGAAGCAACTGGAACTCAAATAGATATCGATGATATTGAGGAGGAATATGAAGATGACATTGACAGATATGAAGATGATGATGAATCTGAACATTGATACAATTAAATGGTAGTTATATATAACCATAACTAATATATATATATATAATAATTATCAATTATTTGCTAACAACATTCATTTTCTGTTTCAGATGGACGAGGACACATTTCGTGAGTTGGCGGATACTGACCTATCTTTCGATGCGGACGAGTTGCTGGCAACTGACCCTCAGCCTGAAGGTGCTTTAGGGGGTACGTGGAGGGAGCATGATCTTGCACGAATGATGATTCCTGACGCCATCCCCGAGCGACGACCATGTCTTGGGTTCGATCCACGCACCTGGAGGTGTGATAACCTGTGAATTTTACTAACATTTCATTAATCTATTTACATAATAAATTTTTGATTATTGTTTTTACAGTTTTCCGCATATAGCAGTCAGACAGGGAAGCGCTATTTTGCGCAACTATTTTTCTCAGCCATGGACAACATGGGAGCATATTCCCGTTGATGTGCAGCAGGCCATGTTCGGCCATTGGTTAGTACGTACGTAAATAAATAATTTTTATTTTGAAATTTAATTCATTTATAAATTGATATTTTGAATTATTTATAGGATTTATGGTATCCGATCGAGGAAACCATGCGTGACGCCATCCACGAGGCATGGGAGGTGTCCATTCATGATCGCTTTCATCAGTTTTTGCACAATTTAAAAAGAGCTGCCATGAAGAAAGCAGGAGTGTCAGATTTTGACGAGTCATGTAGAGAACACCGACCAGAGTACATTTCATCCCACGTATGGGATGGATTATGTGCACACTGGTTGAGTGGTGTCTTTCAGAGGAGATCATCGGTGGGGAGATAGAATCAGGGGAGATAGGGGGTGACTCATTGAGCTGGGAGTCATACTTTCAGTATTCATAGACATCATTTGGTACGTACATTTTTTATAAATATTTTATATAACTTTAAATATTAACAATTTATTTTATATTCTTATAGGTTGTCGAGCACCCCGATATTACGGAGTACGACGTATATCGGAGGATGTACAGTGATCCAGCTACTGGGAAGCTCAGAGGTGATCACCAACATCACATCATGGTCAATATTATATGTTTTCAAGTTTAAAAATTAACTGCATATAATATATTCACAATTTTAGTTTTAAATTGCAACTACAAGAGTCATATGAGACCGCAGTGTCACAGGCCCGACCTGAGGGTCAGGCCGAGGCATCAGATCAGACCAGTAGCCATCCGTTTGATGAGGCGGCATGGATTCAAGCAACCCAATATGCCTTCGAGAAGGGCTAGGTAGTTGGTATCGGCTCTCGACTAACTCCCGGAGATTATTATGGCAGTGCTGTGATGTCTGCGTCTAGCTCGAGAGGAGCTCGTGCATCTTCTTCCACTACATAGTATGAGGATCGGTTGTGATCTTAGAATTACTTGATAGAGAGTCTCCAAAATGAGCAGTAGGAGATGCGTCGGTAGCAGCAGCTGTATGAGGAGGAGTCCCAATGACAGCAATAGGTGTACGAGGAGAAGATGATTCGGTGGCAGCAGCAGCAGCAGGAGCAGATGGAGTACATGCGCCGACTCACTCATGCCTTAGGGATGGAGTTTCCTCCACCAGCAGACCCCCTCCCCCTCCTCCTTCAGATTAGTTATTGTTTTGATGTTATAAAGTTTGTAAATTTAAAATATGACATTTTTTTTCTATTCATAGTTTCTGTCTCTCTTATACTGGTTTCAATATTGTATTATTTAATTTTTATTTTTTTAAATACTTTATTATTTATTATTGGTATTTATTTTAATGTTTGTTTATTTTATTAATAATAATATTACTCTTAGTATTTTATTATTTGTTTATATTTATTTTTTCAAATGATAATAATTTTCATATTTTTATTTTCTAATGATTTTAATAATATTATATTCAGTATTTTTAATACATAAAAAGTTTAATAAATTTTAATTAAAAATATAATTTTTTTAATTATTTATAATAATATGAGTTCGGTATATTATTATTATTATTATTATATAACATTATATTATTTATATTACTATATTAATATGATTAATAATATGATTAATATTTTATAATATTAATATTTTATATATATTTAAATTTTTAAATATTTTAATTTAATTATAATTTTTTAAATATTTGAATGAATTATAATTGTATTATTACTATTATAATATTAATTAGAAATTTTTATTAATTTTTATTTATTTTTTTATACATATTTGCGACGGGATAATCATCCCGTTGCAATTAAATATTTTTTTTAATTTTTTTTTAAATTCCCTATTGCGACGGGAATATTTTCCTGTCGCAATAGGCAATTGCGACGGGCCCATCGCAAAATCCCTATTTAAAGTTTTTAAAATATATCGATTAGTATTTGTGATGGGACATATTACCATCGCAAATAATATTTTTAGCGATGGACCCATCGCAAATAGTGTTAGTTGTGACGCCATTTACCGCAACGGGTCATTTGCAACGGACCCCCATCGCAAACGACCATTTGCGACGGGATCCCGTCGTAAATAACCTATCGAAAATGGGCTTATTTACAGTAGTGTTAAGAGGCAATAAAAATGTGAAATAAGGAACAAAAGTGGAAGGAAATATGAAGGTAATGAGAAGAAGAAATATTTACAAAACAAAAAACTTCTCCCATTGACATACGAATTTAATGAAATTGTTCTTTTTTTCTTTTTTTTCTCTTTTTTCAAAAGTTGTACTTGAAACAGATCTCACACTCATATCCCGACCCACTATTGATCTCCTCATAACACTAATTGTAATATTTATAATAAGATCAAAGGCATATAAATAGTGATTTTTGACCTACCCAAGACACATGCCAATTTTTTTTGATTTTGTTTTGGTTTTTTTTTATTTTTTAAATTAATTTTTTGAACACTTTTCATTAAAATTTGAACAATATGTCATAAGAATATATAAATTCCCAAACCACACAGAAGGACAACCTCTCCCCCACACTAAAATTTATTATTGCCCTCAACCATATGATAACTCTTTGAAAATCAATAAAAGGGCACCCAAACAATGAAATACATTCCCCCCGCATGTAAATTTCAAAAAATTATACAATGAAAATCCATGTTGATATTGGGTGGGATAAGGTATTGGGATTGTAATGTTGCTATCAAAGAAAAGTTTTACATAGGCTTGAAGGGGATTTCAAAATTACTATTAATGTATGGTTAATGGGAGGCTATTCGGCTATTATAATTCTCATGTGGTTTAGAAAATGACTCTATCATATTAATGCACACTAAAGTAGAAAATTCAGCTCGAAGGACCACAAAATAAAGAATCACAAATGGGGGGGGGGGTGAAAATCACACATTTTGAATATGTGGCCATAGGTGGCCTTGGCATGAAAACTGTTTTTGTTCCTCACGTTTTGGGAAAATAATTTTATAAAAAAAAATTGAGCATTCAAAATTGGTTGGTTTTGACACAATATTCTTTATGCAAATTTATGAAGAAACCAAAAAATATTTGAGATGAAACCATGTCTTTTGACTCCCCAAAATGGTTGGACAAAATTTAAAAATTGGAATGTGAGAATGTATGACTCTTTAATTTTCATATATTTTTTTGAATGATTTTTTTTAGTTTTTTTATGTTTTTTATAAAGAAACATCCACATAAAAGATAAAGAGTAAATAAAAAAGTGTGATGAGGAAAGTGGTAAAAAAATGAAAATGAGAGAGGAAGAAAGATATAGAGAGAGAGATAGAGATAGAGAAGTTAAAGGGAAAGAGGTGCCCCCTGGTTCGGATTTAGCGGGTTTTCATCTCCATCTAGTGGAGGGTCAACTGTAGAAGTTGGGTATTCAATGAAAGTCGATTTGATTCCTGGATTGTGGGATGTTACCTGAAAAAAAAAATCACTATTCATATAATGAAAAACTAAAAAAAAATTAAAATTTAATAAAAGTAAAATAAAACATGGGTTGCCTCCCAATAAGCGCTGTATTTATTTGTCTACAGCTAGACAAATGTAGTGGACTACCCATAGTTCGATGGTGGCCATAATATTTTTTCAACTCCAAAGTGATTCAAGAAAAACTTCTCCTTTGGAAGCCTGATTGATCATTGGATAATTTATCCCCTTCATTGATTGTGTTCTTTCAATTAAATGGAGGTGGAAAGAGAATATGACTATCCTCCCTTTGGTATCCAATCTGAGGAATGATTCTATCCACAAAGTGAGGGTTTTCTATGATTGGAAATTCAAGAATATGTCTCAATTCTGATGGTTCATTTATATAAGGACCAGATAACACAAAACCAAATTATGAGATCCCAATTATTTTTGACTCATTTATTTCATCACTTACCAATGTAGAGTAATGAGGATCAGTGGAGTCATAAGACTAAATAAAATTTTCAATATCCTTTATTTCAATGTTTTTTTCCAAAGAATGGTCAATTTTAACCTCACCAGTGATCACATTATTAATTAAGGAATAAGTCATACAACCTTCACTCTCATTGTTACAAGATAAACACATTTGTTTAGGGTTAACCTGACATATAACAAAATTTTCAGAATCACAGACAGAAAATGATTAATGTTGTATAAACTGATCTGAATCAACAAATGAGAATTCTAGTTCATTTTCCACATTATCATCCAACTTGGAGAAGTGGAGGTCATAAGAAATATTAGATTCTAAAGATTTTTCAAGATCCTTTATATCAATGGAGTTTGCATTTGAAATTTCAACATCAACATCTCCATTTATGACTTGTTTAATGAGGATGAAATATTCAAAAACTCCTCTATCAGTATAACAAGAAGTACATGATGGATTGTGATTCAACAAACTCTCAGAGAGAGTTTCAGAAGAATGGATATATAATGTAGATTCTTTATCTGAGGGGTATCACATGGATTGAAAAATACTGAACTTGACCAGTTGGTCACCAAATTCCTGGGATAAGATGCCAGTATGAACATAAATTTTGGTTTCAGATGTCATGAGGAAAGGTATTACTAAAATCAGAGGAGATTGGTAAGAAGTTGTCTCACGTTCCATGTCAAGGACATAGAGTCAGGTGGGAAGATAAGATCACTGACTCGGACAAGGAAATCCTCAATTATACCCTTAGGACTAGCAGTTCTTTGACTGGCCAATTGAATGACATAACCTATTGGGTGTAAGGGTCCCAGACCAAGGTTGGAGAATATGTATTGGGGCATGACATTAATTGGGGATCGTTAGTCTGTGAGTGAATCATCGAAGTTGGAACTTCCAATTTGGCATGGAAACATAAAGGTTCCAGGATCTTTGCACATAATGGGTATGGGATCATGGGTTGAAACATTTTCAAAGGTCATAAGTTTCCCCTTATGGGTACACAACTCCTTGTGAAACATGGAATACTTAGGAATTTTTTTAATGGCATCTAAGAGGGGAATGTTCACTTCAACACATCTAAACATGTCGAGAATTTCAGGATCAGGTTAAAAGGTCTTATTTGGCTAAGAAGCGGCTTAGGGAAAAGGAATTGGGTTCCTAAGTGTAATGAAAGAAGGTGAGGGAAGGTATTCAGGTTCATTTTCATATTTCTTTTTATTTTAATTTTCTAGGACAACATTCAAAGGAGGGTTGGAGGACTTATCTTGAGGTATAAAAATTTTCTTTCCTGATCTAAGTGTAATTTCACTTACATTACCCTTGGGGTTGGGTAATGGTTGAGCTAGAAGTTGGGAAGAATTTTATTGTTTTTGATGGATTAGGTGGGATGAAATTTTACCACTTTGGGTATCAATGTTTTTAAGGCTGCAACGGGTGAATGCGGCAAGGTCTTCAACTGCACTTTCCCATGGCTGCATGGAAGAGGAGGCTTGTACCAGATTGGGATTGCCTTGATTTTGGTTTTTGGGAAAGTCATTGAATTGGTTTGGGATTTTTGAAGGATCACTAGGATAGTGGAATCCTAGAGGAGGAGGATGAGGGTTGATACATTGTGGTTGAGGAACAAAAGGGTAAGGTTGTGGGAATTTACCAACACCTTGACCATATTGGAATCAGTTTCGGTTTTGATGAGGGTATTGAGGGGGATGAGAGATGGGATTACCATACCTCAGGCCTTGGTTATAGGAAGAACAGAAGGGCTTAGAGTGAGGTTGGTTGAAGTTTCAAACAAACTGACCTGGTAGTTGTGGGTTGGTGTTCTGCTGAGCATAGGCTGCATTGAGCTCCATTGGTTCAGATTAGTCAAATGGATCATCTTGAAGTTTTGGACATGTGTCTGTTGGATGAGATGGGGATCTACAGATTCCACAGTTCTTGATAGGTCTAGGGAATAGATATTGTGGAGAATATGAGTTTGGAAATTTGGATGCCAAAACTAGTTTTCCCACAAGACCTGTAAGTTCACTCATCCACTCGGTCCTCTTGTTCGGCTCTATGGATTTATTACTTTAGACTTGTTTTACTTGATCATGTGCTCGAGTAGGAATTGTTGTGTGTTTGTAGCCATGTTTCTTATAAGATCTTTTGCAGCTACATGAGTTTTATCAACAAGATCATTTTCACTTGCAGTATCAATGAGAGTTCTATCCATAGCCAATAACACCTCCTAGAAGTGTTGGATTAAGAGTTGGTCAGGGATTTGGTGGTGTGGGCAGGTTGCAACATGCCTCTCTCCAATTATTCATGGAGTGATTCACTTGGGAACATATGGATACCACTTATTTCCTTTCGGATATAAGCAGTACAATAAGCAAGAAAGAATCTATCTAAGAAGAGTCGCTTAATGTCATTCGAAGTGGTTATGGAACTTAGAAGATGGTAGTGGAACCATGGCATCGCAATATCAGCTAGGGAGAAATGGAATTCTCAACGTTTTATTTGTTCCTCAAAAACCCCTTGAGGCTTCATGGTAGAGCACACCACCTGGAACTCTTTAAGGTGGAAATGTGGATCCTCATCGGATAGCCTGTGTAAATGATGGAGAAGATGAATCAAACCCGAATTGAGTTCAAAGTATGATTCTATGTTTGGATATTTAATACCAAGAGGTTAGTAATTCATATCAGGGGAATCATGTTCTTTTAGTGTTTGTTCTGTAGGATTGGCCATTTCTAATTCAACTGGTTGGAAAAGGACTATTTCTTGAATTATTTGATAATTCATAATGTCCCTCCTATGGTGGTGAAGAGTTAGCTCAATATCAGGGTCAAAAAAATCAGAGGGATTGTTTGGGAGGCTATGGGGCATTCAGAGAGATGTTGGGAGAAAGAGGAAGATGAGTTTTTCTTTGTGTTTTTTCAGTTTATGATTTTTATGAGAAGGCAGGTTTTTCATTGTGTCTTTTTTTAAAAAAATTTAAAATAGTTTTTGGTTTTTTTACAGTAACCAAAAACTAATGACTACATAAAGCACCATCCTCGGCAAAGATACTATTTGGAAGTGCACCTGATTGTCTCCAATCGACCGGTCAAGGTTCTGGTGCTCTACTAATGGGTATAGTAGCACTCGGGTTGAATCCTCGACGATGATACTTTTTAATAGTTGATTGTTTTAGTTGATTGTATTATGATCGGGGGTTTATTTTTAGAGCTTATAAAATTATTGATTTATTATAATTTATTTAACAATTTCATAAATATTGGGGTGAGTTCACTTTTAGGGAGTCAAGATTGTGATATCCTTGAGGTTTGCTTTATATTACATTTAAATTAACACCCACTTCACAAGATTACATTGATTGGAATTCCTAAGTTTTAAGGATTTAATCCAAGCCTTAAATAATATTATGATTCCAATATCAATCATTTTTGTTGATTTTATTGTATTTATGGTTCCAATAATCCTTGGAAACCACATGTTAAACAAAACAAGTCATTAATCCATGACATGTTTTGTCTAACATACACATTGTTAATTTGGAGAATATTCGTTGAGTAAATACTCTCAATCACATGACATAACTAAATTATAACTCACCCCAATGAGAGAATTACTCATCCATGGTAATTATTAGTAATCTGGTTATAATGATTATGATGATAAATTAATAAGATAATAAAAATAAAGGGATAAGAAAAGAGTGGTTTGTTGAATACACACACAAATGATGATGATAATTAAAAGTGAACATTAGATAGAATATGAAAGCAAAAGAAGGGAATGTAATTAAACTATATATAAAATATTTACATAACATCAATATTAAACTATAGAAGGTGGAATTGAATAAGTTATATTGAATAATAAACTTGCATTGAAACAGAATTACAAAAAAATGACTTAGAAGATTAAAACAATGAAGAACACAAAAGTAATTGAAAACAAAGAGAGGAGGATGGGTATATTAGTTGAAAAAATGAGTATGGAAGGTCCTATCAATCCTTTGGAAAGACTTTGGATGTGACAATTGATTCTCCTATCTTCTGAAATTTCAACCCCTTGGAATGAGAGGAGGGGGATGCATTTACAACCCAAGGAAGTGGACTGTTTGCATTCCAAATCTGTCCCTCCACTAGGCTCGATGATTTGGAAATCCAGTTAGCCGAATATCGAGATATATCCATCTTCACAGTTGTAGATAATAATGTTTTTCGACTATGCTCAAACATTTAAGGCATTTGGACTTATGGATCCAAAGTTATGATGGTTTCAATAATCAATGTTAAACATTCCATTTCTAACCATGCTTTTTCGATGGCCAAAATATGAATGAATTTTAGAATTGTAATATGCCTTCAAATCCGAATTATTTCTTCAACAAAGTCGGCCACCTATATCTCCTCTTTCACAAGGAAAAATATCAGCTTGATTTTATGAATATAGAAGGAGACATGTCATGAATACTATACTGATTTTAATTCTCATCTAAAATGGTGGGCTGAGTTTAAATGAATTATTTGGGCCAATTGTGTTTGTATTTGGACCTTAACATATTTATCAAATATTCCTTACATTGTCCTCTGAATTTTGGAGGAGAATAAAGGAATTTGTATTTCTTGATTGATCCCAGAAATTAAATCTTCATGGCTAGTCCAGTTTCTTTACAGATTCTTATAGGCCTTCTTTTGTTGTCTAATTGGGCCTTCAAATGGTAGAATTTCCCCATGACCCCTTCTATGTAAATTTTTTATATTGAATTAAGAATCCTAAAAAACACTAACCAAAAAATTTAGGTCAGCAGGGGTAGAGTTATAAAAAAAATAGTAAACTAACTCAATTAGGCTACTTCTAAAAATGCTAAAAAATTATACCCAGTATTAAAACATTAATATTTCACACAAATTATGCACATTTCATATGAAATAAGTAAAGGGAGTATAAAATAAGTCATTAAAATATTAATAACATCAGTTACTATTGGTAAATAGAATGGGGTCACCAGCTCCCTCGGAGTCAGAAAAGGGGCTCTTCCATTCATTTATTTTGGAGTTCCAATCTTTTTTTAAAAGATACTTAAGAAATATCTTGATGGAATTTGATTTGGTATCATTAAGAAGCTAGAAAAAATGAAGGGTAAAACACTATCTCAATATGGGAGGGTGTTCGTTGTTAACTCGACGATTACCTCAATGTTCGTTTACTCCCTCTCACTTTATAAATGGCCAAAACATCTTCTCAACAAACATCTGTGCATGATGAGGAATATCATCTGGAAAGGCTCTATCATTGAAAGGAAATTTATTACTATTGCATGGAAGGATTGTATTACACCCCATGTGTTGGGTGATCTTGGAATTAGGGACCTTTATATCTTCAATGAAGGACTTATTAATAAATTCACATGGAATATTTTAACCCCCAATGACTCATCCTTGGATTTTATGTCATGTAGGTTCAGAATGAGGATTATTAATGGATAAACTCACTATATTTCATCATCTATATGGTCCTACATTCAGAACTCCTTTAGTGAAATTATTCATAATTCTAAATGCATTGTGTCCTAACACTCTAGTCTCAAAAGTTGTAACAGTCCCTGGCTGGACAGCCCCTTGTTTACTAGTGATATCCCCTCTTACCTGCTGGATATGTCTATAGCAGGTTTTCTAAATCAGTTTGATAGTCCTGAAATAGTGGTTAATCCCCATTATAATCTTAAAATACAGACCAACCATTTTATGGATATCGATATCCTAGTACGGTAGCCCACCATGAACATACATTGTAATCTCAAAGAGTCCAATAATCTGCAGCTTGTTGGCTCCACAAAAGCTCCTTCTTGGATTTTTAGGTTTAACACAACTTGTGTCTAGCCGTACCAGATTTTTCTTCTCTGGAGAATAAGTTGGAACAAGTTTCCAACTCAGGATCAATTAAGAACGGCTGGTGAATGTATCGTGTATGCCTACTAGCTGTGCCTGAATGAAATTGAAACTGCTCAACACCTCTTCATCTGCTGTCCTTTTGCTCAAAAGCTATGGAAATACATTGGAGACATCTTCAACATGGATTTATGATCACATATCTTGATAAAAGACTTGATGATATACATCTCTAACTATGGTAGGAGGAAGAAGGTCTAGAATATGCTGCTAGTTGCTGTAGCAGCAGTTTTTCATGCCATCTGGACATCCCCGAACAACCTCCTATTTGACATCAAGGCTCTATCCATACATGAATGTGAAATGCTGGTTCATTGAGATGTACACACTTCTAATGCAATATAAAATGTCTGAATGGATAATACCAATACATATTTAATCTCATTGTGGAAGCTTGGTATTGCAGGTAAGACGAAGAAGCCACTGATGATTAAATTTATTCGATGGATACCACTGATTATTCCATGTGTTAATGTTAATGTTGATGGAGATGAATCTGGAGTACCAGGAATATTGGGTTGTGGAGGTGTCTTCCACATGTATCGTGGATTTGTCAAGTGATTTTTTTATCACTTTATTAGAATGAGAACTGCTTATAAAGAAGAAAAATGGGCCATTTTCTATGCCATTAGGCATGCTGTATTTCATAACTATAACCTATTATGGATTGAATCAGACTCCGAACTTGTGGTAAATGCTCTCAAAATGAGAACCATGGCACTTTCATGGAGTATTTGGCCTAACTAGATTGGATTTCAAAACCAGGAAAAGAATCTCAACTTAATGATCTCTCATGCCTACCGAGAGGCCAATCAAGTAGATGATGCCTTGTCCAAGAGGGCAGTCACAAAAATGAATACCATGTGGTACTTTCGAGCTCCTAACTTTTGGGAACCATTGGTAGAGGATAATATTAGGGGAGTATTTTATTCCCATTTTTTTAAAACCCCTTTCCCCACCTAACTTTGTACTTTTACTTTTTTTATTAATATTTTATGGGGATGGTCCAACCAGACCAGAATTTCATGGTATAAAATATAAGGTTAACATGGTAACTTAAACTTGTATAAAACCTATTGGTTGATAATATTTTGATCCATCCACACATTATTCTTGAAAAAAATCCATTTGGAGCCACTAGAATCCAAAAATTATTTTATAATAAAATAATATTTCAAGCTTTTCCTAACGTGACCCTCACCTCTCTTATAAAAGTGTACTTCCCCATCTCTCAAATTCACACATCCAAAGCCATTTTGATCGGCCAACCCTAGTTCAAATATCCTCCTACCTTACTTCAATTAACCCTATAGTCCTTACATTGATCATAAATCCAACATGAGGATCCATTTTGATCAAATCTAAAGGAAGCACCCGAAGAAGAGGTAATAATTTCACAACCACTTTCAAAGTACTTTTCTTCTTCCACTTCCTCTTTATTTGTTTTTTCCATACCAAATTAATAAACCCAGTACCTTATACATACTATGATTTTATAATATATTTGGTAAAACTATATTCATTAATCTATCCATCATATGAATGAAAATGTAACCATACATGCGTACGTATGACTTACAGTCTCCCCATCACGGTGTAGTTTGTTATTCGAAACCTAATTATTTAGATGGGTAAAATAATGGGAATAATGTGGTAAATAATAAATATAACATTTTAATTATTCTTTATATATGATATACTATCCAATTATTTACACTTTAACCATCAATAAAATGATATTGTTGCTTTTGCGTACATACATATTACCATCTCCTCGAACGTGATGAGATTCATTTCCAATCATAATAATTCAAGAATAATTTTCATTTTAAGATTTAAAATAATGATTAATCACTTAATATAATTCTGTATATTATTCAAATACATCCTTTCCATATGAAACATGAATTATATAAAAAAACATATAAAGGAAAATGAATCAGTTAACACCCGAAACAATGATACTACTGAAATATTATTAACAAAGAAATATTAGAAGATCACATATGATATCATATTTAAGTATGTGGTTCTTGTATAATTTAATAGAAATGATTTAACTATTATATTGGAGTTTAACATACCCTCGTCTAAGGAAACATACGAGGTAATGGGTTTTCATCTCACTTCTTATTCCTATGAGATTCATGCTATATTGTCACTATTTACTTTTGTGTGGTGTATGTACTACCTAAGATTGTATTCTTTGTGTAATATACATTAATTTATGGGTATTTAAATATTCATTTTATGAACCTTCTTTCATGGGGTGTATGTTTTTTATGCTACCAAATCGGTAAATGAATTTCTATTTTTGATTTCCACTCATTTAGTTTTATGCCAAATTTATTGATTATTTTACTCCATGAATATGTGTGAAATCACTATTTATTTATTTATGTAGTAATTTACACTACCCTTTGTTTGGATATACTTTTGATACACATAATCACTCCATTGATAACTTTTCAAGTCAACAATATGAACTTGATAAGAGTAATCTTAACTCAATTATCATTCGTTGAGTTAAACATCCAAGTCATTGGTGTTGTTTTTACATGAATATGTGTGAATAATCCTTGATTTATTTACACATAATATCCAATCATATTGACTATATTTATATTTTTCACACATAACTATTTCATTGATTTATCCTTAACCTAAAGATACAATCTTTATAAGGACTTTAATCTCAATTTACATTCCATTGAGACTTCTTAGTTTCTTTTCACCAATTCACTTTTATATGGTGTACATACTGTACTTCGAAATAGTATATAATGAATCCCTTTATTCTCATGATATAATAAATTTTTTATTACGTCAACTATTTGTATTCAATGGTCTCTCATTTGGTTAGGAACTCAGAATAAAATATCATTTTAAATGTTTTAATGATTTATTTTTTTTAAATCTTTCTCATTAATGTCCATGTTTTAAAAATGCTTTTAACGATTTATTTATATAGACATGAATGTTTAAATTGAAAATAATTTTATTATTTCAAATTGGTATGAGAAACTTTGATTCAAAAATCTATTTTAAACAACTTCTTTGATAAATATTGTGAATTTTAAATGTTTTTAAGAAAAATGGGATATTTCTCTCAAATAGTTTTACTGATTATTTTCATCTATGTCAATATCCTTCAATGTATTTTATTCTTGATTGATATTGATTTATTATAATAAAATATTCTATATTGTATTGAATGAGTTTTGTTTGACTGTGGATGTACGATTTTTATACCATTCATTGATTGTGGTTAAATTATTGACATTTCATATTCTAGTTTTAATATGAATGTTTAGATTATGTTTCACCATTTTCATATAAATACTGAATTGGACTTAATAAGTGAAGGTCATATCCCTCTATATCCCATTGATGCATCTGCATGTCTCATGAGAAAAACTAGTGTCTTGGAATAACGCCTTGAAAAAATATTATTTGTAGTCTTGGCACAATTCCTTGACTATGTTGTTAAGATGTCCGAAATTATGCATTACATCATTATTAAATTAGATATTAATATTACATGTGATTATTAGACTAGTATAATTATCCACGTGAATAAGTAAATGAAATTATTTTATTTATATTTTTCATATTATACTGATGTTTATGTTTAAAAGGCTTGTGTTTTTGGCTTATACATTACCCTAAAATTTTATTCTTATTTGTAAATGTTTCTGCTATATTGTTATACTTACTGAGCATCTGTGCTCACCCCCTTTTTATGTTTTCTTTTTCCTAGGATGTGAATAAGTATATTATGATTGACCTTTAAGGATAGGCTAGAGGATATGAGTGTGTTCAAAGGGGTCGCAATGTTGTTGTTTCTTTTATTTCATGATGAATTGTAAACTTATGTATGTATCTAGTACGTCCAAGGATACTAAACTAATCGGTCTTTCGAGACTTTATCTCTTGTGGTCATGCCAATGTAATGTAATAATGCAATCAATCTTGGTAACTAGGGTCAGGGTATTATAGTTGGTATCATAGGATGTTTAGTACAAACCTTAGAAACTAGATTTAGAAAAACTATGACTATAGAACATTACCCTAAGATGAAATTTGAGGATTATAATAGAAGAACATCCTAGAATGTTGGTATTGTATATATTATGTAAATTTTCCAAACAATACATCCTTTTCTGGATATGAGATGGTAGATGCATCTTTGGAACATATTGTATCTAGGGGTAAAACATGAAAACACTATTTTGAGCTAGACTCGAACGAGAACTGGTGCACGGAAATAGGCCTTGCTGCACTATTGGGTACTACACTCATGTGGGATATTCTTAGGATAATTCACATTTTCATTACAAACAAATTTGAAGGATTTTAATATAACATTATAATGAATAACCTTTTTCAATAATAAGGTGTTTTATATTGAAAATAAGGTGTCATGATATTCTCTAAATGATTTTATGAATATTTTTACTCACACTATGCTTTCTAGATTTAGTCAATGGCTTGATTCCAAGGAAGTCATAGTAACATTGAACATGATGTAAAAGGTTGGAACGATGGTGGAAATTAGAAATTAAATGGATTGTTGATAGGCGTAAAATATGTTGTGTTCATTCCAATATAGGTTTCCAAAAATATGATCAACAAAATATACATTAACCAACTCCCAAACTCAACAAAGAAGAGAAAAGATGAGATTTTTAAGAGCTCCAACGATGGAGACTATTGAGAAATGGAAGCTCAATTTCCATCATGTAGGAAATGTGGAAGGAAAAATAGAGGAATGTTTCACAATGGAACATAGAAATGCTTTATGTGTGGGTAAGATGGACATAAAATAATGAATTACCGAGGAAAAATGAAGAGTACTGTGGAAAAAAATAAAAATGATCCTAAGAATCCATTTACAGCAATTTTCCGTAAATTTAGGGGACCTGAGAATTACCTGATTAAATTCCCTATTCTATATGATAACTACTAAGTAAAGGATGAACATATGTGGAAATAAATGGATGGAGAAATGTTTAAAATTATTAATTCTATTTTTTGATGGGATTACTTTGGAATAATTTTCTCTGTTATGTGTAACCCTGCAGTTTGTTATTTGAAAATTATATTTGAGGAAGAATTATCTTTTATTTTGTTGATATAGTTATAAAGAACCATTTGGGTTTATATAATCCTTGAATTTTAGGTAATTAAAGGTTATTAATTTTTGGGATGAAAATTTGAGGTATGAGATAACATTTTTGGTTAAATTATGCTATGGTTATTTTCAAGAATTTATCTCATTTTATGAATGTTATAAAATTTATTTTTTGAAAAAGGAAAACACACAGACTATGTGACAACCCGTCGCATTATAAAAAGTTGTGGGAATCAAACCAATAACCAAAGTGAAACTGAGATTTATTTCCTACCAATATACTACGTGAATTCCCTGGTTAGTGTGACTAATTATTTTTGGATAAATTATTTTATTGGTTAGTATTAAGTTGATTTGGGATCTTTTGTTTTACAAAATGGTTATCCTAAGTATGGGAAAATGAGTTGGTGATTATGTGATAAATGTTATTTTGGAAGACGTTCCTTCTCTTAGGAGCACTATATGACTAAGGAAAATATAATACTATGGGATTTCATTTGAGGATAAATGGTGGATTTTTATTTTGGAAGAATATATGTTTTTTATAAGGATTAAAGTTATCAATGGAAATGATTAACCTATCATAGAAATATGGGATTTAGTTAATTACACTTCTGTACAAGACTCTATGAGTAGTAGATATTATTTGGAGATAAATGATACGATTTACTATAAAATATTATGCGATGAAATTATTATGAGTTTTGGGTTTCAATGTCAGTTTGGATTATATTGAAGGATTTTAAGGAAAATTGATTATTGAAGGGTATTTTTTGAACTTTGGGTATTGTTTGTTTAATTTTTTGAAATTAATATTAGTTTTTCATTCTATAAATGATTTTATATTTTTTTGATCATCTGATCTTTTACTAACCATTTTGGTTTTGGTTAATCTTTAAATACAAGGTAAATTTATAGTTCATCATTTGTGGAATATGTGATTCTATAGAGGATTATTCTAGCGCTTCAGGTGTGACGAAGTCATCTTAAATACTCATTGTTTGGAGAAAAGATGAGTTAGTGGTAGAACTTTATTAAAGGATGAAACTATTCATGAAAAGTAAGTATATCTCTTTATGTACTTAGTCAATCTCAAAAATAAATTCACCAACTTTAGGAAATAGAACTTGAAAGAAAAAATGTTGTCTATTTACCTTTCCTAATGGGAAACTAAAAACTATTTAACCCATAACAATATTGTGGATTTCATGTTGTTAAATTTTTCCTGATCATGTTTTTTTTCACTCTCCATTAGAAAATGACACTTATATTATCTTCCATATCCATGTTTTCCTACATGGAATCCTAGTATGGGTTATCTCAGTTGACCATTTTACTTCTCTTTCTTTCTTTTAAAGTGATAGTTTTATTGACTCTTTTTCCTATATGGGTCATTCAATGAAGTTCCCAAGCCTAATTTTAAAACTTTGATGGAGAAATTCCCAAAAGGGGTGAATAATGTAACACCCCAAGATTTCATAGTAAGTTATTTTTTAAAGTAATTCAATATATTGCACTACACGCAACACTGAGTTCGAGTGCACTATGACTTACCAAACTAGAATTCATAAAGTAATTATGAATAGTATTAACTGAATTTTCAATTTTATATAGTCCTTATAATTTTAACATCCATATTATGTGTTTATAAGACATAATATAAGAACAAATTCAATTTTTCAGATAAAAGATGTATTTATCAAAAAAATGGAATTTTACCGCATTTTAATGGAGATCACTTTTTAAATCCAATATTTAACATTTTTGTATATTTAATTTGACAAAAAAACTTCTTCATTATAATATGGACATAAAAATTTAGTTTGGATAAATTTTTTGTTCTTTTCTGATAACCTTCATATTTTGATGAATAGTAAAAAATACTATATTTTAATTGATTTCTAATTTTTTAATCAAAATAATTTATGTTGTTAAATTAAAGATCTGAATATTTTTGATGTTTACTTATATTATATTTCTATCATTTAATCCAATGTTGGTCATTGGTAGTAATTTCAAATTTAAAACGGACATAAACACTTATCAATCTTTTGATAGTTTTTATTTCTCAAAAGGCCACTTTTTTGTATTGACAAAAGGAATATTTTTTAAATTAATTAATACAGATTATATGTTTTGAATATGGTAAAATAGAAATCATTTTTTAATTTGGAAAATAAAAATTATCATTGGGTGAATTTTTGGTATTTTTCTAAAAACATTCAATTTTTGATGAATAGTGAAAAATAATGTATTATTGTTTAAAGATGACTTTTTTTAAATAATTATTTTTAATATAATTTTATTTTAAAGTAAAAATAGATACATAATACTTATATTAGTTAAATATAATTCATTTAAGTCATTTTATAAATTTATTAGTTGTATAAAATCTTATTGAACTTTTTACCAACTTTTACCCACCTTCTAGGTACATTTTCAAATTTCTATAAAACATAATTTTACCAATAACGTGAATTAAATTTCAATAACCAGAGATACACAGTTGAAATCTGGATGTATAATATGGTTTAATAGGATGAAAATATTTTTTTGTGAACAAGAACTTTTGAATATTATTTACCACGGTTAAAAGTAATGTGGGTGATTAAAATTAAAAATGATATTATAATTAGCCTAAAACATGTTATAATTCTATTTTATAAGTTTATTTCAACAAAAATATATCTTAGGAAAAAATTGTAATCCTTTTTGATCTACATGGATTATATTAGTACATCAATTATATTTTATTTAAGGAAGGGTTAAAAGTGTTAAATTCAAAGTTTAATAACAAAAAAATTTATAATACAGGGTTACACATAAAATAAATAAGAATATATATATATATATATTAAAAATATCAAAATATATAATATATAATTTTATTTTATTTATAATTTTTATACGTTAAATAATTAAATTTTTTTTACACAATGATGATGCAATAATTACTTTAGTAATGAATGACTAAAATGATTGATGTTATAAATATTAAAACAAACTTAAATTGAATATTTTGATGCATTACACTAATTTTCTAGGTTAATATTTCATGATAGGGTTGATTAAATTTTTTTTATGTAATCATGTTTTTTTGAATTTCACAAAAACCAAATACTAAATAGTGTAAAAATTTGATAAATTAGTTTTTAGAAAACAAATACTATATTATTAAATAATAAAATATTCCTAAAAATATATGGTTTGGAAAAAGGAGTTATATAATGATAGATATGTCATTAATAAACCAATTTAGGTTTTCTTGTTATTTTATACTATTCTTATTAACATGTAATATAAAAATACAAAAGGACATGGTTAAAGTTAAACTATTTAACTAAGAATTAAATCTAAAAGATAAGGTTAATATTGTGACCTAAAATTGTATAAAACCTATTGGTTGAGAATAATTCGACCCATATACACCTTATACATGAAATAAATCCATTTGGATCCCCTTGAAACCGAAAATTATTTTATAATAAAATAATATTTCACGTTTTTCCTAAAGTGAACCTCACCTCCCTTATAAAAGGGTACTCCCCCTTCCATCTAATTTACATATCCAAAGCCATTTTTCATGGAAAAAAATGGATCAAATATCCTCTCAACTACCCTCAATTTAACCTAGAGGCCTTAATTTGATCATAAATCTGACCTAAGGAGCCCTATTGGTCAAATCAAAAGGAAGCACCCGAAGAGGAGGTTATAATTTACCCACCTCTTTCAATGTTCTTTTCTTCTTCCACTTCCACATTCTTTGTTGTTTTTCATACCAAAATAATAAATCCAGTACCTTCTACTTATTGAGATTTTTTTTATAATTATGGGACAACCATATTCATTATTATTTCCATTCTATGAATGAAAAAGTCACCGTACATGCGTACGTATGGCTTACCATCTCTAGGTTGTGGTGTAGTTTCTTATTCAACACTTCATTATTTGGATGGGCATAATAATTGGTATAATTGATGTAAATAATAAATATAAAATGTTAATTATTATTTATATGTTATATACCATCCAATTACATATGATTTCACCATCAATAGAATGATATTGTTGATCATGGCTACGTATGGTTTACCTTCTCCACGAGTGTGATGAGATTCATTTACCATCACAACCATTCAATAATAATTTTAATTTTATTATTTAAGATAATTTTTAATAAATTAATATAATTCTAGATATGAATCAAATTCATCCTATCCACACCAAACATGACTTACGAAACAAAATATATAAAAGAAAATGAATCTGTTAACACCCAAAACAATAATACAACTGAAATATTATTAACAAAGAAATATTAGAAGATCATATATGATAAAATATTTATATAGATGGTTCTTTTATAATTTAATAATAATGTTTTATCTATTATACATTAGGTTAACGTACACTCGACTAAGGAGAATTACAAGGAAAGGGATTTTCATCTCACTTTTTATTACCATGAGATTCCTACTATATTTTCAGTATTTCATTTTGTGTGGTGTATGCACTTCTCATGATTTTATTATTTGTGTAATATAATTTAACATATTGGTATTTAAATCTTTATTAAATGATCCTTCTTTCATGTGGTGTATGTTTTGTAAGTTACCATATCGGTAATGGTGTCACATACATGAAATATTTAGAGGTATTTTTAATTTAATTTACATCCTTGATTTGTTTTGGTGGTTTTTCATGCATTTTTAAAGGAAATAGCGGGTTTCCAAAATTTGGGCCAACCTAAGAGCACATTTCCAGTTTTGAAAGTATATTTTGTTTCTTTAATAACTCATTCGTTTTTCAACATTTTTCAACCATTCAACTTCCAAAATGACCTTCATTTAAATATTAAAACCACAAAATAATTTTGGGCCCCTTAAAAATTCATTAGAATCATGGATTTGGGTGATAAAATTAGGTATTTGGCCAACCCGAAAGCCCATTTCCAGTTTTAAAATTGTTTTGTAATTCTTTCATAAAATATTTATTTTTTATCCTTTTTCGGTGATTCCACCTTTCAAACATTCCCATCGAACCCCGCCACACCCCCATATTCGTTGTAGCCTCTTTGGATCTCATATTGATTGCAAATTAGGGCCGAACTTCTGAAGCTCCAAAAAACGTCCAGATTTCTCAAGTAAGTTGGTTCTCTTCCTTATTTCTCCCTTCTTCTTAGGGTTTATTCCTTTTTTATTGAACCCCCAAATGTCCAGAAGATGGGGTTTCGTACCTAGGGTTTTAGTGTTGAGTTTCATGGTCCAATCCTCTGGTTTTAGGTTCAATCTTACTCCTTTGTGGTGCGGCGGAGGTGCGGTTGAAGTGACGCACAAGGATTTGGGGGTTTTGACTCTTTTGGTAGGTGATTTCATATATAGGTATTGTATAATGAGTTGGATTTATGTATTTAGGTTTCCATTATGTTCATAATTCAGTATTTTGATTTCAAAAATTGATTTGGGTAGCATTTTAAAAGTGGTAGATTTTTAAGTGCCAATATTGTGTGAAAATGAGTGTTTTACATGTGTAACCCATATTGTGCCTCTTGGGGTTGTTTTATAATTCAGGGATTGGATTTATAAAAATGTTTTGATGCTGAAATTTATGTTTTGGTATAATATTGGTCTCCATTTGGTTTTAAATATGGGATTTTAGATGAATTTAATGTGCAACATTTGATTAATTTTCTTGAAATTGTTTTATGGAAATTATAAATGGTTTATTGAGTTATGCAAAAGGTGAAAAGAAGGTGTAGATACTGTTTTGAATGTGTGTGACCAGAACTGATATTTATATGGGAATATTGATTTTGGTAGCATGTGGTGACTATTTGAGCACAATACGGGAAACCCGGGTATCTAGGTGGGCTAACGTGTACTAGTACGCTAGTGAACGGAGGGGTTTTGACCATGGTTCACTTAGCAAGTATGACATGGATAACACTAACAAAACTATAATGGAGATGATTGGAGACCACTAGGTTATGGGTATTCTCCCTACTAGTGGCTCGTGCACGAGAACAAATTTCGTTATGGTTACTTTCACCGAGGTACGAGGTACTTGGGGCTCACAACAAACTAGTACCTAGGGGGGTTCCTACGCTTGGTGATCGTGGCATTTTTGGCATTTAAACATTCTTTATGGTATTTTGGGATGTGAAAACCAACAGCTTGAATGTTTTATTCAATTTCACTGATTCTTTATAGTTATCCCCATTGAAAGTTATTTTCTTTTCAAAGTTGCACTTTTAGAAATAAATGCCACTATTATCTATTTATAACTCTTGCAAGCCTTTTATTTTACAATGCCTATCACATGAAATCCTTGGGTGATATCCTATTGGGCTTAGTCTCACACCCTACTTACACCTTTGGGTGTAAGTATACTTGATCATGTTTGACACAGGCAAAGGAAAAGCCTTGGGCGATGGCGGTTCGGGTTGCTAGTTTCTCTCGATGGTGCGGTGTTGTGGAGATGGCTTGTGGGTGATGACCCCTTGTCGTGTGGAGTCTCATGGGCTGTTTGCTGATACTTTTATGTACCTTTGGACCTCTTGTGTCTTGTTTAAAATCATATACTAAGTTCTTAATTTATATTAATTCTTGTTTGGCATAATTTTTCAGATTTGGTTTGTAGTTTGTTTTTGGTTATCTTATGAACCCAAACTCGGGTAAATCGTTCCCAAATGAATTTTTATGATACCCGAGCACTTGTGCCAGCCCGTGGGGATGGGGAACGCCCTTCGGGTCTTGCCATGATCCGGGTTTGGTGCTGGTTTGATGGCGACCAGATTTGGTTCGTGAGAAAATGGTATCAAAGGAGGTTAATGTTTTTGGGTTATATTGTTATTTTGGGATGAGTCAGGATAGACAGGAGCTAGGACTGTAGGGGCTCAGCGTTTTGGTTCTGAGTAGGGTGTCTGGCCCACACCTCTCATGGAATACCCTGAGTCACCAGGGGATGTTGGAATTTAAAGATTGACTTCACTTCCAGGTGAGACGTGTGGGCTGCAGACCACATGTGGACATCATGCAGATGTGTTGTAGTTGTTTATTTTATTACTGAAATGTGTTTTGATTATCTATATTTGAGGTATTTGATTAAAATTTTCAGAATTGTGGTATTGATTATTATTTTGTGACTGTTACATTTTGTAGCAACATGCCTCCCCGGAAAGCTCTCACGCACCCACGGGAGGAAGCCGGAGAGAGTTCTCCCACCCCAATTGATCAGAGGCTAGTCGAGGCTGTGGTCCGGGCTGTCCAGGCTCTAGGATATAGACCAGCTCCAGTTCCAACTCCTATTAGAGAGGATGAGACTGGTCCTAGAAAGGACAAGGCCCAAGAGTTCCTGAAAAATAAGCCTCCAACCTTCCGAGGCAGCTCAGAACCCCAAGAAGCAGAGGAATGGCTCGAGAAGATCGAGCGTATGTTTGAGTTCCTGGAAACACCCGAGGATCTCAGGGTGAAGTGTGCCTCATTTCTGTTGGAGGGTCCCAGCCATAAATGGTGGGAGTCAGTGCTTCAGGCTGGGAAGAACGAGCAGATGCGCTGGGGAGATTTCAAGGCTGTCTTCAATGAATAGTACTGCCCTGAGGTGTTGGCTTATGCCAGGTCTAGAGAGTTCATGGAACTTGTTCAGGGAAATCTATCTGTGATGGAGAATTCCAACCGTTTCGCTGAGTTGGTTCGGTATGCTCCAGAAATTGTCTCTAATGAGAAAGCGAAGGCCCAGAGGTTTGAGAAAGGCTTGAGACCAGAGATATACTCCCAGGTGTTCTTGTTTAAGCTGAGGACCTATGCTGAGGTCGTTGATCGGGCGTGCATGGTGGAGATTGATAGAAAAGGCAGGGCTGGTTTCTATGGTTCTGTATCAGCAGTGGGAAGTGGAAGCTCCTCAGATAAGAAAAGGAAGCGTGAGGATCATGTGAAGAAAGGAGGAGGCAGTTCAGGGAACTCTTCTAGGCAGTTGTCATCAGCGGCTTCTGATGCAAGATCGGTCGTGTGCCACCAGTGTGGGAAGCCCGGGCACATCCGTCCAGCATGACCTCATCCTCTGAAGACCTGTTTCCAGTGTGGAGGTATGGGACACATGAAACGCTTTTGCAGGATAGCGCATCCACTTCCAAGTGGGGCAGGATCCATGGCTCCCAGAGGAGTGCCAGCACAGTCTGAGCCGTCGAGGACTGGGGGATCTCGATTTGGCAGCCGTGGTGGTAGGGCTGGGTCATCTTCTGGGCAGAGCCAGTTCAGGTCACAGCCACAGACTAGCGGTCGTCTTCAGGTAGAGACTGTACATCTCCATGCGGTGGATCATGCACCACCAGGATCAGAGGCGGGACCGTCGACTGTTCGAGGTACCATTTTGATTTCATCTTCTATAGCTGCTGCTCTTTTTGATACTGGTGCCTCTGTTTCATTCATTTCTGCCCGTTTTGTGGACATTCTGAATCTTCCAACTGATTTGATGTCATTCTCAATGGAGTTGGTGACACCGCTGGGAAAGAAGAAGGAGCAAGGTCTCATGTGCCCATCATGTGCGCTTTCTATGTCAGGGGTTGAGATGGAGTGGGACCTCTTGGTCTTAGATATTAACCTTTTTGATGTCATACTTGGGATGGATTGGCTATTAAACTTCCAGGCACACATCTATTGGTATCGACGGCGTGTGAGTTTCACGGCACCTGATGGGAGTTGTCAGGTTTTTCATGGAGAATGGGATCCTCGGTCAGGTCGCACAGGGCCTCCACTCCCAGAGTTGGGAAGTGTTATCTTCCAGTTATCTTCTCTTATTCTAGAGGATGGTCTTTCCCATGAAGGTTCACTAACTCATGTAGTGAATGAGTTTCCGGAGGTATTCCCAGATGATTTTTCAGGCTTGCCCCCAGAGCGGGATGTGGAGTTTTCAATTGATCTGGCGCCGGGAACACAGCCGATATCTCTTCCCTCTTATCGCATGGACCCCACCGAGTTGAGGGAATTAAAGATACAGATGGACGACTTAGAATCCAAAGGATTCATTCGCCTGCGCGTCTCTCCTTGGGCCGCTCCTGTGTTGTTTGCAAAATAGGCTGATGGATCCCTCCGGTTGTGCATTGACTACTGGAAGCTGAATAAGGTAACAATTAAAAACAAATACCCTTTACGCAGAATAGATGATTTGTTTGATCAGTTAAAGGGGGCAAAGTGGTTCTCAAAGATAGACCTGCGTTCAGGGTATCATCAACTCAGGGTGAAGGAGTCAGATATCCCAAAGACAGCCTTCCGAAGCAGGTACGACCACTTTGAGTATTTGGTCATGCCCTTTGGATTGACAAATGCTCCAGCAGTCTTTATGGCACTTATGAATAGGGTTTTCCATCAATATCTCGATTCCTTTGTTTTGGTGTTCATGGACGACATTCTGGTATACTCTAGCTCTGAGGAGGAACACGAACATCACTTGAGGGTCGTTTTGGGTACATTACGGGATCACCGCCTCTATGAAAAGTTGTCAAAGTGCAGTTTCTGGATCAGGGAGGTGATATTTCTCGGGCATGTGATCTCAGAGAATAGAGTTTCAGTGGACCCTGATAAGATTAGTGCGGTTATGTCATGGGAGCAGCCGAAGAATGTGTTCGAGATTAGGAGTTTCCTTGGCCTGGCTGGTTATTATAGGCGATTCGTTCGGGATTTCTCTCGGCTTGCTTCACCGATGACTACCCTCACCCGGAAAGGGGTGAAGTTTTTATGGGGTCCAGAATGTCAGGCATCATTCGAGGAGCTGAAGAGGCGATTGACTACTGCCCCCGTGCTGATTTTACCAGAGGCAGGAAAGGGATATGTGGTTTATTGTGATGCCTCAGGTATGGGTCTTGGGTGCGTGCTTATGCAGGATGATCACGTGGTAGTGTATGGCTCTCGCCAACTCCGGCCACACGAAAATAACTACCCAACCCATGACTTGGAGTTGGCAGCAGTGATGCATGCTTTGAAGACGTGGCGTCACTACCTCTTTGGGGAGAAGTTTGTGGTCTATTCTGATCACAAAAGCTTGGCTTATATCTTCTCACAAAAGGACCTCAACATGAGGCAGCGTCGCTGGATCGAGTACTTGCAGGGGTTTGATTTTGACATTGTCTATACCCCAGGTAAGGGTAATGTAGTGGCCGACGCCTTGAGCAGAAGGATTCCAGTGCAGGCTTTGAGGAAGTCCAGTGATGAGTGGACATTGATGGGGATCTTTTCACATATGCATGTGGAGACCAAGGAACATAGTGGAGGGGCATTCTTGGCGAGCATCCAGTTGACTCCTTCTCTGTTGGAGTTGATTCAGCAGGAACAACCTAGTGATGAGCTTTATCAGTGATCGAAGAAGTTTCTTCATGGTGGGGAGACATCCTCTGATTGGTCGTCGTCTCCTGAGGGCATCTTGTGCTTCAAGGGTCGTTCGGTAGTGCCGTTATCTCTACAGAAGGTGGTGATGCAGGATAGCCACCAGTCTCAGTGGGCTGTCCATCCGGGTGCCACTAAGATGTATTATGATGTCCGTCGGCAGTTTTGGTGGCCTGATATGAGACGGGACATAGCGGACTTTGTGTCGAGATGCTACACATGCCAGCAGGTGAAAGTAGAGCACCAAAGGCCCTCCGGTTTGCTCCAACCACTACCCATTCCTACCTGGAAGTGGGACGAGGTTTCCATGGACTTCATTGTTGGATTACCTCGTACACCTCGAGCTAAGAATGCCATTTGGGTGGTGATTGATCGTCTAACCAAATCAGCCCACTTCATTCCGATCAAAGATACATCTAAAGTGGATGAGTTGGGCCGTTTGTATCTTCAGGAGGTGGTGAGACTCCATGGTGTGCCATCAGCAGTTGTCTCAGATAGAGACCCTCATTTCACATCTCGATTTTGGGAAGGCCTTCAGAAGGCCTTGGGGTCCCAAATTAAGATGAGCACAGCATACCATCCGCAGACGGATGGTCAGACAGAGCGGGCGAATCAGATTTTGGAGGACATGCTTCGTGCATGTGTCCTAGACTTTGGAGGTTCTTGGGATACCCATTTGGGATTTGTTGAGTTTTCTTATAATAACAGTTACCAATCCTCGATTTGAATGGCTCCTTTTGAGGTGCTCTATGGTCGGCCTTGTCGGTCCCCCCTCTATTGGGCTGAGGTAGGTGAGACCTCACTACTGGGGCCGAGTATGGTGCAGGAGACATCTGAGAAGGTAAAATTAATTAGGCAACATTTATTGACAGCTCAGAGTCGTTATAAATCATATGCTGACTGGAGGCGTCGAGACCTAGAGTTTTCTGTGGGTGACAGAGTATTCTAGAAGGTGGCCCCTCGTTTAGGCCATCGTCGATTGGGGAAGAAAGGTAAGCTGACTCCGCGGTACGTCGGGCCATTTGAGATCATCAAACATATTGGAAAGGTGGAATACAGGTTGGCCTTACCTTCTCAGTTGACGTCCATCCATGATGTCTTCCATGTTTCTCAGTTGAAGAAATACTACCCGGATCCGTCCCATGTGTTGAGTTGGGAAGAACTGGAGATAGATCCTGACTTGTCTATTGTTGAGAGGCCAGTGAAAATAGTGGACTCCGAAGAGAAGATACTTCTAGGGAAGTCTATTCCATTAGTCCGGGTTCTATGGCAGCATGGAAATGATACACATGAGACATGGGAGTGAAAGTCGTGGGTCGAGGAAGAGTACCCGTTCTTGTTTTCCAATCAAGCCTCATGTTGACTTTCCGGGGCGGAAAGTCCTTCATGGGGGGGATAATTGTCACATACATGAAATATTTAGAGGTATTTTTCATTTAATTTACATCCTTGATTTGTTTTGGTGGTTTTTCATGCATTTTTAAAGGAAATAGTGGGTTTCCAAAATTTGGGCCAACCTAAGAGCACATTTCCAGTTTTGAAAGTATATTTTGTTTCTTTAATAACACCTTCGTTTTTCAACATTTTTCAACCATTCAACTTCCAAAATGACCTTCATTTAAATATTAAAACCACAAAATAATTTTGGGCCCCTTAAACATTCATTAGAATCATGGATTTGGGTGATACAATTAGGTATTGGGCCAACCCAAAAGCCCATTTCCAGTTTTAAAATTGTTTTGTAATTCTTTCATAAAATATTTATTTTTTATCCTTTTTTGGTGATTCCACCTCTCACACATTCCCATCGAACCCAGACACACCCCCATCCTAGGTTTCGCCTCTTTGGAGCTCATATTGATCGCGATTTAGGGCCTAACAGCTGAAGCTCCAAAAAATGTCCAGATTTCTCAAGTAAGTTGGTTCTCTTCCTTATTCCTCCCTTCTTCTTAGGGTTTATTACTTTTTTTATTGAACCCCCAAATGTCCAGAAGATGGGGTTTCGTACCTAGGGTTTTAGTTTTGAGTTTCATGGTCCAATCCTCTGGTTTTAGGTTCAATCTTACTCCTTTGTGGTGCGGCGGAGGTGCGGTTGAAGTGACGCACAAGGATTTGGGGGTTTTGACTCTTTTGGTAGGTGATTTCATATGTAGGTATTGTATAATGAGTTGGATTTCTGTATTTAGGTTTCCATTATGTTCATAATTCAGTATTTTTATTTCAAAAATTGATTTGGGTAGAATTTTAAAAGTGGTAGATTTTTAAGTGCCAATCTTGTGTGAAAATGGGTGTTTTAGATGTGTAACCCATATTGTGCCTCTTGGTGTTGTTTTATAATTCAGGGATTGGATTTATAAAAATGTTTTGATGCTGAAATTTATGTTTTGGTATAATATTGGTCTCCATTTGGTTTTAAATATGGGATTTTAGATGAATTTAATGTGCAACATTTGATTAATTTTCTTGAAATTGTTTTATGGAAATTATAAATGGTTTATTGAGTTATGCAAAAGGTGAAAAGAAGGTGTAGATACTGTTTTGAATGTGTGTGACAAGAACTGATATTTAAATGGGAATATTGATTTTGGTAGCATGTGGTGACTATTTGAGCACAATACGGGAAACCCGGGTATCTAGGTGGGCTAACGTGTACTAGTACGCTAGTGAACGGAGGGGTTTTGACCATGGTTCACTTAGCAAGTATGACATGGATAACACTAACAAAACTATAATGGAGATGATTGGAGACCACTAGGTTAGGGGTATGCTCTCTACTAGTGGCTCGTGAACGAGAACAAATTTCGTTATGGTTACTTTCACCGAGGTACGAGGTACTTGGGGCTCACAACAAACTAGTACCTAGGGGGGGTTCCTACGCTTGGTGCTCGTGGCCTTTTTGGCATTTAAACATTCTTTATGGTATTTTGGGATGTGAAAACCAACAGCTTGAATGTTTTATTCAATTTCACTGATTCTTTATAGTTATCCCCATTGAAAGTTATTTTCTTTTCAAAGTTGCACTTTTAGAAATAAATGCCACTATTATCTATTTATAACTCTTGCAAGCCTTTTATTTTACAATGCCTATCACATGAAATCCTTGGGTGATATCCTATTGGGCTTAGTCTCACACCCTACTTACACCTTTGGGTGTAAGTATACTTGATCATGTTTGACACAGGCAAAGGAAAAGCCTTGGGCGATGGCGGTTCGGGTTGCTAGTTTCTCTCGATGGTGCGGTGTTGTGGAGATGGCTTGTGGGTGATGACCCCTTGTCGTGTGGAGTCTCATGGGCTGTTTTCTACTACTTTTATGTACCTTTGGACCTCTTGTGTCTTGTTTAAACTCATATACTATGTTCTGAATTTTTATTAATTCTTTTTTGGCATAATTTTTCAGATTTGGTTTGTAGTTTGTTTTTGGTTATCTTATGAACCCAAATTCGGGTAAATCGTTCCCAAATGAATTTTTATGATACCCGGGCACTTGTGCCTGCCCGTGGGGATGGGGAACGCCCTTCGGGTCTTTCCATGAGCCGGGTTTGGTGCTGGTTTGATGGAGACCAGATTCGGTTCGTGACAAATGGAAATTCAAATTTCAATTTACACTCATTGGGTTTTATGCAAACTTCATTAATTATTTTACTCCATGATTATGTGTGAAATCATTATTCATTTATTTATGTATTAAATTACACCCCCTTTGGGTGGATATACTTTTTATACACATAATCAATCCATTTGTAAATTCTCAAGTCATCGATATGAACTTGATAAGAGTAATCTCAACTAAATTTGCATTTATTGAGTTAAATATACAAGTCATTGGTGTTGTTTTTACAAGAATATGTGTAAATGTTATCTGATTGATTTACAATAAATATCCACTCATATTGAGTGTATTTATATTTTTCACACATAATTATGTCATTTATTTCTCCTGAACCAAATGATATAGTCTTTATAAGGGATTTTATCTCAATTTACAATCTATTGAGACTTCGTTGTTCTTATGCACCAATTCAACTTTTTATGGTGTACTTACTTTACTTTGACATAGCATATCTTGAATCCATTTATTCTCATGATATTATAAAGTTTTTATTACCTCAATGTTTTTTATTCAATCGTCTTTCATTTGGTTTGGAACTCTAACTAAAATATCATTTTAAATGTTTTAACAATTTTTTCTTCTAAGTATTTCTCATTAAGGTCCATGTTTTAAAAATGGTTTTAAAAATTTATTTACATGGAAATGAATGTTTTAAAATTAAAATTCCATTCAAAATTACAAATTGGTATGAGACACTTTGATTCAAAAATATATTTTAAACGACTTCTTTGATAAATAGTTCGACTTTTAAATGTTTTGAAGAAAAATGAGATATTTCTCTCAAATAGTTATGCTGATTATTTTTAACTATAATATCATTTATTGTATTTTATTCTAGATTGAGGTTGATTTATTATAATAAAATATTCAATATTGTATTTAATGAGTTATGTTTGACTGTGAATGTTCTATTTTTATACCATTCATGGTTTGTGGTTAAAGTATTGACATTTTGTATGCTAGTTTTAATATGAATGTCTAGATTATGTTTCACCATTTTCATACGAGGAATGAATTGGACTTAGTAAGTGATGGATGGGGCCCTCTATATCCCCTTGATGAATCAGTATGTCTCATGATACAAACTTGTTTCCTGAAAAAAGTCCTTGACAAAATCTTATTTGTAGTCTTGGAATGAGGCCTTTACTTTGTAGTTATGATGTCCGACATTATGCATTCCATCATTATGAAAGTATATATAAATTACATGTGATTATTCGAATAGTAGAATATCCATGTGAATACTTAAATGGAATTATTTTATTTATATTTTTCTATATTATAATGATGTTTAATTTTAAAAGGCTAGAGTTTTAGTCTTATACATTTCCTTAATTATTTGTTAATATTTATGAATGTTTCCTTTTATTGTTATCCTTACTGAGCATCTAAGCTCTACCCTTTCTTATGTTTTATTTTTCCTAGAATGTGAATAAGTATATTATGATTGACTTTTATGGATAAGACAAGATATATGAGTGTGTTCAAAGGGGACATAATTTTTTTTTGTTTCATGATGTAATGTAAAACTTATTTATGTATCTAGTAATACCAAGGCTACTAATGTAATCAGTCTTTCGAGACTTGATCTATGATGATCATTCCAATTTTACATAATAATTCAATGACTCCGGGTAACTAGGGTTGGGGTGTAACATTCTTGGGTATTTATTAGATAATTTTTAATGTATATCTTAATGATAATTTTAATGAGATTAAATTTGTAAATTTAAATTTTGATTTAATTTTGATTTTCATGGAATAATTTAAATAGGGAAAATGTGGTATTTATGGATGAATATATGATAGTGTGTTACAAAATACTAGGAACAAATAGTTCTTTTGATTTTGGGTTGATATTTATTAACAGAATTTATATAATAATTATGAGGTAAACTTATAATAAGAGGGAAGCAAACTATTTTTTGTCGAATTGAGAAGGAATAAGATAAAATATATCCATTCCTCAGGGAATGGATTCATTCATTACAATTATTCTTCAAATATATTTTATTTTTATACTTAATTATTAGTTGTAGAATGTTTTAAAGTTGGTTGGTTTCAGAAAATATATTAGGGATGTAGACATACTGATTCCAATAGAATCATTTCAATAACAGTGATACATTATTTGGGGAGGTGAATAATAATAATGAAACAATGGGGTTGAAATAATCCTTTTTAAAGTAAAAATTAGTTAACAATTTTTTTCTTCAATTTTCGTATTTCTAGACAAGGTTACTTTTTGTTATTAATTATGAAAAAGAAATAATTAAATTATTAAGAAAATTAAAAATTAAAAAACTGATTCACCACCATAAGTGATGATTACTTTATCAAAAACTATTATCCATTATGTTTTGAAGTATATAAATATAATAAATTACTATTCTTCATCATGGAAATATTTAGATGATTCCACTACATTCTTTTATAAGTATTTGAGAAATGTTCATTTCTCTGTGGTTTTATTCGAAAATTTCAAATATTAAATAATTACCCAAATTGAGTGGATGAAATCCATAATGAAATATCAATGTTCATACAATTAATTGAACTATAACCAAAGATACCATAGTGATTTCATTACCTATTGTTCCTAGACACTATTTACATATGTTTTTAATAGTATCTTAAGAAATTTCTAGTATATGTATTCAAATCTATGGTCATGACATCTATATTAAAAATATATCTTCTTACTCTAATTACATTCTATTATGAGTTCCCCATATGTTTATTTTATTTAAGTTTTAGTTTTTATACTATAATATTTTTAATATTTCCTAATTTAGAAAAATCAACTAGGGTTTTCCCCACTATAATTATTTCATCAAAAAATGATTTAAACAACAAGAAATTTTAGAATTGTTGGTTTGGGAAATGCTGAGAGTTTTATCTGAATCTCTTATACACATCATGTAATGGATTCTATTTTTTTCTCGAATTTTTTCCCTCTTATATATTAGCCTCTTTGTGGGTTAAAATAACTAGATAAAAAACTCTAAATTTTTTACTATGTTATGAATAAGTTATCTTTTAATTTTATTAAAAAATAGTGGGAATATCCCATAAAATAGAAAAGAAAAATATTCTTCCTTAACAAATCATTTGATGCTTTTTAAGGGAATATATTTCACTATTGATATAAAATTTTCAACGAATGAATATATGTCATCAGATAGAATTAGCAAAAAATTATCTCAGTATAATATATTGTGGTGAATTATATCATAATATATTGAATTTTATATTATTGAAATATATAAATAATTTCAAAATAATTGAGTCACTATCGATGCATAAGTCTTAGTATAACTTTTTTATTCTACATAATTGAAATTGAAAAATCGTGTACTCCCTTCTCTAATATAATCATCAATGAACTATATTCTTCAATATCATTAGTTTCACTATCAAATAATTTATAGAAGAATAATTGTATCATTTTTATTAGTGGTAATAATCCTAATCCCATGGATCTCATAATGTACACACACATTACAATAAAATAAAGTAATTAATAGTTTAAACTATAATGATAAATATGTCAATTCTTTAAAAGATCATATAATCCATGTGTACAATTATGTGTATATTCTAAAAAATGTAAAATAAAAATATGAAATAAAATATTTATTCAAAAGGGGGGTTCTAATGGTGCTTGAATAATTTTTTGGTGGAATGAAAAATATCCCCAACATTGTAAAGGATAATTGCAACAAATTAACAAGGTGCACCACATTCTATATCCTTAGGAACTACATTTGATCTATTCAAAAATCTATTTTAATTTAATAAATAAATAATAATGAATGAGGGGTGTGTTGGGGTTGATATTGTAGAATAATGGAACAATAATAGTGTATACACTATTTACACAAGAGAAATAGAGAATAAGTTTAGCAATTGGTGAGGATATCGTATGGATTTGGGGGCTTTTATTTTTTCAATTACAAAATTTTTTCTTCATTTTTATTGATTCTATAATAAAATTTTCACTCATGTTTAAGTGGTACATTGAAAATTCTTTCACCACCTTAATACACTCGTAGTTTCCCATATGATTTTATATATAAAATACACTAAGGGAGTTTCTTTTTCATAATATAAAACATGAACATGTCCCAAAATCTTATGAAAATATAATTATTTTTATTATAATGTCTTTCAGTTTTGTGGGTATGATAAAATTCGTGTATCATGACTTCACCCACTCATCATAGAAAATGATATAGATGATCAAGATAATAAATTATTAAGAATTAAAGTGAAAAATATTTAAAAATTATTTTGTTCTAGTATTAATAGATATAACTCCATATTACCTATTACAAATATATTTATTGTCTAATAATTCCCATTCTGTAATAATCCAAATAAAAACATGTAAATGAAATCATCACTATTGTATTTCTTGGTAAATCCTCTTTCGATGTTATCCTTTACTATCAAACTCCATCTCCAAGAATATACACTATTCCAACATTTTTATTGAAAAATCCCATACACAATTTATGAAATTATACATTTTACTATATAATCTATAATATCTGGCCATGGTATGATAATGCCACTAAGTCACATGGCCTCAATTATGATCCTCGATCACAAGTTACTATAAACTATTGTGTAGGGTTTAAGGAATGTTCATAGAGAGTAATTTACCCTAAAAATTTTCATCATATCTACAAAACTAAAATTAAGTGTCCAAACTACAATTAACAGTGGAATATAATAACATTATCTCAGTACACTCAATGTAATATCCCAACATGGCCTAAAATTTCATATAAAAATGAATACACCCTATTATTATTCACATGCCTAAAAATATATAGTACATCTGAAATTTAAATTTGAAATAAAAAAATAATTGAAATATTACTTTTCCCACTTGGTAATACACTAATGCCAAAAATCTTATCTCTCCAGTGTCTATAGCTACCAAATCCCATCTGTAGTGGCCTACTTCCATTCATAAAATTATCATTAATGTAATATTCATTGATATTAGGTATATAGAGATAGTAATTTAGAATATAATCTACAATATACCCAAATATAATAACATTCCTCTCAATGTGTCAAAATGTGCATATATAAAAAAGTTGTAATGGTAAATTTTTTTAATAGTGATCATTTTTTGTATGAAAAAAAATTATAGGTGAAAAATATTTTAGGGATATAATCCAAACTAACTTCAGCCAATGAAGTTATCTATATATCATGAATCCAAGTCAAACAACAAATCATGTAAACATATCATTTCCCAAGGCCAACCATGCACATTGAATAACCATGTACATGTCTCTAATGTGTATTCTATCTCAAAATATCACTTAAATCCAACAACTCAGGTAAAATTATAACATAGAATGTTTTATCAGATACCTAATCCCATAGGGACAACCATTCAATGTCAATGAAAAAATAAATCTCAATCACTATAAACCACATTCAATGGGTCACATTCACAATTTTTTATAGAAAAATGTTTTTTATAATCTTTACGTTTAGTTTAATACCATCACAAAATATCTATATAGGGACATAATTATATACTTTGACATTTTAACCACTAACTAAATCTTATACGAGAAACAAGAATTAAGAAAACCATTTCCAACATAAATAGACACATTCTTAGAAAGTAAAAAAGACATTAAAATCAACCCTTAGTCTCTTTATCTCATAATGATATCTAGATATCATTATATAAACATTTCAGAATTAATCATCCATGTATATAATTTAAAATATATCTCTTGATTTTCAATTTCCTTTAACCAACTTACCAAGAACACACCATAAACAATAAAGAGTTTTGTTAATTTATAATGTAACCTAGGAACATTCATCCCATTTAATATATAACTTCCACATGTTTAAATTACTTATTATGGTAGAAAAATATCTCTTTAAACACTCATGGAAATGACTAATTCACCACAAAATCATAAACAAATTCATAATCTCATCATATGAATTTGTCATGTATTTTTTATCACCAAACATTTCAACTGTCTTATTCAATCATTATTTTTTTCCAATGCTTATATTTCGTAAATTTCCACATTATTATCCATATAAGTGTTACAAATTAAATAGTTCACTTCACGTATAATGTAATCATTTTAATCATGTGTTACCACAATTTATTAAAACAAAAACTATTTTATGTATCATTTACTCATCAGTACTTTTTTAGTAAACTCTGTTTTTTTAATTTTAAATATTTCCAAGTCATAAAACACTTAAATGTTACTAAATCATAGAATAAGTATACATTTTCTATATAAACAAATTCTAAAATATATTATAGGTTAATATATCACCATTCTTAATAATGAAATGAAATTCACAAAAACATCATACCCTTAGAAACACTATAAACACACATATATATATGAATCCAATGACCTATGACAAAAAGTGTGGGATTTAGAATGACAAAACAACTAACATATCAATAATTTTTTATAAAATTTTATGATTCATGAGTAACCAATAATGGTAAATACAATATAGAAATTAGATTTCCTATATATTCTTTAAAGATGAAGAAATAAAACATTGTATAAAGGAGATGATGATAGAGTGTTATAGATCAAAATCATTGTCTAAATCATAAAAATGATACAAAAACAATTGAATTCCTTAATCAAGATAAAATTAATACTACCATGAAATTATTGATTTATAATTGTTTAAAATATGGGTCTAGAATACATTAGGTACTTATCCATATCATATGGACCACTTTGTCACCCAATAGCCACACAATGCAATCCCACCGAACATCTGGTGATAGGTCTAGTAAAACCATGGAACTTATTCTTCAAACATATGCTTGATACCCCACCACATTCTTTCCATCAGTGATAACTACAAAAAATTATTCAATAAGGGGAAAAAATAAAATTAGGTATACATTATTTTGGTGGAGATGTATCTTTACAATGGGGGTTATTAAATCATCACCCTTTTTTATTAGTCAATTTATGAGGTAAATTTTGACATCACAACGTGTTTAGAGGACAAGTATTATGATTCTTTTATATCATTCATGATTGAGATCATATTAAATTTCCAATTTTCCTATATTCTCTCTCTCAATGATCTTTAACAATACATATATATAGTGATCTAATTTAGTTAGATAGGTTATTACAGGGATTCTAAAAGACCCTGAATGATTTTCATTCCAGTCACATGTCTATTAAATAAATTTCATGGTTCTAAAATCATGATATACTTTCATTCCTTCCATAATAATCATTTTATATAATTTATTACAATAAATTTTATTTGGATTCAGATGTTAAATTACCCAATCTTTTCATAGGTAAAACAATGATATTTGAAAATTTTCAGACATTATTATCTATATGATATGAACACTCGTACTATGTATACACATTTCTAATAGCAATTGTAATATAATATTGATATAAGATTCATTGTTTTTAACTATTTTTGAAATTCTAAATGAGTCTGAGTTTTCATATGAATTTTTGGAGGATTCTTAAAATGAGACTAGGTATGTAATTTAATGAGTAAGATCAATATAAAATATTTTATTTTGATGGGTTATAAGGAACAATTATTTATTTATAATTTTTATGAGTTTTATATGAGATGGGATTTGAAAAATTATTTTTCAAATAAAAATATTAGGGTTTATTGTTGGTGTATGGTTAGTGTTACTTGTGCTCTAAAATCCATGCATCCCAGTTGTATAACCCAACATTTTTTCAAAACAGGAATGAATCTCTAACTAACCATGAAATAAGGTGGAGTATAATAGAGTGATATACATGGTGGGTGACATTAAATTGCATCATTGAGAGTTGATGAGTGTGTGGATAGTGAGGTGCATGTGGCAGGGGTACAATTTTCTAAACTATCCAGACAAACCATGTGAGACATTAAGGATCATGGAAATTTCAATTTCCCCACTACATAATTTAATTGATTTTCATCCTTCAGTCTCCATTAGTTCCCATGTATAATTATAGCATGAGATCCCCCTTGGATCTTTCCCAAGGTATTGATGGTTCTCACATGACTGAGCTACAAATAGATCAGTCTTAATTGAATTGGTTCACCATTGGTTAATATTTGAATATTCATCAATATTAAATCATTTTAAAACATCATATTTGATGTTATTTTCATAATACATTTCATTCCATATTTTTATGATTTTTACAATTCATTCGACCTCTCTCATTTCAGGTAAAACCAGAGACTGTTTTTAGACAAGTCAAACATCTTATTCCCAGGTTTGGTGGTCCAACACATTTAACTAAATAAAATTACATATATATCATGTCTCATCAGTATGGTTATTGTTTCTTGCAAGATAAGAATCATTAATTTTAAAATAACTAAATTTATATTTATAACATCATTTTAGTTGGTCCCTAAAAACGAATTTCATCAATGGAAGGGGTCTACCTTGACCCAACCCACCACACATGGTGAGTCACTTTAAATTCCTTTGAGTGTTATTCTTAGAAATGAAAATTAATTAAGTTTTTTGTTGTTTTGAATGGTCCTTCATAAATTATGTAGTCAAATTATAATTTATGAATTTTGGAAGATGGTTTAGACCATGAAAGGACCCTAACCAAAGGCTATGTGATTACACAAACTTATGAGGTGTTTTTACTCACTTTTACAATTTAAATGGACAAATTGTTTAAATTAAATTTGATTCATATGACCCTGAGATGAATAATATTTTTAAATATGATGTGTGATCACATATATAATTATGATTATGATTTGTTAAAAGGTAAAATACCTCTCGGAACTATAAAAACTTATAAATTGAAATGAAAATGAATTTAAATAAATGTGAATTTCGAATCGAGATGGATATTCTATTTAATTATTCTTATTTTCTGTCATTGAATTGATAAATGGAATGGATGCTAACATAAACCATTTTTATGAAAAGTAAGTGAATGGATTAATTAATTGAATATATTACAGTAAAAAATATTTTTGTACATTAATATCATTATTGATTATGGTTATGAACTCAAAATTATTAAAATGTGTGGAATACATATAGTAATAATAGGATTCCAAATATGGAAATCCTTATATGGACTAATAGGATCTAGCAGATTCATCGACTCATCTACAAAATGTAATACCATACATGAATTCAATATTACCTAATGATGGTGAATGTACCAACATACCACCAATAGTTCAACTATATTTTTAAAAATTAATTTTATTGTCATAGATCATTATCCTTGGTTTTTTATTGATGTAATAAACATAATTTTATTTTTCTATGGGATCTATTAATGTCTCAAAATAAGGCCACCTAGGACATTATCCTAGGGCTAAAGGGATATTTCTCCATAGGGTGAACATCCATAGGCACAACCCTCGGGACATCTCCTACCCTACAAGAAAAAAAAATAAAATGGAAAACATGGTACCTTATATGATTATCACTATATATATTTATTACTTGGTTATATGACTCAATTAATATCCTTATAATCATAAAAATTAAAATCTTAAATTTTGTGAGACTTTTTCTTTATTATACCAAATCATTTAGTAACATATAGGTTTTCTAGGAGGAACCCAGAATGACATGATTTGTTTAAATTCACTTTTACACCCATTCATTGATCAAAATTTATTCATATAATGTATAGTTATTAAAACTTTTTGGGGTGACTTTTATATTTTTACTCACATCCTATTTAGGCTGATGATTTGTACCAGCAAAAACATCATGCTTTGGGATATGGATCTAGGAAATAACTCAGTAATAAATGATTGATATTTTGTATTTGGATGGAGTATAAAGGAAGAGGTCCAAGCTGGTTCTTACAATTCTAGAGGAGTTTAACTATTGGTAAAATGAATAATTTTTTTATAGAATTTATTTTATTGCATGATTACTCCCTATTTTGTATAGGATCAGATAATCATCATTTTTATACGATACTGGTTGTGTATTTTGAATGTTTTTAATTTGAATAATTAATTTTTGGTACATATCAAACATTTATTCTTCTGTAACATTTTATTATCGAACTAGAGGTTATAATATACCCATGATACCAGCTGCATAACGCACTTCTAGTCTACATCCACTAGTATATGAGGATTCATGCTAGAGACCTTATCACCAACCAATATAGTAACTTTTTATGGATTGAATTGGGTAAGGAAGTGAAAAATGGGTATTTTAGTCTTTATTTTTCATTGTATTACTTTTTTAACATGTTAGAGAAGATATTATTCTCTACTTAGTAAGTAACTAGTGTATAGGAATGGCCAACACAAGCACATTGGAATGATTAAGTTATCCGGGATAGAACTATTGACCATGATGGTTTTATATTACATATGAATATTTTTTCAACTTAAGTGATTGAAGAATTTCTTCAGTTTCTTGATTTATGGTTTTTTATGATTATATTCTCACCTAGTATATGAAGAGATGAGGTTCTTTCATATATATTTTTCAAGAACAATCATTATAATTCTTAACTATATACCATGATTATGTTTTTTCATGATTAAATTATTATATTCAACACTATCTTGATTGGTTTCCTGATATAGTATTCTTTTAGTGTGAGGGAATTTTTTATTCAACTATATGTTTTAAGTAGATTCATGGTAGAATTATTTTTAACCACATTAAAATGAATTAAATAACATTAGTATATTTAATAAAGTTAATTAATTATTCTGAATGAAATTTTTAAACATGAACGCACATCAGTAATTTTTTATTTATTCGTGAAATTACTTATATATTTTATTTAAATAGGAATCAAATTATATTTTATGGAGTGGTTGCCACTATAACCTTGTAATGGTTACCGACATAATAGAATCCCTTAATGCTAGAGCTGATCATTTTAGGGTGATCTTAGAAATATTTGTTTAAATATTTAACCAACTAAAATATAAATTTAATTAGAAGTTTCCTTATTGAAATAAAAATGGTCATTGATGGATTCTAGTAAAATGGTCTACTAATTCCTTCTTATAAGGGACATTACCTTCATAATATGGGAATTATGACACATATTACTAAATCATATTTTACATTATTCAACCCTAGTAGGATATAAAATCATTTTTTTATGATATACCCCTACTGAGGGTGTGTTAAAAAATTTATCATATATTTATTATTATTTGGTGTCACAAAAATTTGATTCTATGTTTTATTTTTATAGAATTTAATCCATGTATTCAGAATGGATACCCAAATAATTGGTCTCATGATGAAATAATTAGACCCTTTTTGGTTGAATTTTTCATTTATGCCTTGGTAACTATCCCCACATGGGTATTTTATAATCAATTTTGATGGTTTTGAAAATTATCAACTAGTTATATATTTCTTTAGGTCAACCATTGGTAGAATACTAGATAAATAATCTCAATTATAATTATGAAATCCTTTTGTATGCTTTTTTTATTTTATAATCATGATGCATTTTGTTATTAAAATATTAGTTAAAACCAAAATAATGTAATATTATATTACTATTGTAAAATGATGAAAATAAGTAATTAAATTATTATTTTTTATTTCATTGAAAATTTCACATAAAATCTTATTTAGATAAAATGTTATGGGGAATTACTATGTTTATCCACATAAACTTAGAGATCCAATGGGCCATTGGAGAGCGATGAATAAGTTTTAATCAGTGAATGATGATCAGATCCGTGATAGACCAACGATGTGAGACAAATTAAATGGATCTCACCAACTATTATGGAATTGTTCCATTTTTAATTAGCGACACATAAAAATCAAGTAAGCATGTTTTTTTACTCGATTATTTTCCTGTTATTTATTTATATGATTAACGCGAATCATTCGACTAACAAATTGATTCAAAAATTGTGTGTATTTTGAGATAGGTTAATCAAGTGATTATTTTTTGATATTTTATTTCTGATTATTTGATTCATAAATTGAAATTATAATAGCAATGGATCAAGGCCAACATGAAAATTGGCCAAGGTATGTTTATCATGTTTATGGTTCAGTATTTATCCCTGTTTTTTTCATTCATCATGAGAAATCTTCATTTTTCCCCTGGGTCAACCTTTATAATAAAATCAATCATTTGAAAACTATTTTAGGGATAAAAAATTCAATATCATAGATCCAAGATCGATGGAACAAGATGGTTGTGAGACAATGGATGTTGTAGAAGACCAGATGTTTCCAGATACCCAATTTCGTGTTGTTCTGCATGAAATGAAGAATGATATTATATGGGATTTTTGGAATTAATTTGTTTGATGAAATGTATTATTCATAGACGTTAAGGCTTGGGTGACATGGATATTTGATTTTATGATGATGAATGAGGTTAGATCGATAGTTTAAGGATTAGAAATGGACGTGGAATCAAAATGTGAGATTCTATAAAATTCTACATTACACGACATGTAACCCAGATCCACGCACCATGTGGGATGATCTCAGCCGTGGTTAAGGATTCCATATGATGATAAGTGCCACACAACACATGACCTTGTCACACAACATATGGTCCACTTTGTCATTCCCATTGTGTATCTTTGAGTGTACACAAACATGGGTTGGAGTACATGAGAATGGGCATGTCATGTACTCCCACATGAGCATGACTCGGCCTGGTGTACACGGGAATACCTATGTAATAATACATGGATTGAGTACATAGTAAGCTACACGACATGTACTTCTACACATAGATGATCAGAAGACATAGGTTGTTAAAATTTGTAGGACCTTTGGATGAAGGGAAAAAACTTGTAACCCTACCAAATGCCGTGAAATCCTTAAAACATGTATTTGATCCCTTTTCCTCTATATCATGGAAAAGTTTTACTAGAATGTGTTACCCTAATACAATCCCTGATAATTAGTATATATTCTCCTCTTACTCACAGGATAGTTCTCCCTTCATCATGACTTGATTGATAGAGTTATCAGAGTCCTTTCGTGCGCCCTGGAGTGAGATATTGTATTCATTTTGGTAACCTAGGTGGGGTTTTGGGTATGATTGCGACAAATAATATAGGGATTTCAATCCTCAAATAGCTGGTTAATCAAAATTGAGTTATTGGTATAACCCATGGCCTTAAAAGTAAAACTAATATGTGTATCGTATCTCTTCATATGTTTAGTCTGTACTTCCTATGGTGAGACCCGACAATAGTTACCTCTTGAAGGGATGACACCAATATTATCATACTCCTTAGTGTTTTCTCTTAGATGAGTTCTATATGGAACCTTCAAGCTAAAATCCTAGTATTCAATTATGGTTGTGAATCGACCATTGTGACTATGTTTCTATATTGAGTATATCAGACTATTCTTGTTGAATGGGTTGTAAACATAAACCTTTTTAGAGATAAATATACTTATTTTGGTGTATTATTTGAGGATTAGGAGTGTCCTATTGGTTGTTGTTATACAAAACCTTACATGATATTTTCTTACACATGTTGTGACATGTGGAAATGTTTTTTTTTTCAAAAATTCCTACATGGATCATGACCAAATAGTACTTTGTGAGGCCAGATAGACCTCGGTGTGTTCCTAATCAATTTTGATAGAAGTCCTTAGTATTATTTTTAACTGTTTATTGATTTCTGACACATTGTGGTTGGATTTTATTTTTCCATGTTTACATTCCCTTACCCCCTATCATACTATAGTTGTTGTATTTATATATATGTATGCATGTTTGTTCAGATTTTTTTACATTTCAGAATTGTATGGGCATGGAGATGTGTGTGTGTACATGTACTTAGGGTGAGGCCTCTCATTCTAGTTATATGCCTACTCAGCACTAGTCTTCTTCCCCTGTCCTATTTGATGTGGTCTTGGAGAGTTGTGACATGGGCCCCATTGGGAAGAGTTATGAAATTATTCTAGTATGTGGTCAATGTGACCCAAACATGAGTATTCCATGATTAATGCATGTTTATGAGGTTGCATAGTTTTAATATTTTTATACAATGAGAATATTTATCTCATATAGTTTATTTAGTATGATATATCATTATATGAAGTATGATTAAGAATAATTAATATATACCAATAGATTACATAATATGAATAAATATTTATTTTCTTCTTAGATCTCTTATTTATAAAGGTTTAATTTGAATTAATTTTTTATAATTCATAGAAATAATAGTTTATTAAATTTAAATTAACAAAACAATACTCATATGATAAAAATAATATTAATTATTTAATCTCATTATTAGAACCTATATTGAATGAATGTTAGGATAAGTTGAATATATTGATCCATGGAGGCATTATTTTAGACATATGCTTGGATGATTATTTTATTTTAATGGAATGGTAAAGTGAAGTAATATGTTTTATAATTTAGAGACATATATAAGAAATAATTGAAATAATTTTAAATAACATTCTCTTTCAACAACTAATTTTTTGTACTGTAGGGATAAATCATGTCATATTATGGAGGTGGTAGTTTTATCAAATTGAAAATTCACAATTTAATTTTTATTAATTAGAAAGGTCTATGTTGTTTAATTATTATACCAAAATTAGAATAACATGTCATAAAACAAGTGATTCTAATGCCATGATTTAAATAAATATTAATGGAAATTGAAGAAGTATATGTGAGAACAAAGAAATAGTAATGAGAAATGAGTGGTAATAGATTTACACCTCACTTATTGGATTATCTTCATTGTGATGGGGATCAAGCCTTTGAGGTATGGTCTTTTAAGAAGAAAAAAACTTCATAATTGTAGATAATAATTTTTAGAAGAGGGTTAATTTTTTTTCTGTAACTATGTGTATTTTTATGTTAGGATAATTGATAAAATTACTTCCCCTTTTATAAGTTAAAAGGGATGGAAAATTTTAAAATACACAACAAAATTTAATAATGGGAAGTTACTCAATGAATGTTGCTCCAAAATTATTAAATAATGAAGATAGGATGATTTAAGGTTTATATATTTCCCAAACTCCAATTTCAACTCTTATTTTAAACACATTAAAATTATATTTGTTTAACTATTTTTTCTTTTATCATGGTGACAATTTTAACACAAGGAAACATATCCATTATGCCAAGAAAATAAAAAGTGCCCTTATTATAGAATTTGGATATATTAATTCGAAAAAAAATTCCACATTATTTGATTCAATTTTCAAAATTCATAAAAATTAATTTTATAAAATCAGATGTTTAATGTTCAAAAATCACTTTATATGAAATTTTTTATTTAAGTTCAGAACTATCAAATATGTGTTTGTCAATTAACTAATTATTATTTCAATTTATAAATTAAATTATAAAATTAGTATTTGTTTTATAAAAAATTGTCTCATGAATTTCCATTTCATACATATATATGATTTTTTTTCTTGAAAATCATTTTATTTATATAATTTGTATTTTTAACTATTCACCCAAAAATAAGTTCTATTAGAAAAATAATAATATTTATCACATGGTATAAATTTTATTTTGAAAAAAAATTATATTATAATTTTATATTTATAGTAAAATAAAATTTTAAAACACAACTTTTTTTTATTCATAATTTCTATAAAATAATGAAAAAATATACAATTAACCAATCATAACTATATTTTATTAGCATAATAATTTAGTAATAATATATTAGTTTTATATTATAAAATATGTATTAAATAAAATTAATTATTCTTAAAATAATAATGAATTTTTTAAATATTTAAAAAATAACCATTATAAATTAATATATATTATTGTTTTTCAAAAAAAAGTTTCAACTGTTCATACATACAAATTTAGTGAACTATTCCTATAACACCCCGACTCCTCTAAGCTAGATCCGCTACATTACTTATGATATTGGCATGGTTAGAAGGAATGAAAATCCCAAAGAAACGACCAGTTTAAAAGTCTTGAAAAAACTAGATACATAGATGTAACTCAAATTACATTGGAACAGGTTAAAAAATACAATACATAAAAAAACTAAAAACTACAACCATAGGAACTTAATAAACAATGACCTCTTCATCACCTATTGATGGAAAAAAATGAAAGGGGTGAGCTCAAACACTCATTAAGGGTTACAAATAGCAGAAGCATGAATACAATAATAAGTGAATCGTAATCAATCTGACATAATCAATATGTAATGGTGAATAAATAAAAAACTCATGCCATTAATGAACTGTGAATGAAACGGTATCCATAAATTTTTTCATAGTGATAACCTCATGGATAGTAAAAACTGATAATGAGTAAAGACAATGCTGATTAATTGGACTTCATGTATCTGGAACATGAAACCATAACAACATTAACATAGTTTAGTTCTATGGTTAGAAACCCATCTGTTTTTTAGAGACAAACTCGAAGGGTTTGTTGCCAAACTGATTTGTCTCATGAGACCTACCGATGCATCGAGGGGATATAGCGGGACCCACCTTTTAATTGTTGTCCAAATAATTCATTATACATTGATTAAATACAAGAGTAATATTACTTTTCAATATCTATATAGAGTAGAGTATACAGATTCATCAATATTTCCATAATTAAAATAACTTTCAAATAAACACCATATTCAAAATGGTATACGGTTTAGAAAACAAACATATCCATGATATGAGATTATGGATATTTAATATAAATATAATTTCAAAACTAAAAGTGATCTCAAATTGGAAGTAGGTACACCACATAAGGATTATGTGGTGCATAATACAAAGTTAGCCACAATAAAAAAGTAGTTGAGACAAAGTCTCTTACAACAATGTAATCGGTGGAATCATATGACAAAAACCTAATAAACCTCAAATGAGTCATTAAATACCATAAATATAAAGATAATAATGTGATTATATATCATATAGATGTACACATATACCACATGAATGAAATAATTAGCGAATAATGGAAGTCTAACAGAAATAAAAGTGAGATGAGAAACCCCTTACAATCATTTCAGCATGGTAACAAGTGTTATTGCGAGGGCTTAATGAGAGGTAAAGGGGTATTCCATTATTTATATGTTACAAGGAAAGTATGGGAGAGGTGCGTAAACATACCCCATAATTAGGAAATTATAATAAAAGACCACAATATAGGGGATATTCTTAAACAAAAGTGAGAGAGAGGATCCATTACCTTACGCTTCAAGGTGTTAATGATTAGTTATTAAAGACCTGAATAAAAAAATTAGGCTTATTAATTAATAATTCCATAACCTCTAATATATGTAAATTATTTATTATAACACTTTTTAATTCATTCAAGGCCTTTTTGATTAGTTATAATGTTCATTTTCATTGTTTGGGCTCATTTGATTACTTTTAATAAAAGATCGGTTCACTTATATTCAAGTTCGGATAAATATGAAAGATGGAAGTTATTGTCCAGAAATGAAGTTATATGAAATTATTGAACTTCTAGAAGATTACATGGTTTTAAATTTAATTTGGTAATTAGTGTGAGTTCAAATTACTATATATATATAACCTTAGTGACAATCGTCTTTGTTAAACGACGGGTTTGATTACAATGAAGATGTTTTGCTTTATAACTCAATACGATTTGTACAAAAAGATTACATAACTAAAAATAGGATATATTAATTATATAATAATATGGTTCAACCATAACACAAATGGTTTCATGACCAGAATAAAATTTTATAATAGAAATTGATAAACTGTTGTCCTTGAATGTGCTAAATTAGCACATCTCAAACGGTGCTTTCATTTATTCAAAAATAAAGGGTGGGGAAAAGATAGAAGATAATGAAATATTCCATTAGCATAAAAACATTCCAGTAAATGTATGTTACTAGATTTATCATACTATTTGGGTGATGAGAGATGAAGAAAAAATAAAAAAGAAAAGAACTTAAAAGAAATGAAGGAATTAGAAAAAGGAGTTTACCTCTTGAGACTTCCTCCTTTGAGAACCTCTTAAAGAGAGTGGTTTTGGTATTTTGAAGAGGCTAGGAGATTTTGGACATGGTGGAGGATCTTGGGAAGCTATTTGGGCAGAATATTGTCAAGGAACAAGGCTTGAGAAGAGTGGAGAGAAGAGGGAGTGAAGAGGGGGTTGTATAGTGGAGGTGAGAGGGGATTTCTCAATATAAAATTCATTAATTTATTATTTTTCCAAAATACAAGGAATAGTGAGTCTTACCTAAACAAGAATTGTAATTTTATCATGTGAATCTGAATAAATTGGTCTTACATCAGCATATCATTATCAATGACTCAATTAATCCTTTATTTAGCATTTATTGTGAATTATCAAATTTTTCTATTCATCAAAAATTCGCGTATTTGAAAAAAATCCCAAAAATTCATCCAAACCATTTTTTGATGTGAATAATCCAAAAATGATGTCCATTTTTCATAAATTATTTTCTAAATTTTATTAAAATTAATATTTAATTAAAATCATTATTTAATCAAAAAATATAAACACTTAAAATTTTCATCTTCATTTTTAAGGTGCCTAAATTCATTTATAAACTCAATGGTATGGATAACATTATAAGAGTCATATTAGTATTCATAAGTGTAAGTTACTATTAATAAGGGTAGGTTAATATTCACCTAAAATTATTTTTCCTTATCAGACTCCAAATAACTTACTGATCACAACCATGTATGTTAGATTTTCAAAATTCAAATCATAGAAGTGACAAAATTAGGTTTACTTGGATAGGTTATGGATATATATTATAAGTAACTATGTTTTGTTCCATAGAGGCTCAGTGATTCATTAAATATAGGCTATAACTAGAATGTATTTAAGAGAAACATACCATGATGTTTTTGGGGTGCTACAATTTCTATAGCCATATAGTATATTTTAAATAGATCTACATACATATATAATGTTTCTTCATTTTTTCAGATTTTCACGTGGAGGAAGTTGTTGACCTCATTAAAACCAATTAATGAAAAAAAATATTGAAATATAGGGTCATTTCACTATCCCCCATAAATAAATTTCATCCAAGAAATTTTAATTATTACTAATGAATGTTCTTTTGGGTATTATTAATGTATTCATCATTCAATATATAACTTTTTTATGACATTGAATTTACTCCCTTAAGTCATATTAAGTTACTTATGTTTTCTCAAGAACCATTATCAAATCATACTATCTTGTACCCAAGTATATATATACCCTAAAAAATATTCTAAATAAAATATCACTCCCAAAAACATTAATATTTATAAGGAAACAACCAAATATTGGAATGTATATTCTTCCAAAAAATTAACTATATCATTAACCCCAGAATATATTAATCACTAGTTTATAAAGTCCCAATCCTATTAAAATATATCATATTCAAAAAAATATAAACACATAAAATAATATAATGGATTAATTTTTTATTAAATAAATATATATTTAAAATGCCATATAAATCAATTTTCTAAAACTCAATCAACCCTTTATTCCCTAAAATTCATGAACACAATAATTCAATGTTTTATTAATACCGCAATCATTTGTTGTTTTATTCTTTTCCCTAAAAGTATAACATTGTCAAAAATCACATTTTAGTTTTATTAATACCATTTAATATATGATTCTATATCACTAAACTAGAAAATGTGATGAACATTCCCTAGATGTTTCACATTATCCTCATAAAATTTATAATATAATAAAAAATCATAAATATATATCACCCAAAAATAAAAATAGCTATAAATATCATGATGTAATTTTTATTAAGATATCAACTTCATTGTATTTTATATGATAATAAAAATAAATTTCATTCATCATAAAAACCATATACTGATATTCTCATCCATTTAACTATTCTTTCTTATTCAGTTATAAGACTTAGTTTTTTTCTAGATACATATCATTTTCAGATTCATTTTTAGGTTCCTATATCAAATTAATATTAGAGAATGAAAATGATATCAATAAATTCATAGTATATTTTTATATGTGTATAAAAGTAGAATCATAATTAGTCATATTTAATGACACATCCTTTTCATCCTTTTATTCTTTAATTTTTACTATTTGATTCTTGGTATTTCCTATAACTCACATGGTTCTACATTGATTACATTAATTTTTTTTCTACCTTACATATTAACATTATCATTTAAGGAAATTATAAATTCAATCCATTATAACGGTTCATAAATATAATGTAATTAGATAAAAAAATACTATAGTTGTGTTTATAAATGTGTGAAGTCTTAGACCCCTCATCATACACTATAGTAATGATCGAGTGAATATTAAACCAACATTTTTAGAAAGATGACCACCATGAACTTCTGTACCACAACTACGCCGACTTTCAAGTGTCTAGAAAGAGGGGTAATTTATTCTTGGACAAAAAAATATCTATATTACAGTACATCAATATGTCTTTATATATACATTAATATTCCTTAGACTTAATCCAAGGGTTTTCATTATTGTTGTCTTATCATAATCCCAAAGTTTTGCAATATTGAATCAACTAAGAATTTTTTTTTTCTATCAATTTCAAATTTATTTGAACATTATATTATCAATATTTTTATGAAATTCATACCACCAATATTATCATAAAATAATGAAATGCTAATATCTAATTTTACATAACCCCTACTATGATACAGAATATTTTAACCTGTGTATGTGACCATCTAATTACATCATATAAAGAATATATTTCACCATAATAAATTAGCAAGTCCCTATAGTTTTAGAGTTTTAAATAATTAGTAAGAAACATTAACTAATACAACCATTTCATTTTTACTGAATATTTTTTTTCTCAATTATATATGAAAGTAATATTTCAATATATTTTTTTCAATGTCTCTAACTAATTATTCACATATATTACTCTTCTTAGTATTTCATAGTTTTATAATTTTCATAACATAAGGAAATGGAATTATAACAAATTATTGAGGGAATATTCTTATCTTGGTTAAACATAATTGACAACTCTCAATGATGTCATGTGATCATAATATAAAAATATTGTTATAATAATGATACATTATAATGTTATTCGCAACAAATCATAGTTGATAAATAATGGAATAACATAAAATGCATCTTTTTATTATTTCTTAACAATGAAAAATACCTTTTTAGAATTTTGTAAAATCCATAATTGTATAAATAATAACATAGTGGATCAAGTATCATAACATTTTTCACATATAGGATTATTATTAACTAACATTTTTTCCTTGGTGGATCAGGCTTCAATTGTTTGTTTCCAATTTTTCATAGATCATCCTAACACGTTTCAAAATTATTTCATAATATTTAATGAATTTAACAATTAATTGAAAAAATATATATGTATAAACTGTAATTTACTAGCTATCTATACACACATTTTTTCTAATAAAACATCTAATCATCACAACATTAAAACCTAGGAGTAAGAATGGATTACAAAAAGCATTCATATAAACATTATTATCATTTTACAGTATAAAGATACCATAGAAATTAAATGGGTTTCATATCCTTTTGAAATGTATTAACATAATTAAATCATTTTTTAACCCATCATTAATAATTTCTTGATGAACCCATGAAAGATAAATATTTACCCAAAGATATTTGAAAACATTATTATGAAATTATATTAAATAAACATAACAAAGCTTCTATTTTTACACTATATAATCATTGGGTATATGGTTAATACTATATTTCCCCAATCAATAATTGAAAAGATGTTTGGTTTACAATATTATTTCAAACGAATAGAGATCATGGTAATGAAAAAATAGGAACTGTATGAATTTTTTTTACTATTAACTATAGATTATTAGGAAAGATGATGGAAGTGATTGATCATATCATTGATTAAAAAGAACACACATAATACACATTGATAATGAAGGTGTTTTTTTTCATAATTACACAAATATAGTATAATAAATGAATTTTTGAATTATTTTTCCATCGATATAAATCATCATTTAAATGGAGTGAATTTAATAGTATCACACAATAATGTATCAAGAGAAAAATGGATTAATAAGATGAGGCCAATCCTTAAAATATATATATAAATATTAGTTAATAAATCATATAACATAAATCCCATGAGTTCAAATACTTTTGAATATAAAATTTATAATAGAGGTGAAGATATAAAATATATTTTAAAAAATATTGACTAAAAAACAAAATTTCATGTAACTATGATAACTAACTTTTGAAAATGTGAGTTTAATAATTTGATAAAAAATTTTTTTTATGAAAAATACCCAACTATTCAGGATTTTAAGTGGACTAATTGTATCTAATAGAAATGTGTATCATAAGAAAAAACATTTCATTATAGAAGGAAATATTTTAATATAGTGAAATTATATTTTTTTAAAACCCACACTATAAAATAGTAATAAAACCATATTTTTATAAAACCATAATTCACCAAATATTGTTAATATAATAAAATATAATAAAATATTATTGTAGAATAAACCAATAATGTATATACATGGATCGTGATAAAACATTATAACTCCAAAAAGGATATTTGAGTTATCAATTTCCCTTACGGGAAACGTACTACTAGAATCGTGAAATATTCAGAAAAAAGATAATGTCGACAAAATATAAACATTGAGATAATAAAAAATTATATAATTAATATTGAATAATTTACTTTATATATATATATATGAAATTAATACAGTAGAATTATTATATATCAAAAAATTTAAATTGACCCACCAAAATCTATTAAGGGTAGTGTAAAAATCTAGTTAAAATAGATTTTAGGAAAATAATTTATTATCTTTGTATATCTCAATAATTACATGTAAATAAACTATATATAATACAAGGTATAGTAAATTATCAAAACAACATTGAACGTAAACATGGTGGAAAACATTTAACATGTATCAAAGAATTAGATTTGAGACAAAGAAATCCCTTACAAATTTTATATCATTTGAATAGAAGTACATGTAAATGAATAATAGATATATCTCTACAAAATCCATTAATTTAATGAATATTTATAAATTAAATAATTACTAGAAATTAAAAAAATAAAAGAAATTATGTTGTGCAACATTGACAATATCTTGTTAATTTAAAACTCAAATAATTAAACCCTTACCGGTTTTTCTCACCGTAGTGAATATACATTAACCTTCCAATATCACAAACATAATTAACAAAATAAATTAATTTAGGACCTTAATCTTACCCATTTTCACTTTTACTCTTCATATATAATCATTGAAAATATTAATTCTAGTTACTTCTTTATTAATTTTCCCAAAATGGGTATTTATAGTATCACCATTTTGAATATTTTCATAATAGTGGAATATTTATTCATTATACATAAAAAATATTTCATTACCAGGTCATTAATGTAAATTTAATTTATGAATTATTATATTTTAATTTGAAAAATTCATTTCTTTAGTGTTTGCATTGTAATCAATGTTGTTGAAACCTAAATGAGGTATGTTTTGGTGATTCTTAAGGAATGAATGATATTTTATTGATTAAAATGGTTAATAATGATTTTACCATTAAAACTCAATAAATAATCCTTTACATATTAATATTATAATATTCATGAAATTATGTCACCATATTCTTACATTATATAAATTCATATCATTGGTTATGTTAGTGGTTAAATCAGCCCAAACATGAACATGCCATGATTAATGGATGATTATGTGGGGGGTTTTATAACCATATAAAAAAGTGATGTTTAAATATAATATTTACAGTTTTTACTTTTAAATAATGTATTTTTAAATATTAATATTATTAATTAAGAGATTGTTAAACATTACATAACATTAATAAATGGATTTTCATTATAGATTGATTGTTTGAGATGCTAAATTTTAAAATTGAAGTTTTACATTCATGTCGTTAATTGGTTATTCAATTTATATTACTAAAACCATATACATGTCATTATATTAAAATTTAACCATTAACCCAGTATTAATATCATCCTTTAAAGGTGGTAATTAAGAGTGTAATGCATATATCTCTATAGGCGGCTGTCCGCATGTACACTGGGTAGGTGATTTCATTTTCATGGAATGTGAGAGGTGAATAATGTGTTTTTATCATTTTTAGAATCCTAAATAAGTCTAAAATATCATAATTATACCTTTATTAAACTTTTTATCTGTACATTTTAGGATTTTTTTGAAAATAAATATGTAAATTCATGGAGGAGGTAGTCTGCACATATGCATCATTACAAATTTCATTTCTCATAAATAAAAAAGTGGAGGGAGGTGAATATGTTTAAAATCATTATAATAACATATAAATATAATATTGATAACTAATTTCATTCTAATATGGTTTAATGTAATTTTTTTAAGAATAAGTGAACATATATAAATAGAAATTAGAGTGAAGCAATTAGACTTTTTAATGTCACTATTTGGATTATCAGCATTGTGAAGGGGGTTTTGCCCTTCATGGATATTCATTTCTGAATAAAAAATCATTTTGAGTTTTTATAATAGTTTAAAAAATATGTTTGGGTGGTGTATGGGAAAAATAAAGCGTTTGTGTTGTGAGGGGAGGTGAAGAAATATGTACCACATTTATTTGTGAAAATGGAAAAAATGTTTGTAAATATTTAAAACATTTCCATAATATGAAGCAACCATATTGGAATGTGGATAAAATATTTACAAAAGATTAATATTTTAATATATGTGGTTGAGATAATCCTCTACCACCAATTCCACAACATGTTTTGAACATGTCTTCACCTCATTACCATTAGTTTCGTATACTTTAACCATTTATGCTATTATAGAGGAAACTGGTTTTAAGCTAATGAAATGTATCCTTTATTCCAAAAAAGAATATGAAATGTATTAAATAATTCGAAAATAATGATTCAAAATTTTATTTCCATTTTATTTTTTTGAATTTATAGTGCGAATAATAGTGAACTTTAAAATAGTAGATTTATAATTTATTAAAACCAATTTTTTTCATAATTCTAACATAGATTATAAAATGTAAATTCTCAGTTTATAAATTAAAACCATCATTTTTAAAATTAAAAATACAATAATAAAAAATATATTTTTTCTTATAAAATGTTTTCATGAATTTATTGTTCAAACTTATATACAAATAATTTAATAAAATTAATGTTGTTCGAAAAAAATGGTAGTTTTAACTATTTACTTGAACATTCAATCTAATTACAAAAATCACAAAAAAATGTCATAAGGTAAAATTTAGATAAGAAATACATAAATTAATTTTAATTTTCCAATTTATCATTAAAAATATATAAATTTAACATTTAAATAAAAAATTTCAAATAAAAGTTTTTATACAAAATTATCTTTTTAAATTTCTAATTATTCTTATTATTTTATTCAATTAAACCATAATAGTTGTATAATTGATCAAAAAATAAATTATTTTATTAAAATAATCACCTAACAAAGCTATATTTTTAATTTATAAAATTTTAATCACATAAAAAACAATGATTTATATCAAAAATAAAAAGTATAGTTAATTTTCATAAAATAATCATTATTTATAAAAATTGTTTTGTATTTCAAAATTCATTAACAACTTATACATACTAATTATATTGTATTTTAGGTAGAATTATATACATATATCACTGTTTCATTGCAGTTTGGTGTTGCATGTGTAGCATGAAATGAAATTTATTTTCCCTAATTAGGGGGAGAAAATTAAAATCATTCGCCAATAAATTCAATGTGTTCAATTAAAGAGTGAATAATAAATTCACCAACTACAAAAATTAATATCTAAAAACTTCTCAATATATTCTCTTATTTAGTTCCATTTGTCAACCTAAATTATCAACCTTAATATATTTATTTTTTCATTATAAATAAACATGATGTTATAAGAAATGATTAATATTTAAAAGAAACATTCCATACAGATTTCGAGAAATTACATATCAAAATAAAAGATATATTCTAGAATCAATCTCATATATTGTATAACATAAAGGGTTAACAATAAATTCTCTTTTTAATGGTACATATCTTCAAAAATTTAACCTATTGATACAAATTTTTTATATCACTTACAAGATCCAAACTTAAACTAAGATATAAAACAATAAAAAATAATCAATATTCTACCTCCATATATTCATGAAACTACTTTATATCCAAAAAAGAGATAAAAACAAAATATATATGGTAATAACCTATATTTAATCCAACATAATTCAATCATTTTAGATCCATTTTAAAGAAGCTTGTTATGGTTCCCTGATGTATTTCAATGTGGTAGAAATCATGTAGAATAATTTATTCTTTTCCTTCTTTTCAATTTAATAGTGTTGAATTTTAGAAATCATTGCACATGGAACTATTTTTCTATAAAAAAATTCTTTAGAATCCATTTTTATAAATGAAATATTATAATTCAATTCTTTGAAATATTTATAACCGGATTTCACCACCAACATAGCTCATCATGAACACTTAGGACTGTAATTGTTTACATCCTATTATGAAACATGAATTATTCCCCATGTATAGTTTCCTCATTCCTTTTACCGCTTTAATTTTCTTTTCTTTTTGTATTTTTCTTATCATTTCAAATTTATCTAGAAAAAGGATCATAAATTCTATATAAACATAGTCATAATTTATAAATATTCCACCTAGAATCTAATGAATCTCTATGCAAAAAGCAAAATATTCAAATGAGATTTAAATTATTCTTCATTTATGTTTTACACCAAAGGATTCATTTTATTTCATTAAAATTTATTTATATTGTATATAGATTTAACATGCCAGTATTACTACTGATTTCCATCAGCTATTTTTAATTATTAGTGATGTGTCATCTATAATGAAAATAGAACTAAATTGCACTTATTTTAAATAGATAGTACTTATTATGAATCTTGGATTAAAATTTCTCAATATATTACTTTTTATTATGATATAAGGGAAACTCATAATATTTCTTCACTTTTTTTTCATCCCCAATTTTAGTATCTAATTATCAAAATAATCCATAGAATGCTTGATTGTTTTTAACCATAATAATTTATCACAATGACCACTCTCATTCTACATTGAAAATAAATATACCATGTACTAAAATATACTTAAGATAATCATATTTGTTTCTGATTGATAAAATATTTCATTGAATTATACGAGTTCAAAAATTATACCATTAAACTATATTACCTTTCCCCAAAGCATTAATATAACCATAATGACCAATAAATATTTCTCAATTTTATATAGACACAATCTATCCATCATTAAAATCAAACATTATATCTATTAAAACGTCACCATTTTCACATTTATAGGGGGAATTATTTTATACTTGTTTCCATAAACCATTTATGTCATTATGGATTCCCAATTTTTTTTATTAACTTGAATTAATATAAATTTTAATTTATGATCTACAATTTTAATGAAAACATAATTATAGGAAAAAATTTATTCGATAAAAAAATAATTTTCTATTTTAGAATGAAATATATTTATCTTAATATTTTCAAAGGCTATATATTCATCATGATAGAGGTATTTTAGCAGTAAGATCCTCCTTGGATATGTGTGTTGAAATAGCTATTCTATAATAATTTTTAATGACTCATCCTGTGTTATTTTTAAAATTTATAATTTTTCATGGATATAAAGACACTTAAAATTATGATAGTTACTATGGTGTTTTATAAAATCCACCATTTTTTCATATTTTAAGTGTATTATCCTAATAAAAATTACATGAATGGTTCTTATTTCATACACTAAACATTAAATATACGTGTTCTTATTTAAATGGATTTACATTTGTGGATTCATAATATCAATGATATTTCTTTTTTTATCTAATTCATGGGATTTGTATTTATCATGAGTTTATTTATAAAATTAATTCTCAATTTTGGAGATATTTTTTTATACAAAATATTTCATATTATTATAGACACTAAATTTTTGGGGTATTCTGTCCACAGTAATTATTTTTATTCTAAGGACTTTTCCTTCAACATTGGGTTTTTTCTGAGAATTTTTAATCACCTCTGTCAGATCATTAAAATACTAAAACATAAAATCTCATAGATCTTTTAAAATATATTATTATATTTCCTAAAATTATTCACATGAATCATCATATTTTTCATCATATGAATAAAAATAGATATGGTTTTTCCCAATAGTAATGGTTTTGTTAAAATAAAAATAAAAATATTAAATTTTAGTTACTTTATCATTAGTAAAAATATAAAAAATATTTCAGAAAAAATTATTTTCTATCTTATGACTAGTGTATTTATAAATCAATTTTTTTACATCAATTAAAGGTTTTATATATTAATATAGAAAAATAATTTCCCCTATATTTCTTCTAGGTATTTCTTCGTTATTTTACTCATTTATGTTTTATTTATATTCTGTATATTCTTGTATGAAAATGGTTTAGGTTGGAAATTAATATATTTTATCAATGTTTATAATTAACAATTAATTATATAGTGGGTACTAAAAAATATCAAACTTATCAAATATTGAATTGTTGATAATCAAAATATGTGTGTAACTATGTCTATGATTCTATATGTTGTTCCACTATGATTGGTGTAACCTCAATAAAATGAGTATAGTGATTTATTTTGGGTGAACTTTTACGAATTAAAAATTCTTCCCTTCATTACTTCTACACCAATTAGTGTTAATGGATATATCACTCATTAACTCGACCTTTTAAATTAGGCATGTTATATTAAATAAGTAACCATATAATAACAGAACACATACAACTATTAATGATTTATTCCCCTAGTTTTCTTGCCAATGTCTCTTGTGTATAGTGGTTGACATACTATTCACATGAATGTTCAATTTTATTATAATTATAATTAACATGAATATTTATATCCTAATAAAAATATATCTAAGAAAAATTAGGTTATATATACCATGAAAACTGATAATAAAATCACAAACATAAAATTTTCAATCTCTGTAACCTACCTGATCATCCTCTCTAATTAAAATATTCATTTAGGACTAAACTAATTTATGATTCTAATGGTAAATAATGTATATATTATAATAATATAATATTATATCCATCCTCAAGATGTAGTATTCATAAGGGACACCTCTTCTATACAGAAATCCCCAAGCTATTATTTCAATCTTCATCTATCATTATGAAATATAGAAATCATATATTGTTATTCTAACTACTTATTATTCCTTGAGATACACTAGAGTGGAAACATTAGTCTTTATTTATATTTAACTCCTTCATTAATTCATAATTTCTTCTAATAAAATAAATGTTGTTTATAATTTTCTTTAAAACTAATAATATTCAATATTTGGACACATTTGGTTATCTTTTGTCTTTCCTTTGTCATGTTATCGTATTCTTAAATTCATATAGTCATATATCGTTATTATATAGAATTTTGAATATATAAATCTATATAGAATAAATTCATGATATCCTCATTCAATTATCTATAATACAGAGTCTTCATACAAATTGGTAATGTAATATTTCATGAATATAAATTATATAGGTTATTTTTTTCAATATTCCTTTATTTTCTAATTTTTAATTTGAATTTAAATAAACAAACTTAACTATAGAATAATATTTAATTCCACTAAAAATTTAAAACATAATCTTTATATAAATCATAGCATTTTTTCCTTCTAATATTCATTAATTACTACAATATCTTATATATCTTATTTGATTTAAAAAAAACTAACTTATTTGTTTGTCCTCATTTTCATGAACACTTACCTTGATATTTTTAATGTAATATGTTGAGTCCATTAAACTATAACACTACAATGTGTCTTATTCTGTTATGAAATTAAAAACTCATTCATCTCATTTAATTATATAGTTATTTTTCATTAATTGTTATTATTGTGTGGACCAATCATGTAAAATTATATTAATCAAAAACTATAATGTGGAAAATTTTCTACATCATGTATACACTCATTATTTTTTAATGGATCAAAGTTATCACTTCATTGAGGAGTGAAATTGTTCTCCCAAAACTAGAAATTATATCTTCAAAACATATCAATTACCATTATTCAATATTAATGATATCTAATCACTGAATCTTTGTGTAGAATTGTATTTTTTATTATCCTTCTAAATTCTTTTTTTTGAAATCTCTTATGAGATACATTTTAATGTTTTGTAGTCTTATTCTTATTTTAATGTACAATTTTATGATTTTTATCAAGTAAACATATATTTATTTCTATAATCATTTAATCGTACATAATTATTAATATCCATGGATTAATCTACCTTATACTCAGAATGTACATACCAATTTTTTTACCTTTCTTCAATTGTGTCGTTTATGTATGCTAAATTTTCAAATTGTGACCCCTATGATGTTAATATATGGATTTAATTAAATAATTAAATGTGTCTGATAGCATTCACCACATGTTACACTGATCTTAAATGAAACCAAGACATACTCTGATAAATATATAAATATTATGTATGATCATTAAATCCATGAAATTCAATTATCATGAACTAAATAGAGTAACCACATAATAAAATATATAAAATAAAATAAATCCCACTTAAAATAAATTCAATTAATTTAGCTAACTTGAATAATAAGATAATTTAATATTTATATTGTTTTTTAAACCCCTTTTGTGTGATATGAGTTTATATTTCATGAAATTTGTGTTTAATAAAGATAAATATTTTTTGATGTCAATAGTTTTTTTTACACCAATTGATTAGTTATATGAATCAAAATTAATAACAATTAACATTTGAATCCCTTAAAAACAATTATTCTTTATATATTAGGATTTTCATTAAGATAATGAATTTAAAATTCTGAAATTTTCAGTCTTACATTAGGAAAATAATTTTTTCTTTAAAATAAACATAGTTACATATAATGATTTTTTTGATTGTTTTTAAATAATTACTTTTTAGGTGAATGGTGAAATATATATATTTTACTAAAATCTACACTTTTATGAAAATATCAAAAAAAAATATATGAATTTGATGTTTTTAAATTTTTTAGTAAATAAATTATAATTATATGTAAAATAAACTATTTTGAAATATTAGGTTTTTTATAAGACAATTTATATCATTTTTTAAAAATAAGTAAAATTTATCATTTAAATGGGTTTCATTGCCATATATAAAATACTTTGTTTAAAAAGTTATAGAAATTATATCAATCAAAATGGATTTAAAATTTTAGATTAACAAGGTCATATTATATAATCGATTTAATCTAATTTTTTTCATAAAAGTATATATATATGGATTAAAGGTAATGACTATGATAATGCAGATGTACTAATTTTCAATGAAACATTCATTTATATTTATGTAGAATGTACCTAATAAATTAAATTAAAGTATTTTAAATAATTATTTATTAATATTTTTAAATATACATATATAAAAAATTTAACAGTCATTTTAATAGAAATCAATACTTAAAATAATTAAGGAAAGTCAATATAATAGACAAAATTTTCTTTCAAAAATATTTCCTGCATACAATACATGTTTTAATTTACAATTTTTTTAATGTTTATATATAAAATATTATTAATAATTGATTTAATTTATGTTATTCAATTCCAAATTTGGTAATAGATATTAAAATATTATATTAATATAATATAATATTACATATTTAATTAACAGTTATCATAGTGAATTTTAACTTAGGTAAAATGATAAAAATTAAATATAATGCCAAAGATCACTAAAATATGAATCCAAAGTGATTTTATGTAAGTATTATATTTCATATATTGTAAAAACCTCATTATTATTTCATATTAGGTGACATTTATCATTTAATAGTGTCACCACATCATTGAAATGTAATGGGTTTGTACAAAATATCCCTTACCTTCATATACAAAAAGATAACACTTCCACCCATGCAAGTTTAAATTAAAATTATAATTCCTCCTAAAAAATATTCCATTATACTCTCCCTATATTCTTATCCCACAAAAATAATTCTCTATCCAAACTATTATAGTCCATGCTCTCTAATTATTAGAAGTGTTCCACAGAAAGATAATGTCTACAATGTGGGTATTATCATCTACCTAGATATTATTCATAATCAAAATAATTGTAATTTTTTATAAAAATAATAATATAATTACATTAGTATCATATAAATACACTATTTTTAATATATTGTGGCTAAAATCAGAATCTATTCACCGTTCTAATTAATTAAATAAAAACTAAAGAATCATTTGTGTGTACATGCAAACTACTACCTCCAAGAAATGACGCTTTCTATTTTTCATCAACTCTTTCGTGGAAGCCCATAAGTAATGTATTATTTAATAAAAAAAATTATATTATATTTATATGATTCATAAATAAAAAATTATATTATACCATCGTTTTATCCATTCATTGATAAATGGGATCGTTAATTATATCTACATATTAACTACCATCTCTATAAGTGATAAATATAATTTTCCATCACCACTAAACATGGATAATTATAAGAATGATTTAAATAACTATGTAAGATATATATATATGTATATTAAAGGATTATATTTCATTAAAATATATATTTCAATTTTATAACAACAAGTTTGTATACATTCAATCATTATAACACTCTTGCTTTGGTTAGTTTTTATGCCTACATAAAAATTGTGGTAATGATCAGGTAATAAATAATTAATAATGTAATATATTAGTAAGAAAATAAAATAATATTTTATGAAATATATTTTAATGATTCTAGAATGGTAATATTCATATCTAGACTTTTTATTAATATATCATCTTTATTTATTACAAACATTTGAAACAAGATTGTCACTGATTTATTCATCATGAGTGAAAATTTAAAAGCACGTTGAATGATTAGAGAATATTATAAAATATTTTGAAATATAAATAATCTATAAATTATTAACAAGTAACTACATAGTTTTAATCAATCACATCATATATATGTTTTTATAAAATAATCTATTGAATGTTCTAACACTCGATCATGAAATTAAACTATAATAATTTAATGTATATGAAATTAAAGGATGTAAAATAATGATAAAAGAGTAATATATATATATATTATGATATAAGTGATTAATATAGTTATATTAATTAGTTAGGTGGTCAGATCATGGTTGAGAATTTGGGATAACATGGTAAGGGATTTCAACTCAAATTCGACTCTTGGAGACAAGTTTTTTATTTATCACATTATTTCATTTTTTGGTATATATAGTGCCAATTTATCATATAATGTGGCATCCTAACCTCAGTTATACTATGTTTTTTTCCCCAAGACAAGTTGGTCACATAGCCACAAGCACACCTCCCCATATGCCAGAGGCTGCCGACTAGAAGTGACAGCCTAGGGTGCGTCTATGCAGACACTATACCCTTTATAACCATAGTGTATAACATAATATAAGTAATATAATAGTATGTAGTCTAGGTATAATATGAATAGATAGAACATAGAATTATTGACTCTGTAAAAACTTGACCAGTATCCACTGTAGAGAAATCATGCAGGAATAAAAAATAATAGAAGCAACTTATAATTATACTCAAAAGATGATGATAATGTATGTCATGTGTCTAAAAATGAAAAATAGGTATACACAGAATTAGGGAAAAAATGCTATAAAAAAATAAGTAAAAATAATCAAAAAACTATCCCAGTATCCTGTGCTATAGCTTGGTTATCTACTACCAAGATCATCAAAGTTATATAATGTCATATCAGATGTCCAGATAAAGATGCTTCACTTTTTCAACATTAGTAACACCCCATAAACTCTTATATAAATTTTTATCATAGAAATTCCAAAAATAAATCTTAAACCAAATAAACTCTTTGTTTACTAATGAAATACAATAAACATGGTAAAAGAAACATCTCATCATACTTAGAATCTGGTAATATTATACCTATAACTATCATCATCAGCAAACAAGGAAAAATTATAAAAATAATGAAAACTAAGACATCATAGCCCATTCCTTTGGGATCTTCCATGTGTAGAAATGAAATAAAGAGAATAAGAGTTGCAGTGCAGAGGAATGTAAACATAGGGATCATATTTGTAGGCAAAGGAATCAGAAAATTTGATGATTTTGGTTAAAATAAAATGTTTGTTATGATATTGTATCTATACATAAAATGACAGTTGCATATTGTCATTAGTTGTACATCTAAAAATATAATGATAATAAAAGAAACTAAAACTAACTGTTACACTTATATATATATACATATATAAATATATTTATTTATTTCATGTGTTTGTCTATTTATGTAGTGTTTAATTAACATCAAACATGAGTTTATTTAAGTACATCAACATATTAACAAGTTTTTTAATAACAAAGATTTTTTTAAAAAATTTAATGATTTAAGTTGATACTTGCTCCATAAAAATAATTATTTTTCAAAATTATGTTTTTTAAATACAATAGAGTTTAATAAAATGTAATTATAAAATCATTATAAACAATTCGGAATACATAAATGTTTATATAAAACATAATTTATCAATAAATTGCTACTAATTTTACAAATATATATATTTATATTAAACTACTTAATTAAAAAAAAGACAATATATGACATATATATTGGTGAAAATTAAATATATTGATAAAATACATTGGAAGAAATGTATAATCACATAATATATAAATGAATATTATTATTGGGAAAAATTATAATAATAAGTCATGTGTTTAATTTTAAAGGGAAAAATATTAGTTTATGAATAAGTATACATATATATGTGTAGAGAATGATATATATATATATGTGTGTGTGTGTCTGCGTATTAGAAACAATAAGAAAAAACAATAAGATTATAGAAAAATAATAATGATATTATGGAATCCATTTGGAGGGAATTGACCCCGACGCAACCCTCCCATCTTCATCTTCCCCCCTATGCTAGCAATGAGTCAATCTGCAACTCCCAGAAGAATTCCAAAACTATGAAACCACAGTATCAATGGTAGGGGATTTTTTTAAATACGTTTTTTTAAAAAAAATTAAAAAACCACTTAGGTTAATTTTTTTAAAAAAATACGCTACAAAGAAGGCATCACCGATTCTGACTTCGTGTTGAAGTGAAAAAGCAACATCGAAGATGCCACCGTTCAGGTTAAGTGGAAATACGGAAACCCTATTACCGCTTTTCTACTAAAACCAATAAAAAATATATTTTTTCAAAAAAATTCATTTTTATTTTTATTTGTCTTGTTTTTTTTGTTTATATATATATATATATAACAAAAAAAAAACAAAACAATTAACATAAAATATTTAGCAGAATTTATCCGCCATTTAAAATCCAGCAGTACTGTCATTACAGTAGTATGGATTCTGACAGAAGCTCCCACTTAGGGCACCCTTTTATAAGAGAGCTTATTCTAGAAATCATTCTGCATTTTCGATGTGGGATTTTGGTTCTCTATTTCCTGCACATAACAATCTGCATTTCCGATGTGAGATTCTATTTCAAGTACGTGAATTTGAAAGACTCTAAAATAGAAACTATAAGACCAATATAAATGAAACATAAAACAAATATTAATAATATTAAAAATATGTAAAATAAAAATAATTTCATAAAAAAGTACGATAAAAAATACTTTATAAGATTTCAAAACCACACACTTGAAACTTAAAAAATTTCAAGTACGTGACATTAGGAGCCTATAAAATATAAACTACAAGACCAATATAAATTAAACATAATACATGGATTAAAAATATAACAAATTTCTAAAAATAAAAATAATTTCATAAATAATATTGATGGAAAATAATTTTAAGTTTTCAAAAAGACTTACATGAAACTTAAAAATGTTTCAAGCACATGACTTTGAAAGCCTATAAAACATAAACTATAATACCGATATAAATGAAACATAAAAAATGGATTAAAAATATAATAAATAGTTGAAAATAATAAGAATATCGTAAAAAATGTTCAAGAAAACTAATTTATAAGATTTCAAAACCACTTACTTGAAAGTTACAAATGATTCAAGTATGTGGCGTTGAAATACTATAAAATATAAACTATAAGACCAATATAATTTAAAGTTAAAACATAAATTTAACATATAATAAATTATTAAATTATTAAATTAATATTATTAAAAATTAATTATATAATAATTAATTAGTTAATTACTAATTATTAAAAATTAATTATCTAATAATTATCTAATTAATTAGTAATATAATTATTCAGCTTAAAATAGTTAATTAGTTAATTAATATAATTCTAAATTATATTTATTTATTATACTTAATAATTAATAATTATTAAAAATTATTATATTATAATTAATTAGTTAATTGGTAATTTAATTATTAATTATATAATAGTTAATTAGTTAATTAGTAATATAATTATAAATTATCATTATTCATTTTAATTATTCATTTTAATTATTCATTATAATTACTTATTATTAATTATTAATTATTAATTATTAATATAATTACTTATTATATAACTATTGCTTGTATAATAATAAGTTACTTAATTAGTAATTATTAATAATTAATTATATAATAATTAATTAGTAAAATTGTAATATAATTAGTTAATTGGTTATATAATTATTAGCTATTTAATAATTAATTAGTTACTTAGTAATATAATTATTAATTATATATTAATTAATTTGTTAATTAGTAATATAATTATTAATTATATAATTTTTAATTAGTTAATTAGTTAATTATTAATTTTTTAATATTATGTTCGTATGGTTATATAAATAAAAATAAATAAAACTTAGTGTTTGAACATAATTTATCTTTTATTCAAATACGTGACTTTTTTGACCTATATAATATAAAATATAAGACCGATATGAATGTAATTTTAGACATTGCTTAAATATATAACTAGTAGTCCAAAATAAAAATAATTTCTTAAAAAATCATGGTGAAATTTATTTATAACCTATCATATCCACCTACGTAAAACTTCAAAATGTTTCAAGTATGTGACTTTGCTAGTCTATAAAATATAAACTATAAGACTGATATGAATGAAATTTTAAACATTGCATAAACATATGACTAGTAGTCCAAAATAAAAAAAATTTCTTAAAAAGTATTGGTGAAAAATTATTTATAACCTATCAAATCTACCTACTTGAAAATTAAAAATGTTTCAAGTACGTGACTTTGCCGGCCTATATAATATAATCTATAAGACTGATATGAATTAAATTTAAAACATTGCTTAAATTGGAACTCAATTCACCCCCTCTTGAGATTCCTCTCTGAAAAACAAGTAATAATAGTATTTTGAATTTAGTAGACATAAAACATGTAAACATTAGTGTACAATCAATGCCAATGTCTATGGTGAAGAGATTCCGTCCCACATGGTGGTCTGTGAATAGGACGTCCGTGTCGAGTGCACAGTGGATTCTGATGACCTAGAGAAGGCTGATCCTCAGGCACTGGAACATCGACTGTCGCATCCTCCATCTGTGTTCCAGTGGGAGGAGCTGTCAACTGCCTCTCGTACGGCCATCCGGATCCTTCTCCCACTAGGGTGGAAGATGGACTTGCCTCCATCGCAGTGGGGAACAAAGTCTACGACGGAGCTATACCCCAAGACGACGATGGCTCTAGAATCCAAGACTGTGAAGGATCTAGAACCCAATATGAAGAGAACTACATATATCATGCCAGGAAAGATGGATCCCATTCCACCTAAGACACATCCAAAATCAACTGATTCTGGACTACTAGAGGGTCAACCTCTTCCAGTGTAACAGGTGAGGCCTCACGTGTGGCATGACGCTGTCTACATCGTCATGGTCATGGATCCTCAACATCAGCAGTAACTGTAGGATGTGCCTCTAGGGAAGGAACCTCCTCTCTCTGAGCCAGATTTGTGAATATTCTCCCGGAAAGCACGTGAAAAGATTCCCTCACCTCCAGTGTTGTAGCATGGACGACTGCCCGGCTAAAGACCCCCTCCTCCTCTTCATCACTCATGTGAACAAGCTACTCTGTGAGACTTCCCTGTAAATAGATTCAAATGTAATTATAAAATAATTCAATAAACAAACTAATGGAAATTTATTGACTTTCTATCCTCTACATCTCTAAGCCGTCTTGTGTAAGATACAATTTAGAATTCAGTATATTCCACGTCGTATAGTCAACCTACTCTGAAAGAGAGAATTGATTCATAGGATCACCCTGAATACGTAACTCTGCATGTCTATGCCATCAGTCAATAAAACTAGCATGTACTAGGGACCATTCATCATCCTGCCTCCCTGTCAGCTTCATCCCATGAAGCCGGTATGTCTGTCTCGATGGTAATGGAATCGGCTGAGTACGGAAAAACTAGCGCATGACCTTGTCAAGCTGCTTCCACTCAATAATATTGAATTGAATGAGGGGTACTACAATAATAAAATCCTCAAGCCCAAAAGTGCAGTATGCTGGAAACTAGTCCATAATACTCCAGAATGGAAGCCATGAAATCTGAAATGAAAAGTGATTTTGTCAAAAAAACACATAAATAAAAACCAAAATTGATGTTATTATTAAATATGTCAGATAACGAGTATATACATACCTAATCAAATAAGAGACAATCCAACTATAGCTGATATACTCCCAAATGTTGTCTCAGAACCACGTCAAAATTGTGTCGCTGACACCACATGTAAAATACATCAATGACTGTGACAAATAATGAAAAATTATTGGCAATAACTCATAGTAGAATCATAAACCAATAGAAATGACTTATCATACCAGCGTCTATGAAGAGAATCATGAAGCACCTGCATCTCAACCGGCGGACCAACAAGGTCAGGGCGGAATGCTGGGCTGCACTCTCATGCTCACATCTGAATAAGGATGATCCATCATCCGAGACCTATACGGTCCCTGTGGGATAGCCGGTATAATGATCTGTACATGTATGCCAAGTAGGATGATCCCCATTTGTACGTCCCAGCCTGATCAAAGTCCTCTAATAGGGGTAGATACATCATATGTATGTGCATCCCCGAGTGATCAGTACACATGGTCCCACCAATGAGTCGTAAGATATATGCACGGGCGTAACGCATGATGGTCTGCTCATCGTCATCATCCTATAAATGTGGAATCTGCGACTACAACCAAGGCATATATATGAAAGATCCATATATAGCCCTACAGTCGGACAAAATATCAATTCCTAACAAGTGCTGAGCAAGGTCTGGCGAAGCCGCATGATTGAGTCCAATAACATGTCACCCCTGGATAGGCAGACCGAGAAGCACTGCGACATCCTCGAGGGTGATGGTCATCTCTCAATTAGGCAAGTGGAATGTGTGTGTCTCTGGTCTCCATATCTCAATGAGGCCAGCAAGTAGGTGACTGTATACAAATGTAAAATCTAATACGAAAATGATATAGAATCCAGCACGACACAAGTAAGGTCTAATGGAATATGGAGGCTCTTTGTGATGAAAATGGTGCGCTCAACACACCTTCACCAATAGATATGGATGACCCTCTAACCTGACCTATGAAATATGGGTAGGCTGCTGAGTGAGTAGTATGGTATCATCCATCTGCATATAAACAAATGAAATGAGTCATAAGTGTAAAATGTAAATATAACGTTATGTATTAGATTAAGATAAACCATGTCAATTAGTAATGATGTTTTTGAAATTTATATAATTGTATATATTCAATAACTTATTCTAATCATTACGATACTATAATTTTGTTATATAATAGTTTACTAAAATATCCTACATGTTTAGGTTGGGGTTTAGGTTTGAGGGTTTAGGGTTATAAATATTAATAGGAAGCATGTTTATGGATTCATAACATTAACTTTACAATATTGGATAACTGTTCCTCTTTCAGATTTATGAAATAAATTCTTTTATCCCAGATTTAATGTTATTTCTTGAATGCAATAATATTAATATGAAATATGTTCTGTTATATAAAATATTGAGTCTTGAATTTGGTTACATATATATTGGGGGAGCTTTATGATTTACTACTTATGGATTGGATTAAGATAAACCATGTCAATTGGTAATGATAATTTTCAAATTTATCTAATTGTATGTATTAAATAACTTATTCTAATCATTATGATACCATAATTTTGTTATAGAATAGTTTACTAAAATATCCTACTTTTTTTAGGTTGGGGTTTAGGTTTGAGGGTTTAGGGTTAAAATTTTTAATAATAACGTTCAGGAAACATGTTTATGGGTTAATAACATTTACTTTACAATATGGGTTAATTGTTCCGCTTTTAAATTTATGAAATAAATTATTTTATCTCAGATTAAAAGTTATTTTTTGAAAGCAAGAATATTAATATGAAATATGTTCAATTATCTAAAATACTGAGTCTTGAATTCTGTTACACATATATTGGGGGAGAATTATGATTAACTACATATGGATTGGATTAAGATAAACCATGTCAATTAGTAATGATGTTTTTGGAATTTATCTAATTGTATGTATTCAATAACTTATGATAATAATTATGATACTATAAATTCGTTATAGAATAGTTTACTAAAATATCCTACATGCTTAGGTTGGGGTTAATGTTTGAGAGTTTAGTGATAAAATTTTTATTATTAACGTTCATGAAACATGTTTATGGGTTAATAACATTTAATTTACAATATGGGTTTACTGTTCCACTTTCACATTTATAAAATAAATTCTTTTATCTCATATTTAATGTTATTTCTTTAAAGAAAGAATATTAATATGAAAAAAGTTCTATTATCAAAAATATTGAGTCTTGAATTTGGTTACACATATTTTGGGGGAGATTTATGATTAACTACTTATGGATTGTATTAAGATAAACCATGTCAATTAGTAATCATGTTTTTTGACTTTATCTAATTGTATGTATTCAATAACTTATGATAATCATTATGATACTTTAATTTTTTTATAGAATAGTTTAGTAAAATATCATACATGTTTTGGTTGGGGTTTTAATTTGAGGTTTTAGGGTTAAAAATATTAATAATAACGTTCAGGAAAAATGTTTATAGGTTAATAACATTTTCTTTACAATATGTGTTAACTGTTCCGCTTTTGGATTTATGAAATAAATTATTTTATCTCAGATTTAAAGTTATATCTTGAATGCAAGAATATTAATATGCAATAAGTTCAATTATCTAAAATATTGAGTCTTGAATTTGGTTACACAGATTTTGGGGGAGCTTTATGATTAACTACTTATAGACTGGATTAAGATAATCCATGTCAATTAGTAATGATGTTTTTGGAATTTATCTAATTGTATGTATTCAATAACTTATTCTAATAATTATGATACTATAATTTCATTATAGAATAGTTTAATTAAGTATACTACATGTTTAGGTTGGGGTTTAGGTTTGAGGGTATAAGGTTAAATTTTTTTATATTAACGTTCAAGAAACACATTTATGGGTTAATAACATTTACTTTACCATATGGGTTAACTGTTTTGCTTTTGGATTTATGAAATAAATTCTTTTATCTCATATTTAAAGTTATTTCTTGAAAGAAAGAATATTAATATTAAATAAGTTCTATTATCTAAAATACTGAGTCTTGAATTTGGTTACACATATTTTGGGGGAGCTTTATGATTAGCTACTTATGTATTGGATTAAGATAAACCATGTCAATTAGTAATGATGTTTTTTAAATTTATCTAATTTTATGTATTTAATAACTTATTCTAATCATTTTGATACTATAATTTCGTTATATAATTGTTTACTGAAATATCCTACATTTTTATGTTGTGGTTTAGGTTTGAGGGTTTAGGGTTAAAAATATTAGTAAAAACATTCAGGATAGATGTTTATGGGTTAATAAATTTTACTTTACAATATGGGTTAACTGTTCCGCTTTTGGATTTATGAAATAAATTCTTTTATCTCAGATTTATGTTTATTTATTGAAATCAAGAATATTAATATGAAATAAGTTCTATTATCTAAAATATTGATTCTTGAATTTAGTTACACATATTTTGGGGGAGCTTTATGATTAGCTACTTATGGATTGGATTAAGATAAACCATGTCAATTTGTAATGATGTTTTTTTGAATTTATCTATTTTTATGTAATCAATAACTTATTCTAATCATTATGATACTATAATTTCGTTTTAGAATAGTTTACTAAAATATCCTACATGTTTAGGTTGGGGTTTAGGTTTTGAGGGTTTAGGGTTAATTTTTTTAATATTAACGTTCAGGAAACATGTTAATGGGTTAATAACATTTACTTTAAAATATGGGTCAACTATTCCACTTTAGAATCTATGAAACAAATTCTTTTATCTCATATTTAAATTTATTTATTGAAATCCAGAATATTAATATGAAATAAGGTCTATTATATAAAATATTGAGTTTTGAATTTGGTTACACATATTTTGGGGGAGCTTTATGATTAAATGCTTATGGATTGGATTAAGATAAACCATGTCAATTAGTAATGATGTTTTTTGAATTTATCTCATTGGTATGTATTCAATAACATAGGCTAATCATTATGATACTATAATTTCGTTATAGAATAGTTTACTAAAATATCCTACATGTTTAGGTTGGGGTTTAGGTTTGAGGGTTTGGGGATAAAAATTTTAATATTAATTTTAAGGAAACATGTTTATGGGTTAATAACATTTACTTTACAATAGGGGTCAACTGTTCTGCTTTCATATTTATGAAATAAATTCTTTTATCTCAAATTTAAAGTTATTTTTTGAAAGAAAGAATATTAATATGAAATATGTTCTATTATCTAAAACATTGAGTATTGAATTTGGTTACACATATTTTGGGGGATCTTTATGATTAACTACTTATAGATTGGATCCAGATAAACCATGTCAATTAGTAATGATGTTTTTTAAATTTATCTAATTGTTTGTATTCAATAACTTATGCTAATCATTATGATACTATAATTTCGTCATATAATAGTCTACTAAAATATCTTACATGTTTAGGTTGGGGTTTAGGTTTGAGGTTTTAGGGTTAAAAATATTAATATTAACATTCAGGAAACATGTTTATTGGTTAATAACATTTACTTTACAATATGGGTTATCTGTTACGCTTTTGGATTTATAAAATAAATTCTCTTATCTCAAATTTAATATTATTTCTTGAAAGAAATAATATTAATATGAAAAGTTATCTCATATGTTTGGGGTTTAGAAACCCGGGGAATAAAGAAGAGATAAAAAAATTTAGATTACAATATGGTAATGTCACAATGAAGACAATACATCCTTATGGATGAGACTATGAACTCAACCCAACAACATTAGGGAATCATTTCCGGTTATGATCTTATTTATGACATATCGTGCATCGAAACTCTGTTCTTGTTCTTAAGCCCAGTCCATCTCATTACACATCCTACTCGCCTTCAGTCTCCCATGAGAACATAAGTGATTAATGTCAGGTATCACTATCAGTTGGCTTTCAGGCATTGGGAAATAACGATACTCCCCAATAGGTTTCCATGGTATAGCATAACAGTAAGCAATGGTATCCATTCAATACACTAGATCAACATATGCTTCCCATGAGATTTTCACAGAGGATTTTGTTGCGTTGGCATGTGTACATGGAAACCATAATCCATTAATGTTTCCACATTGAAATTGACTTGTTTTAAGTAATACCACCTTTTTTCACCGACGTGATTTATGATGGGGTCTAAACGCTCTTGAACTTCAAATCGAGAGTCTTCTCTTTGAATGAGACAGACGTGATAACCAATAGATTCTTCAATATTCTTTTCAATCTCTCGTTGGAAGTGTCTTCCGTATCTTAGCCCCTCTTGTATTCTGTCTAATTCAAGTTTTTGTCTATGCACAAAGTACTTCCCACATCGATATAATTTCTCATGAACTAAGGCGATTATAGGTAGCTTGCGAAGCCAATGGAAGATACTATTTATTCACTCCACAATAATTGTCCTCATGTGTCCGTACCTCTTCCCCCCGTCGTATGCCGGTGTCCATTTCTCTTTTGGAATCCACATCATATAATCCTAAACTTCTTGACTAGCCTGAAGAATTTGTTCAAAATGTTCTTCAAACTGCCATTGGTTCGACTAATATTCTACAAATCATTGATGATATTTCACATAAATTGATTTTATCTTTATATTGAAATAGTAAAACCGAACGAATAGAATGCGTACCAAGCCTCGTGATTGCCTTCTTCATCGGTTTGTTGTGAAATTTTTTATACACATTGCTAGAAATGTGTCTAATGTAGAACTGATGATGTGCATTTGGGTATCTCCATGTATTAGGATCTTCATTGAGTTCCTCATTAATTGGTCGATGGAGATTAGATATCAAACTAACACCCTGAATTTTGGTCAAATGGTTGTTGATACATGCCAGAAACCAACTCTACAATTCATAGTTTTCGTTATCTAAAATGGAAAAGGAAAGCGGAAGAGGTGAACGGTTTCCTTCTTGGGTTGCCGAAATAAAAAATATGCCCTTGTTTTTTCCATACAGAAATGTTCCATCAATCTGAATAAACTATTTTCAGAAACGAAATGCGGAGATACGGGTAAGGAATGCCCAGAATAACCGATGAAACTGAACACGAGATGAATCAAGTCGGTTATCGTGAGACACATGTTCGTTTGTATCCATATGGAAGAGAACTTGGTTAGGATGCCTTAGTTTGGCTAGAAATTACAGCAACACCAGATATGAGTCATCCCAATCACCATATACCTTCACAATTTCCTTCTGTTTCTCCATCCATACCATATTATAGTATATCTTCTAACCGAATGTTTGTTGAATCCTTTCTTGGACAAGGGCTATTAGAACATCATGACACGTACTAATAATCTCAACAACAATAGATGAAACAAAATATGCATCCAATGAGGTATGATCTTGTGTGAGGCTTGACTGAACACAAGTATGAGCTGCCTCAATCCTTGAGATTCTACAACCTCCAAATGTAATGTCTGGAATTTCCCTTAAGAAAAATCTACAATCATCCCCATAATTATCACATAGTATAAAATATTTACTACAGAATGATTCGTAAACTAAATAGTTGAAGTGTACCTCAATATGAAATCTCTATAACGTGCATTTTAAGATAGCTTTACTTGGAAAATTTCTTCCAATATATTAGGTTTTGTACACCTCACTAAACCTATCTGGTAAAACTCCAGGGAACTTAGTTGTCAGTGTGAGAATAGTATTGTCAAATTCAGACAGGCATGTCATTACTTCTGACCAAGATAAAAATAGTGGTGGATGATTTATTGTAGGTCGAGGTTGATGTACAACTAATGAATTTCTCAAAACCTAATCTCTATCTTCTATTGGTCCCTCCTCATAAGCACTATTGTCACCATCTGATCCATCATTACGAAACTCCTCATCAGATGTCGGATTGACATGTATATCTGGGAGATCATTTAGGTTGTCCTCTTCTACTGCATCATTTAGAATACGCTCAATTTCATAGGGTGTACTGTCTTCAACCACTATTGTAATTCTCCATCTTTGTACATGTGGATGTTGTTGTTGTATAGTAGAAAAAGAAACATATAACTCCATCATGGTACCATCTGACCATTGAGAAAATAAATTAATGGCTTGGACCCACTGCACATCAGCAACCGATGGACAAGCTAGATTCCACAGTGTCGTCGGAAATTGAAAATGTCTATAGCTCATAGACATGATCTCTTGATTGGGTCCCAGATTTAAGGAAACAAGAATTCTCTCTTGAAGGTCACTTATGGCTACACAATCATCTCTACTAACCACTGTAATTGGTTGTGTACTGTAAGAAGCTCCTTGCTCAGTTTGAATAATCTCCCCATAGCAGTACACATATGAAAACATTACTATCTACGTCAAACATGATTCTTTCATCAAAATTATGATAGTGTAACAAATATTAAAAATTATGTTTGACCATGTGATGTCTTTTAGAATGTAATTTTAGGGCACCTTTATATACTCTAAACTAAACTACTGATGTTTGACCATATGATATTTATTAGAATGTAATTTTGGGGTGCCTTTTTATTTAATGTGTTTGTTATTCTTCATTTCACTTTATATGTTCATCAGTATCGTTAGCTAATCATTATATAGATCCATGTTTTAATCCTATTTTATTTACGTATTATTCTATAATTAATTATGTCTAATAATAACTATTACTTTTAAACGATATAATCATTAAATTTTAAAACATTTTCTTCTCCATTTAATTTTAAATAATTATAATGGTCATTTTAAACTGATTTTCTTTATACAGCTTTTAACTAATCAATCAATTTTTAATCACTATTTTATCATTAGTATGTTATTCATTAATTATTTATTCTTTAATCGGTAATCATATTATATTCATTGGTTAATTATAATTAACTAATAATAACTTTAATTCGTTAATTCTTATGTCCTTATTTGTTTCTATAAGATTATATTTATCATTTTATCATTGCTAAATATACTGATTTGATTTTTCTTCTCTTAGATATTTTAGTAGTTTATAAAGAAAATATGAATCATCTTAAGAATATTCCCCAGGAGTGTCAAACCAAGATGAAGCAAGACCCATTATCACGCACCAGTTCTTGTTCGAGACTAAATCAAAGTGGTGTTTTTGGGTATTAACCCTATGTAGATATGTTCCAGAGCCACGTCCAATTGTTTGTATCCAGACATGAATTTAATTTCATAGATAACCACATAATCTTTAATCTACCAAAATTTCAAAATACATAATCCTAAGTTAATCTATACTTAATCTATTCTACCTAAAAATAATTATTTCAAACTATATATAACTAATTACAGAAACTATATAACAAAATATTAAGAACTACCAAAACTACTTAAAAATGAAATATTTAAAACTAAAATAATTTAAATTAATTATATAAAAACAATAAATTAAATAAAGAAACATACCTCTAAATAAAGCTTCATAAAAACCCTCACAGCAAATGATTTTTTAGAGAGAGGGAGATAATTTATGAGAGGTTAAGGAAAGGATCATGTGTGGAGGGGGGGATGACCGCCCTTTTATAGGGATTTCAGGCCAAGGCCACATCGTAGAGCCCACCTTTCGCCTTTGCATAAAAAAAGGAGGCATCGTAGAAGCTGCCTTTCGCCTTTCCCAGATGCAAAAGGTAGCCTCCCCCTGGCCGCCTTCACCATGTCATCGATCCGGGCCAAAGACGACGTGAGGGAGAAAAGGCGGCATCGCCGATTCCGCCTTTATAGCGTGTTTTTTTAAAAAAATAACCTAAGTTGTTTTTCAATTTTTTTTCTAAAAACATATTTAAAAAAAACATCCAGGTGATAACCGTGTCTAGATGGAGCCAATCAGTGGTCGATCAATATGCAAGCCTCGTCAATGACTCGTAATGGGTTCATAGTTGTTTCAATGGTGGATCAACTCTCCTGGGAATCAAATGAATAGAAGTTTTGTCATATTTTTAGAATGCAAATGAACTAATATGGGTTTTAGTTTTTTTCAATTTTCTTTCTAGGTTCCACTGCTATAGTTTGAATTAGGGTTATTTTAATGAGAATTGTCGATTTCTTATCTTTAATATGTTCACAATAATTGAGTTTTTATTACATGGGGGGTGGAATGTGGGTATATAAGGTCATGTGTTACTGATTATGGGGTTCACATTGTGTTTATTAATTATAGTTTTGGATGTTTCTTTCCCTATGTATAAGACCTTGTTGCGATTGGAGAGGGAGAAGGGAAGCAGCCATTATGAACCTACCCACAATATTTGGACTAATTATCATAGTTCAAGGACCTCTATTCTATTTGTTGATATATCATCATTATAGACCGAAGAACAGTCTGGATCATTGATTCTCATTATAAGGGGAAATCTTTACATATTTAACCCACATCATGTTTCTTCCTACATGTAACGACCCAATGTTTTTAATGGAAATTCACTTCTTATAAATATTCCATAAAATCAAATAATAATGAACTACTAAGTGATTAGCGATCTTTAAACATAAGTTTGTCACTTCTGTGCTTAGAATTTTGAAAATCCGACATACATGGTTCTGTTCAAGATATTTTTTGGAGTCTAATAAAACAAAAATAATTTTTGGTGAATAGTAACATACCCTAATAAATAGTAAAATACCCTTATGAATAGTGATATACCCTAATGTATAGTAACCTCACCTATGGTGGTATAAAAATAATATTCATGTTGGAGGTACGATATTCCTATAGTTTAGAATGAGTTAATGAATGTTTTAAAATTGATTTTGATAATAAATTATTATTTTAATTAAATATTAAAATAATCATACTTAGAAAATTATTTTGGAAGAATGGAATTCATTTTTGGATTTGACACGCTGACAAATAGTTAGGGTGTTTTTTTGGGATTTTTCTAAAATACATGAATTTTTGATGAAAAGTAGAATCTGATAATTCACAATAAATGCTAAAAAATGGATTAATTGAGTCATTGATGATGTTATAATGATGTAAACCCACTTGGTTTGAATTATCATGACCCATTTACTATTTTTTGTCATGTAATACTTACTATTCCTTGTCTTGTGAAGAAATAATAAATTAATGATTATAATATCATGAAATTCCCCCCCTCCTCAACTATAAACCCCCCCTTCACTCCCTCTTCTATCCACTCCTCTAAAGCTCCAATAATTCTCTAATTTCTGCCCAAATCTCTTCCCAAGGTCCTCCCCCACGTCCAAAATCTCTCAACCTCCTCAAAATACCAAAACCTCCCCCCTTAAGAGGTTCTCAAAGGAGGAAGTCTCAAGTGGTAAATTTCTCTTCCCAAATTTATTCTTTTCTTTTATGTTCTTTTCGTTTTTATTTCTTTCCTCATCTCCCTTCACCATAATAGTATAAAAAATCCAGTAACATACATGTACTGGAATGTATTCATTCTAGTGGTATATTTAATTATCTTATCCCCTTTCCCCACCCTTTTATTTGAAAGAAATGAAATCACCATTTGAGATGTGCTAATTTAGCACATTGAAGGACAACAGTTTATCAATTTCTATTATTATCTTTAATTATGGTCATGAAACCATTTGTGTTATGGTTGAAACATATTATTATGTAATATATCCTTTTTTTGGTTTTTTAATCCTTTGGTACAAATGTAATTAAGTTATAAATCAAAACACATTCTTTGTAATCAAATCCACCGATTAACAAAAATGGTTTCCACTAACGTCATATATATAATAATTAGTCATCACTCTAAGTAACCTAATTAAAATTAAAACAACATAAACTCTTTGATACGAACTAAAGAATGTTACTTAAATTCTGTACAACCAATTTCATCATTTATATAATCCAAACTTGAATATAAGTGAACCGATCTTTTAAAGCCAAGTAAACAAACGAGCCCAAACAATGAAATTGATCCTTATAACTAATAAAAAAAGGCTTTGAATGAACTAAAAAGGGTTATAATAAATAAATTAAATATAGAATAGGTTATTTAATTATTAATTAATAAGCCTAATTTTTTTATTCAGGTCATTAATAACAAGTGGAGAACACCAACAGATTTAAGGTAAGGGATCCTCTCATTTTCTCTCTTAATCAAGATTTTACTCTATACTATGCCTTTTTATATGTACTAGAAAATGATGTAATATGTTTAAGAACCTCCCACATACTTCCTTCTAGATTCATAAGTGATTATAAACCCCATTTCTCGCTCATAAATCCCTCTTGGTCACACCCAACACCATGCCGATAAAATCGTAACGAATTCAAACCGAACCTTATTTGTTCTTTTGGGATTCCTTATCTTTCTTTAAAAATGGTGTTATATTATCTATTTATGTGAGTCTTATGAATTATGGTTAGTTTTACATGATTATTATATCAATACCCCATCATCACATTCTTTTGGGGATATACATGATTTTGAAAGATTCCTTTCCGATAAGCAAACCTGTTTTAAGGGGACTTCCCAAATTTTTACCCAAATTTCAAGTACACTCTATCCTATGTTTTAAAACACCATTTTATAAATACAATCAGTATTTATATTATGAAAACCTTCTTGGATCAATTATGGATTTATATAAATGAATTTCATCTTTTCTATTTGAAAAGCTCTATAGTGTTTTCCTTAAAACCGCACAAAAATGTCTTAATGATGGTGTTTCTAAAATACATTTTTAATATTTTATCACTTATATTTGACTCCAATTAACATGTTATACTATTATTTTACCCTATTAATGTCCATGTATGTTCTAATCCTTTACTTTCATGGACACTTTCATGATACTCCCATCGGATATGTTTTATGTCATGATTGTGGTACCAAATTCTTTCAATGGGTACCATTATGTTTATGTATGGTTGATTATGTATGATTGCATATGTGGTAAGAATATTTATGTGGAAAGAATATTCATGAAAATTTTGAGATGTGTGCGCCCATATAGTGCTCTAATGCATTGGGTAAGGATAAGTCTCATGAGATGTGATGCGAAATGAGATTGGCGGTTAGCCTTGACCCGTACTGAAATGGGAAATAGGATTGGTGGTTAGCCTTGACTTGTACTAAAGATATGATTTATGATTCTGCAACATTTATATGATTCCATGTTTATGTGATATCATGCTTATATTAAATGATTTTATAAGTTTCATGCTTTGGATATCATTATGTCATGCCTCCAAACTCATGTGCTTGAGATGTATCCTTATGTTCATTCCTTTACTGGGCCTTTTAGCTCATCCCTTTGGTCATGTTTTTCCTAGGGTACCCTATGTAGATGTAAGAGCTCAGAGGAAGTTAGAAGCTCTTTATGGATATCAAATAAATAAGTTTTTTAGTCCCATGTTTTAAGTTATATGTACCTAGTCTTCCAAGACACTAGACTTAACGATCCTTGGCTTGTAATCTGATGATTAATTATGCTTAAAATCATGAAATGTTTTATGTAAAAGGATTGGTTCTCTATAGTTGGTATCAGAGGATGGTCTAGTTATTTTTGGAGATTAGGAATAGAGCACCTTAGTGAGAACCATAAGGATGAGACTAAGTATAATAAAACCATCATAGATTTTGGTGAGTATAGAGTATGTGGTTTATCAAGAAAATACATCCCTATCTGGATATGAGCAGGTAGAGGCGGCTCTGACACAGATGAATCTTGGGGTAAAACCTGAAAACACCGCTTTGATCTAGACTCGAATGGGAACTGGTGCAAGATAATGGGCCTTACTGCACTCTTGGTTACAACACTCCTGGGGGATATGCTTTGATAGATTCATGAGCTTAGTACAAACCATTATTAAGGGACAAAAAAACCCCATAAAAGTATAAGTTAAGAAATAGACCGAGGATAACATTGATATAAACCTAAGGAATAAAAATCTTGGATGTAATTATTCTTTATAAGTTTATCCTTTAATGTTCAATGTTTCATTTTTATGCTCACTAGATAAGTATTCAAGACCACTAATTATACATTCTTTTTCTTAGTTAATGGTGGGAAATAGAAAAACACGTTCCAACAACCAATGTGATAGGAAATGTAATGATTTCCCTAATGAAATGCTTGGTGTGATGGAAGTGGGTGCTCAAAACCTCATGGCAGTACTTGCTCAGCTAGCTCAAGTTATGAATAATTACTTGAATAAGGTGGAAAATCCCCCTCCTCCAAGGAAATATCATGTTGTCGCAGAATCCTTCATGCTGCAAATGCCTCCCATGTTTAGTAGGTCTTATGATACCCTCCTCGTAGAACAATGGATTAACTCCATTGAAAAGATTTTCGCCGTCCACCAGTGCTCGGAAGAAGATAAATTTTTACTGGTAGTCTATCGTTTTGATGGGGCAGCTGATCAGTGGTGGACACTGATCAAGAATACAAAGTACCAAGAGGAAATTGATTCCATAGATTGGGAGGAATTCAAGAGGTTGATTTTCAACAATTTTTTTTTTCTAACTCTCTATCTCAAGATGGAAGGAGAGTTCATTGGACTCAAGCAGAAGGAAGATGAGTCCATCGGGGTGTATGAAGAGAACTTTACAAGGCTTTCAAGGTAAGCATCTGGATTTGTCATGGACACTGAAAGCAAGGTGGATCGCTTCTTTAGCGGACTAAAGCCAAGTCTATGAAAAGTGTTGGAAATTTGAGACTTCGACAGCTATGAAGAGATTGTCCATTGTTCCCTCTAGGTTGAAATGGATATTGGAGACTCTCAGTGGTCTCATGGGCCTAGTGACAAGAAGCGGAAAATGGAGAACAACATGGGTGGTTCATCAAACAAATCCTATGATGGAAAGAAGACTCACTTTCCCCATTGCAAGAATTGTGGGAAGAAGTATCTTGGTGACTGTCTCAAGGGAACCCGGAATTGCTTCAAATGAGGAAATTTAGGTCATCTAGCCATGAACCTCCAAAGGGATATGGAAAATCCCGCTAATGTTGAAGAAGAACAGAAGGTTAAGATCAACACTCAGCCTGCAGTGCAGTGTTTTAATTGCAAGGAGCTTGGGAATTATGCGAACAATTCCCTAAGTTGAGGGTTTTCGGAGGCAATCAGCAACAACCTACAAGGAAAAAAAGAAGGGCTTATGCTATCACTACTGCTGAGGTAGAGCTGAAAAACGATGTGGTGACAGGTACGCTTGTTATTCATTCAAGAATAGCTAATGTACTATTTGATTCCAGTACTATTAATTCTTTCATATCTTGAAAGTTTAGTAGAACTATTCAAACACCACCTCAAAATCTGTTGGAAAAGTTATCTAAGGGAACAGGGAATGGGGAAATTATTGCATCCATGGTTTATAACTCCTCCCCAGTTAATGTTTGTGGACTGAACCTCCCATAAAATATTGTCATACTTCCTTTAGTAGAGTATGATTCTATCTTGGGGCATGTTATCACTTGTAAAGGGATATCTGTGGACCCTTCCTAGATGAAGGAAATTAAAGAGTGGCCGAGGACAACTTCTGTAATGGAGATCCGCAGCTTTTTAGGTCTAGCTAGGTATTATTGAAAATTTGTGAAGAACTTTTCACGATTGTCAAACCCAATGACCAAGCTGACACTTAAGGGAGTAAAGTTCATCTAGACACAGGAATGTGAAGACTGTTTCAAGGAGTTAAAAAAGAGGCATATCATTGCGCCGTTACTCACACTCCCATCAAGTGGAGAACTATTTGTGGTGTATAGTGATGCTTATAAGAAAGGATTAGGATGTGTGCTAATGAAAAATGATAAAGTGATAGCCTATGCCTCAAGGCAGCTAAAAATCCATGAGCAAAACTATCCCACGCATGATCTGGAGTTGGCGGCTATGATCTTTGCATTGAAAATCTGGCAGCATTATCTATATGGGGTAAAATGTGAGATATATACTGACCACAAGAGTCTCAAATATATATTCACATAGAAAGAGCTTAATATGAGTCACTGAAGATGGATAGAGCTCATCAAGGATTATGAATTCCCAATCCAAAACCATCCCAATAAGGCAAACAAGGTGGAAAATGCTCTAAGTAGAAAGGATCCTGCATCTTTATCAATGATGAGAATTGAAAAGGATCCGATCATCTTGGATTTTCAAAGGATGGACATGGGAATCATTAAGGGAGGAACATTATCAATCATTTCTCAAATGATTTCTCAACCATACCTCATGGAGAAAATAATAGTTGCTCAAAGAAAGGATGTGGAAATTTAGAAAAGGGTGGAAGCTGTTAAAAATGGGAAATCCTTCAATTTCAAAATTGATTAGGAAGGCGTTTTAAGATTTGGGACACGATTATGTGGAATATCTGATCCATATATAAAGAAAGATCTATTTAATGATGCACATAGCTCGACCTAAACCATTGGTATAGGCCCCCTTTCCCAACCGTTTGGCCAAACTATTGGGAAAGCCCACTTTGAGGTCACTTTTCCCAACGGTTTGGCCAAAATATTGGGAAAGGGTGGGAACCTATCCGAAAAGTTCTAAAAAACGTTGGGATAGGCCTTTACCAATGGTTTTGAGAACCGTTGGGATAGATTCCCTTATTTTTTATGAGTACATTTGTCGAATATTGTCAAATAAATCAATATATAAATTATATATATATATATATATATCCAAATATATTTACAAAGGATACTCTAGGATAGTGGTAAAGTCATTGATTTATAAAGTGGAGGTTGGGGGGTCAAACCTCTGTTGGAACTCTTTTTATATATTTACCTATCCCAACGGTTTCCTAAAACTATTATGAAAGGCCTATCCCAATAGTTTTCCAAACCATTTGGAAATACCTATACCAACGGTTTTAAAACTGTTGGGATAGGCCATATGGTTGGTTTTTCCAAGGGTTCAATCCAAACTGTTCAGAAAAACTATCCCAACGGTTGTGCCAAACCTTTGGGATTGGTTCATTTTTCTATCCTATCCCAACAGTTCTGTGTAAACCATTCAAAAAATATTTCCCAATAGCTTACTTACCAACGGTTTGAAGAACGGTTGGTATAAGATATACCAAAGGTTCTATAGGCTTTCCCAACGGTTCATAAATATTGGGAAATTGTCCATTTCCAGTACTGTCAGCAAGTTAAAGTTGAGCAACAAAAGTCTAAAGGTATGATGAAGGCATTGCCTATAACCATGTAGAAATGGGAAAATGTTACTATGGACTTTGTCATGGGTCTCCCGAAGACGTCAAAGGGAAATAATGCGATATGGGTTGTGGTTTACTGACTCACTAAGACATCCCATTTCATCACTATTCAGGAAGATCTCTCGCTTGAACAACTTGCAATGCTATATGTGAAGGAATTGGTGAGACTGCACGGTGTTCCAATCTCAATTGTCTCTGACCGCGATCCAAGGTTCACATCTAAATTCTGGAGGAGTCTTCAACATGCTTTGAGTACTGAATTAAATTTTAGCACGGCCTATCACCCCCAAACTGATGCCTAGTCTGAATGAACTATTCAGACGCTTAAAGATATGCTTAGATCCTGCTCTCTATAATTCAAAGGTAGATGGGATCATCGTCTCTCATTGGTTGAGTTCTTATACAACAATAGCTTCCACTCGAGTATTCATATGGATCCATATGAAGCACTGTATGGAAAGCGATGTAGAAATCCAACATGTTGGGATAGAGTTGGAGAAAGAAAGCTACATGGACCTGATCTTGTTCAGGAGATGACAGAGAAGGTTAAGGTCATCCAGAAACACATCACAACTACTTAAAGTCGGCAAAATAGCTATGCTATCAACCATCAAAGGGACATGTATTACGACGTTGGAGATAAAGTATTCCTTCAAATATCTCCATGGAAGAGATTCATGCGATTCAGGAACGAAGGGAAGCTAAGCCCATGGTATATTGGCCCCTTTAAGATCCTTAACCGCATAGGACCTGTGGCCTATCGGCTTTCACGTCCACCAAATATGGCTCGAGTTCATGATGTTTTCCACGTATCACTCTTGGGGATGTACATACCTGATCCCTCACATGTACTAAACTCAGAGGTGGTGCATCTGGATGATGATCTCTCCTATGAGGAGCAGCCATTAACGATTCTGGATCGGAGAGATAATGTTCTATGCAAAAAGACAACCCATCTTGTCAAAGTGTTGTGGAGGAACCATAAGTTTGAGGAAGCAACATGGGAACTGGAGGAAGAAATGAATGAAAAGTACCCACATCTATTTTTGTCCTAGAATGTAAAATGAAATTTCAAGGGCGAAATTTCTTAAGGGGGAAGAATGTAACGACACAATATTTTTAATGGAAATTCCCTTCTTATAAATATGCCATAAAATCAAATAATAATGAACTACTAAGTGATAAGTGACCTTTAAACATAAGTTTGTCACTTCTGTGTTTGGAATGTTGAAAATCCGACATACATGGTTGTGTTCAAGATGTTTTTTGGATTCTAATAAAACAAAAATATTTTTGGTGAATAGCAACCTACCCTAATGAATAGTAACATACCCTTATGAATAGTGATATACCCTAATGAATAGTTACCTCACCTATGATTGTATAAAAATAATATTCATGTTAGAGGTACGATATACCTGTAGTTTAGAATGAATTAATGAATGCTTTAAAACAGGTTTTGAAAATAAATTTTTATATTAATTTAATATTAAAATAATCATATATAGAAAATTATTTTTGAAAAATGGACTTCATTTTTTGATTCTACATGTCGAAAAATGGTTAGGGTGAATTTTTGGGATTTTTCGAAAATACATGAAGTTTTGATGAATAGTAGAATCCGATAATTCACAATAAATTCTAAATAATGGATTAATTGAGTCATTGATGATGTTATGATGATGTAATCCTACGTGGTTCGAATTCAAAAGTCCCATTTACTATTCATGGTCATGTAATTCTTACTATTCCTTGTCATGGAAAGAAATAATAAATTAATGATTATAATATCATGAAATCCCTCCTCTCCTCCACTATAAAACCCCCTTCACTCCCTCTTCAATCCACTACTCTCAAGCTCCATGAATTCTCTAATTTCAACCCAAATCTCTTCACAAGGTACTCCCCCACGTCTAAAAGCTCTCATCCTCCTCAAAATACCAAAACCCCTCCCTTTAAGAGGTTCTCAATGGAGGAAGTCTCAAGAGGAAAATTCCTCTTCACAAATTTCTTCTTTTCTTTTATGTTCTCTTCTTTTTAATTTCATTACTCACCTACCTTCACCATAATAGTATGAAAAATATATTAAAATACATGTACTATAATTTATTCTTGATAGTGGTATATTTCATTATCTTCTCCCCTTTACCCACCCTTTTATTTGAAAGAAATGTAAGCACCGTTTGAGATGTGCTAATTTAGCACAATGAAGGACAACAGTTTATCAATTTCTATTATTATCTATAATTCTTCTCATGAAACCATTTGTGTTACGGTTGAAACAAATTATTATGTAATATATCCTATTTTTTGTTCTGTAATCCTTTGGTATAAATGTAATTAAGTTATAAATCAAAACACATTTTTTGTAATCAAATCCACCGATTAACAAAAACGGTTACCACTAAGGTTATATATTAAATAATTAGACTTCACTCTAAGTAAACTAATTAAATTTAAAACCATTTAACCTCTTGTATATGAATAAAATAATTTATCTTCAATTCTGGACAACCACTTTCATCTTTTATATAATCTAAACTTGAATATTAGTGAACTGATCTTTTAAATCCAAGTAAACAAACGAGCCCGAACAATGAAATTGAACTTTATAACTTATAAAAAAGTCTTTTAATGAACTAAAATGGGTTATAATAAATAAATTAAATATATAAGAGGTTATGGACTTATTAATTAACAATCCAAATTTGTTTATTCAGGTCATTAATAACAAGTGGAGAACACCAACAGATTTAAGGTAAGTGATCCTCTCCTTTTCTCTCTTAATCAAGATTTTCCTCTATAATATGCCATTTTATGTCTACTAGAAAATGATGGGGAATGTTTAAGAACCTCCCCATACTACCTTCTGGATTCATAAGTGATGACAAATCCCATTTCTCTCTCATCAATCCCTCTTGGTTACACCAGACACCGTGCTGATAAAATCGTAACGAATTCTAGCCGAACCTTATTTGTTCTTTCGGGTTGCCTTATCTTTCTTTAAAAATGCGGTTATCTTACCTATTTATGTGAGTCTTATGACTTCTGGTTAGTTGTATAATATTATTATATCAATACCCTTTCATCACATTCATTTAGGGATATACATGATTTGAAATATTCCTTTCCGATAAGCAAACCTATTTTAAGGGGACTTCCCAAATTTTTACCCAAATTTCAAGTGCACTCTGTCATATGTTTTAAAAAACAATTGTATTTATAAAATAAGTATTTTTATTATGAAAACATTATTGTTTTAATTCTGTATCTATATAATAGAATGTACTCTTTTCTATTTTAAAACCTCTAGAGTGTTTTCTTTAAAACCGCACAAAAATGTATTAATGCTAGTGTTTCTAAAAAACATTTTTAATATGTTTTCACTTATATTTGACACCACATACCATGTTATATGCCTATTTAACCCTATGACTATCCATTTATGTTCTAATCCCTTCCTTTCATGGACACTTTTGTGATACACCCATTGGATATGTTTTTTTGTCATGATTGTGGTACCCAATTCATTCCATGGGTACCCTTATGTTTATGTATGGTTGATTATGTATGATTGAATATGTGGTAATAATATTTATGTGGCATGAATATTCATGAAAATATTGATATGGGTTCACCCAGAGAGCGCTCCAATGCTTCGGGTAAGTATAAGTATCATGAGATGCGATGTGAAATGGAATTGGAAGCTAGCCTTGACCCGTACTGAAATGGCAAATGGGATTGGCGATTAGCCTTGAACCATACTAAAGATATGATTTATGATTCTGCCACATTTATATGATTCCATGTTTATATGATCCCATTTTTATATTAAATTATTTTATAAGTTTCATGCTTTGGATATCATTATGTCATGCCTCCAAACTCATGTTCTTGAGATGTATCCTTATGTTCATTCCTTTATTGGGCCTTTTAGCTCATCCCTTTGTTCATGTGTTCCCCAGGGTACCCTATGCATATGTGAGAGCTCAAATGAAGTTAGAAGATATTTATGGATATCATATAAATAATTTTTTTAGTCCCATGTTTTATATTTTATGTACCTAGTCTTCCAAGGCACTAGACTTAACGATCCTTGGCTTTTACTCTGATGATTAATTATTCTTAAAATCATGAAATGTTTTATGTAAAAGTATTGGGTCTCTATACTACAAGGTTAACTCTATTCTATCAATCTTTCAAGAAGTTAAATTTCCTTGTGAGCAATCATTCAAATGGATTAAATTGTTTCTTCATATTTGTGTCAATTTTTTTTAGACATTTACTATAATTTGAATAATTCATTTCCCAAATTATTAAATTATTTTTTCATGGTAGTTATAATATTTTATATAAAAAAATATCTCCTTTTAGAATTATTTCCAAATCGATCAGAAGCAGTAAATTCTCCTTGATATGAAATTATTTTCCATATTTCCAAGTAGTGGAATCATTTTCATGTTATGAAATTTAATTTTTTTAATCATGTTCATATATAAAATTCAATAGATGTATTTTATGTCAATTTTCATTTAGTCAATTACTAAATTTTTCTCCATTTATTTTTTTAAAAATTATGTCATTCGGGTAGAAAGATGATTTTTTATTTCTATCCTTAATTTTTTTTAAACCATATAAGAATTTTAAGTTTTTAGTTAAATTCATCTTAATCTATCAGCATTATATATATAATAGTTTTTTTTGATTTATTTTGATATAGAAATTCGAAAATTTTATGTTTTTCCTTAAAGATTGATATTACATATTAAAATTTTAAATTATTTGGGTTCGGGAGAATGTTTTTTTCTAAAAATATTTTTTAAAAATTGGACTCGTATAAATTTGAGTGATTCCATTAGAATACGAAAAGTATTATTTTGTGAATAATGTATTTAATGTATTTATAAATATATTTATGTATATATCATGGGATGTTTAAAACCACAATTGGTAATGGAACTCACAGTAAAAAAATTAATTTAATGGTTACGTAAATTTTAATTATTCCCTAATATTGCAAGAGAGTTTGTTGAATTAATATTATTCAAAACACATGGATATATAAAAATAATAAACATACACACACACACATAGATATATATCATGTCATATTGAAGAGTTTTAGTTAAAACATGTGTACGTACATGTATATATATACTCACACACACACACATGTATATGTATATTTATTAATTTTGATGTTTATATATGTAAATATATTAATGAAAATAGTTTATTTCATTTTATGTAAAAGTGTTATAGTTACTTTTTTTCAATATATTTATTCAGGAGTACAAAATAATGTTTTATTCAAACACTAATGGATTTTTAAATAAATGTATACACATGTATATTTTATGAAATAATATTATATATATGTACATGAAATTATAATTATGTATTATAATGAGAAAATGCTTTTATTAGGATACACGTATAAACAAGTAGGTCCTTTTATGAATTGGTTTTCAAAGATCATGGTTTTAAAGAAATTTCATGGTCCCCATAATACAAAAATGTTAGTTATAATTCCAAAATTCCCACTTGGATGTATGAGAATGAAATGATTATGAATGGAATGCCTTGACAGTTATCCAATGCATTGGGTAGTGTGTAAATATCATGATATTTCATGTATGGTGCACATGAGGTTTATCCCAAGAACATCGCAGTGCATTGGAGGATTATCCCATGAACATCACTGTGTGTGAGAGGTTTATCCCAAGCACATCCTAGTGTGCATGAGTTTTGTTAAAAGAATATTATGGGATTAGGGATTGAACCAAATACAAAATGGGACTATGTCTGGCATGTATCATGAGTAAACCTAGAATCCATGATATTATTCAAGGTGCCTTTGAGAATTATTTATTTATTATTAATAGATTTTTATGTGACATTACATTTACATTATTAATAATCAATGATGATTTTCCAAATGCTACATATATAATTTGAAATAATTATTCACTGAAATGTTTATTATTGGAATGTATATATGTTTTACTAATCTATCATTAATAAACATTATTATATGGTTTACTTTCTATCTTTATTTATAAACTCTTTTTGGTTTCATGTTTGGTTTAAAAACTCATAACAGAGCTTATTATCGCTCACCCTATGTTTTCTAGAGATCTTTACATAGAGATTAAAGTCACTTAGAAGTGAGATAGTGGTTGAGGTCCCACTAAGGGGTTTAAACCTTATATAGAATAGTTTGGAATTTTTTTAATAGGATGTGTATTTAGGATTCTCCAATTTATTTGGACTCTCTAAAATTCTATACCTCTGTGATCTCGGGTTATGTTATATTTAAATACATGAATTAAAATTATTAAAAATATTGATCATGATTTCTAGGTCATCATATTTGGTATCAGAGCTGAGATATACATAACTTTATAGGCCAAGATATGGAGAAACCTTTCAGATACCTTCATTGATTTTTGTAGGTCCTTTTAATTGAGTAGTAAATCTTTAAACTTTGAGTCATTTAATATCACATGTTTGTCATGTATAAAAGGTTAAACATTATTTTTAATGTTTCATTGGAATGAGAATTGATTGTTTTGTGTTAGAAGGGGAATAACACTACACAATAATCTTGCCCCTTCTCGAGGAATTACCTGCAACTATTATTGTAATGTTAAGATCACATAGTATCGAAATATCTTCCACAGTCCAAAATTCTTGTAGGATGTTGTACGACCTCCCCCATAACATAGAATCATAAGGGATCATGGATCACCTAATATCAAATCCTTAGCGTCCAACTCTCCCAAATTTCTTTCCAAGGGAGTTACCTCCTTGGAATATTCAAATATTTCCCTTTTTATAGAGAGTATGATGCACTGTTCTATTTTAGAATAGATGTTGAGGATGGTGTTCTCCAAGAAGCCCATATATATTTATTATTTACTTCTAGGATTTTTGGAAATGTAGGAAATATATTTAAGGAACAACATTTCAAAAATTTCATATATGTCTCTTTTAGGATATTTTATAAAAACTTGGTTCATTATAAGTTTTAAAACTATATGTTTGAAATAATTATTTTTAAAAAGTGCATATTATTTTCCATCAGTACAATCTGAGTTGTAAGAACTCTATCTTGAAAAAAGAAGTCAAATAATTTGAAAATTCATTGAGGTACTGCTGCACTATGTGGACCCTCTCTATTAGTGATCGATGTGATAATGAGAATTGGGGGAAACTTAATGGAGGGAGGTAAGAAACCACAAATTGGTGTTTAATTTAAGTATTATTTTTGTATATAATATTATTGCAAGAAAGAAATGGTTGGGGGGGTAGAATGTAACACCCCAGTAACTCTTATATTAATTTATCTCCTAGTAAAAATAAAAAAAATAAATTTTAAACAAAATAAACTCCCTATTTATTAAATCAATACATTAAAAAGGGTATAAGAAACATCTCCTCAGATTACAGAGGTGGAAATATGAAACCAATAACTATCATCATTAGTAAACAAGGACAACTTATAAAACACATTATAACTATGACACTATATCCCATGCCTTTGGGATCTTCCATGAGTAGAAAATCAATGAAGAGAATAAGGGTTAGAGAGTAGAGAAATGTATAAATAGGAATAATCATTGCGAGAAAATGGATCTAAAAACATGATGAGTTTGGTTAAAATAATTTTTTTTCACAATTGTGTATATATATATATATAACATGACCATTTCATATAGTAATTCGAGTAATTTTAAAAATAAAATAATAATAAAAGAAAATAAAAATAACTGTTACACTTATATATATATATACATTTCTTGCATTTATGTATTTTTTTATTGTTTAATTAAAACTAAACAAGAGTTTATTTAAGCACATCTAAATATTAATAGAATTTTTAATCTCAATGAACAATATATTTAAATTGAGATATTTATTTTGATAATAATAAGATCAAATAATGTTTTCCAAAGTTATGTTTTTCAAAGTCAAGAGAGATTAATAAAATGTAATTATAAAAAAGCACATAAACATTTTGGAATATATAAATGTTTATATAAAAGATAATATCTCATAAAATTACTACTAATGTTATACAAACACACACACATATTTATATTAAACTACTTACTTAAAAATAAATAAGATATGACATATATAATTTTGAAAATTAAATAAAATGTTCATATATATTATAATAAATGTATAATGACATAATATATAAACAAAATATTATTATTTGGAAAAAATTAAAATAATATGTAATGTTTTTACTTTTAATTGGAAAATAATAGTTTATGAATTACTATACATATATATGTGTGTATAAAAACATATATATATATATATATTTATATATAAATATTTATAATAAATAATAAGATAAAATAATAAGATAATTAAATAATAATAATAATAGGGAATTTGTTTGGGGAGGAATTGAACTTGATGCACCCCCTCCCATCTTCATATTCCTACCACTGTTTGAAATTTTTTGACTAGAAATTCTCGAACGCATCCTGCACTCACGAAACCTAAGTATCAACTGGAGGTCCTCAAGTGTCATATTTCATAGGGAGAAACTCTCTTTTAGATTCCACCATCCAAGGGATAGCTGCAAGTGGACGAAGCCAACCATCGGTCAGTCGATTTGTAACCCTCGTCAGTGACTCATAATGGGTTTGTATATCATTTTTCTGGTGGAACAAAACTCCCAATGATTAAACTGACTTTATAGTGCATTCAATTTTAGGGTTGCAAATGAAACTACATGGGTTTATGGTTTTTTCAATTTTCATTTTTGGTACCTCTTCTACAGTTTTAATTAGGGTTATTTCATGGGAAATTTCGAATTCCTTATTGGTAGGATGTTCACAGGAATAATGTTTTTCATACATGGGGGGGGGTCGATATGTGGGTATATAAGTGTCTGTGATGCTGAATATGGGGTTCACACTCTCTTCATTCATGCTGGTCTTGGATTTTTGGTTACCTATGTGTAAGACCCTATTGCACTGAGAGAGAGAGAGAAGGGAATTGGCCTTTATGAACCTAACCATGGTATTTGGACTACTTCTCCTAGTTCAATGACCTCTTTCCAGTTCCTAGTGTATCGATGTTGTATACTAAATAATAGTATGGTTCTTTGATTCTCTTCGTAATTAGAAATCAAGAATCTTTTAATCCACTTCATATTTCTTCATGCATTGTTAACTCCATTCTAGTCTTCTATCATGTATTTAAAATTCCTTGTGATAAATCATTCAAATGTCTTAAATGGTTTCTTTATCATTATGTCAAAATGTTTTATTCATTTATTAGTATTTTAATCCATGATTAAGAAATAATTAAGTTATGTTTTCAGGGTAAAAAGAATATTTTATTAAAATTGTTGTCACATTTTCTAAAATATTTCTAAATTCATCAGAATCCATAAATTATCCTTTCTATGAAATTATTTTCCCTCTTACTAAGTTTTTGAATTATTTTCATGGAAATAAATTTTATAATGTGAACCATTTTCACATATCGTATGAAATATAAGTATTTTTTTCCAATTCTATTTTATTTTATTACTAAAGTTTACTCCATGGATATTTAAACAATATATTTAAGTCATTGGGGTGGTAAGAGTAATTTTTTATTATCTTTTCTAGATTTTTTTAATCTATATATGAATTTCAAATTTTTATTCAAATTTATTTTAATCTATCAACATTATATTTAAAAAGCATTTTGGTTGCTTTCGAGACAGAAATGTGATCATTGTATCTTCTTCCTTAATGTTTCATGTTATGTATTATATATTTAACCTGTTTTGGTTTATGAGAATTCTTTTTTAAAATATTTTCATCAATTGGACTCTTATAAATATCACCAATGTCATTATATTTTCAGAAGTATTATTTTTTTAATATTGTATTTAATGCATATATATAAATATTTCTATATATCATAAAATTTTAAAAATCACAGTTTCTAATGGAAATATTTTTAATAAAAATAAATTAGTGGTCACTTAAATTTTAATTAATCCATAAGATTGTAATTGAGGTCATCGAATTAACGTTTTTCTAAACAAATTTATGTATGAAAATAATAAACATATATATTTATATATATATATATATATCTTTTCATATGAAAGAGTTTTAGGTACGACATGTATATGTACATGTATAAACACACATATGTACATATATATATATATATATATATTACTTTTGTTATTTATATATGTAAATATATTAAAGAATGTTTTTATGAAATATTATGTGATAGTGTAATTGATAATTTTAAAAATATATTTATGCATGAGTATGAAATCATGTTTTATTCAAACACTAATGTTTATATAAATAAGTGTATACACATTTATCATTTACAAAAAAAAATTCATACATGTAAATGAAATTATAATTTTTTATATTAATGAGAAAATAATTTTTTCATCAATCACGTATAAGTATGTAAGTCCTTTTATGAAGTGGTTTTCAAAGATCATGGGTTTAAATAAATTTCATGGTTTTCATAATAAAAGATTTCTGTTAAAATTCCAAAAGTCTCACTTGGATGTATGAGAATGAAATGTTTATGAAGGGTTTTCCCTGATAGCGCTCTAATGAATTGCGTAATATGATAATCTCATGAGACGTCAATAATGGTGTGTCAGAAATTTATCCCTACCACATCACAATGTGTGGGTGGTTTATCCAAAGCACATCATGGTGCATGGGAGGTTAATCCCAAGCACATCACGGTGTACATAAGGTTTATTCCAAGAACATTATGGGATTAGGGAGTGAACAGAATCAATCAGCAGAATATTTCAACTATGCATTAAGAGTGAAACGAGATTTTATTCTATGATCCAAGGATCCTTTGAGAATTAATTATGAATGATTAATAGGTTTTTAAGGGACAATATTTTTATTGTATTATTGATCAAAGATGATTTTTCAAATGCTGCATGTATAATTTGAAATCATTTTTCATTGACAGGTTTATTATTGGAATCTATAAATGTTTTTCTAAGCTAGAATTAACAAATTTTATAATATGTTTTACATTTTATTTTTAGTTACATAACTCTTATTGGTTTCATTTTTTTTAAAACCCCTTACTGAGCATGTTTTCGCTCAGCCTATGTTTTAAAACAATATTTTCACAGAGCTTAAGGGCACACAGAAGCGGGATAATGGTCAAGGTCATACTAAGGTGTTTAACACTTATAAAAGAATGTTTGTGGATTTCCTTTTATAAATAAATAAATGAATGAAAATTATTTCAATGAAAAAAATGGTTAATGATTTCTGGGTCACATGAATACTTGTAATCTTCATAGGTACCAATGGATGACCATATAGATTGTGAGATAAATATCAATAGGCCTCCACAAACATTATACATAACATCCAGTCTGTGTAATATAGATTGAAAAAAGTGTACAAGCATGCATATATACTTGTAAAGTAGTATAGTAATAAAAAACCCCAGTACCTGCTTCAGCCTCAGTGAGTGTCTAATCACGTAATAATTTCATTAATTAACTATGGTCTAATTTATATAAAAAGTATTCAGTTGATGTGGGATTTGGCTTAGTGGTAAGCACCATGTAATCCTACATGAAAAATGGGGGTGCAAAATCCACTAGGCACATGGTACTATAGCAGTACTGTATAGTACTGTAGCAGCTACGACACTGTAGAAACGATGGGCACTATAGTGGTGGCAGGGGACTATAGCGGTGGCAGGGCACTGTGTGGTACTGTAGTAGGTGGGTACTGTAGAAGTACTATTCACATAATGGATCTTGGGAAAAATATTTGGGCCTACAGGCCATGCAATGGGCTAGATACCCACTGGGCCTTCGAGTTATGTAATGGGTCTCCCTCTACCTAGTTTAAGAGGTCTTTGTTTTTCCATAATAATAAATGAGGCCTCGGCCCAAACCTTTAAAAAAATAATTAATTCAGTTGAGGTATTACTAGAAAAAGAATCCTTACATGATAATAACAATAAAGGATCCATGATATAACAATCCATCGTGTAATTATGGTAATAATAAATAGGATCTAAGGAAATAACCAATGAATAATTGACCTTAGGTGTCGATCTATCTCGGTAATATTTTGTTGCCTGGACAAGGGTTATTCATGTAATCCAAGGGGAAAGACCTGAGGCATTCAACTTCAATATGACTATAACCATGTACAAGCAATTCATTAGTGGTAAAATATGATAATCATTGAGTGGACCCAATGGGTGTATCTATGGACCCATGTATCTGTAGGCATGAAGATGTATCCAATGAGTTTATCCAAGGAATTATATAATTAAAATTAAGGCATCGAATAATATCATGTTGGGAATCCACTTATTGAAAAAGAATGGGTTTCAATATGGGTGTCATCTTTAGCAACCAAAAACCCTGAATCAGAATGGAGTCCACCAGTTCTCAAGGATATACCTTAGCAGTTGGGTTGGACGGAGACTTACCACTCATATAATTATGAACAGGTCCATATACAATAGGCACCTCAAAATTTATTCATTAATTAAGTTGTTCTTGTCTTACATATTCAATTTTATTATTCATTTGGTTCAATTCGAATAATTTTGTTAGTGTCACAAGGTATAAGTAGGAATGTAACCATTTAGTACTTATGTTACATAATCATTAATTATGTTCACTCCACTACCTTCTATATTCATGGAAATGTGTGCTATCGATTTGAAACCAAGCTATCCAATTACATTCAATCAGGCCTTGTGATTCATATACTATACCTTCCAATATACCAAAATTTGAAGATTCATGAATTAATTGGATAACATACCTAATAATGGTCTAGTTACATTATCATATACAAGATATAATCATTAAAATTCATAAAAAAAATTCGAAAGAATGTTCTCACCTTTAATAGGGTCATTCCATTTCACACACGAATGGTGGTATAGATGAACATAATCAATCAATAATGGCATAACTATGGGAACACACAACTTGTGGGGGGGGGGAGAATGTGTTGAGGTATGAACCTCCAACGATGTGATAATAGTATATATAAAGGACTATACAATGTGATTCTATCAATAATAAGCAGAGAATATGAATTTCATTTTCAACTTCCGATGGAATCAGAGTGCGCAAAACTACGGTAGTTTATAAAATTCCAAAACCAATGGGACGAGTCATATACTCCTACTTTGAGGCTATAACTCTCTCCTTATCGAGTATCATCCTTTATTTTAGCTTGTATCAAGATAGATCTGAATAATAGATCAAGGCCCTAAAATTATGGCATATGATCCTATATCTAAATAGCATCTTGTTGGGAAATAATAATGAATAAAATCTCATGATGAATTGAGTACTAACTGATTCACATTCAATGTGATGAATGGTGATCAAATTGGACATTGGATGAAGGAATGGGATCCAAAGCATGGATGATGTATTTGGGATCTCCAATGTAAAAAATTGTTATTCCATCACTCTATGTATAAGGATGAAGGTTTGGGGTTAGTTTAATATGAAATTATGGGAAATATGGTCATTTCACACAAAATATTGGGTGGCACATGGATTGGATGCATGGTTAGCCAAATCATTTTCTAACTATGAAATGATTACTTCTTTCAAATGAGACCCATGTGGTTAGGATTCAGTATTATGGAAACTATGTTCCAACCATGATATTCAACTATACTTAAAACTATAGACATCCCACATAGACGTTTTTCCCCTAGTTCACAGTTATGGAAAACTGTGTGCCATGCTTTCTCCTCGGTCCATCAACTCATTGTTAGGAGAGACCATGTGATCTGGGTCCGATGGTTTCGATTAACTATGTCACCTAGTGATTTTCTCCACCGGCTCGGGTTTCGAGCTCCAAACACTCCCCAGACACCCCAAAAACATTTATAACGTCATTATCTCAAGAATAATGAATTAGACCAAAATTAACAGTATATATATCTTATTGAGAAAATAGGTTCTTACAGTCATCCTAACTAAAAGGAACATTTCCCTCAGTTAGACTTCCAAGGGAAATAAAACACTAATTAAGAAAACCTATGACCACTCAACATATATGTCAACCTCTCGATCCCATTTATCATCCTTTAAAAAATCATGCTATCATACCACCCATACTAAAATGATATAATAGCCTTGGAGATCCTTTTTTTCTCTGGTCGATGATGTTTACAAGATACTCTTTGAATAAACCATTTACATCTAAATCAACCTCCTCAGAATCTAATGTATGGTATTGGTCGACATGGTACCAACAAATCATAGAAACATGGATGAAATCATGAATGGAATGATACCTCTAATGTAGTAACAAGTTTTAGGATACCATCCGATCTCTTTCAAAGATCTCAAAAGTCACTACATAATTAGTCCAAAAATTCCCTTGCCTCTATATACATATATGACCATTCTTGGGTGATACTCACAATAAAACATAAAATATGAACTTGAACTCAACTGTTCATCGATGGAGATCAACATAAGAATTATGTGTATAATGATTAGTAGACATATAATTCCTAATCAGATGAACATGACCTAAATCCTCATAGGGGTGAATGAAACAATCTACCATACAAGTACATAAAAGGATCCATATGAATCCCCACATTAATGATATTATTTTAGGATAAAATTATGATAGTGATATGATTCTCCCAAGATCCACTTAATTCAAGGAAACATTCTTAGAGCATGTCCTCTAACACATGTATGGTCTATTCTAAATTTTCATCGGTTTGTGGGTGAATGCTAGTGGTCAGAAGCACGTATGTTCCCATATCCCTTTTAACCCCTTCCAGAATAATGATATAAAGAGAATTTCCCTTTCTAAAATAATGGTATGAAGGACCCCATGCATCCATATGATGTCACAGATATTCAGTCTTTCTAACTCATCAACTAATAATTTCTACTGGATTGGAATGATTGGAGCTACCATCACCATTCTTTCAACGACAACAAAAACATTGTCACTACCTCAAGGAAATCATTGTAAGGTGACTAAAAAATACATAACAACATATTAGAATTTTTATTTTCAGACTAGACGTGGATATAACTAGATATTAGGTTACTAGTTCTCTACCATAACCTACTAATAGGTAGAGCACCTAGTAATAAAAAATATAATCTGACATTTTATCCCAGGACACCAATATCATCATTTCATATCTCGATAAAGCTTGGATATGTATTGATGAACTACACACTAAGAAGTTCATGAATACCACATAAATTTCTCTCTCATATCAGTTTAGACCTACACATATTCTTGTATACAAAAAATTTCATATCCATCCATAGACCAATTCATAGGCGGGTCCTATCATTAAATACTCTCTCAGAGAATCGATCCTTTAGGATCTAAAAAATCCAAGATCTTAAACTTATTAGGTACAGAATAGGTAACTGTAAAAGTTGATAGATAATCCTTCTTGTGATAGTAATGAAATTCTATAATAAACTCAGATAAGATTTCCATCAATTTATATTCACCACTGCGTCATCTAGAATGGTATGTTGTAGATTTTTATAACTCAATCCATTCGATATAGTATTTCCTTATCATGGGATGTAGGAAAGATCAAAATCAATGTACTGAAGGTATTAGACCCTTATAATATATTTGACATTCCATTCATTCTATAGAAAGATATATTTTTGTCTCTTCTAGTCTGTATGCAACACAATGAGCTCACCCAGATGATAGTGTCTCCAACAATGCAAGGCTTGGAAAACTAATTCCAGATCAAGTGTGTGTGTAAGATAATTCATCCCAATAGTCCTCAACTATAGATATCATTATTTGATTACTTTATCCTCCTATACCAATACACCTCCATGGATTCTTATCTATTCATCACAAATCATTGTATAGCCTCTTCCATGATCTATAAGAATTAGAATTGGTGCTGAAACAAGCATACCATTAATCTTATAAAAGGATTATTCAGACACTTCCGACTATAGGAGCATGTTAAAATTATTTTTAAGACCTATAATGGATAAATAAATATGTGATAATCCTTTTATCAAATTTATGTAATATCATTATAGCCTCTAGAAACATTTTATTTCAATAATGGTCATGTGATTCTCCCATGAAACCACAACACTCACCTTTCTAGGTGAACTGATACTCTTAATTATGAGATAATATGACCTAGAAGTGATATTTTTCAATCAAAAAGTGGAATCTAGAAGGCCTTGATAATAATTATTCTCTCTCATTATACTCATAAAAATCTCATGATTTTGGTCATAGTCTCTAAAAGAAAGAGAATACACCAAGATGTTGTCCACAAATACTAATAAAATTAATCTAGACAGGGTACAAAAACCCAATTCATCAAATCCATGAAAAAGGTGAATTCATTATATCAACCAAAATAAAGAGATAATCAAATAGACCATATCTTATAAAAAAGTTGTATGAGGTATGTCTAAATGTCTTACTCACACTTGATGATAGAAAAATATTTGGTCAAAGCATGAGTCTATCGTAACTTCATGAAGCTAGTCCACAATATCTATTTTAGGAAGTGGATAATTGTTTTTAATTATATGTTGATTCAACCATCGATAATTGGTGAATGAATGAAGGATCCAATCAGAATTCTTAGTTAAATGGACGGCTGAACCCCAAAAAGATGTTCAAGGTCAGATAAAACCCATATCCTATAAATACTCCAAATGTTTTTGGAGATCCTAGTGCTTGGTAGGTTCAAACATGTAAGGAGGAATAAACATGGTAGATTCTTCTAGATTGATCTCAATCATAAAATCTACCTCTCTCTCGGGAGGTGATCCTGAAATATCATCAAGAAAGACATCCCTAAAACGATATACTATGGGAGGATAAATAATCTAATGGAAACCCTTCTCTTTAATATAAAGACTAGAAATCTCAGTGTTCACTCCACCTAGCCTAGGATTCTCTAGTCCAGATTAACCATGATGGGCATCCCAGTCACCGATATAGAGAAAAATGATTCCCTCTGGTGATGTTAATGGTACCCTGTAGTGAAAGAAGTCTCTAAATGATTGATATGAACCAAGAAATCCATACTGAGAAGGACGTTTAACATAATCATACCATTGTTAATGATAAACTATAAGAATGGGTAACACCCTACATCAATGGGAAAGTCCCTACATTGTCATATTACCTCAAACTATACAGCCAAATACATATCCAGCGTCATCACACCACAATAATACTAAATCTATAGTGTAAAGACCCAAAATCTCCATGTAATTTTTTTAATTATATGGTAATTTTACGAGTCTGTGAAAATTTATGGTGCGTGATTCCGTGGCCCGGTGTGCCTGGAAAGAATTTCTAAACTTTTTTTCAGGTGCGTTCAGTAAACGTACAAGCATGTTTTAGTAACATTTAAACTGGTGCTCGGAATTTAAATCTGAGGGAACCATTGAACTTGAAATGCTGGGATTCACTTAAGAAGACATTCACCTCGACCGCAGTAGGTCGAGGGTGAAAGATAGATTTTGTGTTTTTGGTGGAAATGAAAAATAAAATAAAATAAACTTTTATTTTATTTCAAATAGAACCTCCACATGAATGTTAATGAGGTCGAGGCCACATGAACTAAAACCCTCATTTTGAATTCCTAATGGTGGGGACCACCCAAACCCTCTTAATTGTAGAAACCCATTGAACTCCCTCATTAATGAAGTGTTAACCCATGGAATTCCTCCAAATTTATTATGCCAACTTGGTACAGTTTATTATGCCAACGTAAATTAAATTTATAGACTTAATTTAATAAGTTGGAATCTCTCATTTTTCTGGGATGTAAATTGTTTCCAAAGGGAGAAGATTTAGAGATCTTGGAGAAACTCATCTCCAATGAAGAACTTAGCCTCCAAACAAAGAACACCATCTCCATAAAATAACGTTTTTTCGGAGCCATGAAAGAGGAAGACACACGACCCCGACTTCAGAAGCGTGTTGCGGAGGCGAAGATCATGGGAACCCTCTTTGCCTTCACTGTTTTCATCTCGCGACACATCAATGAACCTTCAAGGTAGAGTTTTGTTGTTTTAAATACCTCCTTACCTTTTCTTGATGTTCTTCATGATTCAAAAGTTGTGAACCACTTGCTATTTCTATAATGAGGTGGGTGTGGGAAAAATGAATATGGATCGACCTTTCAACAATCCCTTGTGGTTTTTGATGAAATCTTTGCGCTGGAGGAAGACAATAATCGGAGGCTGTCCGCACGATGGGGGCAGCATCACACGTCCACGACCCCCGATGAACAAGGGGTCGCTGCTTGTGTCACAGCGAGGAAGGGAGGATGGCCAACTGAGCCAGTGGCCAGAGAAGGTGCGGCGCGCGACTGCGCTGCAGGGAGAGGACAACTGGCTGTCCGGCCAGCCACAACGGAGCACCGCACCGTGGTCGCCACACCGCACCGCGGAGCCCTACCCCACCGCAACCACCCCACACCACGAGCCGCCAAGCCGGCCAGCCTAGTGTGAGCTGGTCCAAACCCAATGGGCTAGGCTGACCCGAACCGGACCGGGTCGGGCCAGGTCGGTCCGACCGGGTCAGACCAGACCCGGACTAGTTTTGACCCTATACATTCTTTTGGCCCTAACATTGGCACTAGACGTCTATTTGACAAACCGTCTATGACACTATAAACTTTAGGGAGAGACGGTCTTTTTGTTATACCCCATTTGAGATTTGGAAAATGCTGGTGTATGGTTGGGTTGGATCGAGCACGAATCCCACCAGGCCCTCAGAACTAAAAGACTAATAACTTACATACCAGGTGTCTGCTTTATTCACCGTCTGTTGCGTTGAGACCCCTATTACATGGTGGTCCATTGAGTTAAATATTCGTGGAACATCATGGAATTTGGAGTATGAACCAGTATCTTGAGGAGTGGAATCTCCCAGAGATAAGCAAGCTTAGTGCGGGTAACCTGTAGCTGGCTATGATGATTTACTGATGATGTACTAGAACTAGTACAAAAACATTTTTTACATTGGTTTTTTTGCTTTTTAACTTCGGTTTTGTGGTGATGTTGTGGCAACGTTATTATGACCGACATAAAAAATATGTTTTTTAACGTCGGGTATTTAATAACAGACATTAAAAATGTTTTTTAAAATGAATTTTCACATCGGTTTTTTAAAACCCGACGTGAAAGACCATATTTTGTACAAAAAATCCCGTTGAAACGCTATTTTTTATGTCAGTTATTTAAAAACCGACGTTAAAAACCGATGTTAAAATTCATTTTTTACGTTGTTTTTAAAAATATCCGACGTTAAAAGTCATTTTTAACGTCTGTTTTTAAATAAAAGACGTTAAAAATGTGTCTCATTTTGTAGATAATTTCCTGAGCTTCGATTTGACAGTTCATAGAGCTCAAACGGAGATACGGATCAAAAGTTATGACTATTAGAAGTTTGATGTATTTTTTTCCGAGAAAAAATCGAATGAGCCAACCAAAGCTTCATATGAGAAGGAAATTTAGAATCCGAATGAGGATTTTTAGTTTTACCATGATACAAAGAATAAACAGTGAATCCGAATCATTAAATGGTATATATATTAATAAAACTAATAATAACAAAACATAAATCATGGAAACATAATTACGAATACCTTGACGAGATCGTGGAAAGAAGAAATAGTGGATTCACGTTGAAGATCAAACTAGTTGAGTCAGTTGAATGATGATGGTTTAATGAAAGCATCATTATTTTATGATTTTTGCATAATAAAACTATATAAATGATATTGAAAAAGAAAACAATATATTAAAAATTTAGACAGCAACTAAATATTTTGAGCCCGCGCTGTGAAAAAATTGAAATACCACGTCTGCGGGATATTAAAATCATTTTTCACGTCGGTTTTTATAATAACCGATGTTGAAGATATTAAAAAAATTTCTGATTTTTTATGTTGGTTATATAAAAACCAACGTGAAAAATCAATTTTTGTGACTTTTTTCACGTCGGTTATTTAATAATCGAGGTGAAAATTAAAATTTTAAAAAACAAAATTGAAATCCTACACTGGAGGGATATTAAAATCAACTTTCACGTCAATTTTATGATAACCGATGTGAAAAATAATGAAATTTTTTATGATTTTTCACGTCGGTTATATAAAAACCGACTTGAAAAATCTATTTTCAACGATTTTTTATGTCGGTTATTAAATAACAGACGTTAAAAAATGTTTAAAAACATGTAGTTCATTTCCCAAGCTTCGATTTTATATGTTTCGGAGCTCAAATAGAGATACAAATCAAAAGTTATGGTCCTCTGAAATTGCCATTATCAAAGACTTCGTTTAGGGATGATCATCTTCGAATCGCCATAATTTTTGATCCGCAACTCCATTTGAGCTATGTGGCCTATCAAATAGAATCTTATGAAATGAAATACATTTTTTTAATCATTTTTAATGTCTGTTATATAAAAACCGGTGTAAAACAGTCATGAAACCCAATTTTTTATGTCGGAACTTATAATAATCGACATAAAAAATCACATGTCATGACTTTTCACGTCAGTTATTAAATAACAGATGTCAAAAATTCTTAAAAAATTTATTTCATTTTGTATTCGTCGATTTGATAGGTCACGAAGATCAAATGGAGTTATGGATCAAAAGTTATGGTCCTCAGAAGTTGGCCTTCTCTAAGACTTCATTTAGAGATGATCATATTCCAATGGCCATAAATTTTGATCCGTAACTCCATTTTAGCTTCATGACCTATCAAATAGAAGATTAAAAAATGAACTAATTTTTTTTTTCATTTTCAACATTGGTTATTTAAAAACAGATGTAAAAAAGTCATGAATCCAAATTTTTTACATCGGTTATTATAAGAACCGACTTAAACAGTCAGGTTTTATGAATTTTTAACATCGGTTTTTAAATAACCAACATTAAAAAAATCTTACAAAAATGTATTTAATATAATAAGATTCGATTTTATAGGACACATATCTCAAATAGAGTTAAGGATAAAATGTTATGATCCTCTGAATTTGGCCTTCTCTAAGACTTCATTTAAGGATGATCATCTTCTAATGGCCATAACTTTTGATTCGTTAATTCATTTGAGCTTCATGACCTATCAAATTGAAGATTGAGAAATAAAATACTAGATTTTAAACATTTATTATATCGGTTATTTAATAATCTATGTAAAAGAGTCATTACAAGTTATTTTTTATGTCAGTTCTTACAAGAACCGACGTGAAAAATAAGGGAAAATTGATTTTTCTGGTTGCTTATTAAATAACTGATGTAAAAAGTCAACGTAAATTATTTTTCACATCAGTTATTTAATAACCCATGTGAAAAATCAGTGAAAAATAATTTTCACATCGGTTATATAATAACCGACGTGAAAATCAAATTTCAGAGATTTTCACGTCGCTTCTAAAAAACTGACATCAAACGAGTGACATTAAAAATACTTTTTGTACTAGTGTAGGATCTTTCATGGGTTTGATGATGTACAAATTATGTAATAGGATCCTGTGTGAGTCTGATGATGTACTAGGATCCAGTGTGGGTGTGACGATGTACTGACAATGTACTAGGATCCTATGTGGGTCTGACAATATACTGACAATGTTCTAGGATCATGTTTGGGTTTGAAGATGTACTAGCGATGTACTAGGATCTTGTGCGGGTATGAAGATGTACTGATGATGTAATAGGATCATGTGTGGGTATCACAATGTACTGAACATGTACTAGGATCATGTGTGGGTCTGACGATGTACTGATTATGTACTAGAATCCGGTGTGGGTCTGATGATGTACTAAAAATATACTAAGATCTTGTGTGGGTCTGATGATGTACTAACTTTGTACTAGAATCATGTGTAGGTCTGACGATGTAATCATATTACACTAGGATCCTATGTGGGTCAGATGGTGTACTAGGATCCAGTGTGGGTCTGCAATTTGGGATCCTTATGGGTCTGCGTCTAAACAAAGTAAGATGATTCAGTAGTTACATCTAGTCATCTCTACTACTATACCTAAGTTATACCTAGTGTGAGCTGAGTTTGTACCTATGTGGTACTTTCCTTCCTGGTAATACCTTGGTGGTATTCTTCTGTGTGGAGTACCTGTTTGGTACTTACCTTTGTGGTATTCCTTCCATTGTGGAACAGTTGAGCATTGGGATTTTGTGTTGGACCCTGTGATTTCTCATGATTTTGATTGATATAATTGATAACATAGGTATATTTATGGGCATATACCTAAATAGGGTTGACAGTTGATTTCATGTTTGTGGTCTATCCGTTGCGGATTTTGTGAGAACTTGATGGTGTTGGGGTCCCTACTGAGTATCGTTATACTCACCCTTTTATGGGCTCTGCCTGCACCTTGTTGTGTTTGGTGTAGATGAAGGACATCGCTAATCGAGGCTGAGGGTACTAGGACTAGACGGTTCCCGGAGGTGGACCAAACGGTGTGTCGGTACGCAGAAACGATGGGCGGACGTGGAGTGTTGAGGAGGCGATCTGTACCAAACCATTATATAGAACCTTGGTGGATGACCCAATAGTTGTCTTTCTATTTTTCAGTTGTATTGTATTTCAGTTGTATTTGATCCTTTAATGTTGGGCTTGTATTCTGGCCCCTCTTACTTTCAGTAATCTTTTTGCTATATAGGTTACTCATGTTTGTATATTCCTATGTGATTGGTTGTCTGTCTTTACAGGATATAAATGAAATTACTTCCCGGTTTAGGGAATATGCCTTTAGTGCTAGTCACCAGGACCTAGCATCTAGAAGGCGGGCTTTGGGTAGTAACGACACAGGCCCCGGGGGACGGGTCGTGAAAAATTAGTACAAGAGGAGTTGGTTTTACCATAGAACATATGACTCTGATCTTTCTTTTAATGGAAATATTGTTATGTTTAGTGAGTGTGGTTATTAGTTTAGGGAACCCAGTGTTGGTGCGGCGACCGACGTGTCCATACACCAGGACTCTGAATTCTGATTTCGGATGCAGTGCATGGAAACCCTGATTTTATGTGTGTTTTAATGAGTTTTCCTTGTGATATATTTGAGTCATCTCAACAGGTATAACATATATACCATGGCGCACCTGTTTCTTTTCAGGATGCCTCCACGTAGACAGCCAGCTGGGGTTCCGGGTATAGTACTCCCTGATAGCCCACCGAGCGACGAGGCCTCGGTGAAGGGCCTTCTTCCAGTAGAGGCACCAGTGGTTCCATTACCCATTGGGCCACCGATGCCACCAGCCCCACTAGCAGAGGGTGCATGTCGATTCAGCGCATTGAACAAGTTCTAGAACCATAGGACACCCGGGTTTAGGGGAGAGACAGACCCATAGGCATCTGAGGATTGGCGGGAGGCCGTGGTGAGAGTCTTTGAACTAGTAGGGACAACACCTGATCTAATGGTGATCCTTTCCGCCAGTATTCTACAGGAAGCAGCAAGCATATGGTAGAGCATGATTCTTCAGGTTCACGATGAGGTGACACTTCTCTGGGATGACTTTGAGAGCCTTTTTTGGGCAGAGTCTATCCTAGTGACCCATCACGCAGTGCGCATTCAAGAGCTTCTTCATCTACATCAGGGTAGCGTGACTATGGCTCAGTACTAAGTGAGGTTCACTGACCTCTCACACTACTCCACAAATATGGTGCATGACCCATTCTTCAGGGCCCAGACCTTTGAGCCGGGACTCACACGGGAGATCATGGATTTGATGATTTCTCTCAGCATCCCGACACATGAGGGGGTGTTAGAGAGAGCCCTCTTAGTGGAGAGTTTCCTTGCTGAGCAGTCACCAACAACGAGACCCAATATCGGACGTCACGTAGAGGAGTCTTCTACAGCTGGCAACAGATAGATGTCACAGAGGTCCAAGAGGACCATACCTACTAGTGGACAACCACCTGATTTGGGATCGGTTGAGCGGTGTACTGGTGACAGAGCCAGTCATGAGACGAACAAGGAGTGTTTCACATGCGGTGGGTAGGGTCACATGGCTCATGACTATCCGAACCCCCATACAGATGATCAGCAGATGGTCGAAGGACCACCCAGGCCGAGGCAGAGGTTCAACCAAGGAGGTCCATAGGGAGAAAGCGGACATGGAATAGGGGTTGGCCATGAAGTTGGTGGTGGTTGATGATTCGAGATGTTACCGCCACCACCACCAGGTGGTCCACCCCAACCACAAAGAGTAGGTGGATAGGGGAAATATCAACATTAAGCATCTAAGGCCTATGACCATGGTGCTCTAGAGATGATATGAGATACGATCTGTGTCTACTCCACCTTAGCTGAATTACTTATAGGCACAGGTTCCAGTCATTCTTTTATATCCACTGCCCTCATTCAGAGCTCGGAGATTCTGATGGAGCCTTTGGATCGATCCTTACTGCTAGAGACTCCTATGAGAGAGGATTCAATGATTACACAATGGTTCCGGTAGTGTGAGCTTACTATAGGTGGCAAGAGATTCAATTGGGATCTTCAAGTAGCGCTGTCAAGGCCTTAGGACGTCATCTTGGGTATGGACTGGTTATCTATAGTCCAAGACTAGATTTACTATATTAGGTGCATAGTGCAGTGTGTTCACATGGATGAGACTAGGTTTACCTTCACTGGCAAGAAGGGAGCCTTTTCAGCATAGGATGGACTTACCTGGAGGAGAGTGCAGCTGATCACTCATCAGTTGGATTTCCTTACCCTCAGAGCAGTTGATGTAGAGATTCCAATATATCCTGTAGTGGTGGAACTGTACACGGATGTATTCTTTGATGATGTTCTGGGTTTACCTTTTCGAATATTGGTGGAATTTTACATTGATTTGTACCCCGGGACGACACCGATATCCAAACCAGCATATCGGATGGCTCCCATGGAGTTTCATGAGATGCGTGTACAGCTGGAGGACTTACAGGGGAAGTGATTCATTCGGCCTAGTTTTTCTTCATGGGAATCCCCAATTTTGTTAGCCAAGAAGGCAGATGGGAGTGTGAGGCTTTGTATTGACTATCGGCTCCTGAACCAGGTGACTGTGAAGAACAAGTACCCACTCCAAAGGATTGGAGACCTCTTTGATCAGCTGAATGGGGGAACAATGGTTCTCGAAGATATATCTCAGATCAGGCTATCACCAGATCAGAGTGTGAGATGAGGATATACAGAAGAATGTTTTTAGATATTGGTATGGCCATTATGAGTTCTTGGTTATGACTTTCGGCATGACCAACGCCCTAGAAGTGTTCTTGGGACACATGAATAACATCTTTCAGCCATACCTTGATCACATTGTAGTATTCTTCTTCGATGACATTATAATCAACTCAGGGACCGAGTAAGAGCAATACTATCACTTGTAGGTAGTTCTGGACAGACTTCGAGAGAACCAGCTTTATGGTAAGCTCTCGAAGTGCTAGTTCTGGATCCGAGAGGTGAACTTTATGGGACACGTCATCTCAAAGGCTAGAGTTGTAGTGGATCCAGTGAGGATTGAGGCATCACTTTCTGGGGAGACACGCAAGAGTGTGACGGAGGTATATTGGTTTTTGGGTTTGGCTAGATACTATCAAAGGTTTGTGCCAGATTTTCTCCATAGTTGCAGCACTTTTATTAGCATTGACGAAGAAGGGGAAATGATTCATGTGGTCGGAGAATTGTCAGCGGAGTTTTAAGGAGATGAGGCAGGGGCTGACTAGTGACCCTATTTTGATGCTTCCAAAGGAGGGTGTAGTGTATGTAGTCTACTGCGACACATCAGGGACCGGGCTCAGATTTTTCCTGATGTGGGAATGAGCAGTGATCGCATATGGTTCTCAATTGCTGATACAACATTAACAGAACTACGATTCCCATGAAATAGAGTTAGAAGCTGTGGTCTTAGCCTTGAAGATGTCGTGACATTAGTTTATGGGAGAGAATTTTACAATCTAATCAGATCACAAGTGTCTCAGGTATATCTTCTCACATATGGACCTCAACCTGAGACAACGATGTTTCCTTGATTTACTTTAGGACTATGACTTCCATATAGTCTATAATCCAAGGAAGGGGAACATTGTAGCAGATGCACTCAGCAAGAGATATGGTATTCAGCTTCTAGGTGAGGTGAAAGATCAGCTGGACTGTTTGAAGATATCCTTTGTGGATCGAGATAAAGAATATTTTCTTTAGTCCCTTACAATCACTCCCCCACTTCTTCAGTGAGTCTGGGAGGCGTAGTGTGGGGATAGTGACTGCGAGGCTCACCATTCTAGGATATCCACAGGACCGACACCTGATGGAATCTCTTGAAGGTGGTGAGAACATCATTCTCTTCAGAGGACGTACCATGGTACCAGTGTCGATTCGAGAGGAAGTATTGAGGGAGTTCCACACATCCCCTATAGCGGTCCATCTAGGAGTGGTTAAGATGTACAATGACCTCCGATGACAGCACTGGTGGATAGTAATGAAGAGAGAAGTAGAAAAGTTTGTCTCTCAGTGCCTCACTTGTCAGCAAGTGAAGGAGGTGCATCAGGTACCAACAGTATTAGTTTAACCTTTAGAGGTCCCAGAGTGGAAGTGGGATGGGATAACCATGGAATTAATGATAAGACTTACACAAACATCCAGAGGACATGACTATATCTGGGATATTTTCGACCAACTCACCAAGCCATCCCACTTCCTACTGATCATAGAGTTGGGTTCAGTAGAGATCTTAGGACACCTCTATGTGTAAGAGTTTCTGCGGCTACATGGATTACCCTTGACGATTGTCTTCAATCGTGATACACGTTTTACTTCCCGGCTATGGAAGGGGTTGTAGGAGGCTTTCCGGGAGAAACTTCGTTTGAGCACCGCCTTCCATCATTAGACAGATGGCCAGACTGAGCAAACCATTCAGACCATCAAGGAAATGTTGTGTTCCTATGTCATCGACTTCGGTCATAGTTGGGAGGATCACATACCTTTGTTTGAGTTTTCATACAACAACAACTATCACTCCACCATTGGGATGAAACATTTTGAGGTGTTGTACGAGTGACCTGGAAAATCACCTTTGTGCTAGACTAACCCAGGGGAGTCAGTACTCATGGGACTAGAGATGGTTTGAGCTACCATAGAGAAAGTTCAGATCATCCAAGAGCAGATTAAGATTGCATAGAGCAGGCAGAAGTCTTCTTCCGACATGAGACTGAGGCTTCTGGAGTTCGAGGATGGCGACCAAATCATTCTACGGGTCTCACCTCGATGAGGTTTTCAGAGATTCGATCGGGGTGGCAAGTTATCTCTGAGGTTCATTAGACCCTTCTAGGTCCTCAGTAGAGTTGGAATGGTGGTTTACCGCCTAGAACATCCCCCTCAGTTGCACCGGTTTCATGACGTCTTCCACGTATATGAATTGAGGAGATACATGTATGACTGTTCTGACATCATCGACCATAGTGAGATAGATGTCGATATCTCTGGTTCACTTTTGCTGGCAGCATGGGAACCTCCATGAGAGCACAAGGGTGAGGTAGACTCAGATTCGTGCTCAATACCCCCACTTGTTTTCCTAGTTTTGTGATGTGGATTTTGGGGATGCAAAGCATTGAGGTGGGGAGAATGTAAAGACTAAGAATTTCCATGTAATTTGTTTTAATTATATAGTAATTTTACGAGTCCGCAAAAATTTATGGCGCGTGATTTCGTGGCCCGGTGTTCCCGGAATAAATTTCTGAACTTTTTTTCAGTTATGTACAATAAACGTATGATAATGTTTTTGTACCTTTTAAACCTTTTCTCAGAATTTAAATCTGAGGGCACCGTTGAACTCGCAGCGCCAATATTCTCTTAAGGAGACCTTCTCCTCGACCGCAGTAGGTCGAGAGTGAAAGATAGATTTTATGTTTTTCGTTGAAATGAAAAATAAAATTAAATAATATTTTATTTTATTTCCAATAAATCCTCTCACATGAATGTTAAAGAGTTCGGGACCACCTGAACTAAAACCCCCCATTTTGAATTCCTAAAGGTGGGGACCACTCGAACACTCTTAATGGGAGAAAACCCTTGAACTCCATCATTAATGAAGAGTTAACCCATGGACTTCCTCCAAATTTATTATTCCAATGTGGTACAATTAACTGTGCCAAAAATTAATTGTGCCAACGAAAATTAAATTGATAGACTTAATTTAGTAAGTAGGTACCTCTAATTTTTTCGGGTAGGAAATTTTTGGCAAAGGGAGAAGCTTGGGAGACATTGGAGATACTCATCTCCAACGAAAAACTTCTCCTCCAAAATAAAAACACCATCTTCATTAAATAAAATTCTTTAGAGCCAAGAAAGAGGATGACGTATGAGCCCAACTGTGGAAGCTTGTTGCGGAGGCAACGATCATTTACAACCTCTTCGCCTTCACCATTTTCATCTTACGACACATCAACAAACCTTCAAGGTAATGTTTTGTTGTCTTAAATACCCCCTTACCTGTTCTTGACATTTTTTGTTATTCAAAAGTTTTGAACTGCTTGCTACTGCTCTAACACTGAGGGTGCGGGCTAAATGAACATACCTCAACCTCTCTACAATCCCTTGGGGGTTTTGATGAAATATTTGCGACGGAGGAAGATGAAAACCGGAGGCCAGCCGCACAACAGGGACAACGGTGTGCGTTTGTGTCACCCGACAAACAAGGGGATGCAACTTGTGCTGCGGTGACAAAGGGATGACGGCCAGCCGAGCCGGACACCGTAGAAGGCTTGGTGCGTGACCGCACCGCATGGAGAGGAAGGCTCGCCATCTAGCCAGCAGCAGCGTACCACCGCACCGTGGCCGCCCCGCCACACCGAAGCACCCCTCCGCACCATGACCTCCATGCCGCACCGTAGCCACCCCACACCGTGGTCCACTAGGAAAGGCCGCCCAGCACGGGTATGGTTGATCTGAACTGGACCGGGTCGGCCCAAGCCAAGTCAGGCCGGGTCGGTCTAACCGGGTCAGGCTGGACCCAGACTGGTTTTGACCCTATACGTTCTTTTGGCCATAACATTGGTATCAGGTGTCTGTTTGACGAATCGTCTATGGCGCCAGATGAATTAGGGCGATATAGTCCTTTTTGTATACCCAAATTGAGATTTGGATAAATTTGGTTTATAGTCAGGTTGGATCAAGAACAAATCCAACCGAACCCTCGGAACTAAAAGACTAATAACATACAGACCAGACGTCTGATTGACGCACCTTCTGTTACGTTGAGAACCCAATTACATGGAGGTACATTGGGATACTTCTTAGTGGGACTTCATGAGATTTGGAGTATTAACCAGTAGCTTGAAGAGCAAAATCACCTGGAAATGAGCAAGCTTAGTGCGGGTACCCTGTAGCTGGTTGTGACGATGTAATAGGATTGTGTGTGGGTCTGTCGATGTACTGACGATGTAGTAGGATCCTGTGTGGGTTTGATGATGTAATGAAGATGTTCTAGGATCTTGTGTTTTTATGAAGATGCACTGAAGATGTAATAGGATCCTATGTGGGTCTGATGATGTACTGACAATGTACTAGGATCCTGTGACGGTCTGACGATGTACTGTAGATGTACTAAGATCTTGTGTTGGTCTGAGGATGTACTGATGATGTAATAGGATCCTATGTGGGTCTTCCTATGTACTAACGATGTACTAGGATCTTGTGTGGGTCTGACGATGTACTGGAATTGTACTAGGATCATGTGTGTGTCGGACGATGTACTCCAATTGAACTAGGAACCTGTGTGGGTCTGATGGTGTACTAGGATCCTATGTGGGTCTGCAATTTGGGATCCTTTGTGGGTCTTCCTCTTAACAGAGTAAGATGATTTAGTAGTTACATCTAATCATCCCTAATACTGTACCTATGTTATACTTGGTGTGAGTTGAGTTCGTACCTGTGTGGTACTTTCCTTCGTGGCAATACCTTGGTGGTATTATTCTATGTAGTGTACATGTGGGGTACTTACCTTTGTAGTATTACTTCCTTTTTGGAACATTTGATCTTTGGGATTTTGGGATGGACCCTATGTTTCCTCATTATTGTGATGGGTATACTTGATAACTTAGGTATATGTATGGGAATATACCTAAGTAGGGTTGAAAGTTGATTTAATGCTTTTTGGTTTATCATTTGTGGATTTTGTGAGACCTTGAGGGTCTCGAGGTCCCTACTGGGTATCGTTATAATCACCCCTATACGGGCTATGCCCACACCTAGTTATGTTTGGTTCAGACGACTGACAACGCTGATTGACGCTGAGGGTACCGGGACAGGACAATGCCTAGAGGTGGACAATACAGAGTGCCAGTATTTAGAGGAGACGAGCGGACATGGAGTGCTGTGGAGGCGATCTGTACCTACCCTTTTGGTAGGAACCTCAGAGGATAACCCAATATCTATCTTTATATTTCTTTAGTTGTATTTTATTTCAGTTGTACTTGTACCTTTACTGTTTGGCTTTTATTCTGGCCCCTCTTACTTTCATAATTCTTTTTGCAATGCAGTTTACTTGTGTTCGTATCTTGTTGTGTTCTTGGTTGAATGTGTTTACAGGTTATAAAGGCAATGACTTCCCAGTTTAGGGAATACGCCTTCGGTGCTAGTCACCATCCCTTACTCTATGGAAGGCGGGCTTGGGGTAGTCACGATATGGGCCCTAGGGGACGTGTCTTGACATCCAGCCTGAGGATTTCCATGATAAATAAGAAACAATGTTTCATGAATCACTTGTATCAAATATGAAATATAATATATTGTAGAATATTATAATAACACCTCATATTATCTACAATTGTGTACTATGATCCTTGGGTATCAGCTAGAAATCATTAATCTAGAATGGTCTATGGACCTTATCTAGAAATATATTACCCTATATATGATAGCTCTATTGGTGATAATAATCAAATGTATGTCTACCATGACCATGACTTCATCCTCCTAATAGTGATACTCATACTACCTGCCTGACATGGCGTAAAATATATTTCCCTTGAAGGTGGATCTGGTGTAGATCCTCTTTAACATTAAGTAAATGGAAATGTCTGATAAAATCACTGATGATTCCTCATATAAACGCTAGAAAGACACTCTTTCAGGTATCTATCAGACTGGGGCTTTAGATTCCCATGTCGTCCATACTGATGTAATATGACGAAGTTGCTACTAAGGTTCCTCTAACTATCACTACTCTGATGTTAAACATATAACGAACTCTTTCATTTATCAGTAGAACAACTAGGATACCCCAAAACTAATTCTCTATGACCAATAATATCTCATTCCTTAGGATGAACTTAATGATAACAACCTAATCGAAAATATTAGAGAAAGTAGGTAGTAGAAAAAAAACCACCCAACTACACACTACTGGAAAAATAACCTATACCAATGGTTTGGAGAACCACTGCCAAGTAAGCCGTTGGGATAGGTCTTTACCAACAGTTTTGGGAAAACCGTTGGTATAGACCTATACCAACGGTTTTGGAAACCGTTGGTATAAGTAATATGAAAATCTATACCAATGGTTATGAAACCATTGGTATATATATTTCAAAAAAAAAAAACATTCGCTGGGATTTGATCCCAGGACCCCTAGTTTATCATTGAACCACTTAACCACTAACCTAACATGACTTTTGTGAACATAATTACATAAATATATATATTTATTCTCATAATTATTTTAAATTTTGATTTATATAATGTTCTTGGTAATAAGATCTGATAAAAAATCAAAGGATCTATACCAACGGCTCTCAAAACCGTTGGTATAGGTCTATACCAACGGTTTTGACAACCGTTGGTATAGATCCTCATTTCTGGGTGGAAGGTTGATATTTTGGGGACATTTCCCAATGGTTTTCCAAAACCGTTGGGAAAGGTGTCCACAAAGTGGACTTTTCCCAAAAGTTTGGCCAAACCATTGGGAAAGGGTATACCTATCCCAACAGTTTGGCCAAACCGTTGGAAAAGGTGGCCACAAAGTGGACTTTTACCAATAGTTTGGCCAAACCTTTGGGAAAGGTGGCATAAAAGTTGGCTTTCCAAATGGTTTGGACAAACCATTGGGAAAGGGGACCTATACCAATGGTTTTTACAAAACTTTGGTATAAAAGCGTTGGGAATGGTCAAATTTTCAGTAATGATTGATGGTATACTGGAACCCATCCTCAAAATTTCTAGAATGTGATAACTAATCATCATGTAGAAGTAGTGAAAAGAGCTAAAACATAGTAAAACATACTGAGTAATTCATAACTAAAAACAAAACATTCTCTATATTAATGAACTATATGGCTTGTTCATCTCTCATCATCTGATGAAAAAAGTGATCATTGAAGGAATTCTCTAAATCATCCGAAATAATTTTTTGATGAGGACCAACCTGGTAATTGTATCTCACCAGTACAAGAAAAAATAATGCATAATCTGAATTGCAAGAATTCCCACATACTCTAGAGGCATCACCATATGATCTAAGATAGATATAGTGGCCTCCAGTTAAGACTGAACATCCTGTGAACTACCATCCCCTGAGAAGGTGGTAGGATGCTTCTACTATATCTCACATGTCAGATCATCTATCGTAGGTTTAAGTCATGGAGCAACCTTCCTTTAATACATAATATGTAGGAAACTCTTACAAATATGAGTGTTAGAACCCAGATCATGTATAGTAGGTGGTGCCACAAGTGGCACTACAAGAGGGTTCATAGGTGGATAAGGTCACCCACCATTATAGCGTGATCATCGACACTCTCGTGGTGCATGTCACGATGATTTCATGGTGTAATATATCTAAAAAATAGAAGAACACACCTGATATCAATATTTAGAATAGATAGAATATCTAGAAGAATAATATTGTAAGAATTAGGTCTTCGTAACCAAGATATACTACTCCAACAAACTTCTTATAAGGAAATGTATTAGTATGTGTGTATGTTTAAAATATCGGGGTTCTAGTAGGTAAAGGGTAAACAATACCTTGCCTCTTCATTTACTAGAAATAATTTAATTTTTAAGTCATGTATAACATTTATGTTTGAATTTTATTATGTAGATGTTCATAGAATTATATAAAATAGGTTTTAATTAAGGGTGAATCATGGAACCAACAATATATAACTATGATCAACACACATTTAATTTTTAGTTAACAACATCTACATTCAGTCTCATATTATAAAAGGTTATATATGATGGCTTGACTATGTAAACTACAAATTTCTACACATGAGTGCCCATACACCTCATGAATTGAATTTTGAAATCACTTAATCGTAGCCATAAAAAATTATATATATATATATATATAATCAAGTCCCACTCAACAATAACAAGCAATACATTAAAATGAAATTAGTGAAATGGGCATATATGTAATGGTATATGCATGACATGTGAATATTATGCTCCTAAAATGATGCATGATTGATGATATTTCTTATCATCTCATATGAAAAAGGATAAAATTCAATCTTTAGTCCCAATAATAATACTATTCATTAAATAAAATTGGTGTCTCCAAACATTTTTTTAAATTTCTTAATAAAAAAAAGTAATAAATAATTTTTAAGAAACTGGACATTTACCCTGAAGGTGGATTTTTTATGACCATGCATAGATTATAACCATGTTCAAAAGTGGTCCTATTCTCCTATCTATTGTATGATAGGATTAAATGAATAAAGGAGCCTTTATGGTACCAATTATTGATGTAACAACCCGAGTACCACTCAAAGTTGTCCGGAACCATGTCGGTCTCATGGCATCAAGAATGACTACCAATACAATAGAGGCTTTTGAGTAGAAATGAGGGTCGAGGGTGTGTCTTTGGGGATACTATTTCAGCATTTATAGAGTGTAGAGAATAATATATGTAATATAACATATAAGTAGTAGAATCATAATATGAACATATATAAAATGAGATAATAGAAACTATAAACACTATAGAGGTAACCTTATGTAGCTGAAGATGATATGAATAATAAATAGTAGAATAAAATTATAATAATGCACAAAATAAGGTAACAATGCATGTAATATGTATACAAAACAGAAAAAAGGAAAACAAGAAAACATTAAATACATTCTATAGAAAACCAAAAGAAAAATCCAACAACTATCCTAGCATCTTAAGCTCCAACTCTGTCATCTGTTACCAAGCTTCGTCATAATAAAAGAAAGTAAGCTCAAGTGGCCAAATTGGGACGCTTCCCTTTTTCAACACCTATATACATTTAATCTACTTGTGTACCAATGGTGACCTAGATAGTGTGTCAGATAAATCGTAGTAGGCCACCACCAAGGACATATATACCATCTAGTCAATGTAATATAAACTAACATGACGTGGAGTCATGCGTATATAAAATCAAAGCAATGTAGAGATGTAAATACCCCAGTACCTTCTTCAACTTTAGCTTGCGTCTGAATATGTAATCATTTAATAAATTAATTTTCCAAAAATTTATATAATAAGTAATTCATGTGAGGTACAAAAAACACCGACATCTTGAGATGATAACAATAGTAAATAATCTAAGATATAACAATTCATCATGTAATGATGATAATAATGACGCTGATCCATGTTAATAACTAAGTAATCCTTAACCTCATGGTTTGAACCAACTTAGTAATAATATGACACATGGATAAAGAGTATTCATGTAATCTATGGGGAATCGTCGAAGAATTTTCACTATAACATGATTCTAACATAGTCTAAGTAATCCATATAATGTAAAATGGATAAGAAATTACCACTACCAATGGGTGTATCCATAGAACAAGATATCTATAGATGTTAGACTATATCAAAAGAGTGTATATAAGGAATCCTATAATGATAATGAATGGATCATCTTGCATATTTTCATGCATCCATTGGTAGACAATGATCAGGTTCTAATGTGGTTGTCATCCTTCAATCTAAATGGAGTCCAAGAGTGTTCAAGGAAGTCCATTGAGAATCCAATGATTCTATGAGTATGACCAATCATATAAAATATAATAGTTATATATACACTAATAATCATAAAATTGATTAATTTATAAATTAGGACATGTATTTCTCATTCCATTTAATTAGAGATTTGGATCCAGCTTTTTCACTTCTTTAGAGTGACAAGGAATAACTAGGCATGCAACCATGGTACATAAGTAACATAATCATTAATAAGGATAAATATACATCCTTCCATAAGCATAAAATGGTGTGCTATATATGTGGAATCAATGCAAGTAAATATATTCAATTAGACCAAGGGATATACATACTATAATTTCCAATTTACCAATTTTGAAGATTAATGAATTAATTGATTCACTTAACATATAAGTGTCAATTTGAAATTATCATATACATGGTATAACTATTACATATCATAACTAATTTGATTATATAAGGGAGTAAGATTAATAGGGTCAACTAATTTCACACTCAAATAGTGTCATAGATGAACATAATCAACCACTAAAGGCATACGTATGGTAACACCAAACATTGGGTGGAACTTGATGAGGTCATAACATCCAACAATGTGATAATAATATATATAAAAGGTTCTATAATATGATTAAAATGTCTATAATTAATGAATATTAATTTAATAGGTAGAACCATATAAAAGCATCTTACGCACAACTACGATGGTTGATAAAATGGAAAGATGTGATAGATGGGTCATAGGCCACCTACCTTGATTTTATAACACTCTCATCATCCAATATCATCATTTAATTTTTTTCTGTAATGGAATGGATATGATGAATGGATCAATACACAAAAAATAGGTCATATGAGCATACATTTAGATAACATAATCGACAGAAAGATGGATGTTGAATGGATCTGGATGAATTGAGTACTTACCTATTCACATCCAAAAAGTTGAATGTGGATAAAAACGGACATCAGAAAAAGGAATGGGATCAAAATCAAGGAAGAGAAAATTGGGTGATCCAATGGGAAAAAGGGTTTCCTTCATTCGAAATAAAATAATCAATTAGGTTAAATTTAATTAGAAAGTTAGGGGAAATGTGTTTATTTCACCCAAAATTTTAGAGGCCCATGGCTTGGCCACATGGTTTTCCAAACCGTGAACAAACCGGGAAAGGATCACTTCTATATACTGGGACCTACATGTTGAGGCCCTAAAGTTATGTAAACTATGAACCAACCATGTTATTAAGCTCTTAAAAAAACTATAGACATCCAATATGGTCATGTGGTCCCTAGAGGATGGTTAGGAAAAACCATACATCATGCTTTCTCCTATATCCAACCTCGCATTATTAGGAGAGACCAGGTTAGATGGGTCTTATAGTTTCTACTAACCATGGGCCGTGTTCTTTTCTCCACCATATAGGTTTAGAGTTTCAAATAATCCCTAGATACCACTAAAACTATTATAACCCCATAGATATCAATATTCGGTCCAAAATAAATAATTAGACCAACATTTAGAGGTTCCATACTTGATTGAAAAAACAAGATATTACATATAATATCCTGAATTATAATTTATTTTGGTAATTTGATTTTTAATTTAAATTACACTCTTTCATAGGGGTTTTATTCTACTGTTTATAAGGATTTAATGGAATTATTATTCTATATTCTGATTCCATTAGATGTGATCCATGTTTTTCACAATATCTCCTTGGTATAGTGATTAGTTGATTTACTATCCCTTAGATGTTCTATTTGTAATTTATTTTTGTTCCTGGGATGTACTAAGAAAAATAATATTCTTTTCTTAAAATATATTTTGATATAATTATAATCACAGTCATAAGAGATTTTGGGGACTTGATTTTTTCATAAACTAATGAATGTTCTCTGAAACCTATTTCATATTAGCTTGTTACATTCTACCCATTGATTGTATTATTTTACAACCCATTATTCTTTAACAATTTTATAATATAAACCCCATTTAAAATATTATTTGATTCATGGGGTATGTTTCCCTATGAGGGATATTTATATATAATCTTTTCATTGAGTCATAATGTTGTATCCCAAATAATATTCTTCTAATTATTTTACTTTTTTAATAACCTATATTTTATTCCTTTTATTAAAATTTGTTCTTATCCATTTCAAATTTCATTTTATTAGAATATTTAGTTATTAATACTCAATAAATTATTCCATACACCATTTTTCTTAGGGATTCTCACATAGAATGTTACTCCATATATTGATGGGTAATTAATGAAAAAAGTATATTTATTATCTTGATATGGATGTTTTTTGATCAATTTGGTAATTTTAGTGTAATGTCCCAAATTATTACGAGTAATAATTTGGAATATTTCAATGAATATTTATAGAGCTAGGTGTTGAGATGGTGTGAGATTCCATGTTTCGGTATCCATATAATTAAATTCTAAATTATATAAAATATTTTAAATATCATGCGAGAGTATTTTTCTTGAAAATGTATAATAACTATTAAACAAATGGACAGATCAAAAATATGAGGGGTCATTGATTTAATAATTCTTGTTTTAACCTATGTGTGACAATTTCTTTGTTGGCATGATGAGTTGTGAAATAGTTTTCTTGGATGAAAAATTAATACAATTAGATTAATTAAATGATTCAATTTATTTTATTTTATGAAAAGCCCTGAATTCACTATAAATTCATAGTTATGGGGTTTATTCTAGGTTTGGATGCTAATCCATATAGAAAAATATTAGATATCATTAGAGGATATCGTACATGGTGGATGATGAAAAATTGAGATCAGATCAAGGATCATGTGCCAACGTAGTTCATGGAACTCACAAATGATGACAACAGATGATCACTCATTTTTAGTTATCAATCTATAATATTGGTAGGATTTTATATTTGTGTATTTATTCCTGTTTTTATCCCTTGATGAATGTGAATCAATCGACTTGTGGATTGATCCATGGATCAATTATTTTGTGGGTGTAGAACTAATTTTTGGATTGGTTGATAATATTTATTTTTTGGTTCATTTATTTAAATAACTCTTCATTCATAATTCCTATAAAAATGTTTCAAGGATAAAATAAGAAAATCCTAATGTTCATTCATGAACATTAGTTTTTTTGATTTTATCTCTCTTTTATATGTTCATTCTTCATTGGAATATCTATTTTGCTTATGATTTGATGAATACCGGGTTAACGATCCTTACACATAAAATCTTTGAAAAATGTATCAGTACTGCGGGTAAGGGATGGAGATTAGATTGTGTGATTATGGGATACGACTACAATAGCATATCTATAGATGGATCAAGACCATTTATTCATGAATTTCATAGGTGACCCTATGAGGTGTGATAGTAAGTGTTACTACGAACTCGATACTACTAAATTATAGCACTCAGTTTCATAGAGGCACGATACACCTTAGATTTGTGACCTTGTTGACGCTCCTTTTCGTCACAGAATCTAAAGATCGGAAAAGGGAATATCTGAGCTTAAAGTGATTCAGCCTTTGAAGAAAACATCAAAAATCAACAAAGGAAGGAAGAAAGGATCAACAGAAACCTCACCGCGCAAGTTATCTAACCGGCGCGCAAGTGTACTTGCACGACTACCTTGGTCGCGCAGGTGACTTGCGCGACCTAAGTGGTAACCGCTTGGTAACCGCCCGGGGTCTTCTCCTGCCTATAAATAGACCCTGTGGGCCCCCCATTCGAGAGGAGTTTTTTCCAGAAACTCGGATTGAAGTTACCGATGCCCAAGTCTCTTCTCAAAGCTTCCGGAACACTTCTAAGGTAATTTCTTACCTAGAACGGAAGATCTATAGAGAAGAAGGAAGGCCTAAGTGTTGAAACTTATCAAAAACTTGCGCGCCGACTTATTTCCTTCAATATAACTTGCGTGTCCCTTTTCTGGAAGAACCTCAAGAGGATTCTAAAGGGATTTGAAAAGAGTCGCTCAAGTATTCTAATACTGGTTGAAAATCGCGCAAGTACCCCTCATGTCGCGCAAGTCTACTTGCGCGATCAATACTTGCGCGCCCACGGAAGACTTGTGTGCCTTTCAAGACTTGCGCGCCCCTATCTTTTTGGGTGCCCATCTTGCCCATTTTCCCCCTCTTAATCCATTTCACCTTTCCTTTTCAAGATTCAGTCTTCAAGACACTCTTCAAATCCATTTATGGCATGATTTCTTGATTTCACTTTCTTATCTAAAAGGAATTCTATGGAATCTCTCTCAAAGTCTAGTGATTTAAATATCCTTATGTGACTAAAATACGGAGAGTTCATTCATTCAAACTCATCCTTTAAGATGAGATAATCTTAACCTGGGTCTCCTTTTCAGGAATAAGACTCAGTCATAATCTTGGGCATCCTCCTCAGGAGTAAGCCCCAAACCTTAATCCATAACCTGGGTTTCCTTTTTCAAGAATAATCCCCAGTTATAAAACCCCAAATATAGGTATCCTCCTCAGGAGTAAGCCCCAAACCTTAATCCCTAACCTGGGTCTCCTTTTCAGGAATAAGACTCAGTCATAATCTTGGGCTTCCTTTTCAGGAGTAAGCCCCAAGTCCCATAACCTGGGCCTCCTTTTTTTAGGATTAAGTCCCTGTCATAATCTTGGGTTTTCCTTTTTAGGAATAAGCCCCAAGTCCCCTTAAATTTCTCTTCACCAGTCATAATTTACCTTTGATTTGGGTTTCATTTTCAAGAGTAAAACCCAATCATAAGTCCCCTCCTAACTTGGGCATCCTCCTTAGGAGTAAACCACAAGATTAGAGTATTCAAATCTCCATGAAGCACATATAACTTTATGGACCCTGTTCATGGATTTTCTCCCTAAAAGTAAATCCTAAACCTTCATCTATCTGGGCAGTCATCCATACATAAGCCCCAAAAAAATTCTTATGATTGCATCTTTCATGGAACAATTGTCTAATTTTTACCAATACCTCTTGTTTCTTACACCGAGCATGACTCACGTGAGCTTAGAGTGTAAAAGTAATTATGACATTTCATCTTTAAGCCATCAATCATAAACATCATACTCCATTTCTCAAACTACGTGGGTTCTGATTACTTTCCCAAAACAAAGGATACGTAGGTAGCCCATTTATGGGTTCGATCCCAACTTTGAAATAATCCCTGTCCTTCTGAATGACGATAAACTTCAAGTGCCCCACTGAGTGGCTTTAAAACCAGCCTAGTCATCATAATGACCAAGAGACTTTTATATAAATGTTTTGAAGGATACCATTGACCAAGAATCTCTAAACAGATATAGATGATTCTCTATTGATGAAGAACCTAGAATACATATAAAAGATTCTCTGAATTTCTTGCATGTTTAGTCATTGATTGTTAAAACTAAAGGAAAGAACATTTTATACTTGGTAATGTAATAAGGATTCACGAACATAACTTAAATCTATAAAGAGAGTCCCGGAGTAGACAATAATTCCCCTCAAAAAGGTGTGATGAGTCCGACCTCCCATCCTCTCGACCAATGCAAATTCCTAAGCCTCATTAGTCCACAAGCTAATGAGTGCCTGCCTTTGGAAAGTAGGTCCAAACGGATGTGGAATCATTGGATGTTTCCGGTTCTACGAACAAACCCGTTAGAAACCGATCGGAACGTTTGAATCTCCCGTCCAGGAGGTCATCCCCGGATTCCGTGCGAAACAAAAATGGTGAACCCGACGTGAATCCTTAACCAAGTTAAAGTGATGTTCTTCTTATTTGTTAGGCCCCTTGGGCCAACAAAGCAATCATTGACATATGCTAATCCAAAAGATGCAGTGGCCGGATTCATCTTGATTATGTCTGTTACATGGAACAGGAACCCTTTTCTCAAGATATTCTGCAAAATGGCTTTCCTTAAATTCACCCCTGTGAATACTGCTGCTGTGAACACCTCTACTGTGAGGTCTGCTGCTGTGAAAACCAATGCTGCTACTCCTACTAGAACGTCATCCGCCCTGAGGATGACATCACCAACTCAGCGTCTTCAACGCTGGGTTTCTAATGCCCTGGTTAAGGAGTACCGTCGCAACGGTACTATCCCAACTCTAGAGGCCACTCGTCAAGCCCTTCAAGTTAACAATTCTACCTGGTTGTCCGGACAACGGCGGCCAGCAATCAAGAAGCAGGCGGTGCTGACTACCATCTCCAACCGTTTCGGGTCATTATCCCCAGAACACAATTTCCATTCACTCCCTTACTCTGAGGAAGTGAATGAGAAGGTCCCGCAGGGCCTTAATTCAAAAAGACAGGAGTCCTTCTCAAGGGCTCCCATCAACAATCACCGCCAGACTCGTGCGGTAGTGCGCCCTCAACATGATGAGGGTACCGACTCCAGGCATTCAGCTCAGGTTCCTCGAACCCGAGCAGGAAAGATGAACCGCCAGAGACGGAATCCAGTTAATAATAAGCAGGTTGTCATCCCTGCCATCTCCGGAGAAGTCCACCAACCTAACTTGGTGGCAAACGAGCAGGCATACACACCTGTTCATTTTAATTCCGCTGTCCAGCAGACTCGTCTGGCAGCATCAAGCCTATCCCGCCAGGCAATTCCGGCAGAGTACCATAGGCAGGAACATACACCTGCTTATACATCACCAGTTAGTCAGCAGGCTCGTCTGACTACATATGATGGATCTCGTCAACCGCGTTTGGCGAAGTGTAATCAACAGGCACATACACCTGCTAATACTAATCAGGCCTACCAACAGTCTCGCTTGGTAGCGCCCGGAGAAGTCAGTTGGAAAGTCCCGACGACAAACAAGAGGCAGACTCAACTCTCTGCCTCCACACTTGAGTACTGTCAGGATTCACTGATAGGAAAAGGAGGACAGGAGCAGGCACATACACCTACTCCAAGCCCGGAATGGACGTATATCCCCGTTCCGGCGGCTGAAGTCACCAAACATATTTTGTCAATGGTGAAAGAGCAGAAGCAAATTACTGCTCATATTCTGGATGCTTGCCAGGATATCATAACAGCTTCAGCATCATCTCAGGGACAGACACATAAATCTATCCCTAGAAGTGGAGTGAAACATCAACGATTCACTCCGGAACAAACACACACATCTGTTCCAGTCCAAGAGGGTTATGGGGAGTACTCCCCCATATCATACGGACAATCAAGTCAGGCACATACACCTGATTTGAGTGGATATCGTCAGCCTAACCTGACCATCTTTCCTGATTAGGAACATACACCTACTCAGAGCAATCCATTTCGTCATCAAGTGGTTTCTAAAGTGAGTAAGAAGGCATCTAAGAAAAAGATCCGCCCAGCACAGTCAGGAGATCAAAGGCCAATCTGCAACGAGGCCTTGCTCGATGCTGGAGTTCTTGAAGCCCTCAGACATTTATCGGTCGGAATTCAAGATTCTACTCCCTCAGTTCCCAATAACGGGAACATTAATTCTGAAGGTCTTCAACAGACACTTCCTCATGAAGACTTGCTTCATGAAAATTCGGTCAATCTTGATGTTTCTTCTTCAGATGAGAGCCACAGGAACCCTCTGTGTGGTCAGAAGACCAAGGAGCAAGAGATTTCATCTTTTACTGTAACCCATTATGGTGGTCCTCCCCATGATGATGAACTTCGCTGCGAAAGTCCTCTCCACAGTAGTGATTCACATTGTCTCGAAAATTCTTCAGAAGGCAATGTAGTGACGAGAAAGCCCTCCTATCTCGAGGCACTTGTAAACGTAAAACCAGTCATGTCTGATGCTTTACTATCGGCAGATGAAACTCTTTCTCCATCAGAAGATAGCCTGGGGTTCAGGTTATTCTCCGAACCATCCCTGGGTCATTCATCTTCCAGCATGAATAGTGATTTCTCTACCAATCTTGTTGAATCCGATGAAGCAACAAGGAAACACCAACTCTGGTCCAAACAGGTAGAAGAATCTTCATTTAATGATAAAGAGGAAATGCTGAACATAAGGATAAAACTAGAAAAAGGTGAAGTGCCAGTCATGTTTTGGCCTTTGGCTGACTCCCAGTACGACATTCCAAAGATGTTGACGGCTGATGGAATCCATGATATTCGTCTCAACATATGGAAAACACTTTTTCAATTAAAGAAGAAGGTATTTTCTTACGATGAATATGAAAATCATCTTAAGATAATAGAAGGGTTACAACGCCAGATTGATTTGGCATCTCTATCAGTCTCTCGGTATCCAAAGGATGAAAAACAACAGAGAACCCTTCAACGTTCATGCCTTGGCGCACTAAGAAAATTGCATCAGTTAATTGCCAATGCTCCATATGATGTTCATATCAGAGGATGGGGTGTTCACGGACCACTACATTTCACAGTGCTTTCCGGTCAGCAAAGCCCGCCGAAAATGGTCTCATGCAATGTTATTGCCCATGGCCGGCCAAAGTCAATGGGCTTTGTTCATAATCAAAAACCTACTCAAGAACAGGCTTCAACTAGTTCCTCTCAAAATCAAGTATATAGAGAACAGGTTGTTGAATTGCTCCTACATCAAGCAGGCGAGAATATTGCACAAGCCTCTCGTCTGGAGCAAACACGTCATCAAATGACAGAAGTTTCAGAAATAATCCAACGGTCTGTTGAACCAGGTGATAAAAGTGGATACAGGTTAATGCATCCAGCTAATTTCCGAACTAAGATTCGCAAGATCAAGAGAGATTTTAAGAAGATCTCAGACATAGCATGTCAAGAGACACCCCACCTTGCCAGACTGGGGACTTCTCTAACCCAACCCTCAGAGTCAACAAATGGGATTCGAGGAGTTGAGAGGAAGCAGCAGGAACACCCCCAGTCCACCGGACTGGGGAATTTTTCAAATCCTCAATCCCTCCCTCAGAGAAAGTCAGTATTCTCTCGATTAGGGAATAAGCCTCAAGAGGAACGAAGATCCAAGCTGTCAGGAGATTCTCTCCAAGTGACGGTTCTCCAAGAAGTTCCTGAAGGATCAAGTCAACGGAATGCCATGTCTCATCATGGACATGGAAGAAGACAATATCACAGAAATGCTGATAGAAAGGATTCCATGCAATATGAATCCATTAATGTCATTAATGTCGTTGCTGCTGATTCACCAGATGAGGCTCAATCAGAGGGATCAGACGAAGAGATTCCTGCTCAAGAAGTTGCGCACACAGACCTAAATGAAGAAGGTGTGCGCACACGTAATCAAAGGCTTACCCAAAATCTGGGTATTCCTTCAAGTAACCCACTTCCCCCTCTCCGAAAAGGATCCAATAAGGGGAAAGGAAAGAATCATGTTACTTCTCACCCTTCCTCTGAAGGAGGTCAATCGCTCTCATTAGAGCAAAGGTTTGCACAACAGGAGGAAGAAATGAAAGAATTAAGAAGGTTGAATGCAGAACTACTTCAGAGTAGTCTTCTTATTAAGAATGATGAAGTATGACAGCCTAAGGAATTTGTTGTAACTACTGAGATGGATCAAGAATATCCTCCTTTATCAGTACACCCACAGAGGTCTAATCCTACAGGTCAAACACAATAACGGTTGGCAGCACTACCATCAGTTGCAGCACCAACCACCACATCTGTCCAAGCTCCATTCATTACACCTACCCAAAACCAAGTTCAACCTGACGTTTCTCAAAAGTTAATAACTACTATTGAGTCATTAACAGCTCGGTTAGAAACTATGGAAGGGAAACGGGCGCAAGTTCAACCTGAAAAGAAAGTTTACCCTGAATGGGTAGATTCAATTTCTCCTCCATCCAGTTTTGGAAACCCTATTTTCCCTACTTTCAATGGATCAGGCGACCCTGAACAACATTTGACGCATTACGTGTCTTGTTGTGATCCTATGATGGGAACTCCAGAGCAGCAAGAAGCAGTGAAACTCAGATGCTTCGTGCGAACCTTGCAAGGACCAGCTTTTTTCTGGTATATGAGCTTGCAATCCCGGTCAGTCATCGGATGGGAGGATCTTCGTCAAAAATTCATTCTTCAGTTTAGCTCATCTTTTCCAAAAACGACAGTTTTCGATCTTACAAACTGCAAGCAAAGGGAAAATGAAAGAGTCTCTGATTTCATTGCTCGTTGGAAGGGATTAACGTATTCCTTGAGTTTAGCACTCCCTCAGGAGGAATTGTTTCCAATCTGTGTGGCAAATTTGCGTGACGAATTACGCACGCCATTGATCCCTGTGAAATACACAGGAGGGTTTCGAGACCTTACTTCAATCGCTCAACAGATTGAAGATTCCCTTATACAGGCTAAGGTTAAATCTCGTGTAATTCCATCAGCTCCAGGAAGAAGAATGGGTAAAGCAGAAACTGCTACAGTTATGATTAAACAGGCACCTGTACCTATTTCTACTTCAAAACCTTCATCTTCTCGAAGGGCTCCACCTCCTGAACGCCAACAACAAAGGCTGTTTCGTCCAAATGATCAAAAAGATCAACGACGAAAACAATTTGAGGATATGAAGAGTAAAACATACTCTTTCCGAAGTGAGCAAGTTCCTGGTTACTTCATTTCAGCTCTAGAAAATAATTTGGTTCAATTACCAGTGCCAAAGAAGCCAAACAAGGAAGGAGATGAAGACCGTCCAAATTATTTTCCCTTTCATCAAATGTTGGGGCATCCCATCCAGGAGTGTTTTGTCTTTAAAGACCTCCTGCAAAAGATGGTCGACTTGGGACAAGTCAAATTGAAGGGTTCTTCAGCTCATGTAGCGTGTATTACCGCTATAGATCCAGAGGAAGGAGGTGAGTGGCAGGAAGTCAAAAGCAAAACTGCGAAAAAAATATGATGATTGGATGGTCAGAAAGACAATCAATCGGACCCATTCCATTTTGCGAACACAATTGAAGAAGCCAATTGTGTCTCCTACAAAAGCTGCAGTAAAGCCTCCATCAAAAGACAAATCCTCAAAATGGCAGCGCAATTCAAAGAAGAAAGAGGAATCAGGAGAAGATGAGTATGTATCAAAGCCTAAATTGTCTTTGATTCTGGCAGATTTCATGCCATCTACTTCAAATCCACGGGCACCGTCCCACCAAACGGCACAACCTAAACAGGCTAACCAGGTATAGTCTTTATCAGACGAAGAGTTAATCTTTGGTTCTGTTAATATGATTCAATTAACAGATTCATATTCCAGTCTTGATGAGCCTGAATTCCCTGTATCAAATAAGGGAACCTGAGGAAGTTCTAGAGGTTCAGGATATAGGGGAAGACGTGGATCTTTCCGAATCCACTATTCTAATTTTACCCCTGCTAGCACTGTATATGCAGCAGAAACTCGTGGTAGAGCCCTTCAGCGAGCTCAAAAAGAACAAGAAAGTTCTTCTGCCAATGGCCAACTCAGTTTCGGCACAGTTATTATGGAAGACCGATTAAAAGTTCCATCTTCTTTATCTCAGCAAGTAAATGGATCTAATCAGTCTAATTTTCCAAAACCAAGGATGTTTCCAACTTCAATACAAGATGCATCAGCTTCCAAAGCATCTGCTTCCAAGGTACCTGCTAAACCACATATTCCTATTGGGAAACGCAGACCTCTAGATCAAAAGTATGATATATTGAAACAATTGGTCCAAGTACCAGCCAAGTTATCAATTTTGGATGATTTGAATCTATCAAGAGATCTTCGGGAAGCACTCATCAAAGCTTTGTCAAGTCCTCAGGAGTTTGAAGCTGAAATTGCTGCAGCTGAAATCTATCACATAGAGAATAATCTTGTAGAATGCCATGCAGTGATATCTTTTACTGATAAAGATGAAGATGATGTTGTGAATGGGCACATAAAACCTTTGTACTTATCTGTCAAATTCAATGGTATAGATGTTCGAAGAGCTTTCATTGACAATGGTTCAGGAGTCAACCTCATGCCCATTCACACACTTCGTCGATTGGGCCTCACGGAATCTGATTTATCTCCTTCTACCATGATGTTGCAAGGATATGATAAAAATGAACAAGAACCACTGGGAGAAGATACGCTCAGAACTCAATTTGGAGATCTTGTTTCCAATTCGGATTTCATGATTGTTGATCAAGACTCAGCTTTTAATATCTTGCTTGGAAGACCCTGGCTACATCAGCATGCAACTATTCCGTCATCATACCATCAATGCCTCAAATACTGTTTCGATCGTCAAGTTGGGACATTGTATGGTGATAAAGCCCCGTTCAAGACATGTGAGTCTCAATACATTGAGGCGGAATTTTATCACATGAAGGGAAGATAAAAATCTACAATGAAGGAAATTACCAAAGTTAATGCTCCATATGGTTTGGAAAAAATTCCAATAAATCCATTTTCACATGTGAGTACAGATTATGTGTTACCTATCAGTCAAATTGACAAAATAGGCCCGAATCAAAATACTCTTATGGAAAGATCCATAATGTCAATTACGACAATCGAGCCAGACAACATGGGAGAAATTGGTAACTTACCAAGCAGTGATGAATGCATAAGTGGCGACGTTTTCATTTCGTCTGCTGAAATCCAACAAGTCTATACTTCGCTAATCAGGCCAGAAGAAGTTATAGCAACACCAGAGGTGAATATTGATGTCGATTCTCAATCCATCATCTCCTCTTTATTTCCCAAAGAAGACCCTTTATCATCAATAGGGTCAGAAATGGAAGCTTCTTCTTCAAAATGTGAAAATTTTGACATCTCTTATGATCATGAGAATTTCGTTTTTTCATCTACTTTGCAAGTAGAAATGGAAGAAATAACACATGATGAAGAGGAAGAGGAAGATCTTAGAGATGCTCCTCCAGCATTTGAAGAGTGTATCTCTACCACTGTGGATGAACTCAGAGAAGTAAATCTGGGTACAGAGAAAGATCCACGCCCCACTTTAATTAGTGCGGCCATGACCCTTGAAGAGCAAGAGATGTATATTTCTTTTCTAAAGCAAAATAAAGATATTTTTGCTTGGAATTATACAGAGATGCCAGGCCTTGATCCTAATGTTGCCACCCATCATTTGGGTTTTCCAAAAGAACATCGAGGATTCAAGCAAGCCACAAGAAGAACACACCCAACCTATGCTTCCAAAATCGAGGCTGAAGTGGATAAGATTATCAAAGCTAACTTCGTCAGAGAAGTTGAATATCCCAAGTGGTTGGCTAATATTGTCCCTGTAAAGAAGAAGAACGGACAAATTAGGGTTTTCATCGATTTCAGAGATCTTAATCGGTATTGTCCTAAAGATGATTTCCCAGTTCCGATTACAGAACTCTTAATTGATGTGACGGCTGGCTATGAAGTACTTTATTTCATGGATGGATATTCTGGATATAATCATATCCAAATGGCCCCAGAAGATGAGGAATCTACAGCCTTCAGAGCTCCTCAAGGTGTGTTTTGTTACCGGGTGATGCCATTTGGTTTAAAGAATGCAGGTGCAACATATCAACGCGCCATGCATCGTATCTTCAAACCATTTCTAGGGAAATTTTTTGAATGCTATGTAGATGATTTGGTGGTTAAATCCAAACAACGTTTTGATCACTTGGCTGATTTGGAAGTCGTATTCCACAAGCTTCGACAACACAATTTGAAGATGAACCCCTTAAAATGTGCTTTTGGGGTAACCTCAGGAAAATTCCTCGGCTTTGTTGTACGCCATCATGGTATTGAAGTCGATCCTGAGAAGACCAAATCAATCCTTGGTATGTCACCTCCTCAGAATTTGAAAGAATTAAGAGGACTTCAAGGACACTTAGCCTATATTCTGCGTTTCATCGCCAATTTGGCAGGCAAAAGTTTACCCTTTACCAAATTATTGAAGAATGGAGTCACTTACCAGTGGACGGAAGAATGTCAAGAAGCATTTGATTTTCTCAAGAAATACCTCTTGAGTCCACCAGTACTCATGCCACCTGTTGAGGGTAGGCCTCTTATCCTCTATGTGACAGCTTTAGAGCGATCATTGGGGGCCTTTCACGCTCAAAAGAATGATGCTGGGAATGAAAATAGTCTCTATTATCTCAGTAGAACTATGCTTGAAGCAGAAACCCGGTATTCGAGTATTGAAAAGTGCTGCCTAGCATTAATCTTTGCAGTTCAGAAACTGAGACACTACCTGCAACATCACGAGGTCCAATTGGTATCTCGTAATAATCCACTCAAATTCATCCTTAGTCTTCCAATGCTTACTGGACGTCTGGCAAGGTGGGCGGTTATTCTACAGCAGTTCGACATCCAGTATGTGTCTCAAAATGCAATTAAGGGCCAAGCTCTGGCTGATTTCCTGGCTGAACATCCTTCAGTGGAAGACACGTATTCAGATATCGAACTCCCTGATGAGGAAGTTTTCTCTATTCAAGAGAGTCCTCAAACATGGGAGATGTATTTTGATGGTGCTTCTAGAAGTCCCACAGGGAAGAAAATGGAAAATCCTAAATTCAACAAAGTTGGTTTAGGAATTGTGCTCATTTTTCCAGATAAGGCAGTGTTACCTTATTCTTTTTTGTTGTGGGAAGGTGGTACCAATAATGAAGCTGAATACCAAGCTCTCATTACAGGCTTGGAGTTAGTGCTTCAAGCACAAGTGAATCACTTAAAGGTGAAAGGTGATTCAGACCTGGTAATCAAACAAGTCAATGGGGATTATGCCATCAGACAAGAAGAATTAATCCCTTTGTATGATTACCTCAGAGAGTTAATGTCAGAATTCCCTTCAGAACCGACATTTTCTTATGTCCCAAGATCACAAAATGCTCAAGCTGATGCACTGGCTAATATAGCCACAGCTTTAGCAGATCCAAATCGGGACGAGACAACCATATGTATTGCCCACCGTCGTGCAATTTCACCTTATGTTCAAGTCAGAACAGAGGAAATTAATGAAATTAGTCCCATTCCTGAACCGTATGGTCATACTACAGGATGGATGTCACCTATCAAGGAATACCTTCAAAATGGAACACTTCCACCTGATAGAGCCGAGGAAGACCAAATTCGGCGACGTGTGGTCAATTTTACTCTTTATGATGGTCCAAACCACCTCGAGAAAATTCTCTACAAACATGGTTTTGATGGAGTTCTCTTCAGATGTATTGATGGTGAAGAGACAATGGCTGTCATAAAAGAAGTGCATGCAGGAGTCTGTGGTGCCCACCAGTCTGGACATAGACTGTCTGATCAAATTCGAAGTCTTGGATACTTCTGGCCTTCAATGATACAATATTGTGTTAATTTCACAAAGAAGTGTCATTCATGCCAAGTATATGCCAACTTCATTCATCAACCTCCAGAGTTGCTTCATACAGCTAAATACTCATGGCCATTTTCCACATGGGGAATGGATGTGGTGGGACCTTACCCTTCAGCTACTGCCAAGCAGTTTAAGTACATTCTTACTGCTACTGATTTCTTTTCCAAATGGGCAGAAGTAGTACCTCTCAAAGAAGTCAGTTCTAAATGCATTGTTAGCTTAATCAAGTCTAACATCATTACTAGATTTGGTGTCCCTCATACCATATTGACGGACAACGGCACCAACTTCTATTCTTCTGAGGTAAAGAAATTGTATCAAGAATACAACATTAAGTCCAACCATTCATCTCGATATCATGCAGCGGCTAATGGCCAGATAGAGGCCTTCAACAAGACTCTTTAAAATATACTGCAAAAGATGGTGGATAAAGATAAGAGGTCATGGCCTGATAAACTCTTTCATGCTTTATGGGCTTATCGGACTACCACTCGCAATGCAACGCGGTCTACTCCATATTCATTGGTATATGGAACAGAAGCAGTCTTACCAATTGAAGTTCAATTTCCCTCACTCAGAATAGCCATTTGTGATCAGTTATCAACAGATGAGCAATCCCAAAATCATTTGAATGAATTGGAACAGTTATATGAGAAATGATTGTGCACTTTGCACCACTTGGAAATCTATCAAAATCGGATAGCACGAGCTTTTAACAAAAAAGTTTGTCTTCGTTCATTCATTCAGGGAGAATTGGTATTGGTTCTCAGAGCACCAATGATACCAGGAAAGAAGCCTCCCAAGATTGAACCAAAATGGGAAGGACCTTATTCAATACATAAGGTCTACTCCAATGGAGCGTATTCTCTGATCTCAATGGATGGAGAACACATCACGACTCCAACTAATGCCAGATTTCTGAAGAAGTATTTTGTATAAACAAAAAATATTGTTCCCAGATCCAAAACAATCACATTGGTTTATATTTTTGTCCGAGATGACATTAAACTATATTTTGTCCTAGCAACATGACATTAAACTGTGTGGCACTTTCATCGTCCAGCATGACGTTAAACTGTGTTAGTTCCCTTATCGTCCAACATGACGTTAAACTGTCATATTGGTTACTATTATGTCCGAGATGACATTAAACTATATTTTTGTCCGAGATGACATTAAACTATATTGTGTCCTAGCAACATGACATTAAACTGTGTGGCACTTTCATCGTCCAGCATGACGTTAAACTGTAAAAAAATCCCCAGAACTGATATCCTCATATTGGTTCACCTTAGTCCTAGCTACATGACTTTAAACTGTACAGCACCAGTTCGTCCTTGCTATATGACGTTAAACTATACAGCAATGGTCCAGTATGACTTTAAACTGCAACTTCGTCCCACACGACATTAAACTGTGAAAAAGTTCCCTAAACTGTCCAGCATGACCTTAAACTGCATCATCCCTGGTCCATGTATATGACCATAAACTATTTGCAAATCCTTTATGTCCCGCAAGATGTTAAACTGTGACGTCCTAACTACATGACGCTAAACTGTATAAAAGTCCCTCACGTCCGGAAAGACATTAAACTATATAATCTCAAAAGTCCAGTATGACATTAAACTGCACCATTCACGGTCCATGCATATGACCTCAAAACTATTCGTACTTTCGTCCGACATGGCGTTAAAATGGTACACTCTTTTGTCCTTACTGCATGACATTAAACTGCACAGTCCCCCTTTCGTCCAATATGACGTTAAACTGTATTGTCCCCATCGTCCTAACTACATGACGCTAAACTGTACAGAAAGTCCTTGATATGTCCTACATGACATTAAACAGTTATTTTGTCCCTGCTACATAACACTAAACTGTGCAGCACCAATAGTCCTAACTGCAAGACTTTAAACTGCATAGTCCCTTTTTTATGTCCTACATGACATTAAAATGTGCATCGTTAAGGTTGTTATTACCTCTTGTTTCTCACACCGAGTATGAATCATGTGAGCTTAGAGAGAACATCAACCATAACACTCCCTTTGGGCCACTAACCATGTGTAAGTCCCAACAACATTTTTTATTAGATCATTGTCCCCAAAAACAATTTGATCATTAATTCATTCTTTAATTGAACTACACGGACTTTGATCCTCGCCCTCCAGGCTGGGTATGTAGGCAACCTCCCAGGGTTCAAGCCCAAAAACAATCTCTTCACATCGGTTCACCACAACCTCATATGATGTTGATTTGTGAAACCGCCCCTGGAATCAATATCTTTACATTGATTCACTTTCGTCCTTGTTATATGACGTTAAACTATACAACACTTTTGTCCGGTATGACAATAAACTACAATATTCTTTGATTCCCTCATTTGAGAAGGAACCATTATTGACATTGATTTTTTAAAATCATATTTCATTTTCAAAAGACTACGTGAATACATGGTAATGCCTAAACTTTTTATCTCAGGTTAAACCATCATTGCACTAAAGTCCCCTTTCACCCTTCACATGTACAAACCAAATTTGTAAAAAGGGAAGATCTAGAACTACGTGGACTTGATTCCCATCCTTATGGGATACGTAGGAACATTCGAGTGTCCCTCGAATCCAGTCCCAAGTCTTTTGGGCCTAACCCCAAATTTCACTTTCAGTCCCTTGGCTGAAAAGTCCTCATGAAAACACACACTGTGTATTCATTATTATGGTCTGAATTCTATGACCCTAAACTAAGATCACTCATACTTTCGTCCTGCACGATGTTAAACTGCATTTCAAGAACTACGTATGGCTTGATTCTCATTCTTATGAGATACGTAGTGAATTCCAAATTTCAATTCAGGACCCAGCCACAACATGATTATTGTTTTCATTGACCTATGTATCTCTATATACATTGGACAATACCCATCTTTATGTATTATAATCCTAACCTTAAATATTTTCAAATCTTCATAACCCTTTTCATGACTTCTAATCACAAAAATGTCAAACTTCTGAGAATTCTTTTGCCTGACTATGCAGCACGTGCCCATAGGTGGCCTTGCATAAACAGTCCACATAACAGACTTGTCAGCTAAAAGATGCTATTTATTTGACCATGCAGCCAATGCCCATAGGTGGCCCTGCATATTTAAACCCCCTAACGGGTTTGTTAAATAATGGTAACTTCATTCTTGGGAAGAATGCCTCCTTTGTCATTATTTGTCTTAAACGACAGTATGTAGGGATCCACAAAAAATAGCCATCCTTAACATATTTGTCCCATATCCTTTTTCATGATCTGAAAGTATTCAAGTCTACGGTTTATTCTTCTTCCCTACGTTTGGGTCAGACCTTCGTAGGAGTGATATTCATCCAGTTCTTCGATATTCTTGTTCGGAAATATCTTCTCCATATTCAAGTACCTCTTTCCATATAACAAACTCTATGCTTCAGAAAATTTGAATCTCCATAAACTTTCACTGGCTTTTAGCACTAGGAAAGTAAATTTCTGGGAGTTCTTTTGCCTGACTATGCAGCACGTGCCCATAGGTGGCCTTGCATAAACAGTCCACATAACAGACTTGTCAGCCAAAAGATGCTATTTATTTGACCATGCAGCCAATGCCCATAGGTGGCCCTGCATATTTCAACCCCCTAACAGGTTTTCTTAAATAATAGTAACTTCATTCTTGGAAACTACTTCTTCTAATGCCTTTTAGCTCTTTTTCATATCATTCCTCAGATTCAAATATTCTTAAGCCATAGTTTACATTTTTTCCCTCATACTTGAGTATGGTAATATGTTTTCAGATAAATTGTCAAGGAATCGAATCCTTTTTTTTAATCCATTTCGTTCAAAGCTATTTCGACCTTAAACATTAGCCCCTTTATGTCTGGTGTGCATGACTTTAAACTGCCCACACAAAAGACAAAGGAACTCTGAATAAAAGTCAAGTTCCAGCTCACTAAATATACATTTTTGTATGATTTAGGTAATATTGAGCAGTTAAAAGATTCAAAGTTTGTAGGGTTATTTGTAATAATCCTAGTAAAAATCAAACTATGCTTACTAGGCCCATTGGCTTAAGTAAATTTGAAGCAGGTAATGAAAGAATGCAGGTACAAATGATTGAAGACAAAAGTGTTTTTCATTGATACACAAGAGTTATAAGGACATCCATAGACTGGAGTCTCTTCTTTTCTTTCAATAATTACAAGAGGCTTTCAACATAACACTTCATTTGATTTACGGCATCCCGATCTTCATTAGCAACCACCTAGAATTCATTCATTCAACTGGATACAATAAAAGATGCAGTGATACCAGCTCTTCTTGGAACAATTGTAAAAGGATGTTCTTGAGTGCGGTTTGAGAAAATTTTCTGCTAATCAAACAGTGACTCTGTTTCTGTCCAAGATACTTGGAAGATGGATACATGGATTTGAGAATTGAGCATTGGAAGTAAAGAGCCATTTGGAGAGAGTACTCTTTTCAGATATTGCTCTAATATCATGTTTGTCTTCTCTCCACCAACCATTAGTAGAAAAAATTTCAGCCCATGGGTTTGCCATTTTCATATCTGCAAGGGAATGACATGGAGGAAGAATTTGAAAGTTCACACCATTGTTGTTACACTTAATGCACAGCATAACCGAAATAGAGAAATAGCAGTGCAGCTGCATCTCAGGTGTATAATTGGTTGCATTTGGAACATTGACTCCTTGCAGATGACCATGACCACACAAAGGCAGATGAATGCTCTGTGGAAAATTAGGATGATAGTTCTTCAAATACTTAGCCAAATATGGGAGAGTGCTGTTGCAGATATCATAGTAATCATGGCCAATAATGTTCATCATGTCATTAATCCGCTTGCTAGCCAGTTCTTCAGCCGTTCCAATTCCCTTAGGAACCATTGAATCTGCACAAAAGTTGAACAAATTAAACTCTTAAATGGGTTTATTTTTCATAAAATTTGTGAAAGAATTCGGAAAAAATGGCCAAGGCATTATGTCGCGCAAGTCTAAACAATGGCGCGAGCGCGACAGTAAGAGAACAGTGGAAAAGAGACTTGCGCGGCTTAGGTGACCTGCGCGGCGAGAGCTCGAGAAGGAATGATGTCCGAAAAATCTGGATACTTGTACGGAGGTGAGGGTCATGTATTTATAGGCCAGGAAGCCTACCTGCGCGCAGCACCTAGAGCGCTTAAGGCTTGCGCGACGCCAACTTGCGCGCCGCCCTCTGCGCACTGCAGACTTGCGCGCCCTCCCTTTTCCTTTGGAGGGATTCGATTTCCTCAGAGTCAAATCCTCATTTCTCTCCGGATCCAACTCTGAGGGGGGACTTTTGTTGACGCTCCTTTTCGTCACAAAATCTAAAGATCGGAAAAGGGAATATCTGAGCTTAAAGTGATTCAGCCTTTGAAGAAAACATCAAAAATCAACAAAGGAAGGAAGAAAGGATCAACAGAAACCTCACCGCGCAAGTTATCTAACCGGCGTGCAAGTGTACTTGCGCGGCTACCTTGGTCGCGCAGGTGACTTGCGCGACCTAAGTGGTAACTGCTCGGTAACCGCCCGGGGTCTTCTCCTGCCTATAAATAGACCCTGTGGGCCCCCCATTCGAGAGGATTTTTTTTCCAGAAACTCGGATTGAAGCTCCCGACGCCCAAGTCTCTTCTCAAAGCTTCTGGAACACTTCTAAGGTAATTTCTTACCTAGAACGGAAGATCTAAAGAGAATAATGAAGGCCTAAGTGTTGAAACTTTTCAAACACTTGCGCGCCAAATTATTTCCTTGAATATAACTTGCGCGTCCCTTTTCTGGAAGAACCTCAAGAGGATTCTAAAGGGATTTGAAAAGTGTCGCTCAAGTATTCTAATACTGGTTGAAAATCGCACAAGTACCCCTCATGTCGTGCAAGTCTACTTGCGCGACCAATACTTGCGCGCCCACGGAAGACTTGCACGCCTTTCAAGACTTGCGCGCCCCTATCTTTTTGGGTGCCCATCTTGCCCATTTTCCCCCTCTTAAGCCATTTCACCTTTCCTTTTCAAGATTCAGTCTTCAAGACACTCTTCAAAGCCATTTATGGCATGATTTCTTGATTTGACTTTCTTATCTAAAAGGAATTCTGTGGAATCTCTCTCAAAATCTAGTGATTTAAATATCCTTATGTGACTAAAATACGGAGAGTTCATTCATTCAAACTCATCCTTTAAGATGAGAGAATCTTAACCTGGGTCTCCTTTTCAGGAATAAGACTCAGTCATAATCTTGGGCATCCTCCTCAGGAGTAAGCCCCAAACCTTAATCCATAACCTGGGTTTCCTTTTTCAGGAATAATCCCCAGTTATAAAACCCCAAATATGGGCATCCTCCTCAGGAGTAAGCCCCAAACCTTAATCCCTAACCTGGGTCTCCTTTTCAGGAATAAGACTCAGTCATAATCTTGGGCTTCCTTTTCAGGAGTAAGCCCCAAGTCCCATAACCTGGGCCTCCTTTTTTTAGGAGTAAGTCCCAGTCATAATCTTGGGTTTTCCTTTTTAGGAATAAGCCCCAAGTCCCCTAAAATTTCTCTTAACCAGTCATAATTTACCTTTGATTTGGGTTTCCTTTTCAGGAGTAAAACCCAATCATAAGTCCCCTCCTAACTTGGGCATCCTCCTTAGGAGTAAACCCCAAGATTAGAGTATTCAAATCTCCATGAAGCACATATAACTTTATGGACCCTGTTCATGGATTTTCTCCCTAAAAGTAAATCCTAAACCTTCATCTATCTGGGAAGTCATCCATACATAAGCCCCAAACAAATTCTTATGATTGCATCTTTCATGGCACAATTGTCTAATTTTTACCAATACCTCTTGTTTCTCACACCGAGCATGACTCACGTGAGCTTAGAGTGTAAAAGTAATTATGACATTTCATCTTTGAGCCATCAATCATAAACATCATACTCCATTTCTCGAACTACGTGGGTTCTGATTCCTTTTCCAAAACAAAGGATACGTAGGTAGCCCATTTATGGGTTCGATCCCAACTTTGAAATAATCCCTGTCCTTCTGAATGACGATAAACTTCAAGTGCCCCATTGAGTGGCTTTAAAACCAGCCTGGTCATCATAATGACCAAGAGACTTTTATATAAATGTTTTTAAGGATACCATTGACCAAGAATCTCTAAACAGATATAGATGATTCTCTATTGATGAAGAACCTCGAATACATATAAAAGATTCTCTGAATTTCTTGCATGTTTAGTCATTGATTGTTAAAACTAAAGGAAAGCACATTTTATACTTGGTAATGTAATAAGGATTCACGAACATAACTTAAATCTATAAAGAGAGTCCCGGAGTAGACAATAATTCCCCTCAAAAAGGTGTGATGAGTCCGACCTCCCATCCTCTCGACCAATGCAAATTCCTAAGCCTCATTATTCCACAAGCTAATGAGTGCCTGCCTTTGGAAAGTAGGTCCAAACGGATGTGGAATCATTGGATGTTTCCGGTTCTACGAACAAACCCGTTAGAAACCGATCGGAACATTTTAATCTCCCGTCCAGGAGGTCATCCCCAGATTCCGTGCGAAACATACCTATGGTGTGTTTTAGGGAAGAAATGGTATTTGTGGTCTCAGATATTACGATTCAAGAAGAATTCTGATGGTTATGTAAAAAACTATATGACACAATGTTTAGTCTTATGAACACACACTGTGTGGACCTTTTTGTTTGACTCAAGGGTTTCAACATGGATATAAGGGTCACATACTATGTGAAATGTGTCACAAGCTATGTTTCACTCAACAGAATGATCAATGTGTACAAAGTGTACACACCATAGAGTCCATGTACTGTGACACATAGTGTGATCCAAGTTACAGACATTGTAAATTGAGGAAAATGGATTAGTGTGTATAGGGAGTAAATTCCCGAGAGATCACATGCTTCTACACATCATGTATGATGATCCACAAACTGTGTACTTGGGAAAGTAAACATGAAAAATCATGATGGTATGCTGAGTGTCACGTTAAATCCTACACACCGTGTACCATTATGACACACAAAATATTTTAAAAAAGTACATTCCATGTGAGTGTGAGACATGAGAAGTACCAGTCCAAGTGAGACACACCATGTACTACTAGGGACCCACCATGTTTTCCACGAGGACCTGTTGGTTTCCTCTTCCTTTCATCTTAGCTTCATCACTAGCCTCCAGAGAACAATACTATTTGAGTGTGTTCCTTTGGCCATTGCTATGAGGGTTTAGTGAAGTACCCCATTATTTTTATAGATGGTGAAACCTTTGAATTTATTTTTGATTTCTTTTAATTGAGGGTGAGTTACCCTGTTCTAGAGTTAGTCAACTTAGACCACTTCGACTATTGACTCAGTGGAATAGAGCATGTATCTCTCTAAGATGCCCGATGTGATCTTCATTTCCCTTCATGTAACCTTATATAGGTTAGTTTTAATTGGAGTGACCAATATTTACATGGGAAGTGAGACCTTGTATGGAGGATGTATCAATTAGGGTCTGGTGTCCCCTACTAAACCTTAATCAATGAACCCATATCTATGTATTAGGAATATATCATTCTTATGAAGTGTATTATAATTGATTGTGTATATATAATGAACCCTGTCAGCTGTAACACCCCAAGCTTCCACGGTACGTTTCACTTCGAATAACGCAATAGCGTGTGTTGTACGCAACCTCGAGCTCTAACACACACCACAACGAATTAAACTAGCCATTGTGAATAGTAATACCTACTTTTTTGAAATTTTATAAATTTTATCTATCAAAATGGACTTAATTTTTGGATTCGGAATATCGAAATTAGCCTATGTTGAGTTTTTGGTATTTTTCTGAGAACTTCTATTTTTTATGAATAGTGAAAAATAATTAAAACAAATTTTTTAATAAAAATAATTTATAGTGATAAATTATACTATTGAGTTGTTATAAAGTATAATTAGAATATATTTTTACCATTTTATCCAACGGTGGTCATTAGAATTAATTTAACATTGAAATTGGACATAAACAATTGCCAATCTTTTGATATAAATTGTTTCTTAAAAACACGCTATTTGTTGTGACAGTGGGAATTAATTATGAAATTAACTAATGCAACTTATATTTTTAGAATTTTTTAAAATAGACATCATTTTTGAATTTGGAATATCAATTATATCTTAGGGTGAAATTTTGGCTTTGTTCTGAAAAACTTCAATTTTTGATGAATAGTGAAACCACTAAGTGGTAGTTAAATAACTGATTTTTCATTTAAATGAAATATTACCACTTCTGTGATTTGATTTTCAAAAATCCGACATACATGGTTGTCATTATAAAGTAAAATTTGGTTCAATGAGATTAAAATAAATTTTTGGTGAATAGTAACTTTTAAGTTCTTAATCGCGATTAGAGGTAATTAGTGTAGTTTAAGGTAAAAATGATGTTTTAATAATATGAGATGAGCTTGAAACTTGTTATACTCATATTGGATGAGCCATGGCCGACCAAGAAAACCCATGGGTCAGCTTGGGGACCCCATGGAGCCACTTTAGTTGGAAAATTACATTATTATATATTTATTTAATGTTAAAATTAAATTGAAACAAACATGAGTTGTTTTACTAAAACAGTTTTTAAGTGGGGTTACACAAGTCCACATTTTAACTATAAATATTCATTAGAAAGCTAAAAAGATTTCCTAATTCATATTATTTTTTTTATAATTTGTAGACATTAAATAAATTAAATTATTTATGACATAATTATGATGCAGCGATGACCTCATTATTTAACGATTTTAATAAAATGAAAGGATAATGTAAAATCCAAGGCTTACACTTGTCCAAAGACTATTGGATAGGTATATTTCGAACCCTTATCACCTTATCCACGAATTATATAAGCGTGGGACCTTTAGAATCCAAAAAGCATTGTGTAATAATGTAACATTTCAATCTTTCCAAAAGAGCCCCTCCTCTCCACTTATAAAAGGCCCCCACCTCTCCCACCTTATTCAAACTTTCAAGCCATTTGGCTCGGCCAACCTATGACCAAATACTCTCCCAAATTCCCCCTCTTACTCCTAGAAGCCTCACTTTCAGCAGAACTCTTCCCAAGGTAGCCTTTGGCTCAAATCAAAAAGAGTTACCCGATTTTGAGGTAACGTCTTCTCTAATGTTGTTTTGTTTTATTTTTCTTCTCCAACCCCCTAAACTCTTTTTATTCATTTCTTTTGTAACAACACCAATATGCTCAATATACTAGAATGTTTTTATAAGAAGGATTCGAGCTACACTTACACACACCTACATCTAATTGTTAAATAACATACGGTTTCTGTGGATGGCGAATTTCTGCCTCACGAAACGATGATTGTTCAACACTCATATAACACCTTCAAAGGTGGCCATTAAGATGTCACTATATTTATATATGATATAAAATATGTTTATGTTTTACTTATGCTTCTGTATTTCTCATTTATGGCATACTTTATGATTTCCATTATGGGTAAAATGCGATAATTTCATTTTAGGAAGTGCGGACTACCGCCCCCTCAAAGTGATTTGAATCGTTAATGACATATGTGGGATGTATAAAGGATGGATTAAATGGTATTATACACTATATTATACTGTAATTATATTATAAATTTATATCATTATGATTTCATTCCATTATATACGAAATAGAAATGAAAGTAGCGTTCATGCGTACGTACGGCTTACCGTCTCCATGAACGGTGAATTTCATTTCTTACCTCTAAATGTTACGTAATATTATAAATGAATGTATATACTGGATATATAAGATATATATGACATGTAAATCGTGAATATAATTCTGGAGATAATGGATATTCTACCACATAAACAACTTGTAATTATAAGAAGTTTATTGTTGACTCAAGTACCAAAGATCGACAAAACGACTGTTATTAACTTAAATAATTACATAATGTTCATATCATTGTAATAAGTGATATAAAAAGTATATTGAAATTGAAAATGGTTCTTAATAACGTATATATTAACTCTAGTTTATTATTCAGGAGGTTAAAGAATGGTCGAGTCAGGACAAGACGCAAGGTAAGGGAATTTCTTAACCCAACTTCCATTCTTTGGGTTAATCTCCTACTTTCAAATTATGTCATGATATTATTATGTCTTATTTTGTATTTTTACTTTCTTTATGTGTACCTATAGTGAATACAAATAATAGATCTATTTTATTTTAAAAATTATCTTTTTAAGGACTTCGTCTCAATCTCCTTTCATTGAGGCATATTTTGTTTTATACACAACTTTCTTTTATACGGTGTATAAACCCCTTTGACTTTTACGTTTATTCAAAAGGAATCTTTTTTATATGAAGCGTTTTACTAAACGAAAAAAGGGAATGTTTTCCTTTCCGTACTTATGCGGCGACAACGACTTCTCCGCCGCCGTGACCATTATTTGAGTTTCGGCTTCCTCTACAAGCCATCGTTTTTTTTAATGAAAAATAAATACAAAGTTTTAACTTTCTTTTATTTTGGTATTGAAAATGGTTTTTGAAAGCGTTTTTATTATATCAATATGTTGTATTGATGTCTTGTGATTGAAATGTGGAAATGTTAAGTTTTCTTTATGCATGTTTTATGTGATACGATTATGTTATGGTTTATGATATGTTTAAACCTATTTATATGAGGAATGTATTGGACTTAATAAGTGACGGGTGGAGCCCGCTATAGCTCCTCGATGAATCGGTAGGTATCATGAGACAACTAGATGTGGAATTGGCCGAGGCCCTTTCCCAATTTGATTTATGGTTTTGGCCGAGGCCTTAATCATTTTAGACATCTTGGCCGAGGCCTTGACAAAATGTTTCAGAATGTCTGGCATTATACATTCCCTCATTATGAAAGTGGTTATTGATATTGCATGTGATTATTCGACCAGTAGAATATCCATGTGAATAAGTAAATGGCATTATCTCATTTTACATTTTCCATATTATGTTGAAGTTCATGTTTAAAAGGATTTTGTTTTAGTTATACATTTCCTTAAATGTTTATGTTTATTTATGAAATCTTCCGCAATATTGTTATCCTTACTGAGCATCTGAGCTCACCCCTTTCAATGTTTTAATATTTTCCAGGATGTGAAGAAGTATTTTATGAATGACCTGCAGGGATAGTCAGAAGAGGATATGAGTGTGGACTATGGAGACTTTGTTATTGTAGTTTTTCACTTTATGAAGTAATGTAATGCTTACGAATGTATCTAGTGTTTCCAAGGATACTAAACTTATCGGTCTTTCGAGACATGATCTTTTGTGATCATGCCAATGTTACGAAGTAATGCACCGACTCTGGGTAGCTGGGGTTGGGGCGTTACAGTTGGTATAAGAGGCAGTTTAGTACTAACATTGGAAGCTAGATGTAGATAAAATCTGATTAGAGCACATAACCCAAAGATAGACTTTGAGGATTAATATAGAAGAACTTCCTAGAATTTTGGCATTATAGAGATCTTAGGAGTTTTCCGAGCAATACATCCCTGTCTGGATACGAGCAGGTAGAGGCGGCTCTGGAACAGATGTACCTAGGGGTAAAACCCGAAAACACCGCTTTGAGCTAGACTCGAACGGGAACTGGTGCACGACAACGAGCCTTGCTGCACTCTTGGTTACGACACTCCCGAGAGATATGCTTAGGATAATTCTCATTTTCTTTACAAACCACTATGAAGGGTTATGAGTATATACTTCCTCAAAGGAAACATTTCTTTTTATGATTATGGATTATATCCATAAATAGTTCAATTTATGTAAAGTATTTTACAAATATGGAATTATGTATTTTATTTCATAAACTAATCTAGTTTATACCATTGTTTAGAAATGGAGCCTAGTGGAAGGAATGGAAACCGTATCAATGCACGCACTCCGTGTAGGGATTTCCCTCCTACTCAAGATAATTATGGTGGAGCTAGTGATACAACTGGTGTTGATCAGCTTCTCACCGTACTGGGACAACTCACGCAAGTTATGAATAATAACCTTACTTGTATGGAGCACCCTGATCCGCAACGTGGATGATCAATGCTAGACCGTTTCATGAGGCAACAACCACCAACCTTCAATGGGAGTACAAACCCTATAGTAGCTGAGCAATGGATAAATTCCTTAGATAAAATATTCCATGCCTTGGGGAGTAGTGAAAGGGAGAAGGTTGTCATGGCAGTTTACCGCCTCACTGGAGATGCCGATCAGTGGTGGTCGCTGATTCAAAACACAAAGGAAGATGATGACGTATCAAATATGGAATGGAGGGAGTTCAAAGAGCTTTTCATAGAAAAATACTTTCCTCGTGACCATCGAGCAGATATGGAAAGGCAATTTCTGAGTCTGAGGGAGAAGGAGGATGAGAATGTCGCAAAGTATGAGGCTAACTTTACAAGGTTAGCGAGGCATGCTGCCGATTATATACGTAACCCAAGGAGTAAGATTGATCGTTTCTTTGATGGGTTAAAACCATTTCTCCGTCGAGCTTTAGTATAACAATCCTTCTCATCATACGAAGATATTGTCTCGTGTGCTATCAAGATAGAAAAGGAATTCTCTAAGTCTTATGACAACAAAGTAAAGCAAGAGAAGAAGAGAACGGGGGAACAAGAGACAGATAAAGGGAAAAAGGGAAAGAAGGATTTTACATTATGTGATAATTGTGGGAAGAATCACCCTGGTACGTGCCTAAAAGGAATGGGAGTTTGTTATAAATGTGGAGAAAAGGGTCACCAGGCTCGTGATTGCAAGGGAAAGAAAGAGGCTGTCAAAGTTGAATGCTACAATTGTAGGGAAATGGGGCATTATGCAAATGAATGTCCTAAGCGTCAAGGAAACTTACCTCAGAAAAGGCCAAGGGATCAAGGCCAATCTTATGCTGTGACTACAGTTGAAGCGGAATAATTAATGTATTGGTGCTTTTGGACTCAAGGATTATATTCTGGTTATAAGAATAATGTGATATATATATAAGGATTGTACTGCAGTACTTGTTGATTTCAGTAAGGTTTTAATATGATGAAGGTAATCATATTTTTAGTATGTGACAATAAGAGAAATTTTACATTGTTTGGGGAATCTGATAAATTGATTTTGGAATTAAGAGACCTTTTAGAGAAAGTCTAGACAGAGGTATTTTGGATAACTATAAATGTTGGAGTGGATTAAGTTGATCTTTGGATATTATTGTTTAAGGTTAAAAAAATTATGAAGAATATTTTTTGAATATTATAATACTATAGTTTTAGGAAAAGGACAACCTACAGGGTGGGGCATAACCCGTCGCGTAGGACAAAGCTGCAGGAATCGAACCCACAACCATAGTGCGGCAGACCTTTATTTCCGACCACTAGCCTACAGGAAGTCCCCAGTTATTACAAAATAGTTTTACTAATGTAAATGGTATGTGTTAAAATTTTGAACCTTATACAATTAGGATAAGTATTGAAGTGCATTGTGTTGCATTTGTTGTCAATGAGGCATGAAGTTGTCATGGAATGAATGGATGTCAAGGAATGTCAAGATGTGAATGACAAAGGTTGTGATGGTGTTGGTGATGAATGGAGAATGGCCATGGTACTAAGATGCATGTCACGTAGGAGATTCACTAAGTAACATAGGAGATGATGGTTGAAACATTCTCTAGTCACATCAGACGATTGTAGAACTGATCTTAATGTTTCAATACTTGTATCAAGGTGATACTAAGTGACAACACTTCAAGAATGAAAGATGATGGAGCATCATTACATCTGACGATTGCTGATGCGCTGAATTCTCAAAGTCCCGTGAGTTCCGTATGTACCTCGCGAAGTTTTGAAGCCACCGCGCAAATACCACTTGCGCGGCTGAAGTTCCAGAGCCACTCGAGGCTCTGAAGGAGGTCCCTGCCCGCGTACTCGCGCGACAGAAGGAGCCCTCACTGCCCGCAAAGCTGCGCGGCAGGAGGAGCTTGTGTGGCCGAGGTGCTTGACACCCTGCGCGCCCGAGGTGTTGCACCTTGCACACCCGAGGCAGTAGCAACCTTGCTCGCCCAAGGCTGGTTGCACCTTGCACCCTGCGCGCCCTTGCCTCCTTGAGGTCTTGCGCGGCTGTTGAAGGCAGTAGGGAGTTCGGGTGAGGCAGTATACCACCCATAAGAAGAAAGAGTAAAGAACACTCTACGGGAATTTGTGTTTGCAATTGAAGAAGAGGCCGTGTGTGTGCAAGAAGTGGAGTGAAGGCCAAAGATACACCTACGGGTGGTTTATGTGCAAAGCAACAAAAGGCTGTAGCCTTGTTTGTGCACACTTTGAAGAACAAACTAAAAGAACACTAAATTGTGTGTGTGCAACAAGAAGAGGAGGAGGCCAACTCATGTGTGTGCAAAAGTGAAACAAGTGTGTGCAAAGAGACACGAAGGCCGAACCTAGTGTGTGCACTAAAAGTGTAAACACTTAGAAGAAGAAGAAGACATCCACAAAAATTACAACACACATTTATGTGTGTAATCAAAAGGAATTAAACGTGTGAAGGAAAAGAAGAAAAGGTGTGTGATTAAAGATACTACACCCTTTGTGGGTTTATTGCACCAAGAGAAGAAAGAGGGAAGTGCATGCATACATGCATGCACGTGCACACGTGAAGAAAAATAAATTAGTTGTGTGAATCTGAGTAATCCAAGACCAGAGGATCTTGAAGAATTTGAGAAGGCCATGCAGTCAGTGCATGAAGATGCAGAGTTGCCATGCACTCAGTGCATGAAGATGATTTGAAGTGAGACTGAGCCAGACTGAAGTGAAAGATATTGTTTGTCTGAGTTTTCAGTATTTGAGAAGAGCCTGATCAACAGAAGTGATCAGAAGTTGCTGAGCAAGACCAACAGACCTTTTCAGAGGCTGTTGAAGATTCTTGAAGAGAGAAGTCGGGTCATCCTTAGAAGAAGGTGATAAAGCCCGAGCTAGACGAGATGACCTATTCATCACAAGTGAGCAGAGGTACAGAGCAAGGCCAGCAGTCTTTATCCCAGACTGCTGAAGATACTTGAAGAAGCTTAAAGAGAAGAAGAACTACTCGTGTGACTCAAGGAGCCAGGAGAAGACCCTGTGGGACTCAGGGAGAAGAAGTCTTCAGTGGGATTCTGGAGCAGGCCAGTGGGACTCTGGTAACACTGTGTGAAGCAGTATAAAGACCCTCCTGTGGGACTCAGGAGAGATACGGTGGGAAGCTGTATCGACCATTGTAATACTAACAGATTATAATGGGAGAATCCATGCTGGGAGAGCATGGCAAGGATGTAGGCCTTTGGTGTCGAACCTTGTAAATCCTTGTGTCCTGTGCCTTTTCATTACTGCATTATCCGGGAAAGGTTGAGAGACATAAGAAGAGTGGATTGAGGCTTTAACCAGCCATAGAGGTTTAATTGATTAAGAATCAATTAGTAAAAAGTTTTAAGGGATCACTGATTCACCCCCTCCCCCTCTCAGTGATTCACACTGATCTGGGCACTTCAATTGGTATCAGAGGGAGGTTGCCTCTAAAAGATCCAAGGGAGTCTTTATGGAGTGCAGATTTGAGGAAATGAGTGACCAGCCTCAAATGGAGATATCTACCAAGACTCAGAAAAATAGAAAGAAGAAACATGCAAAGAAGATGAGGAAAAAGGTTGTTGCAATCAGAGAAACTCCTTCTATGGAAAGAAATGTGAAAGTCACATCAGATGACAATTCCTTTTATCATTCTTCTGATGAAGACTGCTCTAGCTGTGATGAAGATGGAAGGAACAATGATCTTCTAAATACAATCAAATATCTTCAGAAGACAGTACCCAAGGAAGTGGCAATGTGTATAGCTACAGGCCTCCTTGATCTTCAAGAAGAAAAATTACAGCTAGAAGATGAAGCCAATTCTCTGGAAGTCCAATTGGCAAAAAGGGTTGGCATAAACAACACTCTCAGAAAGCTGGTAAAGGATAAAGATGAAACCGTTTCTCTTTGCAATGAAAGATATGAAGACACTGCTGAATAATTGCAAAGATGCCTTTTTGAGAAAGAATTCTTTAAGACAGTGGTCAAAGAAGTTTTCCATGCACTGGAAAAATTGCACAGAGTTTCAATGGTTGTCAAAGATGCTCAACTAGAAGAGAAAGTCAAAAGGGTGAAGGAGCTTGACAACTCATTGCTAGAATTGAAAAAGGTACATGAAGACCAGTTAGAACAGCTGAAAGAAAATTGGGAAGGAAGGCTAAGAACTATTGAGGATGAGAAGAACTCCCTCAATATGAAATGCTTCGAACTAGAGGTGATATTGAAAAATCAGCAATCACCCAAAGCCAAAGCCTCCCAGTCAGCTGAAAGGAGAAATGTTGCTACTCAAGTATGCATTGAGCAGGATGATTCTAAAAGAAAGACATCCTCTAATAAAAGGGCAACATCTTCTAGAAAGAAGGTACCATCCATACCATCTTGTACTCATGCCTCTAAATGTTTTTCCACAAAAAGTGAAGGATGGAAGAATAACTCTGATCAAGTATGGATGAAGAAGATGAAGAAAGAGAGCTCTCCTGAAACAACACAGCAATTCAAGAGAAATGCCCAACAGCAAGAAGGACTCAAGAGGTCAAGATTTGTGGGTCAGTGTTGGTGTTGTAACAAGTATGGTCATTGTGCAAAGGATTGTTGGTACAATCCACTGAATGCCAAAGCACAGAGGAAGCCCATGCCCAGGGGGAGCAAGTCAGGGGAAAAGAAGCAGCATCCACAGGTCCAGAGACATCTGTTTACTGCAAATATATTTGGATTACTTGACAACATCTGGGATGATTGCAAAAGTGATCAAAAAGATACATGTCAATCTCCAACTGTATCCAGAGCTAAAAAGTAGAGAAGATCACTGAACCTGGATAAAATGGAATCCTTGGGAAGCAAGCATAAGAAAGTGGAAGATGCTCCCAAGAAGATTATGAAAAAGGAAAAGAAGTCCTTGGAGTCTAAATCCATGAAGGGTGATGCATCAAGAAGAGCCACCAAGAAAACATGCTTCTACTGTGGAAAGAAAGGACATATCATGGAGCTTTGTAATGAAGCCATGAAATTAAATAGAAGCAGACTGGACTCAAAAAGACAATAAATCCAGAAGAAGAAGAAGGGATTGATTGAAAACAAGTTGCCTAAGAAAGGTAGCTTGACAGCATCTAAGGAACCATGTGGAACTTCCAGAACTGGGGCCACTCTTCCAAATGATTTACTTGTCATATGGCCACATTAGTTGCAACTTGCCAGAGAACTACAAAGAGTTGAAGATGAAGCTCTGGCAATTGCTAAAGCAAAAGGGAAGAAGAAGGTTTCACATGAAGATGTTTTGAGAACCACACCAGCACAATCATCAATGAAGATCAAATGTGCAAGTGTGAAGACTGGTGAAAATGGGACATCTCGGTTGAGAGAATCTTCTCAACCTTGTTGTTCACATTGATTAACCAAGGAGGTTCCATCTTATTCCTTTATACTCTTGGTATATACATGTGCTAACATTGCAGGGAATTGAAGATGATGATCATTCTCATCTGGAGGATGGTTTGGACAGAATGGAGTGCACCCCTTGAGGGGGAGAAAATATGAAGAAGATGATGTTCTGAGATTAATATCATCTTAAGAAAATGGATGAATGGGGGAGCTTTATCTTTGCACTGAACTTTCTAATGAGTTTTGTGGAGTATGTGCAGGATTTAGCAATTCATTGAATATCTGAACCCCTTAGCATGATCTCACATGTTTACAGTGAATGTGGACAGCATTGAGTTCCTTGGTTACATCACTCTTGTTTTCTGCACCGGGTTAGCCCAAGTAGACTTAGAATTGATTTACCAAAGGTTCTTTGCTAAGGAGAACATGTGGCATCATCCCTCTCTTAGTGATTTTTAAAGAAGATGCTATTCGAAGGGAGGAAGAGATTTTTTTTGAAAGAGAACCACACCACACCTTTGCATTTGATTTCCAATAAGGGGGAGAAAATATTGGCACACATATTGACCCATTCATATGTGCTGAAAGAGTGTATTGACAACAAATACAAAGGGGGAGATTGAAGTGAATTGTGTTGCATTTGTTGTCAATGAGGCATGAAGTTGTCATGGAATGAATGGATGTCAAGGAATGTCAAGATGTGAATGACAAAGGTTGTGATGGTGTTGGTGATGAATGGAGAATGGCCATGGTACTAAGATGCATGTCACTTAGGAGATTCACTAAGTAACATAGGAGATGATGGTTGAAACATTCTCTAGTCACATCAGACGATTGTAGAACTGATCTTAATGTTTCAATACTTGTATCAAGGTGATACTAAGTGACAACACTTCAAGAATGAATGATGATGGAGCATCATTACATCTGATGATTGCTGATGCGCTGAATTCTCGAAGTCCCGTGAGTGCCGTATGTGCCTCGCGAAGTTTTGAAGCCACCGCGCAAATACCACTTGCGCGGCTGAAGTTCCAGAGCCACTCGAGGCTCTGAAGGAGGTCCCTGCCCGCGTAATCGCGCGGCAGAAGGAGCCCTCACTGCCCGCAAACTTGCGCGGCAGGAGGATCTTGCGTGGCCGAGGTGCTTGACACCCTGTGCGCCCGAGGTGTTGCACCTTGCACACCCGAGGCAGTAGCAACCTTGCTCGCCCAAGGCTGGTTGCACCTTGCACCCTGCGCGCCCTTGCCTCCTTGAGGTCTTGCGCGGCTGTTGAAGGCAGTAGGGAGTTCGGGTGAGGCAGTATACCACCCATAAGGAGAAAGAGTAAAGAACACCCTACGGGCATTTGTGTGTGCAATTGAAGAAGAGGCCGTGTGTGTGCAAGAAGTGGAGTGAAGGCCAAAGACACACCTACGGGTGGTTTATGTGCAAAGCAACAAAAGGCCGTAGCCTTGTTTGTGCACACTTTGAAGAACAAACTAAAAGAACACTAAATTGTGTGTGTGCAACAAGAAGAGGAGGAGGCCAACTCATGTGTGTGCAAAAGTGAAACAAGTGTGTGCAAAGAGACACGAAGGCCGAACCTAGCGTGTGCACTAAAAGTGTAAACACTTAGAAGAAGAAGAAGACATCCACACAAAGTACAACACACATTTATGTGTGTAATCAAAAGGAATTAAACGTGTGAAGGAAAAGAAGAAAAGGTGTGTGATTAAAGATACTACACCCTTTGTGGGTTTATTTCACCAAGAGAAGAAAGAGGGAAGTGCATGCATACATGCATGCACGTGCACACGTGAAGAAAGATAAATTAGTTGTGTGCATATGAGTAATCCAAGACCAGAGGATCTTGAAGAATTTGAGAAGGCCATGCAGTCAGTACATGAAGATGCAGAGTTGCCATGCACTCAGTGCATGAAGATGATTTGAAGTGAGACTCAGCCAGACTGAAGTGAAAGATATTGTTTGTCTGAGTTTTCAGTATTTGAGAAGAGCCTGATCAATAGAAGTGATCAGAAGTTGCTGAGCAAGACCAACAGACCTTTTCAGAGGCTGTTGAAGATTCTTGAAGAGAGAAGCCAGGTCATCCTTAGAAGAAGGTGATAAAGCCCGAGCTAGACAAGATGACCTGTTCATCACAAGTGAGCAGAGGTACAGAGCAAGGCCAGCAGTCTTTATCCCAGACTGCTGAAGATACTTGAAGAAGCTTAAAGAGAAGAAGAGCTACTCGTGTGACTCGAGGAGCCAGGAGAAGACCCTGTGGGACTCAGGGAGAAGAATTCTTCAGTGGGATTCTGGAGCAGGCCAGTGGGACTCTGGTAACACTGTGTGAAGCAGTATAAAGACCCTCCTGTGGGACTCAGGAGAGATACGGTGGGAAGCTGTATCGACCATTGTAATACTAACAGATTATAATGGGAGAATCCATGCTGGGAGAGCATGGTAAGGATGTAGGCCTTTGGTGCCAAACCTTGTAAATCCTTGTGTCCTGTGCCTTTTCATTACTGCATTATCCGGGAAAGGTTGAGAGACATAAGAAGAGTGGATCGAGGCTTTAACCAGCCATAGAGGTTTAATTGATTAAGAATCAATTAGTAAAAAGTTTTAAGGGATCACTGATTCACCCCCTCCCCCTCTCAGTGATTCACACTGATCTGGGCACTTCACGTATAATATTTTTGAGTCCTATTATCTTTTTGAGTGAAAGATGAGTTGAAGGTTGAAACTATAATTGTCAAGCATAAATATATATATACCTATCTCTTATTCAAAGAATAAATTAATTCTTAAACTTTATTAAAGGGATATTAAAAAAATGTGTTATCCTAATACCTTATGTCTTATTGAACTGATGATATTTTAAATCAACATAGATTGAAGGCTTTGAGGCCCTCAATTTGACAGTTGATTGTGATTGATGACCTCAATCACTCCCTACAAATATTTACGTTTTTCCTCCAATTATATGTCTCTAATTGCCACCAATGTTCTCCTAATCGAGATCATAATTGGGTGGTGACTTTTTCATTTCCCTTTCCCTCTTATTAAGGCTAAATTTTATTAATCTTATTTCCGATGTGGGTTTTCCTCAAAGGTATTTTCTCCTTTCAACCTTTTACTTTCAAAGAAAAATTTCGAATTGCGAGGATGCAATTTATTGAAGGAGGGGAGAATGTAACACCCCAAGCTTCCACGGTACGTTTCACTTCGAATAATGCAATAGTGTGTGTTGTACGCAACCTCGAGCTCTAACAAACACCACAACGAATTAAACTAGCCGTTGTGAATAGTAATACCTACTTTTTGAAATTTTATAAATTTTATTTATCAAAATGGACTTCATTTTTGGATTCGGAATATCGGAATTAGCCTATGTTGAATTTTTGGTATTTTTCTGAGAACTTCTATTTTTCATGAATAGTGAAAAATAATAAAAACAACTTTTTTAATCAAAATAATTTATAGTGATAAATTATACTATTGAGTTGTTTTAAAGTATAATTAGAATATATTTTTACCATTTTATCCAATGGTGTTTATTATAATTAATTTAACATTGAAATTGGACATAAACAATTGCCAATCTTTTGATATAAATTGTTTCTTAAAAACACGCTATTTGTTGTGACAGCGGGAATTAATTATAAAATTAACTAATGCAACTTATATGTTTGGAATTTTGTAAAATAGACCTCATTTTTGAATTTGGAATATCAATTATAGCTTAGGGTGAAATTTTGGCTTTGTTCTGAAAAACTTCTATTTTTGATGAATAGTGAAACCACTAAGTGGTAGTTAAATAACTGATTTTTCGTTTAAATAAAATATTACCACTTCTGTGATTTGATTTTCAAAAATCCGACATACATGGTTGTCATTAATAAGTAAAATGTGGTTCAATGAGATTAAAATAACTTTTTGGTGAATAGTAACTTTTAAGTTCTTAATCGCGATTAGAGGTAATTAGTATAGTTTAAGGTAAAAATGATGTTTTAATAATATGAGATGAGCTTGACACTTGTTCTAAAACTATTGGATGAGCCATGGCCGACCAAGACAACCCATGGGTCAACTTGGGGACCCCATGGAGACACTTTAGTTGGAAAATGACATTAATATATATTTATTTAATGTTAAAATTAAATTGACACAAACATGAGTTGTTTTACTAAAACAGTTTTTAAGTGGGGTTACACAAGTCCAAATTTTGACTATAAATATTCATTAGAAATCTAAAAAGATTTCCTACATCATAGTATTTTTTTTATAATTTTTAGACATTAAATAAAGTAAATTATTTATGACATCATTATGATGCAGCGATGACCACATTATTTAACGATTTTAATAAAATGAAACGATAATGTAAAATCCAAGGCTTACACTTGTCCAAAGACTATTGGATGGGTATATTTCGAACCCTTAACACCTTAGACACGAATTATATAAGTGTGGGACCTTTAGAATCCGAAAAGCATTCTGTAATAATGTAACATTTCAATCTTTCCAAAAGAGCCCCTCCTCTCCACTTATAAAAGGCCCCCACCTCTCCCACCTTATTCACACTTTCAAGCCATTTGGATCGGCCAACCTCTGCCCAAATACTCTCCCAACTTCCCCCTATTACGCTTAGAAGCCTCACTTTGGGCAGAACTCTTCCCAAGGAAGCCTTTGGCTCAAATCAAAAAGAGTTACCCGATTTTGTGGTAATGTCTTCTCTAATGTTGTTTTGTTTTATTTTTCTTCTCCAACCCCCTAAACTCTTTTTATTCATTTCTTTTGTAACAACACCAGTATCCTCAATATACTATGATGTTGTTATAAGAAGGATTTGAGCTACACTTACACACACCTACATCTAATGGTTAAAGAACATATGGTTTCTGTGGATGGCGAATTTCTGCCTCACGAAACGATGATTGTTCAACACTCATATAACACCTTCAAAGGTGGCCATTAAGATGTCACTATATTTATATATGATATAAAATATGTTTATGTTTTACTTATGCTTCTGTATTTCTCATTTATGGCATACTTTATGATTTCCATTATGGGTAAAATGCGATAATTTCATTTTAGGAAGTGCGGACTACCGCCCCCTCAAAGTGATTTGAATCGTTAATGCCATATGTGGGATGTATAAAGGATGGATAAAATGGTATTATACAATATATTATACTGTAATTATATTATAAATTTATATCATTATGATTTCATTCCATTAAATACGAAATAGAAATGAAATTACTGTTCATGCGTACGTACGGCTTACCGTCTCCATGAACGGTGCATTTCATTTCTTACCTCTAAATGTTACGTAATATTATAAATGAATGTATATAATGGATATATAAGATATATATGACATCTAAATCCTGAATATAATTCTGGAGATAATGTATATTCTACCACATAAACAATTTGTAATTATAAGAAGTTTATTGTTGACTCAAGTACCAAAGATCGACAAAACGACTGTTATTAACTTAAATAATTACATAATGTTCATATCATTGTAATAAGTGATATAAAAAGGATAATGAAATTAAAAATGGTTCTTAATAATGTATATATTAACTCTAGTTTATTATTCAGGAGGTTAAAGAATGGTCGAGTCAGGAAAAGACGCAAGGTAAGGAAATTTCTTAACCCAACTTCCATTCTTTGGGTGAATCTCCTACTTTCAAATTATGTCATGATATAATTATATCTTATTTTGTATTTTTACTTTCTTTATGTGTACCTATAGTGAATACACATAATATATCTATTTTATTTTAAAAATTATCTTTTTAAGGACTTCGTCTCAATCTCCTTTCATTGAGGCATATTTTGTTTTATACACAACTTTCTTTTATACGGTGTATAAACCCCTTTGACTTTTACGTTTATTCAAAATGAATCTTTTTTATATGAAGCTTTCTACTAAACGATAAAAAGGGAATGTTTTCCTTTCCATACTTATGCGGCGACAACGACTTCTCCACCGTCGTGACCATTATTTGAGTTTCGGCTTCCTCTACAAGCCATCGTTTTTTTAATGAAAAATAAATACAAAGTTTTAACATTCTTTTATTTTGGTATTGAAAATGGTTTTTGAAAGCGTTTTTATTATATCAATATGTTGTATCAATGTCTTGTGATTGAAATGTGGAAATGTTAAGTTTCCTTTATGCATGATTTATGTGATACGATTATGTTATGGTTTATGATATGTTTAAACCTATTCATATGAGGAATGTATTGGACTTAATAAGTGACAGGTGGAGCCTGCTATAGCTCCTCGATGCATCGGTAGGTCTCATGAGACAACTAGATGTGGAATTGGACGAGGCCCTTTCCCAATTTTATTTATGGTTTTGGCCGAGGCCTTAATCATTTTAGACATCTTGGCTGAGGCCTTGACAAAATGTTTCAGAATGTCTGGCCTTATACATTCCCTCATTATGAAAGTGGTTATTGATATTTCATGTGATTATTCGACCAGTAGAATATCCATGTGAATAAGTAAATGGAATTATCTCATTTTACATTTGCCATATTATGTTGAAGTTCATGTTTAAAAGGCTTTTGTTTTAGTTATACATTGCCTTAAATGTTTATGTTTATTTATGAAAGCTTCCGCAATATTGTTATCCTTACTGAGAATCTGAGCTCACCCCTTTCAATGTTTTAATATTTTCCAGGATGTGAAGAAGTATTTTATGAATGACCTACAGGGATAGTCAGAAGAGGATATGAGTGTGGACTATGGAGATTTTGTTATTGTAGTTTTTCACTTTATGAAGTAATGTAACGTTTACGAATGTATCTAGTGTTTCCAAGGCGACTAAACTAATCGGACTTTCGAGACTTGATCTTTTGTGATCATGCCAATGTTACGAAGTAATGCACTGACTCTGGGTAGCTGGGGTCGGGGCGTTACATCAGCTATCCTCTATGTCTATAGTGGACTATTGTGATCTTTGTGATGACTATCATTAGTTGTAGTATAACTCGGGGAGCGGTTCCTCCTAGTTGATCATTGTCATAGAATCTCACAGTGGAACTATGGATTACATTGGTTGAGAACATTAAGACTCCAATAATTTTATCAGTATTTACAAATATTTATTTGTATGTATCTGTTTTTGATTGACATGTCATGTGATGAGCTGAATACTATTGTTGCTTTGTGCATTGTGATTTTGGGATGTCCTTCTAGATATTTTTATACTCACCGATACATCGTCTCCACCAACACATGTCATGTCTTATGCAGGAAAATAAAATTCTTCAGAGTCCTCACAGGACAGAGGGGGTGGATATTTGTTTTTCTAGATAGTCTAAGGTGTGTATCAGCGAAGCATTTGACAAAACTCCCTTCCTTTTGAGTAGGTTGGAATTTACATTGATGTTTTGTTGGGCTTGTATTTGGCTCTTTTTAACACATTCTAGTACTTTTAAAAAAAATAGTTGTGGTATTATAGAATTATTCATGGATTGTTCTCATTTGTTTTACATTTCATCATTATATAGGCTTTTAGATGTGTGTGTGCATACATGTACTTAAGGCTAATTCCTCCCATGTGTGTGATACTTCTTCTTGGTTCATGTCACCAAACCCTAGAATATTGGAGGTATCCATGGGGTAGTTGCGTCTCAATCCCCGTTAGATTGGTTCCTGATATAATGGTATCAGATCCATACCCAGACTAATGTTTTATAATATATTATGGGATTGGTATTGGTGTTTGGAGTTTATTTTTTCTAGTTGTTTTATTTTGTTTGAGATCATGGGAAAATTAGTTAATGTATTTTGAGTATGTATCTCAGACTTGGGAAACCAGTGTTGGTGCAGCGGCAGACATATCCATTCACTGTGACTTTGATAACATTTTTGTTTACTTTATATTTTTAGAAAATGGTTGTAGGGATAACATTGTAAAATTCATATTACATGATTGGGTTGTTGTTTCAAATTCCATTTTGTGTCAACTATCTAGATATACTCATTGATCATGGTACATCTTGATTATCTTAAAGAGGAATATATGACAACATCCAGATAGGATTTTGAAATAGTTTCTTGATAAAGACCAGATGAGTGACAAGATTTTATTTGAGATATGAACTCATGACGTTCTTCTCTCCAGGTGTGAATCGAGTTGTGTTATGAACTATTGCGTAGAGCTTGGATCATTCTTGGGATCGGGTAGATGATCATACTTGTGTTGATTAGTTGATATCTCTAATATGATATTATGATGGTATGTATAGTCTTGAAATGTTATTTCATTTCTGGTTATGGGGATCGATGAGGTTTCATGATGAGATACACCCTTAGGTGGTAGTGGTTTGGTTCTAGGTAGTGTCTAGGTTTTTGGTGTGTATGAATCACGACAGATCCAATGGTTTTACATGCAACCCATTTTCTCCATGGAGTTCTAGTTGGGTTTAATAGTAACCTAAGATGATGCACCTTTTCTGAGTGTGAATCATAGTTTTTATAGAGAGATATCACTCAATTTTTATCGTGATCTAGGATCCCCTTATCGCATGGTTGAGGATTTTCATGAGCCTGTGGTGTAAATATACCACTTCAATATGACACCTCATGATAATGGTATGAGAAGAGAGACTTCTCTAGGGTGATTCATGGAATTAGTGGATCCCAATGTTAGTGGTGTTTTATGTCATTTTAGACATGAATGTGAGAGTGAAATTCACCCACCGAGATTCATTCAAGATAATTGATCCAAAATCACGCGAGAGAGTTAGTTCCACCCAAAGTAGATAGTGTTGAGGTGTGATGGATGGGTTTATATTTATTGTGAGTTTGTGGTTGTTGGTTGTGCTAAGGCATTATAGAAAGAATTTGTGGTAGTAAACCTATGTGTAGGGAAAGAACGAGTTCCATGTAATTGGATATCATAGTGTATTGAGTTTATATTGATGTACGATGTGTGTCTTCACTACCCCTATTGAAATCTTCCCATGGAGTTATGAGCCAGTTTTCCCTCAGGTTGTCCCCAATTTCAGTCCTAGTGGTACGAGTTAATCCCTATTTGATCGGCCATTGTATTGGAGTCTCCTTCAAAGAGGATCAATGATTTAATTCTTTTACTGACTATATAACCTTACTATAGGAGGAGAGAGTGCCTCGCATGGAATTATTTATACAGTGGTAGTGGGACCCTATGATGTTTTCCTTAGTATGGTTTGGTAACCAATCATTGATGCCCTTGTGAGTTCTGAAATGGGTATAAAAGTGATTCTACTTTAATGGGGTTGATTTTTCGTCCTCTTATAAATATTTCTCAAATCAGGATAGATGAGGTCATCCATAGGAGGTTAGAGCCTGTTCTCTATCGATTGGATTGTATAAAAATTGGAGTAGAAGATTCTATGAGCTTTCAGTTAATAAAATGGTGGTTGAGTATGAGGGAATTCTTCATGATGATGTGTTTGGTTTACCTCACCACAAGATTCTTTTTTCATTTACTTGTTCTAGGGAAGCCTTGATATCAATACTAGAATATCGAATAACCCCATATTTCTGTAATATATGAAGATGTAGTTAAGATTTTGTAGATAAAGGGGATCCATAAGGCCCATTGTTTGTTTCTTGGGAATACCTATGCTATTTAATTTAGAGGTGGATGTCTGCTTAATCATTTTTTTGGATTGGTGTCATGTGGGCCATCTAACCATGAGGGAAGTTATTTACTCATAAGAATTTATGGCCCCATTTTTCTAATTGATGGAGGAATGGTGGATCACAGAGTTTGACATGAGATGGGTTATCACCAGATCTAGTTGTGGAGTAGGTTATACCATAAGTATATTTCTAATGCGACTAAAAATGTTTTGATTTAGTGGTGACACCCTTTTATGAGTTGTGTAACATAGATAAATTGAGAGACTAATAGAATGAATACTTAAACCTTCTTGGATCAGTTCATGGTAGCCCTCGTTAGTGGAATCCATGTTTCCTTCACGTCAGAGTTAGATATTTCAAGACACATGAGGATGATTCTAGGCATTCCCCAAAAGTACTAGTCATACAATATTTCTTGTGGATCCAATTCATGATTAAAGAGATAATTATTAGGATATGAATTCTCAGACAAGGGAGTGAAAGTGGACCCTATAGAGTTTCAGGAAAACTGAGCTCGAGTTCCACCCAGGGTATGGCTATTATTGAATACACTCAAAATAAGGACTTCCACATTTTGTTGTAAATTGAGGATATGGATCAGTTGAACTCTTTGTAATCAACACTTTTTGGGGTGAGGATGTTGTAGTGTTTTTCTAATTAGTGGTTGATACCCCTTTGCTTATTCAACTAGTTTGGGAGGCATGACTTGGGAATATCGACTATCAGGTCTTGCATGATCATGAATACACTGAACACATTTTTTATGGGAATATCATGAAGGAGGAAATCACACAAACTTTTTTAGGAATGAATGATGATTACGATTATGATGTGGGAATAAGAGCTAAGGATTTTGATTTATGTTTTCAGTACATCTAGTATAGGTGATTATGTAGTCGAATCCCTTTTCATTTGTTGGTATCCCAAGGGAGTTTTTGAAATTTTTGAGTTAAAATATTGTTTTTTAGTTGATTAACAATAGATAATTGTAGAGATTTGCGACACATTTTCATACATGAGGTTTTTTGGAATCATGGTACTTCTGTTGATGATCATTTTTTACTTTAATGCTCACTTCACAAAAAAATTAGTGAGAGGTTGTGGGAATCCTTTTGAAAACCAGTTGTAGTTGGTAAAACTGTTTTAAGCTAGCCAACTAGAAAGGTATAGTTGTTAGTTCATGTTCTGGTGAACATGCTTCGGGTTTGAATGTGGGGTTTGATCCAATGTTGGGAGGGCCATCTGCCATCATTGAGGTTTTAGTATCATGATTATTAAAAATCAACCACTAATGTAGACCCTTTTCAAGGACATGTATAAGGATCCTTGTAAGGAAGTATTATAACGGTCAAAGCGAGTGGGTAATAGCGCTTGGGTCCTTGTTTTGGTGCATGTGTTGGTTATAAAAGTGTGTAGTTCATCCAAATGAGTATGAGGACTATCTAGTAAATGTTATGAGTCCTTAATGGATTAATTACATGGAACATTGTAGTTAGAGAGTTACAAAGTTCTATCATGGGTGGTAGGATATCTTTAAGAATTTTAGGCCCTTTATTCTAATTTTTGTGTTAGGTTATCAGGGTTGTGTGCCACAAAACCGTAATTATATAATAGTTTTTTTCTAGATTAGCGTCACACTTTACAATTGAGGGGGGATGTGCATGACTCATTTTATGAAACCGGCCTAGGTGATCCAAACATGATAAGTGGTTTTTACTTTTCAATGAGCAGGTGATGTTGATAACTAGTGTGAGAATGAACCTTCATGGGAAAGTAATTTTCCTTGGGTACATGTTTGATGATAGTACAAGGAATTATTGGGAGAACTCATGTGATTAGGAGACCCAATTGAGGGTCCAGTATCCTCAAAATTTTCATTGTTTTTTTTATTTTTGGGGTTGAAAATAATTGAATTGTGGAAAAATGGAATGCCATATTCTTTAGCATGTAAGGATTTGAAAAATTTATACAAATATTTTGGGAGCCTGGCTCTAAAAAAGTGTTATATTTTGAGGTTTGGAGTTCCAAATAGTAATTTTCGAAATATATTAAATATATTTAATATCACATGAATGAATTTTTCATGAGAAAGAGGAATAAAATGTAAATAGAGGCCTAAATCTGAAATATGATGTCACCTTTGAGATTAGAATGTGTGTTTTACACTAAGATAAAATAGCCATTGTTGGCATGAGGAATTTTTGGAAAATCCTTAGATGATTTCAAATTAATAAAATTAATTAATTAAATGATTAAATTTATTTTATTGTACCCATTGACCATCCTTTTATATAAATTAACTTTTATGGGGTTTGACCCATGGTTGGATACTAAACCCTGAAGACCCAGATGACTACTGAAGAGAATTAGAATAAATAATTCTTGGAGAATGATAATGTATCAAGATCAGATCAAGGATCGTGCACAAATAGAGTACATGTATCTCACTAATGATGACAATATAGGATCATTATTCATCAGTTATTGATCTAAACTCTAGGTGGGATGCTTGATTTGTGGATATATCCCCATTTTTTACCTATCAATGAACACAAATTGATTCTCGCTCAAATTTACCCAAGAGATGAAGGTAAAATGGTCCTTGTAGTTTAGCTTGGGTTATCGAATCTTCAGAGACCTAAGAAGAAACCTATAAAAATGTATATTCTATGGACTGTTTTCGGCTATGAAGTGGCCAACTAGGATTGATTTTAGATGGGTTTAATGTAAATCTAAGATAATTAAGTGAATTCAATTTAAAAGAATGAGTTGATCCTAGGTTATCCCTCATGGTGGATTGGACGTATTTCCTTTTTAAAGATTTTAGTATCTAATATTTGAGATGGGCTCATTTAAGGAGATAAAACAACATCATCACTTACTGGTTTAATGCCTTCACCCTTTAATACTAATCACCTATACACTTGAAAGATCAATGTTTTGAGAACTTCAAAGTAAATGTTCGTATTAGCCCTTGAAACGTGTGGCCTTAAATTCAACAAGGACGATGGAGTTTAAAAATCATCAAATAAAAATCCCAATTAAAGGAGTGATTATACATTAATGGGGTGATAAATAACATCCAATCCAGACCCTTTCTACTCACTTGGATCAACCCATAAGTGAGTTATCCCTCCATTGATTCTATGGTTTCAATGGAAGCGGAATGTAGACTCATGAGGGAGGACATGGAGAAGTAAAGAAAACAACAAAAATAAAATGATCACTCCACTGTTGTGTGAATAATTTCACAAGATTTGGTGTGAATAAATTTACACCTTGAGGAAACGTTATCAGAGTGAGATTTAGAACAACAAAATAATAGGAGAAGAAGAAATTTTATTAAAAAACTAAAGTGAATTGAACAACTTACAAGTGAAAGAAAAATTTGAGACAAAAAAATCACAACATAACATTACAATTGAACCAAGCAAAAAAATTAAAAACTCTTTCACCACCACTTCCTTAAATAGGCTTTTTGGGAGACTTGGGTCGAGCCTCCAATAGTACAAAGGATCTCACTTGATTATGGTAGGCCTAGGGTGGTTGAAAGTAAGGGAGAGGAGACTTTTCCACCCTTGACTCGAGGTGGCAGCCAGCTTGCTTCCACCGAACAGACGCGCTTGTAAGTCATTCTAGATGGCCGAATCAGAGTGGGCCATAGAATAATACAATGGATCCCTGGATGTCTTATAACCGCCTGTACAATTTGAGCCCATTTGGAGTTTTGGATTCCGAGATTTGATTTAATTGGTGGGCTGTTTTTCTGGGCCGCAGAATCTGGCCCAGAATTTTATCTCTAACTTGGGCCGCCTAAATGGACACCATGTAGGCCGAATTAGCATTGGATCCTGAATAGTTATTTGTTCCTATACATTGTTTCTAGCATCCCACGAAACTTGGGATTTATTGGGCCTGTATGTTGGGACCCACCGTCTCAGCAGTGGGCTGGTGTCCAATATACCTTCTCTAGAATTGCTTCCTTTCATCACAAAATATCCCCATCTTCTTCAATGAATTTTCCATTGATCCCTGAATGAAACATGTTCATATTGGAGTGTAGATAAATTTACAAAAAATATCGAATTAAAATATGTATAATTATATTCCTTAAAATCAGATGAATCATTGGGTACTTTAAATGATGTTAAAAAATGTACCACATAATAGTGCATTTTAAGAAGGTATTACAATCATAATGTAAAATGATGTTCAAAGTGTAAAATGCACTAAAATGGTGTTTATGAATAATAAAGAACATTAATATTATATATATTACCAATGAATATTATCCTCATTTAGTGGCTAATCACGCCCCCCAACTTGAGTTTTGCTAGTCCCGAGCAAAATATATCTCAACAATATGAAATTCGAATTCCCTTTTTCAAAAACAATTTAATACAAAATGATAAAAAAACCTTTATACCAATCAATCATGAAACCCATAAAAATATTTTAATACAAGATAGTTTCATAAGCATATCCCAATCCCAAGCCCATTCCTTTGTTCAAATTCATTTCCATATTTCATCCAATATCAATTAAGTATGAGGATGTGTTGTGCATCACAATAGACATGGGGGTTCATCTTTATTCAAGGGGGAAATGATGGAAGCGCTAGGTGTAATCACATTTCAATATTAAGAAGAGTATTCAAAAAAAATTTGTATCATATTTTTTTGTTTTGTTTTTGTTTGTTTTTGTTTTTGTTTTTGCAATTTTTCCATGGTAATTGAAATTGCACTCAAAAGAGTCAACCTCTGTAGTGAGACTTTGCCGATGACTCCTAGGCTCAAAGACCTTAGGGAACCAAGTGAAGCCGACATAATCGGGCATCATCTCGAGTTAACTCAGTCAAAATCAAATTCAAATTAACAAAAATAGAGATAAAATTACTAACTCTGGCCCAGACAAATATGGAGTCACGATCCCCAAGTCCCGAAATCCACACATTAAGTCATTTCATTACTCTACGCGCAATTTTTTTTAAAGTTTTTTTGAATACTCATATTAAACTAAAATGATCACCAAACCTATGCTATTTATTTAGGGGACCCCATGAACTCAAACTAATACCCCACTATCCAAAGGATGTGCATTGTGATCTTTTTTTATTTGGATGAAAATATAAATGATGAAATATCACATTGGACAACCACACATTCCAAAATCTATGCTCATGAAATTATACAAGGATTAAAATCAGAATTAGGGTATGCTAAATTATTTGATATTCAGTTTCAAACTGTGCAATGTGTATTACCATTTTCAATGTTAATAGAATTTTTCCTTCAATTTTCACAATTTTTTTCAAATCATTTATCATTTTTTTGAAACAAAAGATTTTTTTTATTTATCACCCCCAGCTTAAAATAACATTGTCCCCAGTGTTTAAAGAAAAGAAAATTTAGAAGGGGGTAGAGGTACAAAATGAAAGTTCAAAAAGGAAATTGAAAATGAGGGTCATGGAATGAAGTCACCTGGTGGTTGAAGTTGAAATTATTGTTGCTTCCTTTCAATCCTTTGATATCCATGTCACTTGCAGAGTTCCCTAGTAGAAAAAGGAAAAACAACACAAACAACACAAAAAAAAAACAAAAAAACAATATATATATATATAATAAAGGAAGTAAAATATAAGTACATATATTAAAATTATAGAATAAGGAAGCACAAGAAGCCGTAGGTCAGTGGTAAGTGCGTGCCCCTGTCTCCCTTCGGTCCCTTGTTTGAATCCCCACAGCTTCGCCGGTTGTGACGGGGTTTTCCCCATGACCTATGATGTGGAATTTTTATTATTATTATATTTTTATTTATTTTTTTGTATTTTTATTTTTTAACCTACAAACACATAAAAATAAAGTAAATTAAACTGATGATATATTGTCTTCTTTTGAAATTTATGGGTAAGGTATTACTCAAGGATCACACCACGTGACACAAATGAATATGGAACTCCCCTTTCGTACCAATCCATAATCATTATAGAAGAACAGGTCAACAGTTTATTTTTTTATTTCTAAATATCAAAATGTCTCATTAACCCTATTTAAAATATAAACTTGATTAAAACAACGAAATTATTGGAAACTTGAAAACCATGGGTTGCCTCCCAGTGATCACTTTGTTTAACGTCGTTAGCCCAACATGGACCCTAAATCTATTAATTTTTTCCTGGTTCATAGGATGGATCAGTTAACTCAACCTCTATTTCTTGTTTATTGAATGATTCAATGAATGGTTTTAACCTTTGACCATTGACCTTGAAAATGTAACAACTTGTGGGATCTTGAATCTCTACTTCCCCATGGGGGTACACAAGATGCACTATAAAAGGTCCTGACCATCTAGACCTTAACTTTCCCTGGTGTAAATGATGTTTTGAACTATACAAGAGCACAAGTTTTCCCAGTTCAAAATGTTTTACCTTGATATTACTAGATTGGTAGGCTTTAACTCTAGATTTATTGATCCTTGAATTTTCATAAGCCTCCATCCTTAGTTCCTGCAGTTCATTGAGATCTAATTTCCTTTTTGTTCTGGCCAATGAGAGATCATAATCCATTTTCTTAATTTCCCAAAAGGCCTTATGTTCATTCTCCACTGGAAAATGGCATGCTTTACCATAAAACAAACTATATGGGGACATTCCTTAAATGGTTTTATATGCTGTTCTATAGGCCCAAAGAGCATTTAAGAGTTTCTCAGACCAATCTTTCTTAGAGGGGTTGACAGTTTTTTTGAAGAATTTTCTTAATCTCCCTATTCACTAGCTCATCTTGACCATTGGTTTGAGGATGTAATGCAATTGACACTTTATGAGAAATACAATACTTAGACATGAGTGAAGAGAACGGGCGGTTGCAGAAATGGGTTCCTCAATCACTGATTATAGACCTTGAAATTCCAAATCGAGAAAATATGTTCTCTTTCAGAAATCGAATCACAAATTGATGATAATTGGACTTAGTGGGAATGGACTCAACCCTTTTTGAGACATAATAAATAGCTAAGAGTATGTAGAGGTATCCCTGTGATTTTGGGAAGGGACCCATGAAATCAATTCCCAAACAGTCAAATATTTCAATCACTAAGATGGGAGTGAGTGGCATTTGATTCCTTTTTGTGATGGACCCTACTTGTTGACACCTAGGACAGCTTTGACAAAATGTGTAGGAGTTCCTTGAGAGGGTGGGCCAGAAAAGACCACATTGTAGAATCTTAGCAGATGTTTTCTTAGAGGAAAAGTGACCTTCACATGCCTCACTATGATAGAATTTAAGGATGGACTATTGTTCAGATTCTGGGACACACCTCTTAATGAATTGGTCAGGGTAGAACTTATAGAGGTATGGATCATCAAACACATAGTGTCTAACATCATAAATGAATTTACTTTGAGCTTGAGTCCCTATGAAATTTGTAATGACTCATGTAACTAAGAAATTGGCTATGTCGGCATACAAAGGGTAGTCACTCTTAGAGTATAGGTGTTCATCAGGAAATGAATCAGACACAGAAATGTGATTTGAGATGTCTTTGAATTCCATCCTAGAGAGGTGATCAGCTACAACATTTTCCACGCCCTTTTTATCCTTGATTGTGAGGTCAAATTATTGTAAGAGAAGGACCCACCTAATCAGTCTAGCATTAGCATCTTGTTTTTGGAAGAGGTATTTTACTGCAGAATGGCCAGTGGACACAATGATGGGGGATCCTAAGAGGTAGGACCTAAACTTCTCTAAAGCAAACACAATATCAAGTAACTCCTTTTCAGTAGTGGTGTAGTATATTTGGGAATCATTTAAGGATTTTCTTTCATAATCAATGACATAAGGAGTTTTATCACAGCTTTGTACTAACACAACTCCAACAACAAAGTCACTGTCATCACACATAAGTTCAAAAGGAATGTTCTAATTTGGAGATTTCATGATGGGGGGAGAGGTGAGAGAGGATTTGAGGGTTGATAATAAACCCTCACAGCTTTCTGTCCAATCAAATGGAGCATCCTTTACTAGGAGAGCAAAAAGGGGACAGGAGATTGAACTAAAGTCCTTGATGAATATTCTGTAGAAACCAGCATGTCCTAAGAAAGACCTTACTTCCTTGATAGTTTTGGGTGATGGAAGGTGATGCATGATGTCAATCTTGGCTTTATCAACTTCAATCCCCCTACCTAAGACCAGATGGCCTAGAACTAGTCCCTCTTTAACCATGAAATGACATTTTTCCCAGTTTCAGACTAGATTCTTTTCTTCACATCTTGACAAGACTCTCTCCACATTCTACAGACATCCCACAAATGTATCCCCAAACATAGAGAAGTCATCCATGAAGACCTCTAGAAAATCCCCTACCATATCTGAGAAGATTCCCATCATGCACCGCTGGAAGGTTCCAGGGGCATTGCATAACCCGAAGGGCATGCATTTGAAAGCAAAGGTTCCGAATGGACATGTGAATGTAGTCTTCCCTTGATCCTCTAGGGAGACCTTAATTTTATTGTACCCTGAGTACCCATCTAAGAAACAGTATAAGGCATAACCTGCCACTCTCTGAAGGACTTGGTCAATGAATGGTAAGGGGAAATGGTCCTTCTTGGTGAATGAGTTTAGCTTCCTATAGTCAATGCAGACCCTCCATCCACTACTCACCCTTGTTGGAAGAATCTCTCCATCCTCATTGGTTATCACTGTGATTCCATCCTTTTTTGGAACCGCTTGGATTGGGCTCACCCATTCACTCTCAGCTATGGGATATATGATACTAGCTTTTAACAATTTTAGAAGTTCTTTTTTTACTACCTCCATGAGATTAGGATTGAGTCGTCTTTGAGGTTGACAACATGGCTTTGAATTAGATTCCAGAACAATCCTATAAGTCCCGATAAGTGGGATAATCTAGATAATATCAGATAGGGTCCAACCAATTGATTTATTATATTTTATAAGGACATATAGAAGCATCCTCTCATGATTGGATTCAAGAGAAGAGGAAATGACAATAGGATGTGTTTGATTGTCCCCTAGGAATGAATACTTTAGTGCAGTAGGAAGTTCCTTCAATTCAAGATTAGGTTGGTTCATAATTTCAGCAGAAGATTGGGACATTGGATCAAGATCAATTTTATTTCCCAAAGTTTTAGATAGGATTGATTCCCCACATGTAGAAGTTCTAGCTACTAGATTGGCTTGATCAGATTTAGGGAAGGATGTTTGATCGGTCTCCATGAATGTGGTTTCCTAAAAGGTTTCACCGATTGTTGGACCTAAGACTTCATCATAAGAGCAATTTGAAAATGATTCAATCCAAGGAGATAAACTTCCTTCATATGAACAAAGGAAATCAATCTCATCCTGACTTAAACATTCATCAAATATTCCTTGATGTTCCATAGATTAATTATCAATGCTTCCTATCATGTTTACTTCATGAATGTCCTTGTAATACCCTATTTGTGAGCTTGCATTATAGATGTTCAAGTCTAGAATCATGTTACCAAAGGTGATGTTCATGTTCTCATTTCGGACTCGGATAACAGAGATGATTGTTTCAAGAAAAGGACGACCAAGGATGATTGGGGTTTGTTCCTTATTTCCTAAGTTTGGATGGTTGTCAAGGACAATGAAGTCAACAGGATAGATGAAGTTTTCAACCTTTACCAGAACGTCCTTTAAAATCCACTTTGGAACCCTAATGATACGATAAACAAGTTGAAGTGTGACAGATGTGGGTTGGAGTTCTTCTAGGCCCAACTGGTAGTACACAACATATGGGATGAGGTTGACACTAGCACCTAGGTCACACAAGGCCTTCACAACTTTTCTCTCTCCTAGTTCAAAATTGATGTAAGGGAAACCCGGGTCTTTCAACATAGGAGGAATGGTCCCTTGAATGGTGGTACTCACATTAGCAGCCAAAAGGACTTGGTTTTTATGTGAAAATTTTCTTTTAAAAGTGAACAAGTCCTTAAGGTACTTTGAGTAGGTCGGTATAGTTTTGATGGAATCGAGAAGAGGAATGTTCAACATGACTTGTGAGAAGATTTCCCTCAATGTTTCACTAAGTTCAAGCTTGGGTTTTCCCCTCATGCATTGAGGAAATGGTGCAGGTTGTGGGGTTGTTTTTTTAAGAGTTGTTTCTTTCACATTGTTATCAGTTTCCTTAGTTTGATCTTGTGGTTCATTTGAATTTTCATCCATGTTTGAATCTTCAGGTGGGTTCTGAATTAGTTGTTTAGGTTTCTCAATTGATTTCCCACTTCTAAAAACAGTCAAAACCTTTAGTTGTTCATGAGTTATTTGAGCATAACTTGACTCTCCCCTTGAAGTTGAGGATGGAACCACCTGAGTTGGCATGGGTGCCTTTCTAGTTTTTATGGTTTGAAGTTCTTGTTTTAGGGAAGATACTTCTGAGTTCATCCCTTCCATTTTTATGCACAGTTGTTCTAGTAGGCTTTGTGGAACAGTTTGGGTGGGTTCTTGAGTAGGTTGGTTTATCCCAGGGGGATATTTTGGAGGTGGGATGGTTTGTTGAAAATGGAATGGTGGCTGTTGGTATTGGATAGGTTGGGTTTGAAACTAGTTATGGGTTTGGTAGTTCTGATGGGGTTAAGGATTTTTTTCCCTGTGGTTGGCTAGGTTGTTGGTTATCCTTCCTGCAGAAGCCTGGGTGGTCATTATACCTAGGATTGAAGTTGTTTTGGTATTGAGGATTTTGAAAGTTCAAGGCATTTACTTCCACTGGGGGTCCTCCTAAAAGAACATTTTTTTATTGATGTAATAGTTTGGCAGTTGTCTGTCTTATGGTCATGTTTGTCACAAATTGTGCAAACAGGGTCTACAGTTTGGATTTCATGGACTTTCCTATGGTCTATCTCTTCAACCTTCCTAGAGAGTGCTGCGATTTTAGCCCTATGGATTTCCTCTTCTCTAAGTGTATTAATTCCAGTAGTTATTTATGGCTTTTTAGAATAAGGTGAAGTTCCCCCATGTTTGGTTTTTTCAGAAAGGCTTTCTAGATACTCGTCAGCATCATTTGGGGATTTGTTTTTAAAGGTTTATTACACATCATGTCAATGAATTGTTTGTTCCCTGGACCCAACCCTTCATAGAAAATTATCACTTGTTCAGGAATAGAAAAACCATGGTGTGGAACCATGTTTATAGTGTCTTTGAACCTCTCCCATGTTTCATAGAATGACTCTCCCTCTTTTTCAAAAAAGTTTTGGATGCTCTTTTTAAGTGCAATTGTTTTGTGGTGGGGAAAGTATTTTTTGTAGAGTTCTCTTTGTATTTGGTCCCAAGACTTTATGGATGATGGTCTCAAATTGTTTAGCCAATTTTTAGCACGATCCTTTAAAAAAAAGGAAATAGCCTCATCTTAGCTGATTTTAGTTGATGTGGGAGACACATGGTTTCTACAATGTCATTGAACTCCTTAATGTGAAGGTAGGGCATCTAGGACTCCATTGCATGGAATGTGGGAAGATGGTTTAGGAGATGGGGTTTAGAGATGTAGTTGGAATCTCCTAGGGAATTTTGTCTAATTCATTAGGGGGTATTGGTCTAGGAAGGTGTGAGGTAGCCATTCATGGTTTGATCGACCGCATTCCCCAAGTTTGGGGCTGCCTCATTTGGGTTTCCATTTTGATTTCCACCCGGGTTTATGAGTTGGTTTCTTTTAAGACTTTCCATTTAAATGGGCTCAATTTTAGACTCTAGAGTATTAGGAATATTATGATCTAATTGAATGAGTTCCCTTAGTGTACTTGACTCCCCAACCCCAGGACTATCCACCCTAAATAGATGGTTTGATTGATCGTGGGTGTAGGCGTACATGCGCCAAAAGAAAAAAAATGAGAAAGGGACAAGATAAGGGAATTTGGATGAGAAAAGAAGAAATGGGGGAGAATAGAATGGGTGTTTAGATGATTTAAATGGGTCCCCGGAAATGGCGCCAAAATTTTATTCTCTCTCAAATTTACCTAAAAGATGAAGGTAAAACAGTCCTTGTAGTTTAGCTTGGGTTATCGAATCCTCAATGACCTAAGAATAAACCTTTAGACATGTACATTCTATGGACTATTTTCGGCTATGAAGTGGAAAACATGGATTTATTTTATATGGGTTTAAAGTAACTCTAAGATACTTAAGTGAATTCAATTTAAAAGAATGAGTTGATCCTATGTTATCGCTCGGGGTGGATTGAACGTATTTCCTTTTTAATGATTTCAATTTTTTATATTTGAGATGGGTTAATTTAAGGATATAAAACAACATCATCACTTACTGGTTTAATGCCTACATGATTTAATACTAATCACCTATACACTTGAAGGATCAATGTTTTGAGCACTTCAATGTAAAGGTTCGTATTAGCACTTGAAGCGTGTGGCCTTAAATTCAACATGGACGATGGAGTTTAAAAATATCAAATAAAAATCTCAATTAAAGAAGTGATTATACATTAATGGGGTGATAAATAACATCCAATCCAGCCCCTTGCTACTCCCTTGGATCAACCCATAAGTGGGTTATCCCTCCATTGATTCTATGGTTTCAATGGAAGTGGAAAGTAGACTCATGAGGGAGGACATGGAGAAGTAAAGAAAACAATGAAAATAAAATGATCACTCCACCATTGTGTGAATAATTTCACAAGATTTGTGGTGAATAAATTCTCACGTTGAGGAAACGGTATAAAATTGAGATTTAGAACAATAGAATAATATGAGAAGAAGAACTTTTATTAAAAAACTAAAGTGAATTGAACAACTTACAAGTGAAAGACAAATTTGAGACAACAAAATCGCATCATAACATTACAATTGAATCAGGTACCAAAAATTAAAAACTCCTTCACCACAACTACCTTAAATAGGAATTTTGGGAGCCTTGGGTCGCTCCTCCAATAGTAAAAAGGATCCCACTTGAGTATGGTAGGCCTAGGGTGGTGGAAAGTAAGGGAGAGGAGACTTTTGCACCCTTGACCCAGGTGGCAGCGAGCTTGCTTCTACCGAACAAACGCGCTTGTACGTCCTTCTAGATGGAAGAATCAGAGTGGGACATAGAAGAATAAAATATATCCAAAGATGTCTTATAACCGCCTGTATAATTTGGGCCCATTTGGAGTTGTGGATTCCGAGATATGATTTAATAGGTGGCCTATTTTTCTGGGCCGCAGAATCTGGCCCAGAAATTTATCTCTAACTTTGGCCACCTAAATGGACACCATAGAGGCCGAATTAGCATTATATCCTGAATAGTTACTTGTTCTTATACATTTCTTCTAGCATCCCACGAAATTTGGGATTCATTGGGCTTGTATAATGGGACCCACCGTCTCATCAGTGGGCTGGTGTCCAATCCGACTTCTCAAGAATTGCTTCCTTTCATCACAAAATATCCCCATCTTCTTCCATGAATTCACCATTGATACCTGAATGAAAGATGTTAATATTGGAGTTTAGATCAATTTTAAAAAATATCAAATTAAAATATGTATAATTATATTCCTTAAAATCAGATGAATCATTGTGTACTTTAAATGATGTTAAAAAATGTACCACATAATAGTGCATTTTAAGAAGGTGTTACAATCATAATGTGAAATGATGTTCTAAGTGTAAAATGAACTAAAATGGTGTTTATAAATAATAAAGAACATGAATATTATATATATTACCAATGAATATTATCCTCATTTACTGGATAATCACAAATCAACTGACAAATATATTGATCTTTGGATTAGTTGTTTTGTGGATATGGATATAATATTGGTATTTGGGGATAATATTTATTTTTTTCTCTTTGATTTAAAAACCTATTCATTCATATTTCCTATTAAAATGGATCAAGGATGAAATGATCCAAGGATGAGGTTCATGAATCATGATTATTTTTTATTCTTTTCTCTCCCTGTTCTATGTGTATTCATCATAGGAATTTCTATTTAGCATATGATTTAATGAATAACTAGTGAAAGATAATTGGACATTAATTATTTGGAATAATTAATTTTTACCCTAGGACAAATATGGATGTTTGAAAATAACATTTTTGGATTCAAATACAGAACAGATTCTATGGATGGATTATGATCTATTCATTGTGATTTTGGCATGTGGCTCCATGTGGCATGCTGATGACTATTTCCTAGAACTAAATATAGTCAGATTCTAGACATTAGTGAAAAGTTGGTAGATTCAACATCATATCCATTACCTATGGTGTGATTCAATTTGGAATTGGCTGTTTCAGTGTCACATATGAAAACATGCGAAGCATTCTGTGGGTTTTGTGAAAAAATAAGACTACATGTTTAGTAGACATTTGAACACACGATGTCTTTCCCTTTTTTTAAACACTAGGATTTCAATGTGAAGATTTTTGTCACACCCCATTTGAAACAAGTCATGCACCATTTAATCTCAAGCGATGGCTCAAGATGTATAGGGGTATATTCCATAGAGTCCACGTAGTGTGACACACAATGTGTGCGGAGTCGAAGACCTGTAAGTCATTATATATGGAACAACATGTAATAAAATTACATGAACAAGATATTTTGTGGTTATATACATCAATTTAGGAAATCTTCATGATTTTTACTTTGGAAAGAACATGAGAAGAAGAAATATGTCACACTGAGTTCCAGGATGACTCCTATATAACGTGTTCCATTAAGACTTGTCATGTATTGAGGAAAATTGCATATCGTATGAGTGAAAGAAATAGATTTTAGCAGGATTAGTGAGAACACCATATACCAATAGGGAAATTTCATGTAATCTTTGAGGATAGATTGGTTTCCACTTCCTTTCGTCTCCCATTCATCGTGAGAAAGTGGGAGCATCCCTGGACTAGTACCTATTGAGTTTGTTACCTTCATCCATTTCTATGAGGGTTCAGTGTAGTATCCCATTAATGTCATAGAAGTTATACACTCATCAGTTCCTTTGGATCTGTGTAGTGAGGTACAATTCCCTTTTTATAGATTGAGTTGACTCAGATCGCTTTGACTACTAACTCTGCGACTTGGGGCATGTATACCTTCAAGAAGTTCGAGGCGATCCTCATTTTCCTTCATGCTACCCTAGATGGAGTTGATGGTATTGGTGTGACCAATATTCATATGGGAACTATAGAACACTCGAATTGAGGTATGTACCCTTTTTAGGCCTTTTTAATGTGGTTAAAGTTGTTGTATAATGATTACGAGAGTTTGGAATAGTTTTGTAAATTTTTGGAGGCTTTTAATGGATCATGGTTTGAGCACGGTTAGGAGAAATTGTTAGAAAATCCCAAGTAACTGTGAAACATGGGATAATGGTCATCATATGGTTTGGACAGGTTTTTTCTAACCGTGTTAGGATACCATGAATGGTTCCCTTCAAGACAGTATGTGGAGAACAATTAGTGGACAGTTTTTCAAATCGTACGAGCTAACCTTAAGCGTCATAAAAATTGGATATTTAAATATGGTATCACACAAGATTTTTCTTAAACCTCTTCTCTCTTCTCCAAATCGAACAAAACTTATGAGTTTTTTATAAATGGTTTGTGGGGTTCTCCTACTCATTTTTGTGTTGATTGGATGGGTTCTCAGGGTGCTATGAAGGTGATTATTCTACGGTAAGTCTTCTCTCTTGGATCATTCTTGGTTTTCCATTGATATAGTTCTCCCTCTCTCTCATTATTGTAGATATAAAACTATCACATGTATATCTGAGGTCTATGTTTCTTAAAATTCTTAGATTTGTGATTTTTGATGTTAGGAGAAGTGATATAAATTTATTTTTGTGGAGATTTCACCATGATTTGTGGTGCTATCATGAGATGGTCAATTTCACCAAAACCCTAAGGTTAGTGGCTTCTATATCAACTTCATTTTTATATAACTACAAGAATTTTTCCTAGTTAGTTTGTTTTTCTTGAGTTTTGTTGTGATTATGATGTGATAATATTTATAAAAATTCATATTGAGATGATTTGTGGGTTTTAGGGGAAATGGGGTATTGCGGTGAGATGTTCTTGATGTTGGGTTTTAAAAAGTATATTTTAAATTTTATATTTCAAAATTTGATGCTTGGGTTGATTTTTGAAAATGTTTTTAGAAAATGATTTCCAAAAATGGTTGGTTTTTATTGGAAGGTAATGTGGAATAAATAATGTCCTAAGGGAATGTTTGGGATGGAAATGTATTTTTTCAAGATGTTGTGGCCTTAGTGTGATATTTGAATGTTTTTTAGATATGTATTTAAATATGTTATGGAAATGAATGTGATGTGGGTGGTGATTAACAATACAAAAAAGGGTATGGATAGTGTAAAAAGGTCCACCATAAAGGATAAGTGGATGGGAAGTACCACTACATTGGTAAAATAGTTAATCGGCTTGGATGGGATGTTCCATCTTGATTGTTACACTTGGTTGAATGTGGGAAACATTATGGATATTTTTTGATTATTAATGTGGCTATGAATAATGAAATTTTCTTGAAAATATATGATGGTGATAGGGTTTTGGCCTGTTTGTTGGCTTTCTCTGGTATTGTGTGGATTTGGGTGAAAAATGACTTTGTATGGGTGTGTTTGGATGGATGAAAAATATTTCACTATATGATGATTTATATAAAATATTTTATAAAAATTTGATAATGGTTCTATACTAGTGGAGTGTGTAGGGAATAAATTTGGGGAAAACATTCTGAGTATAATTACTCACCCATGATTGTGCACTTGGGTGCTTTTGCAGATGTTGTATTCCAAGATATGTGCTAAGGTGAAGCATCTCATTTTTCTAGTGGTTCATCATGATTCTTGGGATTTATTGTGGGTAATTGAGCATGAAACATGGTGTGAAGAGGTGGAGTGTGTCATGATTTACATTGGGTCTTGTTGATGAGGCTTCCTATTGGAACTCTGATTTTGGGATTTTTGGTGATTTAGTTGTATTGTATTTTGGGAATTGTTAAAGAAGAGTTTGGTTGTTAGGTTGTCTCGGGGTATTATGTTATAAAGGTATACTTTTTTGACATGCATCATGTAGTTGTGAATGGTCATACCTTTTATTGATGGATAGTTTTATTCTAAGGGAACCTCATTCCCCAATTGATCTTGAAGCACTTGCCATTTATTTCTAGCCATTAGAATTGTGGGAATATCACATAAAGCCAAGTAGTATCTCAACCCCTTCTGAATCCAATGCTAAAGGGGTGGGACATTACATGGGGTATCAGTTGTTCAGTTCATTGAAATTGGTTATAGGACTTGGTCTTGAGGCCGAAATTCATTCTTAGGTCATCCCTTGAGTCAAGATGGTAACAAGGAGTAGTATTTTCAAAAAGTTAAATATATATAATAAAAGGACATAACAAACCCTTTTATGTAGAACATCATGTTACATGGGATTTGGGAACATAAGTGATTTAGAGACACTTATAAGCATTGTAAATTTTCATTTCATGGGTGTAGCCGATTTGATGAGATTGGCATGAGTGGTAGAAATTACTTCCCACTATGATTCATATTTAATTTACATAATGATTTATGTTGTGGTATGAATATATGGACCTGTGAAAATGCCAAAAATTATTTTCAAATTTATGGATTTGAAATGCGGATAGTTGTGGTATTTCGAAATGGGTCAATTTTTAAAACATGGTTTGTGTTTCCAAAATGGAGAATCATGGGAAATGTGAACTTATTGAAATCCTGACTGTGATAGTTATAATGTAATTTAATTTGAAACTGTAATATTTTTCATGCTAAGGTAGTAAGACTGATGGTGGTATTTGTACTGATAGAAATGGCATTGGGTAGGCATTATAGAGGCCAAACAGAGTTGGTTACTGAAAATGTGGTTCCACCTGAGCCCCAGGTAAACCAATAGCTAGTGTTGAGTATAGTGTAAGATTTCCAAGCTATAGGTTGTGGGAGTAAATCAGATGAGCCAAAGCATGTGGATCATTCATTTCAGTTTCAAAAGAATAAGCAACCCATATTTAGTGTTCATTCCAAACAGGATAATGATGAGGCATGGTTAAACATAATGAATATGATAATTTAATTCTTGGGAACACCTATGGAGCTAAATGTGAAGCTAGTATCTTACATGTTGGAAGCTCTTACCCTATAGTGGTTGGACTTGGCAGTCCAAAATAGAACAAACCAAGGGATGACATGGGTGGGGTTTGAAGAATTTTTTTTCAAACAATTCTACCCTCATATGTTCATAATTTAGTGAAAACTGGATTTATTTTATTTAAATTTAGAGAACCTTTTGAAAACAGAATATGAGACCATGTTTATGAACATTTTGTAGTTTGAACTCGATGTAGAAGCTAGTAAATCATTTAGGGAACATTTTTTTGAAATTGGGTTGAGGTAGGAAATTCATTCCAAAATAGAGGTACTAGGTATAAGTGATTGCATAGAAATGGTGAATAGATAAACAATAGCTAAAATAGTTATTTTGGGGACTACTTCTGGGAGAAGCATATTGATGCCCCTAGGAAATGTTGAGAAATCTAACAATAGGATAAAGTGGAACAAGGACACTTATTTCCAAGGGGGAGTATGACATCGAATTTGAGGATAGGATCAGTGATTATTCCTCCAATGACTTAGAGTAAGACACAATGTTTTTAGTGTGGATTTATGGGAAAAATAAAGCGAAATTGTATATCACAATGTCGAGCATTCCATAACTATAAGAATATGGGGATCCTTTATCATTATTTTCATAATGGTTCGAGGTCAGGTGTTCGTGATACTCCTCATGGGTCTCAAGTGTCCTATGCCTCAACTGGGTGGGTGAATCATTATACACCACTTTAGTAGATTAAATTTAGTCATGGTGATTCACGAAATCCCACAACTCCTCAGTAGGGTAGTAAAGAGCAGAGTGTGGAAAGCAAGAAGCTCTTTGGAGATGATTAAGTTGTGATGGATGATCAGTCGGGACCATCCATAGTGCGAGGTATGATTCTTTTAAATTTTATGTTGATGCAAGTATTGTTTGATATCTGTGATTCACATTCTTTTATTATTTTTCTTGATGTTAATTTTATGTGTTTAACTATGTAAATGATGCCTTAATTTTTAAAACTTCAAAATCCTCTAGGATAAAGTGAGTGTAGATCCTTCCTATGTAGATCATGTTTTATAGTTGTTAATGGGGTTGAGTCGATGTGGTAATTCTCATTTTCTGAGATGGGTTCTTATGATATCATCCAAGGAATGGATTTATTAGAAATTTTTGAGGGCCACGTCAACTATTATGTTTGAGAAGTAAGTTAAGTGATAGATGATGGTATCAAATATTTCTTTAGAGGAGAGTAGAATGGAAAGATGGGTGCAACATGATTTTTGGAACCAGTTATTGGTACGTTATAGTATCAGTTAACGACATTATCATTTACACGAATGTATGGAGATCAACATAGTTTTTTAAAGAATTTTTTGATTATTTTATGGATTTATTTCACAAAGAATTCTCAGGGTTTCCACCCATGAGGGAAGTGGATTTTATGATTGGTATCCTTTTGGGAACCATTTATATATAACTTCCCTCTTACTGAATGGCACCAACAGAATTGATGGAATTGAAAGTGAAATTGGAGGAGTTATAAATCAAATGGATCATATGGCCTAGAACGACTTCGTGTGTAGGGCCAATATTATCCGTTAAAAAGGAAAATGGAACATTGTGTTTGTGGGTTTATTATAAAATGCATAACCATAATATGATAAATATGTGATACCCACTTCAACATATTGATGATTTTTCCAATATGTTGGGGGGATCTTAGGGTTTCTCCAAGATTGAATTGTGATCGGGATATCATTAGTTACGGGTGAGGAAGGTGGTTATTACTAAAACATCTTTCAAAAAAAGACATAGCCATTATGAGTCTATCTTTATACTTACTTCTCATAAAAATGCACCAAAGCTTTTTATGGAATTGATGAACTGGATATTTTAAAAAAATCTATATTATTTTTTTGTGGTATTTGTTGATGATATATTGGTATATTCCAAGGCAAGGCAGGAGAATGAGAAACACCTCGAGATTATGTTAGGGATATTAAGAGATCATAGATTATAGGAAAAATTTTCAAAGTATGATGTTTGGATACATGAGGTTCATTTTATTGGACATGTTATATATTAAAAAGGTTTCTTAGTGGATCTGGAAAATATAGAGGATTTTATCTCATTGAAACCACCAAAGAATGTCTTTTAAATACAAATATTCCTTGGTCTAGCTGGGTATTATCGGTGTTTTGATGATTACTTCTCATGATTAGCCACAAAAATGACATATTTGACTATGAATAATTTTCCATTTAAATGGAATGATCAGTGTTAGAAATATTTTGAAGTGCTTAAGGGCCGCCTTATATGAACACCGATCTTGGTTCTACTAGAAATAAAGAAAGAGTATGTGGCTTATTGTGATGCATTAGGACTCCGGTTAGTATCTATTATCATGAAAGAGGATCATCCAGTTGTGTATGTATCATGATAGTTGGGGTTTCATGAGATAAACTACCCAACTAATGATTTATAGTTGGAATAAGTGGTTCATGATGTGAAAAATGTTGTGTCATTAACTCTTCGGTGAGAAATTATCCGACTTTATCGATCATAATAGATTGAAGCATATTTTCACACTATGAGATTTAAACATGTGTAAAAGGAGATGGATGGAGTATCTCTAGATGTTTAACATTGTATTTATGTATACATCGGGTAAAGGATATTCGATGGCAGATCCAATAAGTAGTAAGTCATTTGCTCAAGTGGTGAACATGCATCAGATCGGTTTCAACTGATGATGGTCATAGGTGAATTTCCATTGGAATGTGAGGAATGTGGTGATAAAGTAGTCGTATTTCCAGTCTCTTTGTTTCATTAATTGGTTTATTTAGATAAAGAGGCACTGGATTCTGATTCTGAATGTATAGTGATGAGGTTGAAACTCAATGTTGGGGAGACCATTAAGGAATTTGAACAGACTAGGCATTTAATTTTTGGTTTTTAATTAGATAGTTATACCAATGGATTTTTGAAATGAAATTACCAGGTCTTATAATCATTATATATGGGATGTCTATCTTAGAATTCAAAAAAGTATAAGTGTTGAATGCACAATTTTGGTAGTCAGGTATCAAAATAAAAGAGATAGATTTTGTTTTGAAATTCTTGACTTGTTAGAAATCATGGCAGAGCATCAGTAGTAGGTAGGTATATTGTAATATTTATGTATCCCTATGTGGATGTGGGAACATATATTGATCAATTTTGTTACAAGTATCCGAAGAATGGTTAGAAAGAGGAATTCAATATGGGTGATTTTGGATCAGTTCCCAAAGACGGCCCATTTCATCGTTGTTATTGAATCTCATATGGTAGAGGATCTATCCAAAATCTATATCTGTTATGTGGTAAAGAGGCATGGTTTTACTTTTTTCCACTGTATTAGAAATATATCCAAGTATTCAAACCTCATTTTTGGAAATCCATTCAGAACTCCCTTTGGACTCTGTTGACGATGAGTACGCCCTACCATAATCAGACGAATGGGAAATCTGCGAGAATGATACAAAATTTGGATGATATATTTTGGGTTTATGTGAGTAATTTTGGTGGCTCATTATAGGATATAATTTTGTTGGTGGAGGTCTACTATAATATGCCTCAATTCTTATGGATCTGTTTCAAGCATTGTACGAGACTCTATAGTGTTCTCCACTTCATTGGGTGGAACCAGGTGAGACTTCAATGGTTGGACCAGGACTCGAACAAGAGACTATGGAGAAGATAATGTTGTCTAGTAAGAGAATGGATATTGATCCAATTCATCACAAATCTTATATGGAACATCATCAATGAAAGTTGTCATTCGAGGTGGGTGATCAGGTGTTTTTGAGACACACTCATATGTTTGGACATCGTTGGATTGAAAGGTATGTTATGTTATCTCCAAGGTATATAGGGAATGTTGAGATACGTGAGTGGTTTGGAGAGGTGTTTTATCAGTTTTATTTTCCACCACACTTTGGTGTGGTGAAAAATTAGGTTCATGTTTCCCAGTTGATGAAGTATCACCCATATCTTGACCATGTTATTTGATGGGATCATGTGGAGCTAGAGTTAGATTCTTCCTTGCTGCAAGTGGTAGTGTTAATTATGTATAGCCAAGAGAAAGTCTTACATGGTAAAATCATCAGTATAGTTCATGTTTTTTTGGTAGAATTGTCATATTCAGGATGATAATTGGGAGTTGAAGAATGAGATGAAAAAGCAATGTCCCGATCTCTTTTCGAAAAGCAATTGTTCTCTACATTCTAAGGAGGGAATATCCAATGGTGGGGAGAATGTAGAACCCACATTTTGGGTTATATAACCTTTGTTTGTTTCTTTTTATGTCGTTAATATTGTTGGGTAATGTTTGGCAGTGTTTGGGGACTTTTTAAAAGGGTACAAGTTGATCACGGTTTGGGGAAAACCATGAAAACCCCCATGTAACCGTGAAAATTTAGAAAGCGGGTTTAACATGTTTTGTGCATGGTTTGTCTATTCATGTGTGGAGACCATGCATGGTTCCCTTTGAGATAGTACCAGGATAACAGTTAGCACACTAGTTTTTATACCATGCAAGCTAAGCATACATGGCATTAAAAATTGGATTTTTAAATATGGGATCACACAAGATTTCCCCAAACCTCTCATTTCTACCCCATCTCATTCCTCACATTGGATTTTTGGTTTTCAGGGGATATAAAGGACTGGCCACTCATTTTGGAGGTGATTGTAATGGTTTTAATGGCACAGTAAAGGTGATTATTCTCTAGTAATTATACTCTATTGGATTCTTATTGGATTACCCTAGATCTAGTTCTCCCTATATATCAGTTTTGTTATGTAAAACTGTCACATGTAATTATACGATTTTTTATGTCTAAAATGTTGAATTTTGGGCTTGTTGATGTTATTAAAAGAGATCTAAGGTGGTTTTGGTTGAAATTTCACTCAGATTTGTAGGGTGGTCGTGAGTTGGTCGATTTCACTGAAACACAAAGGTTGGTGGATTTTCTCTGAACTCTATTTTGCTAGAACTAGATGCCATGTAATGAATGATTTTGTTTTTATGGAATTTGGTTGTGACTATGATGTGAGAAGATTGATGGAATTCATTCTATAATGATTTGTGGATTTTAGGGAAAATGGGGTACTGTAGTGAATTGTTCTTGATATTGGACATAAAACTATAGATTTCAAAATTGGTTTAAGGGGTTTATTTAAAAAAATGATTTCTGAATATGGTTTTAAAAAAATGTTGTTCATTTATTTTAAGGTAATGTCGCATGGATAATTATATAAGGGATTTTTTGGATGGAAATGGTTGTTTTCTTAATGTTGGGGGATTGGTGTGTTATATTCATGTTTTTTCGAAAAGTATTTAAACATGTGATTAAAATGGATGTGAAGTAGGTGGGGAGTACCAATATATAAAGGGGATAGATAGTGGATGGTAGGGACACCATCAAGGATATGTGGGTGAGAAGTACCACTTGATTGGGAAATTAGTAAAAGAGAATGGATGGGAAGTTCCATTTTTCTTGTTACATCGGGTTGAGTTTTTGAAACATTATGGATATGTTTTGATTATGAGTATGTCTAAGAAAGATGAAATATTTGTTGTAATATGTGGTGGTAAAATAAATTATGTATTTTTATTAATATTCCCTTATGTTGTGTGGATTTGGGTGAAAAATGTCTTTGTAAGGGTGTGTTTGGCTTGTTGGAAATTGTTGCACTATTTAATTTTATATATAAAAAAATTTATATAAATGTGATAACCAATTTATCTGATTGGGGTATGGAGGGAAGTAATTCTGGGAAAATTTATTAATTATTATTACTCACCCATACTATTTCACATGGGTTATTTTGAAAATGTGGTATTTTGGGATGCATGTAAAGGTAATGAATCTGATTTTTATAGCGGTCCACTATGATGCTTGGGTGGTATTTAGTTTCTTCAAGAATAGATATTGGTTGGGATTTTAGGACTATTTCATGATTTCATTTGGATCTTGTTGATGAGTCTTCCATTTGGTACTCTGGTTTTTGGCGATTGAGTTGTATAATATTTTTGGAATTTTTATGTAATAGTTTGGTTATTTGGTTGTCTATTGGTAATGTGTTATCATTGTTTAAATTATTGACATGAATCATGTAGTTGATTTTCATCATGAACTGTTTGATTTGTTTTTTATTATAACGAAAAATAATTCCCCAATTTTACTTGATTACTTGAGGATTTAATGCCAGCCTTTGGTTCCTTGGGAACATCACCTAAGGAAATGTAGCATCTAAGTACCTTCTCAATCCAATAAGTTCGGGGTGTGATGTTACAAGCATGGATACCCTATTTATGATTATGTTTCCTCTACGGTTTGGTCTCCCCCAGTGATCCCTTATAATTGATCCCATATATGTGTATCAATTTATGATCTATCTGATGCGATATTGTCTGATTGAGTGTGTATCACAGATTAACCCTTTTATCCATACTCTGTGTCTACATTTCATGATCATGACCTATAAGATGACTATTGTCTGTTTCAATATAGATTTGGGAGTTGTACCTCTATGAAGAGAATTATATTGAAACCTTGCAGTGGAACTATGGCCGGAAAAGGCTGAGACCGTTGAGACTCGAAGAATTTTATGAGTATATTTGGATTTTTATTTTTAAAACTCTATTTATTATTTACATTCCAAGTAATTATTTGACTAATTTTTAGGATTTATGCTTAGTTATTTCTGTTTTTATTTATGGTTATTTTTATAATCCTCCTTTCATGGGCTCTTCCCCCACATGTCATGTATTATGCAAGCAATATATATTTTTCATAGCCTATGGTGGACTAGGAGAAGTTTGAGCTTAGTTTTTCAGACAATATGGGGAGTATACGAGTGTTTCATTTGACAATAGTCCTTCCCTCTAGAGTTGGATGGAAATTACATTCAAATTTTGGGTGGTCTTGAATTTTTCCTCTTTTAATACTTTTCATTAATTTTTTTTAAAACTATGGTAGTGGGATTGTGGATACCTGAATGCATTGTCTTTATTTTTTTTTACATTTCAGTACTTTATAGACATGGATATGCATGCGTGTGTATACGTACTTAAGGATAATACCTCTCATGTGTGTGATATTCTATCTTAGCATCAGACACTATACCCTATCCTATTAGAGGTAGTCTTTGGGTAGTTTTTTCTTGGGCCACTTCTTGTTGGGCCATGACATTTACTATGTATTATTTAACCATACACCTTATTTTTCAATATGGATTATGATGATTTTCTAACTTTTAGTGAAATGGGGAAAAGTATTAAAAATGAATATCTTGTTTTTCATATGTGGATAATTATTAGACACATTTTTATGAATTTGTTATCAATTTTCTAATATGATGAATGTATTGGGATTTAATAATTGACATGTGGGGCCCAACATTATATGGATCTTTGATTCATCATTGGGTCTCATGAGACAAAATAGAGTGATTTTTGGTGTATAACTCACAATATATTAGAATAGGGTATTCGAAAAATTCATAGACATCATGTTATAGTGTCTATGAATGTATTAAAATACTGTGAGATCAATATTATATATATCTATGTTTTCATTTATTTTTAGGGATATAGAATTCCATCATTTCCAATTGATTAAATAATAATTTATATTATTTAATACTACCATAGTATATTTACTATTCTTTTGTTTTTCGAAAGATTTAGTTATATGTTTCCCTTAATTGGTGTTTGATCTTACACCTTCTTATGTTTTCCTTTACCCATATTTTGAATAATAGTTTTTACATGATATTACTAATAGGTTAACTTGTGTGATTAATTTTTAGGAGATTTTGAATATTTATTATCGATTAATTATTTTGTTGTAAAGTAGAAGAAATACCCATTAGTTTTGAAACATGTTGTTTTTGTTAGTTTATGTTTTTCCATGGTTCTTTAAATCAATATTCATTAATGGTATTTAGAATTTATATAAATACAATGTTCTATTTATTTCATATAATTATTGGATAGTTATGTATGATCATACACTATTGGTATCAAATACAGAATTTAATGTTTGTGTTACTTTTACTGAATCCAAGAGTGAAGGTCTGGGGCTTCACATTGAACTAATCTTATATATTCATTGAAAAATATGTTAATTCCTATATATCTTATTGTGAATTAATATTTATTTTATGTAGTCGTAGTAATACTATGTTAAAAATTTTGTATCTCTAAAAATATTTTAATTCCTCTTATATAAATACTAGAAACTATAGTTAATCCAATGTATAAAATACTTTTCCCATTCATGAAAAATTTAAAACTTCAGAACATTAAAATATGTACTAAATTATTATATAATACTCTAAAAAATCTTGTTCACATAAAATTACATTGAAAATAATTAAAATAAACATAAATCATCACATTTATAATTAAAAATATTATTCTTCATATAAATAATCCCTATATTATTTTAATTGTAATACCATTGCATCAATCATTGATTTATCTTGTAAAAATACATATATCATAATAATGACTTGTTATTTTACTCTTAACCATGCTCCATGGAATATATAATCAATGATTTAATCCCTTTTCACATGTGAAAAGTCCTCCAATTTACTAATTTTTGGCTCTTAGTTTCATTTTCCTTCTTATTTACAAAATTTTTTAGCATTAATAAATCATTGGGTCACATAAAAATCCATGATTCAAGGTATTATATAATATTTTATACATAATAAGTAATGATTCTCATTTATTGGTTCCTCAGACCTCATTAAATATTATCAATCTAATATGTTAAGGTACATCATACTTCCTCATGATTCTATTATCAAAACATATTGTGACCACAGAAATTAATAATAAATATAGAATATCCCAAATAGGTTCAATTTTATGACCATTTTTTCAATATCTAAGTGTTTTTACAGTTGGAAAAATCTGTTAAATATAATGGAAAAAATGTTTTTGAGATTATATAGTTGATGAAAAGAAAATGTTCTTATGATGAAATAATTATCCTCTAGAAAATTTTGAATTTATTTGTATGGTTATGTCATATATTTTGATAATTTTTTATCATGTGAATTGATATATTTATGTTTTTATTGATTACATATTTTTTAATATTATAAAATAATTCAAACCCTTTTATCATTTTATATGAAAAAATGTTTTTAAAACCATTGTTTATTTTAATTATAACTTGAGTTTAAATGATCAGGATTTTATAATTCTTATTTCATTTGACATAAAAAATGTTAATATAACTTTTATTATAATATAAATAAGTATAAATATTTATCAAGAATATTTTCATTTCGGCCCAAAAATGATTAATGTTTTTTAGTTATAGAAAAACATTAAGTTGAATGTGATATATAGTTTTATCATGTAATTATTTTATAACATGTTCTATACTGATCAGATTGTTTCATAACATATCTCGTTTTAAATTCAATTTTTTACTCATTTCGTTATTTTAAATAGATGTTTGATTTTATTTTTTAAGGGTTGTTTCTTTTATCAAAATATCTTTCAATAGATATGAAAATTTGAAATTTTGATAATTAAAAATAAATTTTTTTCTTTGAAATATCAATCGATTATTTTAAAAGTTTCTCAAATTTTATTTCGTTAGAGATATTATATGTTTTTATTCATTTAATAATCAAAATTAAACTCAGAAAATATATTTTACATAATATAAAATATGGAAGAATGTTAGCCTTTTTTGAGTTTTTATTTCATTTTTCATAGTATTTTGATAATGTCTCATTCAATACTTATCAGAACTAATATATTTTTGATTAATTAAAAATACAATGAATTTATATTCAAATAATTATTCTGACCCAATTTATAATTTAGTTGTTTATATGGATTAAAAATCCACTAAAATTTGTGTGTTCATCTTTATTTTAATGGTGATTTATTTTCTTATTCTAATCATGAATTAATTTTTATTCTAATGTTGAATTAATTTTTATTATAATGAGGAAATAAATTTTTAATCAAATAAATATTTAATTTTTTATTCTAAAGATCAATTAAATTTTTTATTTTTACAGTGGTTAAATTTGTTTTCTCTGTAGTTGTAGATTTTGATACTGTCTGTTACAATTTTATTATAGTGGATCTTATATAAGTACTCCATTTTCATAAATTTTTTATTTTAAGGAAATTAATATTTATATTAATTATTTAATGTAATTTACTGATTCAAAAAATTAAAAAATTATATAGAAGTCATGTAAAGTGTTTTAGAAATTTTAAAATAAGTTTTAAAATATGAATAAATTTTATTCTTTATCCATGCGTACACTTATATCATATTTTCGACATAATTATATTTTAATATTTTGAGGTAATTTATTTTAATTATTTATTATATTAGTATTTATTTAATGACACTGAATTTCTTCAAACACTAACTATTATTTTTAAAGTAGTAAAATTTGTTTTTTTAAATGACTCACTCCATTTAAACAAATTTTAATTAATATTTAAATTTAAACATTAAAATTAACTTATGAATTTTATGTGGTTAAAATTGACATATTATAATCATTCAATGGATTATTTAAATAGTTTTTATTGGTATTTATGTTTTGAAATAAAATATTTATTATTATGATTATAATAGACATTATTATTCCCTCTCTTGGATAACTGTCATTTGAAACATTCTGATCTAATCCCCTACAACTAGCACCTATGATTTAATTATTTATCTTCTCATTCATATGGTTTTGAGTTTGTAACATTATTTCTCATCTCACACACCCTGTGTTATTTTATTTATGATTTAACACAAAAAAATTATTTTTTATTCTTCTCTTCATCAGGTTGTGACTCCCCAATTCTAAATTCAATATCTTAGGTTTATGACTCCCTCTATCTAAATTCATTTTCTAAGTGTTGAGACTCCCCATACAAAAGTTATTTTCATGGTTATCCATAAACTATAAAAGGATTCTGTAATTGGGGTGTGATTCCCCCATAAAAAACATTTTATTACACACTTATCTCTCACCTAGTAGAGAGATATATTACTATAGTAGGCCCACATTTCACCAAACTACTATAAAAACAACCTTCTATTATTAAATTTTTCTAATAACAATTATCATTAATAAGTAACTTTGATAGTTATTTAAATTAATCAATTGATTTGGTTAAAATTTTCTATCTAATATATTCATCCCCTATCAACCATCTTCTATATCCCTATTGGGACCAAAAAATAGAAAAATAAACTATTTTTTTTTATAATTGATAATATCTTTTATTCTCTTTTATATACCTTTAACTTTTTTTCAATTTCGTTCCTTTTTTAATTTATCCAAATAATTTATATAGTTTTCTCTTCATATAAAATTGGTCTAACTTATTCCCAGACCTCATAGTCTGTGAACAATATCTTATAAATTTTTTTTATTGAACCCGAATGATGCATGGATTCCTAAGAAGACACCTCAGTTTTATGGAATTGATTATGGCTTATAGATATCCCAATTAGAGGCATACCAAAAAACAAATGAACATTGAGCACTATTCAATCATTTAAATATCATACACACTACCTAAAGTTGTACCAGATACAGTTATCATAAATGATACTATAAGATATGTTTTAAATTACAAAGTTTTAAATATATTATATTATTTTATAAACAAAATTATTTTTAGTCACTTGTCTACATATAAAAAACTAATTATATTTTAAAGATTCAAAAAGTCACTGACATTGGATCTAAAAACATTATCTGAACGAAGATTAGAATTCTTCAAGAAGATTACAAAGACTACATGATTGGTGATAATGAAACATTAAACCAAATGTTCCGCCAGTTCTCAGGCATCATGAATATAATGAATTCACTTGGAGAAGCATTGGAAAAATGATTACATATTTAAAATTCCCTTTTAAAATTATCAATGAATTGGCTTTTCATGAAGGATTCCATTGATGAATGAAATAACTTCAACTAGTACACCATTTATGAATTGATTGGATCACTTCTTTAGTATGAACCAGAAGAGAAGAACATTACCACTGTGTAGGCAACAAAAATAAATGGTGTAGCATTAAAATATGTGAATCTTATTTCAAAAAAAACTTTTTATTTTGATCTATTATACAATGAAATTGAAGACATGACTCATATTTTAATTGGATTTTACAAATGAATCAAAAAGAAGGGATTCAAAAACCGATTTAGAATAACGGTTAGGAAGAAATAACATATTTACCTATATGATAAAAGGTATATTTCCCTAAAGTATAGAATAAAGAATATGTAACACCCCAGGTAAATAAAGAGTATGAGATTTTCAAATTTATCCATATTTGTGAATAAAATATTTATATAACTTTAAAAGGGACTCTTTTCTTGATGGCGTACCCAACACGCAACAACGAGTTTCTTGGGAATCATATGTTGCACTCTAATAATAAAATAATATTATTTTAATTTGTAGTTAATGCCTAGCTGTTATAATGGCGGGAATGAATAGAACTAACTAAAAAATTATTATATATGTTTGTCAAATATTTTTACTTTTTACAATAAATGTTAGAGGATTAAAAATGCGAATGAATCCAATTTTAAGCGTAAACATTCTAATATTCTTTAAAAGGTCGATTGAATGCCTTTTGATGGAGAACCTCTTTTAAATCAACTTTTTGATAATTTAATGTGTTATATTTGACAAAATAAAATTTTTCTTTAGAATCGGGACATCAAAATTTACTTTGTGTAAATGTTTTGGTATTTTTCCGATAAAGTACATTTTTTTAATGAATAGTGATAAATGTTGTATTTTAATTCAAAACCAATTTTAATCTAATTTATTTATATGATTAGATTATATTTTAAATTGGTTTTATAGTAAAATTAGAATATATTTTTACCATTAAATCCAATGGTGGTCATTGGACTTAATTTTACTTTGAAATTGGACTTAAACTAGTGTCAATCTTTTAATAGATATTGTTTCTTAAAAACACACTATTTGTTTTGACAGCGGGAATTAATTATGAAATTAATTAATGAAACTTATATGTTTTTAATTTTGTAAAATAGAAATCATTTTTGAATTCGGATATCAAATATAGCCTGGGGTGAATTTTTGGTAATTTTCTAAAAAACATCAATTTTTGATGAATAGTGAAACCAATAAGTGGTACTTATAAAAACTGATTTTCCATTTAAATGAAATTATTCCATATTTGTGTTTTGAATTTCAAAAATCCAACATACATGGTTTTCATTAAGAAGTAAAATTTGGATCAATGGGATTAGAATATTTTTTTGGTGAATAGTAACTTATTATGTTTTTAATCACGATTAGAGGTAATTAGTGTAGTTTATGGTAAGAATAATGTTTTAATAAAATGAAATGACCTAGACACATGTCCTACCCTCATTTTATGTGTCATTTCCGACCAAAAAAATCCATGGGTCAACTTGGGGACCCCATGGAGCCACTTTGGTTGGAAAATGACTTAAATACCTTTTTATTTAATGTTAAAATTAAAATGACACAAACATGAATTGTTTTACTAAAACAATTTTTAAATGGGGTTATACAAGTAATATTTTTGACTATAAATAGTCATTGGAAAGCTAAAAATATTTCCTACATTCAAGTATTTTTTTTATAAATTTTAGACATTAAATAAACTAAATTATGTATGACATCATGATGATGCAGCGATGAGCTCATTATTTAACGATTTAAATAAAATGGAATGATAATGTAAACTATAAGACCTACACATGTCCAAAACCTATTGTATGGGTGGATTTCTAACCCTTATCACCTTAACCTCGAAACATATCAATTTGGGACCATTAAAATCCGAAACGCATTCTGAAATAAAGTAACATTTCTTTACTTTCCAAGAGTGCCCCTCCTCTCCTCTTATAAAAGGCCCCCACCTCTACCTCCTTACCCACACTTACAAAGCCTTTGGATCGGCCAAACCCTGCCCATTTTGTCTCTCCACATCCCTCAATAACTCCTTGAAGCCTCACTTTGGGAATAAGCCTTCCCAATGAATCCTTTGAGCTCAAAACAAAGAAAGTTACCCCATTTTAAGGTAATGTCTTCACTTGTGTCCTTTTGTTTTATTTTGCTTCTCCAACCCCCAAAACTCTTTTTATCCATTTATTTTGTAAAAAATCCAGTATATTAAATAAAATATGATGTTTTTATAAGAAGGATTCGATCTACACTTACACACACCTACATCTAATGGTTAAAGAACATACTGTTTCTGTGGATGGAGAATTTCTGCCTCACGAAACGATGATTGTTCAACATTCTTCTAACAACTTCAAAGGTGGCCATTAGGATGAATCTATATTTATATATGATCTATAATATGTTTATGTTTTAATTAATCTTACTTTATTTTTCATTTATGGCATACCTTTATGGTTTCCATTATGGGTAAACGCGATATCTTCATTTAAGGAAGTGCGGACTACCGCCCCCTCAAAGTGATTTGATTCGTTAATACCATATGTGGTACGTATAAAGGATATATATTTAATGATAATATATATGATACCATACTAGAATTAAAATAATATTATGTATCATTATGTTTTAATTCCATTAAATATGAAATAGAAATGGAAGTAGCGTCTATGCATACGTACGGATTACCGTCTCCATGAACGGTACATTTCATTTCTTATCTCAAAATGTTATGTACTATTATAAGTACATATATATAATGGATATATATGTAATATATTACATCTAAATTATGTATATCATTATGGAATTATAACATATATTTATATATATATATCTCATTTTGTTTTAATTCCATTAATATGACAAAAAATGAAAGTAGCGTTCATGCGTACGTACGGCCTACCGTCTCCATGAACGGTGCTTTTAATTTTTATCTCCAAATGATATGGAATAGTATAAAATGAATATATACTGGATATATATGATATTTAAAACATCAATACTATTCTAGATATGATGTACCTATAACTACATGGAAAATTATTTTCCAACAAGTTCAAATTTTGACTCATGTATCAAACATCGACAAAAACGTCTGATATGAACTCATATTATTATCCAATTATTATAACATTAAAATATGTGATATGAAATGAATAACAATATTTATAGGAGTTCCTTAAGAAATTATAAACTGACCAAAGTCTATTATTCAGGAATATAAAGAAACGAACTAGACAAGTTGGACTTGAGGTAAGGGATCCTACTCCTCTCTTTCTTTTTAAGTACACTCTTTTATGTCATTCCTTTTAAAGCTCATATTTCTTCTTATTGGGATGTTCTTATATATTACTATTACTATAATTTTTATTGTTCATATGATGAGATACCCTATTCTATCTCATCAATCCATTTTGGAAGTTCTGAGTGGCGTCGTTAGACTACCGAATTTTCGTAAGAGATCTAACCCCTCTCTTTCTTTTTAAGTACTCTCCTTTATGTCACTTATTTTAAGATCCTCTTTGTTATGTTGGGGGATGTTATTTTATATTACTCTTTCTGTAAACTTTATCTTAATATAATGAGAGACCCTATTTGATCTCATCAATCAATTTTTGTATGTTTTAAGTGGCGCCGTTAGGCTCCCGAGTTTTCATAAGGGATTTTCATCTCACTTTTATCCCTGTGAGATTTATGCTACATTTGCCACAATTTACTTTGAGTGGTGTATGTACTGCCCATTATTTTAGTCATTGTTTAATATACATTCATTTATGAGTATTTACATCAATGTTGTATTGTCCTTCTTTCACGGGGTGTATGTTTCGAAAGATACCCATGTCGGTAAGGGAACTTTTCACCCTCCTCTTTTTAAAAGACTTCTTTTGTTATGTCTTTTAATTCACATACTATTATGTTGGGATTTTTTCTTCTATATCCTTATTGATTTAAATTTTATGTCCATGTGATGAGATACCCTTTTTATCTCTCATCAACTCATTTTCTGAATTTTGTAGTGACACCGTTAGGCTGTCAAATAATTGCAAGGGAACTTATTAACCCAAATTTGATTCTTTGGGATAAACTTGTACTCCATGAATATGTCGTTCTATGAATATGTGTGAATAACCTCTGATTTTTATACACTTAATATCCACTTATATTTGGTTTATTCGTTTGTCACACACAATTATGTAATTGATTTAACCTTAAACCAAGGATACCATCTTTGTATGGGACTTCATCTCAATCTCCTTTCATTGAGGCATATTTTATTTTATACACAACCTTCTTTTATACGGTGTATAAACCCCTTTGACTTTTACGTTTATCCAAAAGGAATCTTTTTTATATGAATCGTTTTACAAAACGATAAAAGGAAATGTTTTTGTCATACGTATGCGGCGACAACGACTTCTCCGCCGCTGTGACCATTATTTGAGTTTCGGCTTCCTCTACAAGCCATACCTTCTTTTGAAAAGAAAAATAAATACCATGTTTTACTTTTCTTTTATTTTGGTGTTGAAAATGGTTTTCATAATGTTTTTATATCAATGTGTTGTATTGATATCTTGTGATTGAAAAGTGGAAATCTTGTGTTTCCTTCATGCATGTTTTATGTGATACGATTATGTTATGGTTCTTGGGAATTATTATAAAGACAGGTGGTTCCGTGAAAAACTAAGGGTGGGTGAGCCCGATATAGCTCTCCAATGCATTGGGTAACGCGAAGGAGTAAAATGTTAAGGTTTCTCCGAAGAGATTTAGGGAATATACTATGGTGGGTATTCCAAACATAACCAAGAGGGTTACTCCCTACGTAAGAATGTTATGAGTGCCTCAAGTTACCTTTTATGTCTTATGATTTCTTTGATTTATTCATGATTTTATGAGGTATGTGGCAGTGCCTATGTTTTATGGTTAAAGTATGATTTCATTCTTATGTATATATGAAGTCATGTTTTCTTTCCATATTTTTTATAACCCTTACTGAGCTTTAAATGCTTATCCCAAGTTTTTTTGAAGTATTTTTCACAGGTCAAGGGAAAGGTACATGATATGATGATATTTTCAAGGAAGTGTCAAGAAAGAATCCATGATTTATTTTTTTTAAATATGTTTCCATTGATGGGATAAATGAATACTATCTTTATGTAACTACTTTGTTAAATGTGGAATGTAATGCAAGTTTTATGATCCAATTCTCTAAAACACTAAACCTGAAAAGATCCTCAATGTGTAATCTTGTAATAACTCAAGATTAAGTAAGGTTTAAGGTCAGGGACTTATAGAATAAGACCAAAAGATGGATAAAATGTCATTAAAAACTAGTTGGAGTTTTATAGAAAAATATAATTCTAGTGAATACTATTGAAATTGAAAAGATACTCTTTACTTGTGCTTCAGGGAGTCACTAGACACAGTTAATAATTGTTGTTTTATTATGGATATTATTGTTATGAATATGATTATGAAACTCTGAATTTTTCTGTATTAAATAATGAAATTAAACCATTATGGAAATATATTTCCAAAGAATCTGATTTATATAATAATATTAAGGAAAAGAATGAGAAACATATTTTTGAAAATAAAGTAATATTTCTAAAAAATGGAAAATTAAGTTACAACGGATCTACTTCTAATTCCATAGTTTATGAGAATTTGAAATCTTCTCGATATTTTAATGAAAAATTGAAAAATGAAATTGAGAGTCGAAAACAATTTTATCTTTAATTATTTAAGGACCTAGAAATATCATAAATGATGTCTTTGAATATATTATATAAAAATAAAGATGTGTTTTTGATAAGATAAGAGATTTCATCGAATTTTTAAAAAACCATTTTGTTAAATGTATAAAATAGTTTTACTACATCTTTTACATATTATAAATATGGTCTGAAAGGTCAATATAAAAATGAATGTTCACTTTGATTCAAACAATATTCGGGATATAAAATAATTAATATCTCAAAATACTAATTATCTAGAGTAACATACAATAATTTTTTAAATTAATTATGGGTACCTAAATATTGAATTAATCTTCTGATAGGACCTAAAGTATCATGGGTACCAAAAGTGTCAACAAATTGATCTTTAAGCAAAAAAACTTTGAATGTCTCAAGAATGAAAAATGTTACATGGATAGTGGATGCACTGGGAATATGATTCAAGACCAATAAAACTTTACCACATACAACGCCAATGATAGGGGAAATATTATTTTTGGATATAATTCGAAAGGAAATGCGAAGGGTTTTGGAAAAGTTGGTATTTAAATTTCTAATTTTATTTATAATGTTTTATATATTGAAGGATTAAAAAATAATTTAATTATTATATTACAATGAAATGATGATTTAATTAAATTTCAATTTTAAAATGAAAAATGTTTAGTTTTTAAAGATAATTCTATATTATTTTTTTCTAATAGAAAATAAAAAATTTATTCTTGTGATTTTGATGAACTAAATGTTCAACATATTAAGTGTTATAATGCAGTATAGAATTCATCATCATTTACCATCCATTTGAGGCTATGTTAATATTATATTGTTATATATGCTCTCAAAAAATGAGAATTTGTTACAACTGAAATCCTTGAAGAAAAAACATCATAATGTTTGTGACGCTTGAATAAAAGGGAAGAAACAAAAAAATAATTTAGGCTTATCAGTCATATGAGTACTAATAGACATTTAACGTTAGTGCATCTTGATTTATTTGGTCATACTCACATTTATTATCCTGGTGGGAATAAATATACTTTATTTATTATTGATTAGTATAATATATTTACATGGGTATATTTCCCCGCTCATAAAATTGACTCTTTGTCTAGATTTAGTACTTCTTTGATACTTAATTCAAAATGAAAAAGTATGAATGATTGTTTATATTCATAGAGATAATGGAGGTGAATTTCATAATTTATATTTTGAAAAAAATTGTGAAAATAATGGTTATTTTATTAGTTTTTATGCTCCAAAAACCCTAATGAAAATGTTCTTTTAGAAAATAAAAAAAACCTCTTATTGAAATGGATAAAACTATGTCATGTGAATATAATTTAACTATATTTTTTTGGCTATAATCCTTTTTTTCTGCATGTTATATTTAAAATATAATAATTATTAGATATTTGTTAAATAAAACTCCTTATTAACTTTTCAAAAATAAAAATCAAAAGCATGGTTACTTTTGAATATTTGGGTGTAATGTGTTTTTTGTTAAATTCAAAGGATAAATTTGTCAATTGTGATGTTTAAAGTAATGAAGGTGTTTTTATTAGATATGTTAATAATATTAAATCTTATAGAGTTTTTAATAAAATAACTATCATTATTGAATAATCTGTTCATGTTATATTTAATGAAAATATGATAAATTAAATTATGAGTCAAATGTTAGTGATGATGAGTTTGGAGATTTTAATTTTGGGGACGAAAAAAATAAATAAAATTATGAATCAATTGAGGGAATCCTACACCTTATCAACATGATCCATGATTTTGGAAGATTCATATATATCATCCTATTGAAAATGTAATTTGTGTTGTTGATTATAGTGTTAAAACTAGATATACTATTATAACTTTATTCACATTCTTCTTTTGAATCTAATTTTTTTTTCCAATTAATGTTATCGATTCATTAAATGATGATAGTAAGATTTTTTCTATTCAAGATGAATTAAATTAGTATTCTTGAAATAATTTTTCAACTTTATTATAAATTACTATGGATAAGACGATGAATAGAATGAAATGGATATTTAGAAATAAGCTATATGAATCTACAAAAATTGTTAAAAAAATCCAGACTTATTAATCAAGGATATTTTCATAAAGAATATATATAATTCAAAGATTCATTTACACATGTTTCTAGGATAGAGTTTATTATAATTTTTTTTCTTTTTTCTTATTTTCAATGTCTTAAATTATATAAAATGGTTTTAAAAATGCTCATTCTAAAATGGTTTTATAATATAAGATGTATTTGTTTCTCAACCCCTAGTTTTGAAAAATATTTTTTTTTTCATTATGTTTATATATTATCTAATTTTTTGTATGATCTTATACACGTAAATCATGCTTAGAATGAAATGAATTCATTGTATTCCATAAATAATGATTTTACTAAAGGAAATTTTAATCCAATATTTTAATTAAATGATATTCGGATGATATATTAATTGTATGAATTTATGTTGATGATATATTTCTTGGTTCATCTAGTGAACTTATTTGTAATGAATTTTATAATTTAATGTATTTTGAATTTGATATGAGTTCAATGAAGGAATTAATTTTATTTCATGGAATAAAAAAGTTTTAGTGATAAGAGGAAATTTTTCTTAATCAATCTAAGTATGATAATGAGTTAGTTAAATGATTATGTCTCGATTCATCTAAATATATTAATAATCCTATACATACTAATTTTAAATTACATATTGATTCATCTAGAAAGTATTATGATATAAAATTTTATAGGCTAATGATAGGAAAGTTGATATATTTAATTGTATATAGTCCTGATATAATGGTCAATGTTTTTTTAATTGCTAGATTTTAGGTTTATCCTAAATAAAGAAATATTTAATCTGAAAATGGAATAATTAGATATATTAAAGGAAATGTTGAATGTGATTTCTTTTATCCAAAATATAATTATTTTGATTTAATATCTTATTATGATTTTGAATTTAGGGGCTATAGAATTTATAGAAAAATTACATTAGTTATATGTCATTTTCTAGAAAAGTGATGGATTTCTTCGTGTTCTAAGAAGCTGCTATCTATTGTTCTATCTACTATAGAAGCTGGATATATCTCTGTTACCAGTAGTTATACTCAATTTTTTTGATGAAAAAAAAATTATGTAATTTTAGTATCTATCTTGATATATTTCATATTTATTTTCTTAACACTTCTTCAGTTTCAATTTCTAGAAATCTCTTTATGAATTCTAGAAGAAAGAATATTGGTCATAGAATTAATTTTATTAGATATCATGTGAATAAGGGTGATATTTTTTTATAATTTATACCTTCTAAAAATAATTTAGTGGATATTTTTACTAATCCGTCAAACTCTGCTCAGCTTCAAAAAATTTTAATTTGAAATTTTAATTTTTGAAATTCAATTATTTTATAATATCATTTATTTAGGGAGAGTTTTCGATTTCTATTTTTTTATTTACAAAATGCGGGAGAAAGTTCTATTTAAATGTTATGGTTTTGTAATAAAAAAAGAGGGATAATTTTTTTCATGTTCTTGTATATATATATATTGATTACATATTAATTTTATATTATTTATTTCTTCAAAACCGTTTATAATTATGGATGAAAAAATTAATTTCAAACCATTCTATATTTAAATTATAACTCTAGTTTTAGTGTTCAGAATATTATAATTTTTATTTCATCTAAAATCTAACAAGTTAATGTAAATTATACTAAACTATAATGAATTTTAAATAATTTTTTATAATGTTCACATTTTAGGCTGAACAAGAATGATTCTTTTTGTTTCTAGATAAACATTACATTTATATTTTTCCATAGTTTTTATGTATTTATTAATTAAAATTTTCTATATTGTTATAGTTAATTCTGAACAGATATCATTTTAAATCCAACTATTTTTTCATCATTTCATTAGGCTAAACAAATATCTTATTTTATTTTTAAGGGGTGCACTATTTATCTCAAGATCTTATAATAGATATCCAACTCTATATTTTACAGGATTGAAAATATTTTTTTCTTTTATTGATATTTCATTCATTTGAAATTGAATTCTCTTAGATTTAGTTAGACAGTAATCTAGGAACTAGTTATTCATTGTATTCAATAAAAAGAATCTATGAATATTGCTTTGAGATTCCTTTTAAAAATGGCCAAATATTAGCATGTTTTTGAGTTTCTATTAAATTTTTGCATTGTATTTTGATCATATATCATTCAATACATATAGAAGTTAAGATATTCCTAATTCATTAGAAATACCATGAAATGATATTCAAATAAGTCTTTTTGAAAAATTTACAATTCATTAATTTATTTTCCATAAAAATTAACCAATTTTTGTGTGTTCAACTGGGACACTAACTGATGAACCATTCATCAATTTTTTAAAACCAATATTTTTTTCACTCTAACAATGTATTAATTTTTGATTATATGAGTGAATATATTTTTTATTATAAGGTGAATTATTTTTTGGTTTTAATGGTGGCTTTATTTTTTATTCTAAAGGGGAATTAATTTTTATTCTAATGGTGAATTAATTTATATTCTAATGATAAAACAATTTATGTAATTATAACAGTAAATTGATTTTTTATTTTATGGTGCATAAATTTTTTATTTCACCATTTGAAGATGGTTTATAATCTCAGTTAAAATTTTATTGTTTGGAATTTTTTTATGTTCTCTATTTTCACATATTTTTTTATTTTGATGAAATCCTAACTTATATTAATTTCTTATGTATTTATTTGATTTTAAAAATTAATATATTAGATAGGTTTCATGTGAATAATTTAAGAATTTTTTTAATTAATTTTAAAATGTGATTGAATTTTATTCTTTATCCATACATAAATTAACATTATATTTTTGAGATATTTATTTAGTAATATTTTGAGTCAATTTCATTAAATTATTTATTTTTTAAATTATTATTTAATGGTATTGAGTTTAATCCAACAATTTTTATGATTTTTAAAGTAGAATATAATTATTTTTTTAAAATTAATCATTCTATTAAGTTAAAATCTAATTACTATTTGAATTCAAAAATTCAGAAAAACATTATATTTATATAGGATTTACATTGAATTATTGTTATCATTTAACAGTTTTTTAAATCAGGTAGAATTAGTCTTTAAATTTAGAATTCAATTCATTATTATTACAATTATTATGAACATTATTATTCACTCTCTTAGAAAATTTTCATTTTCATTTGAATTGTTTTACCCATGGAAGGTGTTTATTAGTATATAAAAATGGATAATTGTTGGGGTCATCGAGGAAACATGATAGATATGAGACACTTGAGTTAACATATTCGATAATATATTTTTTGGGTAGATTGTTTTATGAAATTTGAATCTATTGTACATTTGCAACATCTAGTGACACTTTGTTTCATTACCTGTATGATTTATTATATGATTAATTATTTCTGCTTTAACTTCAACTACTTTGAAAAAATGTGCCGATATAATCCTAAATAACCAGTATGTTTTTATTAATTATTTATATTTTCATTCATCTATTTTGGAGTCTATAACACTATTTTCCTTCTCACATGAACTCTATTTTTCTATTTATGATTTTACATTAAAAAAATTATTTCTCCTTCACTTTATTGGGTTTTGATTGAAGGATTCTAATGTTAGGATATATGGGTTGTAACTCCCTAAATCTAACATCTGGTGGTAAGGGTTTTGAATCATCATACAAAATTCAATGATGTGGTTATCCCTCCACTAGAAAGGATTCTATAATTGGGTTATGATTCCCCTATAAAAATAATTTTATTAAACACATATCTCACAACAAGTAGAGAGATATAAGAGTTGTGTGTCACCACAATAGACTAAACTTATATAAAAAATATCCTTCTATTATTTACTTTTTCCCTTGAAAAATTAACTTAATAAATAACTTTGATAATTAATTTAATTAACAATGCTTTTGATTAATATTTTTAAGATGGTCTATTCAACCCCATCTAGACCCTCTACCAAATCAATATTGAGATGTAACAAGTTTTATCGATATTGGGCACCATACAGTGGATATATATTGAATGTTCTAAGAGATAAAATAAAAATGAATTATAAAATTAAAGAAATATATATGAATAGATTTTTATAATAAAAAAATGATTCTTCTCAAGGATTATAAATGCAATGGTCAATTGTTTTTAATAAAACACTTCTTTGGGAATCATTAAATATGTTTGACTATACATGTTATTAGAGAACAGGTTAATTTTAAATTTCAAATATTCATTAAGTGGAATTATGGAATTGATTGAAATGTTTAATCAGCTATTATAGAGTTGTAACATTGGGTAAAAAATATACTATGCGTTTTTTGTGTTTGGTGAATAAATATAATTTGGTGGTGGATGTTAGGATCCACCAAGTACTTATTTGAACTCAAATTGGTACCTATTAGATAATCAAGTGGGAATAACCCACTGGTTAGTCCAACATAATCCATATTATCAACCATCAGACACTTGAGGGATACTGGGTGGCTAATGGAGTCTCAATTAATTTCATATAGATGATATATTATTTCCAAAATACGAATTTCAGAAAACATTATTTATTCAACAAAACAATACATTGGTTTACTCTTATTCAAAAATATGAAAAAGGGGAGATCCAGACCCTTCTCCATTTATTGATCCTTGATAAATCCTTTCTCTCATGTAATTTGTAATGGTTTTGGATTCAAATTAAATTTAAATCCTTCACTCCTTATATTTGTTTATTATATTCACTAGTTTTGTATAATTTTTTCATTATAAGAATTGGTATTATAGTATTTAATTGACTAAATCATTGTTGAGTTGAATCATAATAATTATCAATTCATTGGTTACATAAATTAGTATTATAATGGATATTTTCTCTTTTTCACATTTTTTATGACGAGGTAACAAAAATACTGACTTATTATTACCTTTTTAAATTTTGTTACATTGATGACTGATTATGTGACCGAAATTAGTGATTCTCCACATTATAGTTTTAGTAACATGGATGGTAATTTTTGTAGATGGTTTCTTGTTGTTTTGATATTTTATTGCAACTAAGTGACTTTCACATTCTTTAACCAGATTATGGGGGTTTATTTTAATTTTTTGTATTTAATAATTTTTTTATTGTTTACGATATCTGAACGTTGTTTTCTTTATTTTAATTAAAATAAACTTAGTTAATTTATTAAATTATAGTGTGAGATATGCGACCTTTATTAATTTAAGATTTTAGTAGCTCAGAATGTGTAGATATTTGTTTTTTTTCATTAGATATTATTTTAATATTAGAATTATTATGTGAAACTTTGTGTGTACATTAAATAAAAGGAATGGTGTCATATTAGTATAATAGTAACAAAATTATTGTATATATATATCTGTATGGGTGTGGGTGTGTGTTTTTATGGTATTTTATGAATTATTTGTTTAAAAAGGGTTAATGAATAATTTTATGGTCTCCATTTGTGGAAGTGATTAGTTTTATTATTTTTCGAAAAAGGTCGAACCATCTAAATTGAATAAAAAATAATATTTTTGAAAAATGAATTGTAAAGAAAGAATTTTTTTAATAATTATTTTTAAAATGGTATTTTAAAATAAAATAATGGTCTTAAAAATTTGTTCTCAAAATGAATTTAGAAAAGGGACTCAGGTGTGCATGCCAAAAAAAATTTCTCATTTAAAATTTTTTTATAAAATTTACTTTGACATTTGTTTTAATGAAAATAAAAAATTTAATGTTGCTGATAAATTATTGGGTTTGATTGAAAGAATAATTTGATAAATAATTTTTAAAAATTTTCCTTAAGGGGGAAATTCTAATATTTCATTGTATGTCTACATGTGTATTCAATAATAAAACATGGGTTTATTGTATGTAATATTATGTTCTATTTAGATTCATAATATCATAGAGAACACATGTGTAATGTTTTGTTAAGCTATGTGTTAGTTATAACTACATCTAATTTGCATAGGTGTGTTTTGTAGTTATCCATATACAAGATCATGAAACATACCCCTTGGGATAGTGATAAATTCTATGGCTATTTTGTGACACTAGTTACTTAGATTGAGACGTATGGACCAATGAGATACTGATTGATTAACCAAATTTTAGTTGTGATAAGAGTATAGAATATACCATGGGGTAAAATAGAATAATTTAAATTGATTAATTAATTCAAGAGATTATTCACTGAAATTTTTCGGATTATTATAAATATTTAAAATGATCATTAATATTCTATTTATGTTTTAGGAGGTCCCTGTAATTTATCCTATTTGATTAATTTTAATGGCTGTTTTTATGCTAAAATAAATCCATTGTATGGGCCTTGATTTGTTGTTTAGAGTAATGTATATTTCCATAATGGTGTTATTTGGGAGATATGAGTATGTTCCCTCTATAGTATTATTTTTTTAATATTGGGAATCATACATTCTGAATTGACTAATTCATGTGTGGGACATAGTGACATGGATTGTATCCAATGATCTGGTTTTTCATATTTGAATGTACACTTTATAGGGATATGGTAAATGAAAGGTGACAACAAGGATGAACCCCAAGATCACAAATAGCTCCAGGAACATGGTATTGTGGGTATTTATTCTCATTTGAGTTATTCATTCTCTATGGATGAAATTTACACACCTTTATAGTCTATTAGGATCTTAGAGAGTTTTTAGTTGTTGATTTCAAGAATTTAATAACTTCATGATATGATTAGTTTTGAAACCCTTCTATAGGGATTAACATATAGAATACCATGATCATATAAACCATGAGATGAACATAATTTGAAGATATGATTTAAGATATTATCTTATTGTCACAATTTTATGAAATCCTTTAAGGGGTTTTGGAATATGTTTTGACATATAATATAAAGTATTAGTTCCATTTATTTTCTATGGGTAGTTAGGATTGAAATTATGTTAAGGACTGGAGAAATTATAAAGGAAAGGGCATGAGACCTTGGATTTTTATATTATGTGATTATTCCATATTCTTTATTTTTTCATGGATTTCATCAAAGGATTTTATTTATATTGTTTCATTCATTATGGATTAATTATATTCTTATTTTAGTTATTGTTTTCATTTTTTGTTATTATTGATGTTTTGGACTTATTTGGATGTATATTTCTTTTATTATTATTATAATTTTCATTTTCCATGATATTAGAAGCATTGGTTTTTTAATAAAAAATAGATAATTAAGGGGATATATGTTATATGATATTGTGAGTGTTTAAAAATATGATATTAACCTCTTAGAGATAACATCATATTATATAAGAGTGAAAATTTAGAATACTATTTACTACATGAAGTTACCTAGATCAAAAACTACATGATAGAGGTGGTTAGATTATGTTGGGTAGAATTAGTTTCTATCATTGGGGTAAATTTGAATTTCTCACCATAATGGAATAGATAAATGATATTTTATGATCATTTTTCATTCATGATTCTTTATGGGTTGAGTGATTCTCTCCATTGGCTTGCACATGAATCCACATGATCAATGGAACTCATGAGTTGAGGTTAGATCCAGAATACTACATGGTTGTTAAACTCAAATCAAAATACACTCATACTACATGTTATTATGTATGTGGGTAGATATTACATTTTATTGCATGCATAATGTTTCACCATAGTTATAGATATATGGATTGGGATGATAAGACTTATAGTGGAAAATATTAGAGGAGGAGATTGTCATGTGTATTATGTAATAAAAAATATATTTATCATAATTTATTCTAGTATATATATATTAACAAAGGTTCCATTCACTTTTTTATGATTTTTTAACGTATATTTGATTTTCAGATTCCTCATATGTACATTTTACTTTAGTGAGTGATTAGATTTCATTATAATGGACTAGGTTATTCCACCTCAGATCCCTTATTTTTTAATTTTTATTAAGTGTGTAGGTCTTTTCAGATATTCAAATGACTTAGGTCTTTCCTCTTTTACACCGTACATAATAAAATATCCTCCCCATAATATTTTTAGGAACTCACTACTATTTATGAAAAATATTGTAGGATAGAATACCTATGGTCATATTACACTCCAAATATGGTATTTTTAGGGGAAACATGGATGGGATGTCACATTTATGACCTAGTGAGTTTTTGAAAAACATAGAAGTGGTTTTGATTTTTCAATTCAACATTTTTAACTGATGTGTCTCTATATACCAAGATCATCCCTAGTTAATTTTTTTTCCATTGAGATAGATTATTTCAAAAAGACACATAAAATCTTTATCACATATGTGATACCTATGAAATTCCCAATCCTCATGTTATATATAAACTAAAACTAATGTAAACATTATATTTAATCCATCCATTTAGATAATAAGTCCATAAATAACTCTTATATTCTTGTAAATGAATTTTTTCTGATTAATTCAATTAAGGGAGAAGATGTTATAATTGTTTTAATGAATAAATATAACGAATACTTTATGAAAAACTCAATACATTAATGGAAACATAAACACCATCATGTTGTTAGAAAAATAAAAAATGGATGACTTAATAAAGGTATATATTTATAAAGTTTCACATATAGGGAACCCATTTAATATCATATAATATGAATTTATATAAAGTATAAAACATTTAGTATACCTAAATTTTATTATTACATTATTTTTTATATACATTAGAGAGTTAATAAAAATTAAATATAATAGAAAGGTATCATCTTTAAACAATGTGTCCTTATATGATACCCTTGTTATTCTAATGATAACATTTTTTCTCAACCATTAATTGACATGAAAATAATCATTTAGGGAAAACTCGTAGATTCTACTTGAGGGGGTAATTATCATTCAACTCTTATATAATTATTTTAATCAACAAAAATAATTAAAATATGTAATTGTTCTATAATAAGGAATATATTGATATATTTTATTGTAAGAAATATTATATCACATGAAAAAACTTTTGAATTTTGAAAAAACAAAATATTTTATATTTATTAATTTTTTCTAACTATCAATGGATTTTATTTTTCCATTATTTTAAATATTTTGATATTTTTTTGAATTAATAAACTACATTATCTTCCATATAAACTTGATAGATATTAACAACACACTATGAAATTATTTATCTAATGGTATCATATTTTAATAGGATGATATTAGATAATTATTGAAATTAATGTTCATTAGCATGAACGGTATCACAATTTTTTTCATAAAGAAACTCATTTGGGAATGATATGGTCGATAATAAACCTAGTATATTAATTAACATCATGATTCAAATAGATATTTTTTTAACTTATGAATATGTGATTTACTCTTCATCTATTTCATAATTACATATATTTGGTTTCTTATAACTCCTTAAGAAATTAAATCCAATGTTGAAGCAGAATTGAAACTGAGGATGAGATCATGAATCATCCATATTAGTCTGGAATATTACACTACTATCACAATTTTAAGTGACATCATCCTTATATAAAAAAAGAATAAATATTTATCTATTCATTATATTTTGAGTATATTTTTATTTTAATTATAATGTCCCTCTATTAAATTTTTTTGTAATGATTAGATATAACCAGAGAAAAAGTGAAATTAGTTCATGTAAAAAACATTGAATAAATAATTTATTTTACCAATTAATTATAGGAAATATCGTTTATATGATTCCATTATGATTTTATATTGAAATTTTAGAACATCATAAGACATAAACCATGTTAAACTAGTCAAAACCCATTATTGGGATTCTTCATTCTAAGGAACTTTAGAAAAATACAAAATTATGTTTTTTTAAATCATAATAAAGTACCTATTATTTCTATATACAATGATATTTATACTCAGTGTATAATTTTATTTACCATGTATTATAATTAGAATCATCTTCCCAAATGACAATTAAATGATTTTAATGAATGGATAACAATCCTCAGGAGTATTATATCGACCACATTCACAAAAAAAGAATATATTATTCGAATTCATAGAAATTTATTATATATAAAATTCTCATCACTATTTTTATGAGATGAAAATAATTAATTTTATCAGAAAAAGTGATATTCTGACTTTGATATTTTTAAATCCATAAATGTATTATTGTGACACAAAAGGCATTTAATAACTATTTAAATTCCTTGCATGATCTGGATGTATCATACATATATCTCAAAATATATTTTCATTAATGAAGAAAGTTTTTATATCCATCTATTAGATCATAAATATATAGTTAATAATTTGGGGATCAAAAATATAAATATACATTTCTATATATATCAATGAAATGAATTTTACAAACTCAATACCACTGATTTCCATATAACCACTTTACACACTATGAGCTATATGGGTTGACAGTATTCTAACAATTTTTTTATTTTAAATAATAAACAAACTAACTCTAGAACATACCACATCAAGTGGTTATCCAATATTCTAAAAATTATTTTTATCAATAAATTTTATTTCAAATTTTAATGACTTATGACATTTCAATATATCAAAACTATTAATAAATTCATTATAGTTGGTAGCTAAACATGTATAAACTAAAAATCCACCATATTTTACCTAATAAATATACATGTTCAGTTCCTAATATATTATACCCTTAATATGATAATTATATTAGATTCATTTCAATTTCCACAACTCCTAATAAAACCACTTCATATTTTATATTATTTATTTTGGTTTTGAACATCCAAAAGTGTTACATTTTTTCCAATGTATCAACATGTAATATATTACATTAGCATAAATATTCCACTTAATGTTTCAATTAAATTTTGTTAAATAACTTATTTAAAATTATTCCTCATTCCTTCCTTGAAGTAATGAAAAATAAGAAATTTTCAAAACATGGCCTCTCATTATAGAAAACTACACTTCACATATGCTTTATAAAACCTAAACTTTAAAAATGAAAATTTTCCAGATTTATCAGTCCATAAATCATATGATATAATTATAATTTACAAGAATTTAATATGGTTAAGAATGAATTTAGTGGTTTCATGATGATATCCCCAAAAAATATATTAAGGTTTGATTAACACAACATTCATTAAAACTTGTTTAACAAGGAAAGTTTCCATATTTTATTTACATAATAACACTTAAGTAATATTGGAGTATTAATCTATAAATAACTTCAACCATCTACCATATAATTAATAAATACTTGACTTGATTACATCCCACCAATATTTTATTGAATTTTCATAATATTTTTTCTTTTTTGATTACGTCTTTAATTTTGGATAAACTTTAAAGTTTTAATGTTTCCAAAATGTTGTTTAAGAAAATAACTATATTCACTATATTGTTTTTGGAATGGTCAATAAAAATTATAACCATCACTTTATAATATACTCATTGGAATTTATATATCATTATCTATTAATATCAAGGGCTCATAGATATTTCACATTGCCTAAAAAAAGATATTTGGTCATTTTGACTAATAAAAAAAATCCATACATATCTAATGATTATTAACTAAATGATTAACAAAATCAATTTATAGGAATTATTTTCATTCATATAAAATTTATATTTCTTTGACAATAATTCAAAAGGTGTGTAGTAACAAAATAATTCTCTTTCACCATATTATTTTTAATTTTATACTCACAATTATCTATATAATATATATATATATATATATATATAAAACTATAATTTTCTTTATTTATAATGACATGAACCCATTGGTAATTTTTATAGAATAACATATAATATTAATAATGTATGAGAGACCTTTGTTACCTATAAAATTATTGTAAATCAATCATTTATTTATGATTGGAATATTTTAACTCTTCTCTACCTCTAGAACTACTCCACTATGAAGTTGTATAAGAAATAAATATAAAAATAATATTGATATCCTATCTCAATATTTAACACATATACCTGCTTCTCCATTTATCACATCTCGTTTAATTTTTACACTTTTCACCTCATTGAAAATATGTGATATAAAACTGATATCTATTAACCATAAGTAAGAATTAATAAAATTTTCCATTTTAACATTAAATTCTATATAGAAATTTTTATTCTACTTATAATTTAGAAAATTCTAATGTTTTAATTAAAATATATAATAAAAATATTAAAATAAATTACATCATTCTTGTCATTCAAATATGTATTAAAAATTATTATTTTTTATTTTTAACAAATTATTTAATTATATATTAAATTGAATATATTTCCACAAAAAATGATAACATCATATATCATAAATAGTATTAGTCCAATATCCATTTTTCACAATGCATTGTTGATACATTGATATTTTCCCGATTATATAATTATTTTTTTAGAAAATCATGTATCTGATATCACATATAACCCTTGGATAATAAAATTCACTATACCTTTCCCAAATTTATCATAAGAGTGAAAAATCGTATAAGGTTTTCCCAGCCAATTATTACCCAAATATCATAATTTGATATGGAAACCTAATGTTAGAAAAGAAAATCATACAAAAAAATTCATATATAATATAATAATGGGGAAAACATAATTGTATTGGATTTCTTGTTTTGATGACTGATGAATTTACTTTAGGTTTATTTAGAAGAAATTTAATACAATATAATTTTTTGGGCTTTATTAAAAACTCTATAGTTACTATTTTGAATCTCATGCATTCATGTTATATTATTATTATTTTAGCGATTTAATTTATTTATCCCATTCCTTCAAAAAACAAATAATTTTTAGTCACATTAATTTACTACCCTCATACATATAATTTGTTTTAAAATTAATCATTTTTGAGAAAATTAATTTCATTTTTTAATAGATAACAATTTTCATATAATTTAAAATATACACAATGCTCATTCATATAATTTATTAAAATCATATAAAAACTCATATTAAAATGTATATATGCAGAGATCCGTAGTTAAACCCACCATTCGAGACATATCTACTATAATTAATATAATTAAGTTCTACCTCAATATCCCATTATTCAGAGTTCCATGCTCAAGAGTGATAATAAAGAAAACTTAATTTCTAAACATATATATGAATAGATTTTTTCAATGGTCCATATGTATTTATAAATAAGAAAATAATTATTTTTTAAGAAGGAATTTAACTATTCTAATATACCTAGAATGAAATAAATAAATTCATGAAATATTATTCATATAAATTAATTTATGTATTTTAAATTTAGTCAAAAAATATTGATATTTTAAAATATTAATTAACATCATATTTAAAAAGGGAATTTTAGAAATTAATAATCACTTAAAATATCAGATATTTATTTATTCAATCAACATTATTTTAAGAAAATATAGCATTAATATAATTATTTCGTTTATACCAATTTTTAACAAATCTATTAAAATGATTTTATTATCTATTAAAACTTCTCGAAATAACTAATAAATTATTAAAAGTTGTTTTAAACAACTTTTTCACCAAAAATGGTTATTCCTTTTCACTTCTCAGGATATAATCTCTACACTTTCCAAAAAAAATATCAATATCTTATATTATTAACTGTGTCGAATGTTCACCTCTTAATACCGAGTTGTGATATCATCATACTATAACCAATGAAACATAAGATAACTATTATCTATATTCTATTAAGCATATTCAACTTAAAAAGAAAGGGATCACCGAATATGATATATATATATATTCCTATGATAACTATAAAAACATTCATTTAAAATATATAATATATAAAAATATCCTCATATTGTATTTGAGTTGCGTTGATATTTGTAACATTGTTATACTGATGCTTATCATCAGTAGTGATATCAATTATTTGAGTATGTAATACTAATATGAATAGTCTGGAATTATCATGTCATTACCCAACAATTAATATTCCCATATCTTTACCTGTGCTTTTTTCATGTACCACCACTAGTTTGAGATATTTTATCATTTTATGAATCGTTTTTTTGATCTATTTGGAAAAATATTTGGGGTTTTTTGGAGGGTTAAACAGAATATAATATAGAATCTTTTTACCTAAACAATTTACACCATGAATTGTTATACATGGACCAAATTATTTTTAGGTTGTTATCATGAGTTACTATCATGACATGAATGGGTATTTTAGGCATAATTATTAAAAATGAGATCCATTCATGATTAGAAGGTGTTTAAATAATTTTAAGATAATTTCATATAAATTTCATCATACTGTACATCTCAAAGATTAAAAACATTAACCCCATTTTTATGTCATCAATCAAGTTAGGCGCAACTAGTTTTAATATTTCCAAAACCCATAAATCCTAACATGTTTTTCACTATCCTCGTCTCAGATTCTAGGTATCCATAACAAATGTTTTAACAATATTCAACCTCTATTCACTGATTCCATTGAATCATTATGAATTTGATAATGGAAATTAAAGGATATGACCCCATCCGTATCAACTTGGATATAATTAATTATTAATGATTGGAACCATAAATAAGTAATTATATACCATAATTTATGGAATCAAATGATGTTATTTTGAATTTTTGGGATTTGATAGAAGAACAAACGAAGGTGGTCAAATATTTTTAATCCTATAAGATCCATCCTGAATGTGATCCCTATTTAGAATTATCTTCCCTCTTTACAATTTTATCAAAATGAATGGTCTCTTACATTTTAAATAAATATTGTCTTATTTTGAATAAAATTAACCAGATTATACTCTCTTAAAATAATCTTTTACTGGATAGAATAAAATTGGATATTTTCATCCATAATGCGTTAAATAAAAAGATAAAAAAATATTATATTAAATAAAATATATTTTTGAATCATGTTCATAAAATAATGGGTTGTATGTTTTTTTATATAGTATTGAGTTTATCGAGTGTTCATGATTATATAGTATGTGGAATTATGATAATAGACATGGTGATCAATGCTCTGACTGGAGAGGAAAAAAGAGGAATTTACACCATGTAATGTCTTGGTGAAGGACATATCCCCATTCATGAGGATATGGATTCCATTTTTGATGTATTTTTGTTTGTGTGTGAGAACATATGTGATAATTCAAAATAGTAAAATTTATTAATATCTCTTGATTTGGAAAAAAAATATTATCTTTAGTTTATAACTATATAGAAACCCTTTAATATGTTAAATATATTATTGTGAAAAATATTTTATCTTTTTTTTGTAATTATTCACATTTATTTTATACTTGAAGTGCAATGTGTTGCATTTGTTGTCAATGAGGCATGAAGTTGTCTTGGAATGAATGGATGACAAGGAGTCAAGATGTGAATGTCAAAGGATGTGATGGTGATGGTGATGAAGGAGAATGGCCATGGTACTAAGATGCATGTCACTTAGGAGATTCACTAAGTGGCATTGGATAATATGGTTGAAACATTCTCCATGCAAATCTGACGATTGTTGAGCTGCTCTATAAGTTCATAGAACTTGTATCATGATGATACAATGTCACAAGATTGTTTTAAGACCATGCATTGTACTGACAATGCATGAGGAGATGAAAGAAGATCCATCCACAACTTCTAAGTGGGTGAAGTGGTTTAATGAAGTCCATGCACTAACACTTAGTGCATGTGAATCTGAAGAAGTCCCAATTTGATCTCTGATTAGATCAACGAAGACATTGAAGATTATATGTGATTAAGGAGCTCAGTTGAAGATGAAGACCCTTCGGGAATTCCCTCCTAAGTGAAGATTATTTGTTTAAGAAGAATAGAAATGTGGGAGAAGAGGAAAAATGTAGAAGAAGAATGGCTTAGAGGAAGATGGCTTGGCATTTAGAATTGGCATTTTCTTTTATGGAGGACTTTGTTTTTAACAAAGTCTTATTCTGTCCACTTGCCAAAAAATATGGCCAACCCGTGAGCACCTTGTGGGTTCAACCCCAAGGCTCATGTGGGCCTAAGGCGCCACGCCCAAGGGGGAACCCATGGGGCGAGCTCAGGGCGGCAGGGGCGCACCCGCAGACACCACAGAGGCGCTGGGGCATGCCCGGAGGAGCGCAGGGCACGCGGTGGTGAAGCCCGCGCACCCGGTGTATGCATAGTGGGCGCTAGGAGCGCGCCCGCAGGAGCAGAGAGTGGGCGCAGAGCGCGCCCGCAGGGTGAACACGGTGCGGGGCGGCACCGTGGAGGGAGAAGTTCAACTGGCGTGTTGAGGCAGCGCTAGGGTTATAAGCCACGGATAAACCGGGCTGCGTTTCAATGTGGGACGCGCAAAAAATCCCGGGAGCAAATCTCCGCCGTCCGTCTCATCGCGCGCTTGATCTGCGCCGCACATCTGATCCGCGGCGCCGCGATCTAATCCAGGCCGCCCAATGTATCTCAAACGCCTGATCCGACGGCCGAGAGCTCGTCTCCTTCCTCGAGCTCGAGCCGAAGCCACCCGCGACGCCGCTGAACCAGAGGCCATCCGACCACCCGTTTTCGAGTTCCCGGCCACCTCTGAGCAAACCAAGACCTTCACTGTGATCGTTAGGCCATAACGAACTCATGCATGCATTAAAATGTTGCATGCATGCATCGAAGGAGAATTTCGAGTATCGGCCGAGGCAAACAACGTTGCTGAGGCCTCGGTGTATTCGTATTTTGCATGGAGGGATTTTAATGAGGCTCTGCATGTTGTTCCATGCACATACACGTAGAGGGACCGAAAAATAAGGGAAGCCGCGTTGAAACAGAGGAAAGAAAGTTCAAGATTTGGAAAAATCTTGAAGATCCGAATATTTCGGGAGTTTGGATTTGAATCCCGCGGAAGAGGTGAAGCATCCCTCTGCCTATAAAAAGAGAACCCGAAGCACGGTAATGCTTTCTGAAAAACTTGAATATCCGCGTAGAGCTTTCTCTGCCTCGCGAAGAAAGAAGCCACCGCGCAAATACTTTGCGCGGCTATTGTTCTCGGTGCCACCCGAGGCCCGGAAGAGATCCCTGGGCGCCTCCCTTGCGCGACAGGAAGACCCGTGGCCGCAACATCTTGCGCGCCCACGGTTGAAGCCCGAGGTGCCTTGCACCCGAGGCCTTGCGCGGCCCTTGTGCCCGAGACATAGGTTGCTCTTTCACCCCTGCGTGCTGGCCACAGTCTGGTGCCTTGCACCTTTGAGGAGCCCGTGCGACAGAACCTTTGCGCGGCCGATTGCACCCGAGGCCTTGTGCACCCAAGTACCTTGTGCTCTTTGAAGAAGAAGTGGAAGTGGCCGCACCCTTGCGTGCCTTCATTTGATATTTGGGCAGAGTGTGTGCAAAGGCAGTAGAAGGCCAAGGCCTTAGTGCCTTGTGTGCACCAAGAGGAAGACCACACATAGGTGTGTGTGCAAAGGAGGAAGGCCATTATAGACTCTACGGCTTGTGTGTGCAAAAACAGAAGAGAACCCGATTCCACACCTCTTGTGTGTGTGAAGTGAAGAAGTAAAGGCCGTAGCCTTGGGTGTGTGTGAAACAAGAATACCACACTTTGTGTGTGTGAGAGGTGAAGAAGTAAGGCCAAGGCCTTTTGTGCCTTTGTGTGCAAAAAGAACAACAAGTGGCCGTAGCCCTTGAGTGTGTGCCAAATTGAGGAACACATCTTGTGTGTGCTAAGTACCCTAAGGGCAGTGGGTGTGAGCAAGACAAGGCCATACTTTGTGTGTGCATTTGAAGAAGAAGGCCGTCGCCCTTGTGTGTGAAAAATGAAGAACCAAGTGTGTGCATAAGTGAAGTGCACACTTTGAAGAAGATTAAAAGAACAAGGAAGTGAGTGTGCTAAACAAGTGAAGGCCAAGTCTAAAGTGTGTGCAAAGTGAAACAAGTGTGTGAAAAAAGACAACAAGGCCGAACCTTAGTGTGTGTGCAAAAGAAAGTGTGTACACACTAAGAAGAAGAGAAGACATCCACACTAAAGTAGAACACACTCTAAGTGTGTAAGCAAATTGAATTAAGTGTGTGAAGATTGTGAAGAAGGTGTGTGCTATAGTTGACTACACCCTTTGTGGGTTTATTGCACCAAGAGGAGAAAGAGGACAGTGCATGCATGCATGCATGCACGTGCACACGTGAACAGAGCCAAACCAGCTTGTGTGCATTTGAGTTGACCAAGACCAGAGGATCTTGAAGAATTTGAGAAGGCCATGCGCTCAGTGCATGAAGTGAAGTTGATCTGAGACTGGACCAGAACGAAGATAAAGATATTATTTGTCTGAGCATTCAATAATTGGAGAGAAGCCGGGGCATCCTTAGAAGAAGGTGATAAAGCCCGAGCAAGATGAGAAGACCTGTTCACCACAAGTGATCAGAAGAAGAGCAAGGCCAGCAGCCTTTCTCCCAGGCTGCTGAAGTTACTTGAAGAACTTAAAGTGAAGAAGTGCTACTCGTGTGACTCAAGGAGCCAGAAGAAGACCCTGTGGGACTCAGGGAGAAGAAGTCTTCAGTGGGATTCTGGAGCAGGCCAGTGGGACTCTGGTAACACTGTGGGACGCAGTATAAAGACCCTCCTGTGGGACTCAGGAGAGATACGGTGGGAAGCTGTATCGACCATTGTAATACTAACAGATTATAATGGGAGAATCCATGCTGAGAGAGCATGGCAAGGATGTAGGCCTTTGGTGCCGAACCTTGTAAATCCTTGTGTCCTGTGCCTTTTCATTACTGCATTATCCGGGAAAGGTTGAGAGAGATAAGAAGAGTGGATCGAGGCTTTAACCATCCATAGAGGTTTAATTGATTAAGAATCAATTAGTAAAAAGTTTTAAAGGATCACTGATTCACCCCCCTCCCCCTCTCAGTGATTCACACTGATCTGGGCGCTTCAATTGGTATCAGAGGGGGTTGCCTCTAAAAGATCCAAGAGAGTCTTTATGGAGTGCAGATTTGAGGAAATGAAAGAACAGCCTCAAATGGAGATATCTGCCAAGACTCAGAAAAACAGAATGAAGAAACAGGCAAAGAAGATGAAGAAGAAGGCTGCTGCAATCAGAGAAACTCCTTCTATGGAAAGAAATGTAAAAGTCACATCAGATGACAATTCCTTTTATCATTCTTCTGATGAAGCCTGCTCTAGCTGTGATGAAGATGGAAGAAACAATAATCTTCTAAATGCAATCAAATATCTTCAGAAGAGAGTCCCCAAGGAAATTGCAATGGGTATAGCTACATGCCTCCTTGATCTTCAAGAAGAAAAATTACAGCTAGAAGATGAAGCCAATTCTCTAGAAGTCCAACTGGCTAAAAGGGTTGGCATAACCAACACTCTCAGAAAGCTGGTGAAGGCTAAAGATGAGACAGTATCTCTTTGCAATGAAAGATATGAAGACACTACTGAAGAATTGCAAAGAAGCCTTTCTGAGAAATAATTCTTTATGATATTAGTCAAAGATGTTTTCCATGCACTGGAAAAGGGGCACAAAGTGTCAATGGTTGTCAGAAATGCTCAACTAGAAGACAAAGTCAAATTGGTGAAGGAGCTGGACAATTCATTGCAAGAATTGAAGAAGGTGCATGATGACCAGATGAATCAGCTGAAAGAAAGTTGGGAAGGAAAGCTAAGAACTATTGAGGATGAGAAGAACTCCCTCAATATGAAATGCTTAGAACTGGAGGTGATATTGAAAAATCAGCAATCACCCAAAGCTAAAGCCTCCCAGTCAGCTGAAAGAAGAAATGTTGCTACTCAAGTGAGCTTTGAGAAGGATGATTCTAAAAGCAAGACATCCTCTAGTGAAAGTGCAACAACTTCTAGAAAGAAGGTACCATCCATACCATCTTGTACTGATGCTTCTAATTGTGTTTCCACAAAAAGTGCAGGATGGAAAAATAATTCCAAACAAGTATGGATGAAGACAATGAAGAAAGAAAGCTCTCCTGAAGCAGCACAACAATTCAAGACAGGTACCCTACAATCAGAAGGAATCAAGAGGTCAAGATTTGTGGGTCAATGTTGGTGTTGTAACAAGTATGGGCATTGTGCAAAGGATTGTTGGTACAATCCACTGAATGCCAAAGCACAGAGGAAGCCCATGCCTAGGGGGAGCAAGTCAGAAGGAAAGAAGCAACATCCACAGGTCCAGAGACATCTGTTTACTGCAAATAGATTTGGATTACTTGACAACATCTAGGATGATTGCAAAAGTGGTCAACAAAAAGATACATGTCAATCTCCAACTGTATCCAGAGCTCAAAAGAAGAAAAGATCACAGAACCTGGCTCAAAAAGATTCCTTGGGAAGCAAGAATAAGAAAGTGGAAAATACTCCCAAGAAGTGTTTGAGAAATGAAGAGAAGTCCTTGGAGTCTGAGTCCAAGAAGGGTGATGCATCCAGAAGGACCACCAAGAAATGCTTCTACTGTGGAAAGAAAGGACACATCATGGACCTTTGTAAAGAAGCCATGAAACTAAATAGAAGCCAACTGCACTTAAACAGACAATCAATCCAGAAGAAGCAGAAGGGATTGGTTGAAAATAAGTTGCCTAAGAGAGGTAGCTTGACAGCATCAAAAGAACCATATGGGATATCCAGAACTGAGGCCACACTTCCAAGTGACTTACTAGTCATATGGCCAAATCAGTTGCAACTTGCCAAAGATCTACAAAGAGCTGAAGATGAAGCTCTGGCATTTTCTAAAGCAAAAGGGAAGAAAAAGATTTCACATGAAGATGGGTTGAGATCCACACCAGCACAATCATCAATGAAGATCAAATGTGCAAGTGTGAAGAATGGTGAAAATGGGACATCTCGGTTGAGAGAATCTTCTCAACCTTGTTGTTCACGTTGATGAACCAAGGAGGTTCCATCTTATTCCCTTATACTATTGGTATTTAAATGTGCTGACATTACAGGGAACTGAAGATGATGATCATTCTCAGCTGGAGAATGGTTTGGAAGGAATGGAGTGCACCCCTTGAGGGGGAGCCAATTTGAAGAAGATGGTATTCTTAGATTAATACCATCTTGAGAAAAGTGAAGGTATTCCAATCATACTTTCATCCCTTGTTTCTTAATTGAGTTTATCTTGTCAATTAAGGGGGAGTATGGATTGAAGACAAATGGATGAAAGGGGGAGCTTTATCTTTGCACCTGAACTTTCTAATGAGTTTTGTGAAGTTGTGCAGGATTTAGCAAATTCATTGTTGTATCTGAAAAATTTCAATCCCCTAAGCATGATCTCACATGTATAGTGAATGTTGGACAACATTGAGTTCCTTGGTTACATCACTCTTGTTTTCTACACCGGGTTAGCCCAAGTAGACTTAGAGTTGATCAACTAAAGGTTCTTTGCTAAAGAAGAACATGTGACATCATCCCTCTCTCAGTGTTTTTCAAGAAAATACTTTTCAAAGGGAGGAAGAGATTTTTGAAAGAGAACCACACCCCACCTTTGCATTTGATTGCCAATAAGGGGGAGAAATATTGGCACACATATTGACCCATTCATATGTGCTGAAGGAGTGTGTTGACAACAAATACAAAGGGGGAGATTGAAGTGCAATGTGTTGCATTTGTTGTCAATGAGGCATGAAGTTGTCTTGGAATGAATGGATGTCAAGGAGTCAAGATGTGAATGTCAAAGGATGTGATGGTGATGGTGATGAAGGAGAATGGCCATGGTACTAAGATGCATGTCACTTAGGAGATTCACTAAGTGGCATTGGAGAATATGGTTGAAACATTCTCCATGCAAATATGACGATTGTTGAGCTGCTCTATAAGTTCATAGAACTTGTATCATGATGATACAATGTCACAACATTGTTTGAAGACCATGCATTGTACTGACAATTCATGAGGAGATGAAAGAAGATCCATCCACAACTTCTAAGTGGGTGAAGTGGTTTAATGAAGTCCATGCACTAACACTTAGTGCATGTGAATCTGAAGAAGTCCCAATTTGATCTCTGATTAGATCAACGAAGACATTGAAGATTATATGTGATTAAGGAGCTCAGTTGAAGATGAAGACCCTTCGGGAATTCCCTCCTAAGTGAAGATTATTTGTTTAAGAAGAATAGAAATGTGGGAGAAGAGGAAAAATGTAGAAGAAGAATGGCTTAGAGGAAGATGGCTTGGCATTTAGAATTGGCATTTTCTTTTATGGACGACTTTGTTTTTAACAAAGTCTTATTCTGTCCACTTGCCAAAAAATATGGCCAACCCGTGAGCACCTTGTGGGTTCAACCCCAAGGCTCATGTGGGCCTAAGGCGCCACGCCCAAGGGGGAACCCATGGGGCGAGCTCAGGGCGGCAGGGGCGCACCCGCAGACACCACAGAGGCGCTGGGGCATGCCCGGAGGAGCGCAGGGCACGCGGTGGTGAAGCCCGCGCACCCGGTGTATGCATAGTGGGCGCTAGGAGCGCGCCCGCAGGAGCAGAGAGTGGGCGCAGAGCGCGCCCGCAGGGTGAACACGGTGCGGGGCGGCACCGTGGAGGGAGAAGTTCAACTGGCGTGTTGAGGCAGCGCCAGGGTTATAAGCCGCGGATAAACCGGGCTGCGTTTCGATGTGGGACGCGCAAAAAATCCCGGGAGCAAATCTCCGCCGTCCGTCTCATCGCGTGCTTGATCTGCGCCGCACATCTGATCCGCGGCGCCGCGATCTAATCCAGGCCGCCCGATGTATCTCAAACGCCTGATCCGACGGCCGAGAGCTCGTCTCCTTCCTCAAGCTCGAGCCGAAGCCACCCGCGACGCCGCTGAACCAGAGGCCATCCGACCACCCGTTTTCGAGTTCCCGGCCACCTCTGAGCAAACCAAGACCTTCACTGTGATCGTTAGGCCATAACGAACTCATGCATGCATTAAAATGTTGCATGCATGCATCGAAGGAGAATTTCAAGTATCGGCTGAGGCAAACAACGTTGCCGAGGCCTCGGTGTATTCGTATTTTTCATGGAGGGATTTTAATGAGGCTCTGCATGTTGTTCCATGCACATACACGTAGAGGGACCGAAAAATAAGGGAAGCCGCGTTGAAACAGAGGAATGAAAGTTCAAGATTTGGAAAAATCTTGAAGATCCGAATATTTCGGGAGTTTGGATTTGCATCCCGCGGAAGAGGTGAAGCATCCCTCTACCTATAAAAAGAGAACCCGAAGCACGGTAATGCTTGCTGAAAAACTTGAAGATCCGCGTAGAGCTTTCTCTGCCTCACGAAGAAAGAAGCCACCGCGCAAATACTTTGCGCGGCTATTGTTCTCGGTGCCACCCAAGGCCCGGAAGAGATCCCTGTGCGCCTCCCTTGCGCGACAGGAAGACCCGTGGCCGCAACATCTTGCGCGCCCACGGTTGAAGCCCGAGGTGCCTTGCACCCGAGGCCTTGCGCGACCCTTGTGCCCGAGACATAGGTTTCTCTTGCACCCCTGCGCGCTGGCCACAGTCTGGTGCCTTGCACCTTTGAGGAGCCCGCGCGACAGAACCTTTGCGCGGCCGATTGCACCCGAGGCCTTGTGCACCCAAGTACCTTGTGCTCTTTGAAGAAGAAGTGGAAGTGGCCGCACCCTTGCGCGCCTTCATTTGATATTTGGGCAGAGTGTGTGCAAAGGCAGTAGAAGGCCAAGGCCTTAGTGCCTTGTGTGCACCAAGAGGAAGACCACACATAGGTGTGTGTGCAAAGGAGGAAGGCCATTATAGACTCTACGGCTTGTGTGTGCAAAAACAGAAGAGAACCCGATTCCACACGTCTTGTGTGTGTGAAGTGAAGAAGTAAAGGCCGTAGCCTTGGGTGTGTGTGAAACAAGAATACCACACATTGTGTGTGTGAGAGGTGAAGAAGTAAGGCCGAGGCCTTTTGTGCCTTTGTGTGCAAAAAGAACAACAAGTGGCCGTAGCCCTTGAGTGTGTGCCAAATTGAGGAACACATCTTGTGTGTGCTAAGTACCCTAAGGGCAGTGGGTGTGAGCAAGACAAGGCCATACTTTGTGTGTGCATTTGAAGAAGAAGGCCGTAGCCCTTGTGTGTGAAAAATGAAGAACCAAGTGTGTGCATAAGTGAAGTGCACACTTTGAAGAAGATTAAAAGAACAAGGAAGTGAGTGTGCTAAACAAGTGAAGGCCAAGTCTAAAGTGTGTGAAAAGTGAAACAAGTGTGTGCAAAAAGACAACAAGGCCGAACCTTAGTGTGTGTGCAAAAGAAAGTGTGTACACACTAAGAAGAAGAGAAGACATCCACACTAAAGTAGAACACACTCTAAGTGTGTAAGCAAATTGAATTAAGTGTGTGAAGATTGTGAAGAAGGTGTGTGCTATAGTTGACTACACCCTTTGTGGGTTTATTGCACCAAGAGGAGAAAGAGGACAGTGCATGCATGAATGCAAGCACGTGCACACGTGAACAGAGCCAAACCAGCTTGTGTGCATTTGAGTTGACCAAGACCAGAGGATCTTGAAGAATTTGAGAAGGCCATGCGCTCAGTGCATGAAGTGAAGTTGATCTGAGACTGGACCAGACCGAAGATAAAGATATTATTTGTCTGAGCATTCAGTAATTGGAGAGAAGCCGGGGCATCCTTAGAAGAAGGTGATAAAGCCCGAGAAAGATGAGAAGACCTGTTCACCACAAGTGATCAGAAGAAGAGCAAGGCCAGCAGCCTTTCTCCCAGGCTGCTGAAGTTACTTGAAGAACTTAAAGTGAAGAAGTGCTACTCGTGTGACTCGAGGAGCCAGAAGAAGACCCTGTGGGACTCAGTGAGAAGAAGTATTCAGTGGGATTCTGGAGCAGGCCAGTGGGACTCTGGTAACACTGTGGGACACAGTATAAAGATCCTCCTGTGGGACTCAGGAGAGATACGGTGGGAAGCTGTATCGACCATTGTAATACTAACAGATTATAATGGGAGAATCCATGCTGAGAGAGCATGGCAAGGATGTAGGACTTTGGTGCCCAACCTTGTAAATCCTTGTGTCCTGTGCCTTTTCATTACTGCATTATCCGGGAAAGGTTGAGAGACATAAGAAGAGTGGATCGAGGCTTTAACCAGCCATATAGGTTTAATTGATTAAGAATCAATTAGTAAAAAGTTTTAAAGGATCACTGATTCACCCCCTCCCCCTCTCAGTGATTCACACTGATCTGGGCACTTCAATACTCATATGAACTATTTATTTTATGTCTTGGGTGAATTTTAGTAAAATTTCCTTGGGTCTTTATTACTATGCATGATTACACAACCACATGTATTTATTTTGATATGAATAAATATTATGTTTTATTTGATACATTCGTATGTCAAGCCTCATACCTATATAGTGTTTCTTTGTGATTTTGATGTGATAGTTAGTGTATATGGAGAATGGAGTGGTTTATATCATGGTTAGGATGGGGATACATTGGTGTTTGATTCATTTCTTATTTTTAGTTAGAGTTTTTTTCCTCTATTATATGGTTACTCTGATGTTGGTCTTTGTTTTAGAAATTATTTTTTGGATTCTCACCTCTATTATGGTTGGGTTAGCGAATTCTTCAGTTTTAAATATTTTGGTAGTTTATTTATTTATTTTTATTTTGTAATGTTCATGTGTGGGAATATATAAATAAAATCATTCCCCCATGTAATTTTTAGTAAAATTATGGAATTTTTTAGTATTTTAGTCTCTGAAGATTGTCAACTAAGGTTAAATGCACCTCCACCTCTTTCCTATCCTATGGTTAAGGGATTGAATGTCACAAATGGTATTAGTATTGGTATTTCCATCATTTTGGGATGGTTTTATAGAGATAATAATGTCATAACATGAATTAGACTAAATTAAAATACATATACAACTTTTTTGATGAACATATGGTTTTCATCTTGGTCCTGGTTAAAAAAAGGTTATAGAGCTTCTATGTGTATCATATACTCATCATCATGGGTTTAGTCAATGATCGATATATATCATGGATTTGTAAAGATAATTCACAGTATACATACATTGTGACATTATAGTTTTATTTAGATATTTTGAAATTTTGATTTTTTTTTGCAGATTTATGAAATATATCATAGGAAAGACGAATTGTAATAAAGATAAGTTGAAGACTTACGAAATGGGTTGTATATAAAAATTCCATCTATATGTATAATAAGAAAAAAGTGATAATGAGAGGCTGAGAAAATGGTTGAACCCAAACCCAAAGTGAACTGAGGTTTTTTTAAAATTATTGTGGAAGTGTTTTAGGCAATTGAAAAGGGACCTTGAATAGGGAATCCCCCTCAATTGCAGTACATGGAAGTCATTTAAAAGAAGAACCAACTAAAATTTATTGTGTTTCTAAACCTGAGTATGAATAGGTATGGATGTGTTGGATGATAATAATTTTTTAATTATTAGGGACTCTAGAATAAAATAAAATTAATCTACTGATTAATAAGATAGAGGTTATGGTGTTCGTATAGTGGGGATTATTAGTTCAAGGATAGTTGGATCAATACATCACTTGGAATGAGTTTCTATACATTTTTAATAAAAAAATTATTCTATAAACCTTATAAATTGAAATGATATGATATTTATTTCAAATGGAATAAGTAATAATGTTTGTGACTCAATAAGATTCTAAACTCACTCACTTGTTCACCTTTCAAAAAATGTAGCTATGGATGACATACTAAAATATATGATTTCTTAAGAATATCTCTATCCTGAGGTTCTTTTCATGGTCATAATGTTCTATATTATTTAAAATACAAAGAGGGTCAAAACAACTTTATTAGAGAGAGAGAGACCATTCAAGGTATCCCAATTGTGGGGAAACCTTTATCAAACAAACTATTATTGAGAGCATCTGAAAGGGAAATAAATTAAATATTCTGAGTTCCTATAATAGTATAAATCAAATAGTAACCCAATCCATTATATTATTCTATCATCCAACACATCATATTAACAAACTAGATGTTTATCTTTGGGATTTGTACTTGCATGAAAATGGTATACTCTAAACTAATGTGGAATTCCCACCATTGTAGTAAGAAAAGTTAATCTCATGAAGTATTTTACTAAAAGTATTAAATTAACATAGGTAAATTGATCAATATATAAATCTTATTCATTTGATCTGTAGAAATATAAAAACTATATTTTTTCTTTTCAATTGAAACAGGTGAACCATGATACATACAGGAACAATTGAACTTTTCAGTTTACACCTCACAAAGGAAGAAAGGGCTATCTTGTGGAAGTTGAGAAAAAACTATATGTATCATAACCTCAAATCATGAACAAGAAGCTGAGACCCTATAAAGAGATATATACCATCATTATATACATCAATATTGTGTAGGTCTTTTTTACAACAGGTTCATCACATTTGATTCTTTTTTCTGAAGTTGTCAAATAAAGGATTACACATTGAAATGATTACTCTGATGACCAGAATCAAGTAATACCTCAGAAAAACGGTGTATAAGCTATTGAAATACCAAAACTATTTCATTAACATTGATGTATCATAGTTTTATGGGTGTTTATGATCCTAAATAATTTCTTTTCTATAATCCATGGGATGGACTAGCTTGTGTAATTTAATGCTCATATTCAGTGCTATTCTTTCCTTACGTATCTAGGATCTACTAATGAATTTATTCCCATTTTCAAGGGGGGGGGGGGGTTAGGATATAAATTATTCAAGAATAATACACTTATTCATATTGTATGGAAAAAATACTCGGTCATTTGGAGGAAATGACTATGGGTTCTGTAGATAATACTGACAACAAGACTATTCCTTCAATAGTGGATTGAAACTCAGTAGTGTTTCCGAATGATTTCTTGATTTTACCACTGTAGAATGAAATTTATTTTTTATATATCTACTCCTAGGAACAAGAATTATTTCAATCCTATCATATATAATTGATTGATCATAGTTTTATAAAATGATGTTCCAACTATATGATTTGGAGAGTAAGTGTCTCATCAGACATTGGACATTGAATTAGGATACATCAAATTTATTTATATTGATGGAAAATAATACTCATTAGTTATGGGTTAATTATTGTAAATTTAATCAATTAAAATTAAAATTAATATAAAATTCCAAAAATGAATAATATGTTAGATAAAATAATGGCAGTCAAATGGGTTTTCTTGTTAGATCTATACAATGGATATCAACATCTTAACGATAGAAGATTGTATCTTACTATTGAATCATTTCATTGTAACTATGTAAATTAAAAATATGTCTTCATTCCCATTGGTATGGTTAATGAACTTGTATTATCTATATATTTATTAAACCGTATATTCGATAGGTTCCATGAATAATATTTTTTGTATTTAATATTTCATTCTATTATCAAAGAAGGAATGACCATAAAGATAAACAAAAAATCGCATTGATAAAATTATATGATAACCATTAATATGCTATGTTTTTTTAGTGAATAATCTAGATACACTAAATATATTTCATTAGGAACTCTATTTATGAATAAGGTATATTTTTTTAATATTCCACGATTGAAGTAGTCATCTCATGGAAGCCACTATACAAAGTTTTTCCAAACAAAACTTTTCGGAATTATAAAGATATTATTGTAACTTAGTTCAGGACTCCTTAATGATTTCTTCTATTTTTAAGTATCTAACTATAATGGGGGTTCTATTCTCATGGAATGATAAAAATAATAAATTAATTTTATAGATTAAAATTCATCTCACCTCATCGTTAATCATAGTCATACAATAATTAGGTAAGGATATTATTGAATACTGTGATGTGTCTTTATCAAGACTTGGTTTTGTTCTCATACTATATATTTATGTATTATCCTATGTGTTGAGGTATTTTTGAATGCATGAGAAGAATTATTTGATCAATTTCATTGAGTTAGCTATAGATTTGACTTGGATGAATTATCAATTTGGACAACAATTCACATTTTTCAATAACCATATGAGTTTGATATACATACACACATAGGGGGACTTCAACATAATGAAACAAATATATATGTAGTGTCCCTAGATGGTTTATTTTAACTAGGTATACAAAACAGGTAATGGTAATTATATGGAAGATGTATTTCTTCAGAAATATTATGGTAATGTTATCCTATATTCTCATGACCAATTGATGTTGATGAGCTCTGACGTTAATAGGAATCTAGATTGTTAAGGAAAATATTATAATGAAATTTTATTCCATGTAAATGTTATTATATAAATTTTAGATACGAAAAAATAGGATAAGATATTGTATTATTATTTCATCAGCATTAGGTCAAAACTAAATTGTTGGGAGACATATTGGGTCTAGAAAAATATTGCAAACTATTTTTTAAACATTTAAGACTAAATTTTGTTACCCTAGTTTTATAATGATTAATTTTATTCATTATATCACCATTCATCATGGGATACAGATCATGGTATTCAGAAAATAGACAAGTCAATGAAAAATATTATTTTTTTGAATTTATTAAATTGATGATTAAGTATTATGACAAAAAGTTTCTAATATTTCAGAAAGAAAATGTTGAGAATCAATTACAAGAATGTATGTGTAAATTTATTCCTACAATTATATTGAAGTGAGAATAAATTACCATTTAATTTTTCACTATAATTCCCATGTTTTTTTGGAAACATAATGATGTTTAGGTGACTACAAGTCAATTTTTTCACTTTTTCAATATTAACGTGTCCAATATGTTAGAGGAGTGAGAAATTAAAATATTATATATTAGAGGTAAATATTTAGGGTTTTATAATGACAATTTCCCTTGATAGATATCCTTGATACACTTCACCATTCTAGTGATAATTGCAACATTCTATCCAAAATCAATTCACCATAAACAAGGGATATCATCCTTATATGTGTTGTTAGACTGAATGAACAATTTCTTAGGTGGATGATATTCTCATATTACAAATAATGGATTTTAGAGGCTAGTAGAAGAGAATATTTCATTATGTTATTTCTAAAAAAATAAAAACCACCATGATATGATATACATGGAACCTTTCGAGGTAATATATTAATAGCCATTCGATTCTCCACAATCTTTGGTTGAAAATAGGAAACATCACTAATTAGACCTAGTCTTATCAATGTGAATTTTAATAGGATCATGATTATATAGAATTATATGAATACAGATTAGAGAAGATAAAAATTACATGCATACCATCGTCATCAAACATTTTCATTCAATGTTACCAAACACATGTTCTTAAATGTTTCACTAAGTCATGGTCAATAATTATTGGGAAAATAAGAGAAATATGATAAATGGTATATTGGACTATTTGAAATAGTCAAAGTAATTGGAAATGTTCTACATCACTTGTTATTTTCACTATAATTGGGTAATACATATAATGACTTCCATGTTTATAAATTGATGTGTTATCACATGGATCCCTTTCAATTGATCAGTTAAGATCACATTAGTCGTGATCTAGATGTGACATTTATTCTCTAACAAATTAAAATTCAAGATTGATATGAGGTAATACTATAAGGGGGATATATTCTCTTGGTATGAGTATTATGAAATAATTGTTAGATCAAAGTTGAATCATAGAAAGAAGATATGTATATACTAGAAAAACGTATTTATCTCTTCAAAGATGAAAAATACCTCTATGTTTTAGAGGATATAATTCCGAATTGGGAAGATAATATATCCCCAACTCATGATTGAGGCATGATTTAATATTATGCATCATCTTTTTTGTTTGAAGCCAGTGGAAAAAAAATTAGGAGGAGAATAAAGGGTCAAGGATAATGTAAACTAGATTCTGGTTACTAGAACCATTCACACTATAAATGGTTATTCATGATGTGAATATTTTATGGGTAGTAATTGTGAGTAACATTGATATAATTAATAGGTTTTTCTGATGAATTGGTTAATGATGTGAGGTCCATTCACAACATGAATGGGGTTTTGGAATTATAAGAAAAGACAATGTGAATGTCAGTGTATAAGACCTCTATATGAATGTGACCCGAAATCCTTTTATTTTTAAAAAATGAATATGTTCAATCCCACCTCATTTTAATTTTACCAACTCCAAAAAATTCTCATTTGGATCTCATTCACTTCATATAAACATAAAAGGTTCTTGTAGGAATTTTTAATGATCTTTAACATCCAAAATATAGTTCCACTAAACCATTGTGTTTTTCATCATGTAAATAAATGGATAGAACCACATTAATTATTATAATATTGTATCCTCTTGATTTTATATAAATGAAAAAAATTAGTTTTTATACCATTATATAAAAGATCAGTTGATATTTTATAAATTTTATCTATATTTGATAGAATAATGAAAGAAGTGTTCTTAAATCCTAATATTCAACTATGATCAATCATGTATGAGTACATATAAGAGGTGGGTTTCATCTCCATTCACTTTAAGTCGAATTAGAAGTTTCTTTGTATTTTTAATGATTTATTTTATATGATAAAATGAAATCACCCTATTGAAACACACCAAATTTTCTTATTACTGTATGGTTTGAAATTTAATTATGGGTTTCATCCATAATATGTTTTTAAATTAATTTAAAAGTTTTCTCATAAATGAAATATGGGTTTGACTTAGGTTTTTTACATAAAAATTTGTGGGGGTTGTCTTGAAAGACATATTTTGAGTGTTTCTTCAGGATTCTATTTTATGATGACTAATTAAAATGAACGTGGTGCACAATGCTAGCTGAAAAAGAAAATGATGTAATTTCAATGGTGTGATGTCTTAGTGCATGATATGTTACATTTCATGAGTGTATAGATTTAATTTAGTATACATGCATGTTACTATTATATTGAATCTACATGATTATGGAAAATAGGAAAATTTATGAATTTCATATGTGGAATCACGTATAATCTACCTTGAAAGTGTATCCAAGGTTGGTGGATTTCATAATTCCACATGTATTAGAATATAAACGTCCTTAGGTTTTAAAAAACAACAATTTTTTACTTTTGATTGAAATCATTCTATTAAAATTCCATTAAAATTGTATCTTATTTGTTATATTGAAATTGGATTATGGGTTTCATCCAAAACATTGTTATTAAATTGGTTATATTTTCTTTCTTAAAGGAAGGATAGATTTAACCCATGTTATTTGAATAATGGGTTTTGGTTACCAGATAGAAAGTCCAATGTTTGGTGTTTATTCATTAATTCAATATACATTCCTTTATCATAATAGAAATGGTTCTTATGGTCAACTAAAATGTCCCAGGGCATAATTACCATAAATTTATAGCTTTGTGGAGGAATTTTCATTTATAAACAAAATTTTAATATCATTATGTGAGCATGTGTGTGAGTGTTTGTGTGTGAAAATGGATGATTTTTCAAAATTTTACTATTGATGATTTATATCTAGATTTCAAAAGGAAAACTCATCATTGGTTAAACTGCATTTTGAAATCCTTTTCATATATTATATTTTCTATTGTGAAAAACATTAACTTAATTTTATATTTTTATAACTTAGTTCATACTCATTTTATAGAACATATTTATAGTCCTAGTGGAATGTGGAAAATCCTCTTTAAGTTTCCTTTAGGGTATTATTACTCCCCCCATGCATATGCATTTTGGTGCTTATGGGGATGTCTTTTTCATTAATATATGTAACTGAAAGGATTCAAATATCTCTATCGGTGATTTGGGATGTTGTTATCATAGTTGTTGGAGCTTTTTATTATAATACTATTTTTTTTCAATTGTCAGGTTGTATTCCTCCTTGGTTTTTTATTTTTTTTATTCATTGGAGTGGTAATTTTTTAATGTGTTCTGACGTTACTCTAATATTGGTATTGGTTTCAATTTTTATTATTGTATTTATAATATTTATTATGGTTTGGTTAGTGCATGGATAATTTATTCAGATGTTTAATGATTATTTATTTTTATTTATCATATTATTTTTTAGGTGGGGCATATAGGGAAAATCATTCCCACCTTGTGTCTTTGTTTGTAAACTATTTGCATTTATTTCATGGTTTTATTGTCTGGTGAATATCAACAAGGATTAGTATCACAACTACACCTTTCCAAACTAATTGATAAAGAGTGTTATGTTACATATCACAATGTAATATAGCCTATGATACTGGTTTGTTTTTATTTTCAACACAATTATTATTTATAGGATTCTTTATTATTTCTTTGAAAATGCATTGGATAACACCTAAGGTTTTCAAAGACACCAAACACTACTAAATGTGTCACAAAATAAAAAAAGTCAATTGAAGAAAATTAAGATGAAAATATAGGCTACTACTACAGAATAAAAATAAAGGGAAAACTTTTTTTTAATATTCTTGTCTCTTTCAATTGATGCAAATAAGACAAAAACTGCCCACTTATTATTTCTTCTATGTGAAGTCCATATGTTATAAATTCATAAAAATAATATTAAAGTATATTATTTATATCCGAAATATATTTTTTATCCACTTGTTTGATGAATCATGAACGATAAAGAGATATTTAGATATTATAAGAAAATTGTGTTTATAAAAAATAAATGGAACACCCCCAATAATTTATGATATATTTCCTTTTAAATAAATACAGACAATATGATAGATTACAATACACAAAACTCTAAGACTCGGTTATAGTAAGTGAAAAATATATTTTAGTAAAATTATAATAGAATGAAAATTTTAATATTTAATGGTGAAAAAATTCCACATTTATATAGAGAATATCAATTTAAACATACTTTCACAAAATAAACCAAGAATGAATTTTATTTCTTTTTTATTCAAAATTACAATTTATGAATAATAAAAAAATTGATTTTAAATATTACACAAATTATTTATAATAACTAATTATAATATGTGTAATTAAATATTTAGTAACTATATGTTTAATAAAAAAATTATAATAACATTTGGAGGTAAAAATAAATATTTGTCATAAAATAGTTTATTTTCCATGAAATTGTAATTGTTTTAAGAGGAATAATGTATAAAAATTTTAGATAATTAATATATACTTCAATGATGAATGATTTATATTAAATATAAATATTATATAACTAAAAATATGATTTTAAATCCATAAAATGACAATTACTATCCATTTAGTAAATATATGATCATCTTTTGATTGCAAAATGAATTTCTATATAAATACATTTTCAACAAAAATAATCAGATTATTTCAAATTAAATTTTGAAAATTTTATGAGTTGAATTTAATACTGTTGATATCATTTTTGGGATCATACAAATTAATATTATGAAAAAATTGAATTTAATTTTTTTCCATAATGATAAAGAAATACATTAAGAATTAATTATTCTTATTAAGGTTAAAATAATAAATTCATACTATACATTCTTATGTAAAAATTAATTATTGACACACATATTTGTTTTATCGATTAAATATGATTTAATATTTTCAATCAATGGGTTTAAATTATCTAGCATGTGTTATTTTATTTTATTAATAATTAATAAATTACATTGGATAAAAATACTAGTTACCATAATGAAAACATACATAGATAAATTAACTAAACATAATGGATAGGTAGTAACATGTTAAAAAAATATTTTTTTTATGTTTTTGGTATAAGTAAACCATATCATCCATCCATTTTGTTATCTATCAGTTTTGGAGGTACATGGGGTGGGATTTACCTCCCATTATTGAACAACTTTGTGTATTTATAGATTTTCAAATCCTTTTCAATTATAAAATATAACTCTATCCCCTTACTTATTCAGAAATCTAATTCCATTTCACTAAACCATGATCTTCCAAAATGTTTCTAAAAAATCATTATAAATATTACATATTTGATTTTATTCATAAAAACCCAACTTTTGTCTCTTTTATAGTGATCAAATGGTGGTTTCTCTTAGAGAATGTAATCATTTTAATAAAGCTATTTGTTTTTATTTATTATTTTCCACCGTCAAATATATATTAACAGTATGAATATATTAAAAAAATATATCCCATATAATTAAAATGTTTTTATTTTTATGTGATAATATTTATCCATCTCGAATTCCAACATATTTGAGATGAAATCATCGGCTGTGTATAGAAGACTACAACCTTGTTAACCTATTTAAATTATTTTCCATAAAAAACTATCAAGGATGTCTATAGTGATTTATATAATGTATATATATAATATATATGATATAGTTATAAGTCACAAATTATAATATCACATTATGATTCTTAATTTCCACTCCACTTATTATACAATAATGTCAATTTTGTTTATGGTGGACTACCTCCTCGGGACATAATGTGAATCTTTTTAATTAATCATTTACATGGAATTTAAATAATGAATAATTTAACAAATATATGTAATTATTTGAAATTATACTGATATTGGATAATCAATATATCACCCAATACATTAAAATTTCATCCAATAATTGAATAGTATCATTGATAATGTGTACGTACGACTTTCCACCTCCACGAAGTGATGTGATTCATTTTCCATGTCCTACATTAAAGGATGTATCTAAAAATCCATATAATGAGCATATATGAAATTTATGAAAATGATATATATCTAAATATTATTTTTATGTATTATACATAAATGAACCAAAATATTCATAACAAAACACCCATGACAAAACAAGGCAATTAAACCAAAAATAATGAAAATAATGAAATATTATTAAAAATGGATGGTAAATTTTATAAAAGGATTATATATGATATTATAAATATAAATATGGTTAATTCCTAAATTAATAACATACATAAAACCATCATAAATGAAGTTATATCTTGTTTAACCAATATCTTATATAGATTTTTCCAATATAACTTGATATTGGTATTCTACTTATCCAATCATTTATTTTTTTATTATTTTGTTATTTAGAAACTGATTCAATTAATCATATATATATATATATATCATATTATGAAGAACGATAGTTTATATTTAGGTAAATAGAGATTAAAATTGTTTTATGAGGCCCTTATACATATAGAGTGTGATTAGTATGATAAAATGTAATGGTATTTCATTCTTATAATATCTATGAAATAAAGAGTTATAATTCACTCATTTTTAGGATTTTTTTGGAATTTTAGTGATTTTCCAAAAATATGAAAACTTATTAAGTTATATGAGGGTATATATTATAATTCATCAATGTTTGATGATTCATATTTACTATTAGAAACTGCACCACATATTGGTCTGCACCACCAAGATAGTCTGCCATATATTATTCTGTCTATAGGACATGGAACCCTAAGAGTGGTCACATATATGTCATATTTTACTATGATAATATATATATTTTCTCGATGTATTTTCTAATAATGTTGGAAAAAATTCTATATGATTTCTAGATCAATACCATATGTACTAATTTGAACCTCCTTGAGACACCTCCAAAGTGGTGGATGGATTTTTTATCCTATATGTAGATTACAAAAGGTAGCATCGTGTAATGGTTAAGAACCACTATCACTCTCCTAATATTTATTACATATTAAACAAAATTATGATATATTTTGTATTCATAATTTTAAAAATATGGTTAAACCCTTATCTAGATTCATTCTGGGTTTTATTTTCATACAATGTGCTAGTATACCATCAGTCACATAAAGACCATGATTTTAATTAATATATAATATTTATCATAATAAGATAGTTTCAACTATAAGGATTGTGTATAAGGTTTAAATACAACATAAATGTGGTCAAATTTTTTATCAATGTGATATAAAAGGTTTTCATATCAATGGACCCTAATAAACTAGATATTAAGGCTCCATTCAGTTTTCTGAAAAAAATTGAGATTCATAGTTTCATGAGGGTGGTAGTTTAATATAGTATATTAATTTAATAAATCATCATTTATAATAACCATATGAACTATCCTAATAATTAATGATGTTATATTTTAGTGGTATGATATTTTGGAATGATCATTCTTACAAATAAATTTAATGTAAATGTATGTTCTAATAATGGCCTTAAATTATGCAGCATTATATTATGGATTTTATTATGATTAATTAAGAGTTGGTCTTGGATATGGGATTGGAGGGATGTCACATGTGGGTATAGGCTGTAAAGGATAAATATCACTAACTACATGATAAAAGAGTTGGAGTTAGTACTAGTGGTGTAATCACTAAGATAATAGTATTACAACATGATTATATATATGTTCATTATGTTGAAATATTATAATATATATGAGTATATCTTTTATTATTATTACCTAAGACATTAATAGAGTTCTGGTTGAGTTATTTTAGTCCTAAAAATTTTATATCGAATATTCCCCTATGATGTGAATTTCAAGGATGATTCTACTGGAATATTGACTCATGATTAGGTGATGTAAGAGGCCAGTTGTGTATGGAAGCCGATGAGCCTCTATATGAACATGAATATATATTTAAAAGTGTATTAGAGTATGTTTGTACTCAATCCATTGATAATACACAAGACACTTATTTACATGGAGAAAAAAAATCTTTCTATTTAATACATATTATCTAATGATGATGGAAAAAATATTTCATAGCAAGCCACCACCCAATTAGAACATGGGTTGTGTGGATATATAATATGTGTAAGTCTAATTGGTTGTATTTGATAAAATTTATCAGTTATTATGGAAAAATAATCATTCTTTGATATTGTTTTTTTACTCGAGGATTACAAATATATATAATTAAATTTTGAGGTGATATATGTGGCCTGAGTGGAATGAGAATATTTTATGTTTCATATGATGACTCAAACTTAACTATAACATAATTAAATTATATATAGATAATATATCTTTACATATAGTCTTGTGGCCTTTTAGGTTTATAAATTTAGATAATTTGATAACATTATCACATTCAGATCCCGTGTCTCTCATATCCAATAGAAACATTTACAAAAAATAAGGAACCAACTAATCCATAATAATCTGTTAATATCTCCCAATATTTTTCTTGATGTGCTTCTTTTCAAGGAATATAATGTGTTCTGAATGTATTAATAAACCATTGAAATTGAAACATAATTATTTTTATTTTAATCAAAATGTAATGTAAATGAATGTACTTGAAGTTATCATAGAATAAACAAGGAATTTTTAATATTGAATAAAATAAATGATAGTTAAATAAAAATGTAATGTGAGGTGGATTTGTAAATTATATAAATTACATGAAAATTGAGATGGAATAAAAATTGGCTTTTATAAACACTATACCAATAAATAGGCGATGAATAAGAATCATCTCTCAATAGAGAAAAATTGTGATACAATAAACATTACAACATTATAAATTTTGAATTGTAATTAATTAAAACAAATAATATTATAAAGCATCTAGAAACCCATCAATTACATGAATATGATTAAATAAATTATTTATGATGTACTCATATGATATTAATTATATCATGGTGCACAATATGATTTATGTCTTAATGAAACTAAATTTTAGATAAATAACCCCTTTCATTATTACACAAACGCAAAAAATGAACATAAATATATTATAAGAAAAAATTTAAATCAACTATTTAACAACCAAATTCTTTTCTACAAAGTTTAATGAACGTAATTTATAACAACTCTCTATATTTTAATTAGTTATTTTGTATTTATTTTCAATATCATGTGTGACTTGTACTGGTCATTTGGAACTAGTTTAATAAAATAAGTGTTGGTAATAATTCTACTCTCAATGGTCATAATTCATATATCACAATGGTTATTAGATTTAATTCTTTATAATCATTTATAATATTATAATTTCTATATATGGTATTTTTTGTTTTGATCATGAATGATGAAATAATTAAAAACAATGATGATAATGTTTTATTGATTTTCATCTCATGCATGTTCTTATATTAATTAATTATATTAATATTCATATTAAATTTATAAAACCCAAATAATAATACTATATAAATATTTTTATCATATATTATCAGTAATTACGTTCACATTCTATTCCATGATAATATTTAGTTTCATTTTTCATGTAGGGGTTTAAACTTTCCAAAACATGAACATATTATAACCAAAGGATTATAATGATTATGATATTTGTTTATTATGGAATAGATTCATTATTGTAGAATAAAAATTATATTATTTATAATTTTAATGGTTTTGATCCATATATGAATAAATTTTAATAAATATGAATGAAAATATTTGATAAATGACATGTTAGTTTGTGCAGGCAATAACCTGTACAAAAAACCCAAATGATGTTTTCATTTTTAAAAATGGAAAATGAGAAATTTGGTCAATGATTATTTACAAAATATAAAAAATATAAGTATACTCTAAATACCAAATTTATCTAATATGTTAATGTAAAAATTGAATTTTTTTAAAATATAGAAAACCAGAAACAATAAATAAATGATAGTATAAACATTGAGAAGATTCATATCCACTTAACGAATTCAATATAAACAAAGGATATTAGAAAAATTTGTTTGTCTTCAATCATAATAAAGTGAAAGATAATTGAAGTGGAATTAAATAATGTTTAATTTTAATGGGAATCCTAAATTTTTTAGTGTTCATGAAGGGTGGTGAGAGGTCCCTTTTATAGGTGGTGATAATGGAGTTTCTATAACTATTTCACATTAATTTTATAATATCACATGATTAACAAATGAATATGGATCCAAGAAGGTCAATAATGATTTAAATATTTGGTTTTGTTAAAACATTATAATCCACTAAATTAGAAACATTGTTTTACCACATTTTTCCTTTAATCACATTCGATAACAAATTTTACCTTTTTGGATTATATTCTGGTAAATTGTTTTTACCTAAGTAATTTATTTTTTTTCATAAAAAATATTACTTATTATATAATTTAGAAATATAGACAATAAATATGAAACACAATATATGAGATAATATTTCCCAATGTATCCACAATTATTTTTAAGATTAAAACATACGACGCCTATGACCATAGTTTAATAAAATATTATTTTAATATAAAAAATTGAATATATAGGATACAATAATCAATTTCATACATTTTCATTATATAAATTTGGTTATAAGTAAAAAATTATTTTTTAGTTCAATATTAATCCAAAACTAAATAATAATAAAATAATATTAATTTATTTTAAATAAAGCCTACAAATAATATCTTTTTAATGGAAAATATTACTTATTTTTAAAAAAAGATAAAATAGGTTTTTATAATCTAGATTGGTATTTAAAAATGTAATTTTTTTACACCTACAATAAATTATTGATCATAAAAATATTTAAGTTTCTCTTTTAATATACATACTTCTAGGTAGATTTACAAACACAATTGATTTAGTAAGGACATTATATTTTTTTATTAACTAAAAACAATTATTTTAGGAAAATCAAAATGTTTTATTATATTATATTATTATTATTTTAATCCAAAAATGATGTTTATATTTTCATATCTTCATTGTTAAAATCTGATAATTTTAATTTAAAATATGAAAAAATATATGGTGAAGTAGTATTCACAGGATAATCTGTTTTTAAAGTATTAAAAACATTAAATCTTATTTAATATCATTTTATTATAATAAAGATGTAATATTATACATAATAATAATATATTAAATATATTTAGTTTCATTAAAAAGTGAAATTAAAATATTTTTTTAGGAAAAGTTAACTTGTTAATAAAATGATCTCATTGTTTATATGTATGCATTTTTTAATAAAAATTCTTTTCCTGTAAACTAAATTTCATAAATTAAACATAAAATTAAGTATTACATGATTATATATTCATAGTTTCTAGTTTCAAATTCTCTCATAATATTTGAAATATATCTATAAAAAAGTAATCTATTATAGAAGTATTGGGTGGTGATTCCACTGTAACGGATCCTATAGAAATTTCCTAGAGAATAAATATTCCTCCCATATGATCCTGCTCATACATTAAATGTTGGGTTTAGGATTTTTCAATGTTTTCGGAAAATCCTTGTGAAGCTTACACCTTTCTATTCTTGTAAAAATAGTCTTTATAATGATATATTCCTCTATATGATGTCATTTTATTCCATATTTTCTTATATCTAATAGTATTATTAGATTAATTTATATATTCTATTTTAAATTCCTTATTATAAATATCAAAATCAAGGATTATATTTTAATGTTTCAGGATTTCATTTTAGTTCAATGTTGTCTGTGGATAAATCTATCAAACATATTAAATTAGTTAATAGAAAATATATATAGTAAAACCATTTGGTGTTACATTCCCCCAGACCTATATATATTTTCTCATGAATATTTTAAATATAATATGCTAAAATATTTTGTTAAGGGTATCTAAAAAATAGAAATAATAATACATACTTTTTAATAGAGTCATATATGATATGATTTTCTTATAAACTATTTTATGTACTAATAACTAAATAATCCATTTTAAAAAATTACCAAAAATTACCTTTAATAATTCATTAAATATATTTCCAAAAATTAAGATCATTTTTTAACATCATAGTTTATAAATTTGATAATTTACATTTTTTAAAATAAAATTTATATATAATGAGAACTATTTTGACAAAAAAAAAATCTTAAAAAATAGTATATTCTTACTCTAATTTCCTCTAAATTAAAAAATAAAATGAAATTTTAGTATCCATATTAAATATAATTTTTATATATTTAGTTTTATTAGAGTACATGAAATGAAAATTTTATAAAAATAAATACTAAGAATAAAATGATCAAATAGATATTGTCAATTACTTAGTATAAAACCTTCCCTATCATTTAACATAGATGTGACAAATAAAATTACACATTAAATGTTACATGATTATATAATCCAATTTTCTAGTTATATATCTTTTTAATATTTATTCATATTATTTGAGATTAAGGTAAGATATTGTGGTAGTCGCATGTGGTGATTTCTCAAGAAGAGATATTCTTAACATTTCCATTAACATGAATTTCTCTCAAAATAATGTTTAGTGTTAGGATTTGAAATGATATAGGGTAAAACCATATAAATATTCCATAATTCCATGCTCAAAATAATGAGATTCTTAAAAAATAATTCCACAACTTGATGCCATTTATTTCATTTTTCTTCATTAATTTCATCATAATTTTAATTCATTTTATAGCTTCTATTTTAGAGGTATAGTATAAACTTTATTAATTAATAATATTTTTTAATGTATCGTGGTTTTTTAATTCATAGATTTATATGGAGATAGATATCAAACATATTATATTTATATAAAAGGTATATATATATATATATTAAAATATTGTGGTTTATATATTGTTTCAGGATTCATCACATATCATAGGGTGATGTCAAATAATTAGTAGACCATTGGAATTCTTCATCCTATAGAAATTATATAGTGAAAGTGGTAAAATTTCAGGATAAATATAGAGATACCTCTTTTAAATCCACCTTTAGGTAATTATGTAGTATTTGTTATTTTTAAATGGGTGACAAAGGATATAAGTTTCCTACCAATCAAGTAGTCCATCACAAGTGATTAGATTAGTTGGTTTTATGATCATGTGATAGTATGGTTGTATATTTTTCCAAGTTTAATAGTATCCTAGTTGTATTCTGCATTTATATCATTCTTTTATGAAGGATCATAGATTACAGTGGGTACACAACATCATTAGGGCATGACATACCATCCAGACACTTTTAGATAAGGTCATCATACTATTCACCTATTAGAGGACATAATTAAAAAAGGATTCATTGGTATTTGTAGCTATTGAGATAATAAATTCACTCATATAGAGTTTATAGTTTATAATAATTATCATTAATTTATTTAAATTAAATATTATAGATCCCTATATGGTGGGCCATGATGATTATGATTAATCTTTAAAGTGGTATGGATATATTTTATAATTGGGCGGAGTCTCGTTTTTTATTAGTTTGTGCATAATTATATTAATTAAAAGTTTTTATTAACATATTATTTTACGATTTAATCATATTTTGAATATAAATGTTTTCCAATAATGATTATGGTGAGAAACTATGTTTTCTTAAGAGTGAATCTTACATTATGACCCTGTTATATTCCAAAATAGGGGAATATAAAGCCCAGGATTAAATGGCCATTTCTGTTTGTTATGAAAATAGTTTTAGTAGAATAATATTCATTGATTCATCCATGATATAGTTATATAAACTATTTATTTCATTTATTTTCACGAACCAAGATGGGGTTCCATCCAACCTGATACCCGACCCAACCTGAGTCCTGGCCTAAAGGGAGTTCTCGATCCCCACGGGCTGGAAGGTAATGCCTGGGTTTCAATAATAATCTTTTGGGAATTATTTCACCCATGATAAATTACCAAGAACAATATGACAAATGAAACATCATTCACAGATTAATATTCATAAAAAAATAGATACAACAATATGGATCTAAAAGTTTTATAACTTTAACCAAAAACTCGCAATATTAGAACATGTGGGGAACCAAGTAGACATTAGCTCAAAATCTCTATGTAATGAGGGTCCATAATATTCATGCCACCTCCAAAAAACACATGAAATATTTATCACTAGAAACCAGATCAACCACCACCACCACAAATCATCTTGTCTTTACATGGGTGATACATAATAATTTCCACATAATCCCAAGGGTGTTTGTAGGGTGTGATCCAAAGAATAGTGGGATTCCACCTAAAGGAAATATGACATTCCATAACATGAGAAGGAATATTTACATTTATTTTTTATTAAAATAATCTAGAACAAAAAATTTAATATAAAACATTTTAAGGAAAACACATTTATTAGAAGTATTCCTTCCAATTAAAATGAATCCATGGTCCATTGTATACTGATAGTAAGCTCAGCATAAAACTAATGAGAGAAAACCATGTCATGGGAAATGCATATAAGAAATAGCATAAGTGGGACCCTAGGAACCTTGTGTCCCAGTGAAACATGGAATAAAAACCATAAACCATAGCATCCTCGTACAAGAGTCACAAGTGGGGAATCCATCCCAAGTTCTAGTGGTCTCAGATCATCATCATAGTTTAGATATATTCATAACATCAGTCATACTCAAAACCACCACTTTCACATACACATGTATAACATCATTAATACATATTATAAATGATACATTTTCATATGAAAAATCCCTTTATATCAATACACACACTGAAACCATTTTGAAACACACTTGAAACTAATTAAAAAATATATAGAACATATTTAATAATCCCATTAAATAAAAAAATATGAATCCATATTAGATTCTTTTAGAAGAATTATTTACAGGGCATGCACACCTCAAGGCCTTTATAAATCTAATTTTCACTATTGAAATCAATAGAACACTTTCCTCATGCTAATAAAGAACACCAAAATCATCTAATAATTCTAAAACAAGGAATCAACTATCTCATCATTGATACTTCTAGAATTTGTGGAAAAAAACAAAAAATCCCCATAAGAGGAACTTATAAAAGAATATATGAAACAAAAAAAAATATTTTAAGAAAAACTCAGGATTGAACCGTTATTCTACCAACCAACAAACTGGAGGAAATAAAACCCATGTAAGAGGGAAGAAGTACCATTTAAAAATAAATTAATAAAGGGAAGTGCAACTTAAATAGTGATTCTTAAACATCCAAGGTCAAATCAACCCAAAAATTAAAGTTCATGTTGATGAAGAGGTAGATGAGGAAGCTCTTAGTGCTAAAAATATAATATGGTTTGAATATGGTGTGGTTTGGTGTTATAACCAGGGAAAGGTAGAAAGGTAAATTTAAAACTTTTATTGACATAGAAAGGATGCATGGTTATCCTATGATATTTTCCAAACCATGTGGAAAAAATACATCCCACTATCTCCAAGAGGATCAAGGACTCGCGATTTCCTAGGGGATGGATCATGTATGTGTGTTAGGCCATGTAGCCAAGACAGTTCCACCGTCGAGGGTGCATGCTTACCCATGGGTTGACACATGTTTTCCCCTAGCCCTATTCCAGTTATGAACCACCAAATATCGAGTCCAAAAACAAATTTTTTCCTAAACACATCCTGGGTAAACCAAGGGATAAATAAAAGAAAATATTAATATAAATATTTCCTCAAAAAAATCACAAATGTGAAAATTCTCCCCAAAAAGAAAAAATTCTTCCCTCAGAAAGTCATTCTAATGTCTGATCAAAGAAAAAAAATTGATACCGCTCCACAACATAATACCATCACTCTTACATCTCATTCTCATCACTACTATTATGCCAATAGGACGCAAACCAATAGTATGGAATATCCTATAGGAACTTTTTATTGGGAAACCATAGTCCATATAAATATGTCAAACAAAATAAATCTTTTTTTGGTCCCAATTCATCCAAACTGAACATACGGGATGGTTCCAGATTATATTAATTTATTTAATAAACATAGATCCAATCATGAATTTATGTCAACTGAGAAAGAAAATATAACTTGTATTCCACCTTACCAACTCTCCCAGTAATCTAAAAATTATAGAAATACCTTTACATTGGAATCCCTAAATCAACCGAATGATAGTGACCCATGTGAGCTATCACTTTTAAAAAAACATTTTCATCCTTGGATAATTACAAGGCTCGATGCCTATATTTGACATAAGTCATATGGTTGATCTAAGATATCAAAAATCATAACCGAATCCATCAAACAGTCTCACGCGTCTCATACCTAAGACTCAATCTTAAAAAACGAGGTTCCACCCACCTCATTCCGAAAAAAATGAGACCGAAATGGAAGACCATAAAGTACCATGAAGGGTTCCATTTTTATTGAGGATTGATAATTTTTATTATAGAAAAACCATGGAAAACATTAATTGATATCTCATAAAGATCTGAAACCAAAAAAACATTCCTGAAACATGTCTTCCATGATCTTATTATCCCTCTCCTTCTGACCAAATATTTGATCATAGTATTTCATACAAAACCGGATTTGCAACAACAATGTATTCGGGATGCCTTCCAAAAATCGTGGGGTAAAATGGGGGTTCATGATCTAAAATGATAATTTATGGAACAACATGATATCTCTAAATCTAGTACACATACAATTATCCTAAATCATTCTCCATGGATGAATCCCTAATAAAAATTAAATGAGTTTATTTGGTAAGATGATTAATCACTACCCATATAAAATTTCATCCCTCGGGTGTATGAGGAAATATAATAACAATTCAATGGAGACCTCATCCTACTTATAGGTTGTTTTGGGTAATGTTTGGAGAAAACCACAGGTTATTTTGTGTTCTCCTTTAACCAACTAAAACACATAATTCCTAGACATAAAGTTAGTTATATCCAATCTCATTCATTGATACTAGAACCGGTGATTCAAATCATAAAATATCATTATAGTACCCATATCATCATCCGACTAATTCTGGTGGTTATCATGAATCACTACCATCTGCAACAAAAAAGGCATAAATAAGTTACCCTTGAAATATATAACATAATCAAGGGATAATAAACAATCATTAGAAAAAATACCACTATTTATGAATGTAATATAATGTTGGCACAACTCATCATTTTGCTACTCTTGCAGAATACTGTAACGACCCAAAGTTTCATTAATGGAAATCCCTCTTGATCTAATTAAATGTCTCTTTATAAAAAATGTTTTTTACAAGATGTCAACTTCTTTGGTTATATGTTAGGAATTTTGACCATTGCTAATATAGCTATTCAACAGTGATCACATGATTATTATAAATATAGGACTTTAACAAATCCAATTTACTCAGAAAAAGGAAGCGATGGCCTCATCCAGTAGAATTTCCCTATATGAAGCCCATTTGTCAGAGCTCGAAAAAGAGGTGGCATCTTTGGGCTTCACCCTTGACCAAGACCAAGCAGAGCTTCATCATGTCAAGATCGAACGTGACCGTCTACGGGAAAAGTGGAAGTTGATTGAAATTACCACTCGAGCGATGTTATCCGAGCCACCCTAAGAGTCTGTCACCATCGCACACCTTACCCTTTGGTCTTATGAGGCTGTTTTAATGGTTTATGTAACAAATACGTAGTACTATGTTCATGTACATTATTTTCAATATAATAATTAATATTATTTTTAGTCATTTTTGATACATTGTAAATAGTTTTTAAAGTACAAATGGTGTTTTTAGTTATTATTTAATTAAGAAATATATTTTATTAAATTAATGGATTTTAGAATTAAAAAATATTTCAATAAAATAATATTATTATTATTAAATTATTTTTTATTAAATATAAATGATCTTATAATTTTATGAATGCAATTAAATTTTTTTATTAAGGATTGAAAGCCATTTCTGTCAAAACCAGTGAATTTTTTATAAATGTCGGTTTTTATTTTAAAAGTGAAAATTAACATATTTAGAAAATTATTTAGATAAAATAAATTTCATTTCTGGAATTAGGAAGTCGAAATTATCCAACGGTGAATTTATCATAATTTTCTGAGACAGTCAAATTTTTGGGTAAAAATTAAATATCGTTTAAATATATAATGTTTTTTATGACATCATAATGACCCAATTGTGATGTAACAAAATACTATAATCTTTATGTTCGGAAAATATATGTTCTACCATTAAAATAATGTGATTTTGGGTTTTTTTGACTCACTTTTCAAATCATTAATGGACCCCTCAAGACATATTCAACACCTTTCCTTTTTAAATTAATTTCCATGGGAGTGTGACTCACCTCCACATAAGAAAACCTAATATTTTAAGAAGTTCGGACTTTGGCCTTATAAATTATTTTTTTCCTCTTCCCTTTTCAAAAAACCATGGGCAAAAACCATGTTATTGTTTGTGGTTTGGATTAATTTAATGTAAGGGATCCCAATCCTAAATAATAAAGAATTCTCTCACCTTTCTAATATAAACACACCCATGCTCCCAGTTCCTACCCACTAAAAGCCTTTGGAGTTCTTCCAAACTCTTCCCTACCCTCTCTATAATCCTCCCAAGGTGCCCCAAGCTCCCAAGAATCCTCTCACAAGCCTCTCTCTAGCCTTTGGAAGCACACTTCCAAGTAAGGGTTTTTTCTTCCTTTCTCATTTTTGTCCAGTTTTCTTTAAGTTGTTTTTCCCTTTTAATTTCAATTATTAATGTTGGGGTATGGTTTCAAACCTCAATAATACTGAACTATTTATGTTTTAATGATGGTATACCCTTTCTCTCTCATTAAATTCTTCCCATGTACACCCGTTACTATGCTGAAATTCTGAAAGGAACTTCTCTCTCCTCTTTTACATTCAAGCAAAAATTTTGTATCATGAATCTAAATTCTATTACAATTGTTGGGAAATGTATATATATGACCTCTTTACTATCCATTACTTGTAAATATGATGAGTAACCCCTTTCTCTCTCATCAACCATTTTTATTAATTCTTATGTCACGTCGTTACGCTGTCGAAATCGCACCGATTTTCTAAGCCAATGTCATTGTGTAGTGAATACCATGCCCATTTATCCATCAAGGGTATTCACCTTTATGCACATTTACTAATTGATTGTAAAGTTTCATGTATAAATTCCACATTCCTTTATCGTGGAATAAATTATTATGTTTTATGAATCCATGTTTTATGATCCATGTGACACCCTTATGCATGAAATGAAATGTTTAAGAAGGGTACACCCTTATAGCGCTCCAATGCATTGGGTAAAGTATAGTATCATGATACACCATGTGCAACGAGTGTTGACTCATTCTAATTAAAGTGCAAAGAGGGTTTACTCGTGCTTTATGTGCAATGAGGGTTTTCTCATGCTCCATGTGAAATGAGCCTTGGATCATGCTAATTCCATGTTAAGTGTTGTTGCCACATTTCCATGTTATGATTATCATGCTTTATCATGAATTTATGTTCATGTTTCTCTTATTCTCTATTGATATGCCTATTTCCTAACATGTATTTTACTCCTCATTTTATTCCATGTGTACTCCCTTACTGGGCTTTATAGCTCACCCTTTTCTTATGCATGTCCTCAGGTTGTCCCATGCAATGCTAAGTACGGGGGAATGTAGTGGTCATGTAAAGGATGTTTTCAATAATGATGTTGTATTTCATGTTTTAAGTTTTTATGTAATGATCCTAAGTCCCAAAGACACTAAACCTCTCTATCTTATTTATTGTATCAAGTGAAGTTTTATGTAATAAATCATGTGTATGTTAGTAATAAAAGCTGGGTTGTCATAGTTGGTATTAGAGGATAGGTTCAGTTATTTTTGGGATTAGGAAACCCTAGTATAGCCTTAGATACAAGACTAAGTATAATAAAAAAATCCCTATGTTTTGGTAAGTACTGAGTAAGTGGTTTATCAAACAAATACATCCCTGTCTGGATACGAGCAGGTAGAGGTGGCTCTGGCACAGATGTATCCTAGGGGTAAAACCTGAAAACACCGCTTTGAGCTAGACTCGAACGGGAACTGGTGCACGATAATGGGCCTTGCTGCACTCTTGGTTATGACACTCCCGGTGGATATGTTTTGATAAATTCAAAAGATTAGTATTAACCCTTATTAAGGGAATTAGAAAAATTCCCCTACAAATATATGTTAGAAAGTAGATCATGAAAAGCCTAGATTGAAGCCTATAGACTCTTGAGTAAGGAAATAAAAGTTTATTTATAAGTCATCAACTTTTGTCTTTGGATTACCCTTTATGTGTTACCCCTAACTTTCCTTTTATTCCAGGCAATGGCCGGTAATAGGAAGACTCGGGTTAAAAACCATTGTGAAGATCAGTGTGATGACTGTACTAATGAGATGCCCAATCCAATGAGAGTGGGAATCGCGGACTCTATCATGCTTCTCTCTCAGCTAACTCAATTTTTGAATAGAAACACAGGTCAAGAGGAATGTTCAACCCCCGCTAAGAATGAAAAAGTCGCTATCGAGAGCTTCATGAGACAAAGGCATCCTACTTTTAGTGGATCATCTGATCCCATGATCACTGAACAATGGATCAACTCCATTGAAAAGATATTCTCCATCCTCCAATGTTCAGAACAAGAGAAGGTTCTCCTGGAAGCTTATCGTATGGAGGGTGAAGCTGATTAATGGTGGACATGGATCAAAAATATGAATCCTGAGGAGGAGATCGAGGCGTTGGAATGGAAGAATTTCCAAAAGATATTTTTCGATAAATATTTTCCGTGTACCCTCCAGATTAAGATGGAAAGAGACTTCCTTTCCCTCAAGAAAAAAAATGAAGAATCTGTTGGAGCGTATGAGGAAAACTTCACAAGGTTTGCATGATATGCTTCCGGCTTTGTCGTTTCCCCCGAATGATAGGTTGACTGCTTCTTTGGTGGGATGAAGCCTAGCATGTGGAAAGCATTAGCGATCCGTGACTTCGACAGCTATGAGTAAATTTTCCGATGTTCCCTCAAGGTCGAAATGGAGATCGGAGAATCACAAGGGTATCATGGGGATAAGAAGAATAAGGTGGACTTCAATACTGGTGGGCCGATGTATAAATCCAACGGTGGAAATAAGATCCAACACCCCACTTGTCAAAAGTGCGGAAAGAAGCTCTCTGGAAATTGCCTTAAGGGGACGAAAAAATGCTTCAGGTGTGGAAGATAAGGGCACATAGCTGTTAACTATCGGAAAGAAAGACCCACAACTATGACAGAGGAGAGGAACTCTCTGTTTGAACCTCAACACGTTGTTCAATTCTACAAACGCAAAGAACCGAGTCATTTTTAAAATCAGTGCCCTAATCCATGGCTTTTCGGAGACAACCAACAACCTCCAAGGCAGCAAGGAAGAGCTTTTTCCATCACTTTCTACCGAAGTGAACCCCGAAAACGAAGTGGTGACAGGTATGCTAGTTATTCATTCATGAATAGCGAATGTACTTTTTGATTCAGGTTCTACACATTCTTTTATATCTATAAATTCAGTAGAACATTCCTAGCACCACCACAAATCATGGAAGTAAAGATGTCAGTGAGTATAGAAAATGGGGCAATCATTGCATCCCATGAATATCAGTCCTCCACTGTTATATTCTGTGGATTGAATTTCCCAACGAACCTCTTAATACTCCCTATGGTGGAATTTGATGCAATTCTTGGTATGGATTGGCTTTCCTTATATATAGCCAACATAAATTCTCGGGGGAGGGAAATCATACTCCATTTGGAGAATCGACCCCCGATTCTTAACAAGTGTCAGGAGGAAGATGAATCTCCTTTAGCTCCATCATCTCAAGCATGGATATTACTTCTTTATGAGCACGCATATCTGGCTTAGATGATTGAGTCCAAGGAAGAAACCATTCCTAAAGAAATGCCAATTGTGAGAGAATTTACTGAAGTGTTTCCTGGGGAACTGCCTGGTCTTCCTCCAAGAAGTGATGTTGAGTTATCGATGGAACTTATACCTGGGGTGCTACCAATATCCAAGAATCCATATAGAATGGCTGTTGTAGTTATTTAAGAGCTTAATCAATAACTACATGAGAATCTAGATAAAGGGTTTATACACCCAAGTGCTTCACCATGGGGTGCACCAGCCCTCTTCGTCAAGAAGAATGATGGGTCAATTCAGCTTTGCATCGATTATCGTGAACTTAACAAAATCACGATAAAGAACAAGTATCCTCTCCCAAGAATCGATGACTTGTTTGATCAGCTGCATGGAGCACAATAGTTCTCCAAGGTGGATTTGCGGTCGGGATATTGTCAAGTAAGGGTGAAGAAGGAAGATGTCCCCAAGGCTGCTTTTCGTACAAGGTACGGACACTATGAATTCATAGTAATGGATTTCAGACTCAAAAATGCTCCAGAAATATTCATGGACTTGATGAATAGAGTTTTAAATATTACCTCGACAAATTTGTGGTAGTCTTTATAGATGATATTCTAATATACTCCAAAACCATGGAGGATCATGAGGAGCATTTAAAAAATGTACTAGAGACATTGTGCAAGGATAAGCTCTATGAAAAGTACAATAAGTGTGTGTTCTGGTAGAAGGAGGTCTCATTCTTGGGCCATATCATCACAAGCAATGGGATATCTGTGGACCCCTCCAAAACAGATGCAATTGAGGGATGACCAAGGCCATCATTGGTAATAGATATTCGTAGCTTGTTGGGGTTAGCTGGATATTATCGAAGATTTGTGAGAAATTTCTCACGATTTTTCAACCCCCTTACCAAGATAACTTGAAAGGGATTAATGTTTTCTTGGAGTGATTATTGCGAAGAAATAATCAAGGAGTTGAAAAAGAGGCTTATCACTGCGCCCGTGCTCACTTTTCCATACAAGTGGGGAGATCTTTGTGGTATCCAGTGATGCTTCAAAGAAGGGCTTAGGATGTGTGATGATGCATAATGATAAAGTAATATTCTATGCCTCAAGGTAGTTGAAAATCCATGAGAGAAACTATCCAACGCATGATCTGGAGTTGGCGACAGTTATCTTTGCCTTGAAAATTTGGTGGAATTACCTCTATAGAGAGAAATGTGAGATATATATTGGCCAAAAGAGTCTTAAATATATATTCACACAGAAAGAGCTTAATATGCACCAGAGAAGACGGATAGAGCTCATCAAGGATTATGACTGTTCAATACATTACCACCCTGGGAAAGCGAACAAGGTGGCAGATGCCCTAAGTAGAAACGACCCATCAATTCTATCAATGACGAGAATTGAGAAGGATCCAATCTTCTTAGACTTGATGAAGATGGATGTGGGAATCATAAAAAAGGGAACATCATCAATCCTTTCACAAATGATTTCTCAACCATCTCTTTTGGAACGGTTAAAGGAAGCTCAAAAGGATGATGTGGGAATTCAGGAAAAAGTGGAAGCTATCAAAAAAGGGAAATCCTCAGAGTTTAATGTTAATGAAGAAGGACTTGTGCGGTTTGGGAAAAGACTATGTGTTCCATAAAGTCCGGAGCTAAAGAAGGAACTTTTGGATGATGCAAATAGTTCAAATTTCTCTATTCACCCAGGGAGCACAATGATGTATTGAGATCTTCGAGAAAAGTTTTGGTGGGATAATATGAAGAAGGAGATCGCTGAATATACATCAAAGTGCCTGGTGTGTCAACAAGTGAAGGCATAGAGGCATAAGTCTAAGGGGATGATGCAACCATTACCCATACCAGAATGGAAATGGGAGAACATCACCATGGACTTTGTCACCGGACTTCCACGAACATCCAAAGGCAACAATGCAATCTGGGTTGTGTTGGATCATCTTACAAATAATGCACACTTCATTGCTATTCGGGAGGATTTCCCTTTGGGTCAACTGGCACAGATATATATCAGGGAAGTGGTAAGGTTTCATGGAGTACCACTATCTATTGTGTCTGACTGAGATCCAAGATTCACCTAGAAGTTTTGGAAGAATCTTCAACATGCTCTGAATACTGAACTGAACTTCATTACGACCTATCATCCTCAAAGTGATGACCAATCTGAGCGGACTATCCAAATACTTGAGGATATGTTGAGAGCGTGATCAATGGACTTTAAAGGAGGATGGGATAAAAATATTCCTCTCGTTGAGTTCTCTTATAATAAAAGTTTCCACTCGAGCATATAAATGGCACCATTTGAAGACCTGTATGGGAAAAGGTACAGAACACCGGCATATTGGGATGAGGTCTGTGAACGTAAGCTTCTTGGACCAGAAATGGTCGAAGAAATAGTGGAGAAGGTGAAAACCATTTAGTAGCATATCATGGCAGCCCAGAGTCGACAGAAGAGTTATACAGATAATCGTCGACGAGACATTGAGTTTAAAGTTGGAGACATGGTGTTTCTATGCATATCTCCGTGGAAGAAGATCATGAGGTTTGGAAGGAAAGGGAAGTTAAGACCAAGGTACATCAGCCCCTTTGATATTCTTGATCGTTTTGGGGTTGTGGCCTATCGACTAGCACTTCCACCTTCCATGGCCAAAGTACATGATTTCTTTCATGTATCCCTATTAAGGAAGTACATACCGGACCCCTCACATGTACTCTCTTCTAAGGTGGTACAGTTGGAAGATGATCTTTCTTATGAGGAGAAACCGGTGAAGATCTTAGATCATAGAGAAAAAGTTCTACGAAATAAGACAATGCCCCTCATCAAGGTGTTTTGGAGAAACCACAAGTTTGAAGAAGTGACTTGGGAATCGGAGGATATGATGAAGCTGAGTTACCCACATTTGTTTTAGTGTGGGAAAAGGAAAATTTCGAGGGTGAAATTTCTTAAGGGGGGAATATTGTAACGACCCAACGTTTCATTAATGGAAATCCCTCTTGATCTAATTAAATGTCTCTTAATGAAAAATTTTATTTATAAGATTTCAACTTCTTTGGTTTTATGTTAGGAATTTTGACCGTTTCTAATATAGCCGTTGAATAGTGATAACATGATTAGTATACATATAGGACTTTAACAAATCCAAATTACTTAGACAAAGGAAGAGATGGCCTCATCCAGTAGAATTTCCCCATACGAAGCCCATTTGTCAGAGCTCGGAAAAAAGGTAGCGTCTTTGGGCTTCGACCTTGACCAAGCCCAAGCTGAGCTTAATCATGTCAAGCTTAGAACGTGACCTTCTATGGGAAAAGTGGAAGTTGATTGAACTTACCACTCGAGCGATGTTATCCGAGCCAGCCCAAGAGTCTGTCACCATCTCACACCTTACCTTTCGATCTTATGCGGCTATTTTAAGGGGTTATGTAACAAATAAGTAGTACTATATTCATGTACATTATTTTTTTATATAATAATGAATATAATTTCTAGTCATTTTTGATACATTGTAAATAGTTTTTAAAGTAAAAATGGTGTTTTTAGTTATTATTTAATTAAGAAATCTATTTTATTAAATTATGGGATTTTTGAATTAAAAAATATTTTAATAAAATAATATTATAATTAATAAATTATTTTTTATTAAATATAAATTATCTTATAATATTATGAATGCAATTATATTTTTTATTAAGGTTTGAAATCCATTTCTGTCAAAACTCGTGAATTTTCGATAAATATCAGTTTTTAGTTTAAAAGTGAAAATTAACATATTTAAAAAATTATTTGGATAAAATAAATGTCATTTCTGGAATCAGGACATCAAAATTATCCAACGGTGAATTTTTTATAATCTTCTGAGACAGTCAAATTTTTTGGTAAAAATTAAATACCTTTTAAATGTATAATGTGTTTTATGACATCATAATGACCAAATAGTAATGTAATAAAATACTATAATCTTTATGTTCGTCCAATATATGTTTTACCATTAATATAATGTTATTTTGGGTTTGTTTTACTTACTTTTAAAATCATTAATGGACCCCTCAAGACATATTCAACACCTTGCCATTTTAAATTAATTTCCATGGGAGTGTGACTCACCTACACATAAGAAACACTAATATTTTAGGAAGTTCGGACTTTTTCCTTATAGAATATTGTTTTCCACTTACCTTTTCCAAAAAACATGGGCAAAAACCATGGTATGGTTTGTGGTTTGGATTAATTTAATGTAAAGGGTCCCAAACCTAAATAATAAAGAATTCTCTCACCTTTCCTATATAAACCCACCCAAGATCCCACTTCCTCCCCACTCAAAGCCTTTGGAGTTCATCCAACATCTTCCATACTCTCTCTAGAATCCTCCCAAGGTGCCCCAAGCTCCCAAGAAGCCTCTCACAAGCCTCTCTCTAGCCTTTGGAAGCACACTTCCAAGTAAGGGTTTTTTCATCCTTTCTCATTTTTGTCCAATTTTCTTTAAGTTGTTTTTCCCTTTTAATTTCAATTATGAATGTTGGGGTATAGTATCACACCTCAATAATACTTCCCTCTTTATGTTTTAATGATGGGATACCCTTTATCTCTCATTAAGTGCCTCCCATGTACACCCATTACTATGCTGAAATTCCGAAAGGAACTTCTCTCTCCTCTTTTACATTCAAGCAATACTTTTGTATCATGAATCTAAATTAAATTACAATTGTTGTGAAATGTATCTATATTACCTCCTTTATGTCCATTACATGTAAATATGATGAGGAACCCCTTTCTCTCTCATCAACCATTTTTATGAATTCTTATGTCACGCCGTTACGCTGCCGAAATCACACCGATTTTCTAAGCCAATGTCATTGTTTAGTGAATACCATGCCCATTTCTCCATCAAGGGTATTCACCTTTGTGCACATTTACTAATTGATTGTAAAGTTTCATGTATTAATTCAACATTCCTTTATTGTGTAATAAATGATTATGTTTTATGATTCCATGTTTTATGATCCATGTGGCACACTTATGCATGAAATGAAATGTTTAAGAAGGGTGTGCCCTTATAGCGCTCCAATGCATTGGGTAAAGTATAGTATCATGATACATCATGTGCAATGAGTGTTGAATAATTCTTATTCAAGTGCAATGAGGGTTTACTCGTGCTTTATGTGCAATGAGGGTTTACTCATGCTCCATGTGCAATGAGGCTTGGCTCATGCAAATTCCATGTTAAGTGTTGTTTCCACATTTCCATGTTATGATTATCATGCTTTATCATGCCTTTATGTTCATGTTTCTCTTATGATCTATTGATATTACTATTTCCTAACATGTATTGTACTCCTCATGTTATTCCATGTGTACTCTCTTACAGGGCTTTATAGCTCACCCTTTTCTTATGCATGTCCTCAGGTTATCCCATGCACTACTAAGTACGAGGGAATGTAGTGGTCATGTAAATGATGTTTTCAATAAAGATGTTGTATTTCATGTTTTAAGTTTTTATGTAATGATCAAAATCCCCAAAGAAACTAAACCTCTTGATCTTCTTTGTTGTATCAAGTGATGTTTTATGTAATAAATCACGTGTAAGTTTGTAATAAAAGCAGGGTTGTCATAAATACACTCTGTAATGGAAGGATCCATCTTTACACTAGAGAAGAATGCAACTCCAATGTGCTTATTTGTATCTAGATGCGTCTGGGTAAAAATAACCTTCAATGTTTACTCATCTCAAGACTTTTTCAAAGCATAAACTAACACTTATCTACTCAACGCATCTGTAACAAAATTCCAATTACATGGGCTGCACATAATATAAAATTTGAACAATTGAAGGTATTACACCCAATGAAATTCTATTAGATTCAAATACATCTTGTAGAATATGTAGGAAAATATCTTAGGATCATAGTTGACCAAAAAATTCTCCCTAAAGAGATAATGATTCCATGTACTCATGGAATTAATCTCCACTTCTAATTCCATGTATTGGTTTGGTTAATTATTTTCATGTGGTTCATTTTGTCGATAACCATACACAACCACATGGCCATCCTACATCATCACACACCAATACACATTCCTGAATCATTGTAGTAGATCACATAACCTTTCCCAGATTCCAGAATGATTAAAAATGGTCATGTGGTCAACTACCCCCAAAGGTCCCAAAATGTTGCTTGACATTCTAGGATCCACTAAAAAATTACCCTTTTCTAGGAAAGCGTAGCCATGTAAAAACAAGGATTTGATAAATAAAAAAAAATTTCTGTAATAACCTTCTAGGACTAATAATCTCAGGATTTGGATTAGATTCTTGAGATTCTCCAATGACATCACTACATTGATCTTCTAGTGGATCACCAAAAACTTTTGTCATGAGATCACGTCACCTAGATACTTCACCTCTATAGTCCATAAAGTTAAAATTTAAATATTTTAAAAGAGACTATAATCTTGGAAAGTGCCTAATATGATCCTCAAATTCCACCCATGCTCCTCTTCAGTCCCTGCTTTGGAAACCTGTCTTTGGAACACCTAACTCTCTATCTCTTACATGGTGATTCCCAAAAAAAAAAGTGATCAGGGAAAACCACAAATCCACATTAATATTATAAATTTTTTTTGAAATATGGTGGAAGTGGAATTTATTCTTTATCTACTCCTTGTTCAACTTCCAATAGTCGATAAACAATCACAGAGATCCATCAGCCCTCTTTGAAAACAAGACTCGGGAGGCCCATGGAGAGTTCTTGTTCGAATGAATCCCGTGGATTAGAAATCATCCAGCTGATTGTTTTGTTACCAAAAATCCGTGGGGCCATATGTTAAGAGATAAGAGATATCAGATATGTTCATGGTGCCAAATCAATGGTTACCACCACATATCACTCATGGGGAAAACATTTAAATTAATTAGAAAATACCATTCAGTAATTATCCACCATAGGAGGAAATCCACAATTGGAATATTTCATCGAACTCCAATATGTGTGAAAAAATACAAAAAACATGATTTCCCAACTCTGGAAGTGGAGGTCCAACATGTTCTGATCATGGATCCCATTCACTCTAAAAAACATGGGAGCTTCCATCAGGTGACATGAAAATCACTCACCATCAATAAGATTTTACATGGTGATAAAAACACAACAACCAATCAAAACTAGTGATCATGTCAAGGAGGTCCATTTCTAAAACATTGAAATCCCTCTCCAGCTCAACCCTTGACATGGTGAGTGTGAAAGAAAAACACATGATACCCAACTCTCAATTATTACCATGTGGTGATACCAACTCCGTAGAATATTTAATATTAGCAGTGTAAAAGATAAAACCATACACAAGATGAGAAATGTTAAATGAAACTGGGGCACTAGTAACAAACAAAGAAATAACAATATTTGTTTAAATAAGAATAGTACATCTAAGTATCATAGGCCCTGCATTTAACCATGTCAGGGGGTATGCTTTAAAAATCTTGTTCACCACACACGGTGCACGATTACACGCCGGTTACCCAAGCGTTTACGTGGCGCCGGCCCCCGTTGGGGAACTGGGCTTCACCCCTTGGGTGGGCCTGGGGATGGTAGGGGATTTTCGGGCCACTGCATGCCTGACCACGTAACCACTCGTGGGCTTGGCCATCACCCGCATTGTTTCCCGGCCCCTGCCTTTTATAATAGAAAAAAAATAATCTATGTAATTAATAGTCCATTCCTCTTCTTGAGATGGATAATCACCACTAGCATATGGCATAAAATTCTACAGGCTCTACCCAGAAGATGATCCATCCCTACCTATGAAAAAGAAAAACTATGAACCTACTATCTTGGATGGTTCCAGATGGGCTGAAATTCCCCAGGAAGTTGTGGAACCTGCACCACCTTGATTAGTGTATGGAAACATTAAAAATAGCTGAATGTTTACCATTTGTACCCATTGATGACAAGGTATGGTAGGAGATAAACATTTTTACAACACATTCCACACCTTCCCACACTAATGGAACAAAACTTACTCAGCTCCCGAATCCATTAATGAATGATGTTTTGGAGGATGGACTGAACTACCACCTCAATTATTATATTTCATATCTTGATTCCTCTTATTTTTAGTTGAAATGAGACTGACCTAGACCACTGGTGACACTTCTCTAGAAAAATCAAATATTCAACAGTGGTCGATCTCCAACATCAAAGGACGGCAAACCACCACAACCTAAGTATTCAAATTGGAAAAAAACTCTTATGATCGGTTATTTGGCCGCAACCCCTTTTCAATATTTTTAGCCTTCAACTTCTCAGTGGAAACCACCTTTAGGGAGAACCATAACAACTACATGAAGTGATTAGCATACTCCATCATAGTCTGATCCACCTTTTGATGATCTAAAAACACCTAGTTCATTGTTAAAGCTATGGTCTCAAAAAAATAATTCTCATTGAATAATTTCATAATATCCTACCAACCAATATTCTCATGCTTCCCATCTTGAACCACTGAGTACCACGACCTCTAACTGGGACCTTCTTTCAAGAACAAAACACACCTCACATTCATTGCCTCAGATGTGTAATAGAACCCAAAAATCCTCTTTATTTATTCATGACACTCCTCTACGTACTAGTGATATGTGCTACCCTATAAGTATACAATATTTTTCTTGAGGAAAATTTGAGATATTTCCTTTAATGAACAATGTTCGGCATCCCAAAAATGTGTAGGACCCTAGCCGTCTCCCTTACCCATATCATATAAAACCCAAACCATGACTTCCAATAGTCTCTAATCATCTAGTGATGGAGAAATATTTATATCCTCTTCCTCTGGCTATATAGGAGGTCTCGATGGAGGAATATTTGTACACTAAAAACAACCACAATGAAAATCTTAAAGTACACCATTCTGAAAATTTTTCAGGAACAAAAAAATCCCAAACACTTTCATAAATTAAATATATATGAGTTCAACATAATTACATGCCAAATAAAATACTTCACGTCCACTTGGAATCCATATGCAGTCTTCAGCATGTATGTTCCACATAGATAATAATTCAAAAAAATCCCAACATCCCATAGTGACTCAAATCCCATTACGAGATGTGTTTCCAAGACACCCCACTCATAACTAGATACTCTATCCCTCGTAGACCGAGATACAGTATATTCATAATCTCCCAAAAATCAAGAACCAAAGAATAGGAAAAAACTTGTCTCTGATTTCATTTGTTAATGATTTAAGTTGGGTTTCCTTCGAACATGACACCCGACCCAGCCCACAACATGGTATGATGGGAATTATTGATTCCCATGAGATATAAACTGGTTCCTGGGTACCTACAATACAATCCTGGGTATACATGCACCCATGATAAATGAACAAAAAATACTCAAAATGAAACATCATAACTATATCAATTTTCAAAACAAAAGAGGTAAAACATTTTTGAGTAATGCATTTTACAACTTTAACCAAAAACATGAAATACCAGAATTGGAGGGGAGGAAACTAGACCCTAACCCAAAACCTTCATGCAAGGAGTGGGTCATCACCCTCTAGAATCTTCCCCAAACACCTAAAAAAGAGGATCACTATAAACTAGATCCACCACCACCACTATGATACATCTTATCTTTATGTGTATCATATATAACAAAGTCAAAATTCACCCAAGGGTGTATATAGGGTGTGATCCAATGCCCAATAGGATTCCACCAAAATGATGGATTTTATAAAAAACATTAGAAGACAAAAAAACATACATTTTTTAAGAAATTTTTAAGTAAAAAAAATCTAAGGAAATCATTTTAATGAAATAAATTTGATAAGATGCATACTTAGAAAATAAAATAAACCCATGGTCCACTATATTCCAATGATAAGAAGTACATCAAAAGAAATATATATCAATGCCTCATGGGAAATATTTATAGGTACTCCTAGTAGTGGAACCATAAGAACCTAGTGTCTCAGTGAGACATGGTTTATCTACCATAACCCATAGTGTCCTTGTTCATGGGCCACTGTAGAAAATCTATCACATAGTCTCATGGTCTCTAATAGTTCTCACAGACTAGTTAATGTTTTATTGTTAATCATTATAGAAGACACATAGCCATAGCCTCACCAATACAACTAGTATACTAGTCCGAGTCCACCCACCTAGATACCTAGGATTCCCTTTGCGATCAATTTTTCCATTTCACATGTCACATAGATCACTACTTTCACATACACACATAATGAATCATGATTAGACATTGGAAACCAGTATTATTAATTGGAACCCCTATTTCAATCCGTACACACACCAAACCCATTTGGAAACACACTTTTACCCACTTATAGAGTTTTTAAAACACATTTAAGAAGAAAATCAAATAAGTACACATGAATCACAATAAATTTTTTTAGGAAACCATTTTCAAAGCCATAAACACCTTAAAGACATTATAAAACCCATTTCAAAGTATTCACATAATCCATAGTAAATATTTATGAATAAAATACGGCACAAAAAACTCATATAATAATTCTAAAACATGAAATCACCTAAATAAAACATGGAAACTTACATAAACCGATGTAAAACCATAACAACATTGTAAGAGGACCATATAAATCCATGATAAAACCGAAAACATGAATAGTTTATCCAAAAACTCAATATTGAACCCAAATTCAGAAGACTTACCCACTAGGGAAATAAAACCTATGAAATTGGGAATAAGAACCCTATAAGAATGATGAAATCAAGAAAATAGAGATTTACTTGGTGATTATTAAAGACAAAAGAAAAAATCCAACAAAAAAATAAAGTTCATGGGGGCCAATAGTGATAAAAAGAAGCTACAAGGTCTATGAATCCCATTTTTTTTTGAATTAGTCGTGGTTTGGGATTAAAAATGGGGAAGCGTTAAGGGTAAACTAAAAATTCTTAATAACCTAGACATGATCCTTGTTTAGACTACTCGGTTTTCCAAACTATTCGAGAACCTTGTGTCCATATCTGTCCAAGAGGAATGAGGCCACATGGTTTTCTGGGCGAGGGTACATACCTGTGCCTTAGGCCATATATCCTAGACAATGCCACTATCCGACGAAGACATTTTTACCTTGGCTAGGGCATGGTTTCCGCAAACTGTGTTCCAAACGGGCGTCACTTGTGGTGAGGTCCAAAAAATCCATGTTTCTTAAAAAACACTAAGGTTATCAGAAGGAGAAATACAAGAAGAAAAATAATCAATAATATGACTAAAGATAAATTCACATTTTTCACATTTATTATAGCTTTTTTGATACTATAATGATCTATCACACCTGATCAGTATTGATAATGTTAATCTTGATCTGTAATTGTAATTTCATGAATAGATTATTGATATTGTTTATTAGAGTTATAAGATACCCCATGGGAAGATATTACCTCTAGTATGCATTCCGTTTGAAAACCCCCCACAGATTTCTGGCTTTATTTGAGGACGTCTAACGGTCACAAGGCTATTAGGGAGGGTTGGTTAATTTATTTTTTGAAAACCCTCATTTGAGGTGATCAAAAATAGTGATGGCACTTGATCTTGTTTTTATGGTTATATATCATTGGAGTGAATTTTATGACACTTACAAGTGTTATTCAGGATTAATGAACTAAATTTTAATAGGTTTTGGATGATTATGAATGTAATATAGAATTTTATAGTTCCAAATTCATGTTTTTCCTATGTAGGTGATCCACATGGAAAAATAGTTCATGTAGAAAAGTTATGTAGCCATGTATACTATTTATATGTTTTGTGTAGCCTTGAATTTCCTAATATTTTTTTAGACAAATAACATATCCAAATATATAATGTAGTTGAATAATATTTAAAAACATTTTATCTATTCCATTTGGATGACATCAATTTTCCATATCGCTCACATAGTTTAATCAGGAAGCCAATTCTACTAGGGTGGCCCTTTAGAAAACATCAGGAATCCAGTCCAATGATGTAATAGATTATATATATGTAGCCAGAATTATTCACATATACTTTTCAGTGACATAACTAAAATCATGTAGTAAAATTCTTCTATATTAGAAAATTTAGTATTTCAGGAATTTTTATGCATCATTTCGATGAATTGAGTCACATAGCTATTTATTAATACATATTTGAATTAAAATACACAAATACGTAGGTATTTCATGTAATATTTTGAAGAACCATGTGAGGGATAATATTTCTATATAATGGGTGAGTATTTTATAATTTGATATACTAAGAATAAATGTTGAACATGGAAGAGATGCATGAGTTCATGGAAATGGGAATCATAGATGTCATTAAAAAAGATTATTTTGGAGGAACAGTCAAATGTGTTATAATTAGAAAATATATAATAGATGTCAATGGTATATTTATTTCAATATATTTTCAATAAACAATACATGATTAAATCAAGAATTCAAATGAGGTACTTAGTATACTTATATATGTATGTCACCGAAAAATTTATGTTCAATTCTTCAATAATTTTAATGAATTATGATCCAATCGTTATTTAGTAACATATAATAATTAATAAAATTGTTATAGGATATTTTGGATATTATGAGTATATTTTTTTTGTTGTGATAAAAAGGTATAAGAAGAACATTCCTTAGATGAGGTTGGATTTTCAGCATTCAGCATCAAATAATTCAAATTTCCTGAGGAAATTTGATTTGAGTATTAGAATATTAGTATAAAATAATTCATTTTTTATAATATTATAAATTCAATCATTTATATTCTGTAAGATCCTAGAAATCAATCATTATAATTTTTTTCAATAGAATCCTTGTTTATTGGGTCATCTTCTTCATCCTGTATTCATTTTATTTTTTCTACAATGTGATGTTGTGTTATTGTGTGTGACTCGTGACATGTGCAGTTCAATGTTAATGATTTATTGTAATTTTAAAACATTATTTTCTTACAGTGAAGATAATTTATGGTTGGGGTGGGTTATTATCCATAGAAAGAAGTATGATTCCACATTTGATTAGAACTATGTAAATGATTTGTGTTTTATTTCATTTGTATTTACTTCATTATTGTGTAATGATGAGATATTTATGTTTTGAGTGGATCTAACTCAACCTATTCAGAGAAGATTATTTATATTGAATGGATAATATAAAAACCCCCCTCCACTAATCCAACGCCCTTATCTATGGAAGAATCCATACTTTCTAGACACATGTGTTGGTATCAAAGGGTTTCCCGCTATAAGATCATGTAATTCAGGATTCAAAGAAGATAATATTAATTCAATCAATAATAGGGGTGTTTAAATATTTTATGGTAAATATTATGATAATTGTAATAATCAAATGGTTCCTTTTCTTTTATCTCTTGGTTTGGTGGTTTGCGATATGCCCATAGTATGCTTTACACCCTTTATAACTAATCGTTATATGATATTTTTTGATCATAAGAATATGGATGTGGATTTAATTGTTAAAATTTAAATTCTCATGTGTTTATCAAAAAATGTATACAATATTGTTTTGGGACTATATAATAAAAAATATATTATGAATAATTGTTTAAAATGAAATGTTAAATTCAATGAGGAAAAGCTACAAATATGGATAATAAAATTTGGGGACATAAAAATCATAGTGTATAAATGCATTGATTCTTTATATAATTAAGTAAATGAAATTTTATGTAATATTCAATAATTTTATAAAAACATGAATCTTCCTCCATTATGAAAAAATTATGGAAAAATTCACTAGATTTTTTTTGATTCCAAAATATAATATCATAATGTTAGATATGACCTTTCACATGATGTGTTCAATAATAATATAATTTCTAATGAACAAATAAGTATTCCAACTATCAAAATGAATGTAAATGATGAAATAGATTTAAAAATATGAGTAATATAAATTTTTTTAATGATGATTGTGTTTTAGAATCTAGTGATTATAAGCATGAAGATAAATATCTAATAATTGTTTCTTTTATTTCCAAAATATTTTAGATGGAAAAAAGAAATATCAATCATACACTATATAGTTGATATTAAAAATTTAATAAATATGGACATTATGCAGTTACAAGTAATGAAGCAGTATATCATGACTCATATGTTAATGAAAATATTCAAGGAAATAGGTGGATAAATAAATTATAACGAAGTTTCAAAGGTATGTGGAATAAAGAAGTGTATTTAAAGATAAAAAGTAATTAATTTTATGAACAATGTAGTTGAAATTGATCTTATCTTATGTAGTGATTCAGGTGATGACATACATGTGAAATATATAAAATTTGTGGATCATGTTCAGAAAATTATTCAATAATAAAGTGGAGATAAATATAATAAAGAAACAATTGATGATAAATATAGGTATGAGGATGATCTATTGGATTATATTGAAAAAACACCAAACTCTTGAAATAGAAGAAGTTATTTTTATATGAGAATAATAATCTGATTGATGGAAATTTGATAATTTTAAAAAAAGACAACTCTTTCCGAATAATAAAATACCAAGGTTAAATGATTATTAATAAAATCTATAATAAACTATCTTGAAGGAAAAAATTATATGATGGATAAGGAATTATCAATGGAAAAATCAATGTGTATAAAAGATGATAAATGAACAATGAAGATCAAGAATAAATTTAAAATATCTATTGATGTCAAGCGATAATCCTTTATATGTGCTATTAAAATTCATCTATAATAGTCACCTATAACATTTATTTCTAAAACAAATGTTACTAATATTAAAGGTAATAATAAAAACTCTTGTTAAATATGGACCTAAAAATTGATAGAAAATCCATACTGGGGAAGCTAATTAAAATGAAATGATAAGTGATAATTGTTTTTTTTCAAATTAGAGATTATATTAGACCCAAATATGTCAATGGTAATCTAATTTTAATTATAAAATGTCATGATAAATTTTTATTATTTCCTAAAAACTCATAATTTAGGGATATTCATGGTCATGTTGTATATTAATACATAAATAATATATGTTTGGACATGTCATGCATTTACCAAGGATAAAGCAATAATATAAGGGTATCCTTTACAATTAGAATGGGGTAGTTTCTAGAATAAAGATTAGAGATATAGAAATAGTCCATAAGATGTAAACATAATGTTTATTTGATTGTATTTAAGATCTATGTGGAATATCTGATAAGAATGGTCTTAGAGTTAAGAAATTCTAGACAATATTTCATGGTTAGTACTATATCAATAATAAATAGGAATTAGTTCATATTTACAATGATGATAAGTCATTCTTGGAAGAATATTATCTTAATAAAAGAAAGAATACCATGGTGTTGATACATTATTGTGGTTGTTCCTCTCACATGACTGGTGATGGTAATATTTTGAAGAACCATTAGAAACATGTAAGAATGATATTAATTATTTGTAATTAATATTACATTAAAATCAATGGAATTTCCACAGAATAAATAAGTATTTTTTACTTGAAATCCTATGATGTTAATTATATTTATGGGGAAAACACAACTAGTTGAGGGTTACTAACATTAGTGATGATCTGCATGAGGTAACCTTTATGTAAAATTCAGGAATAATTAAAATCACACTTGATGGAATATCTTGAATTCAATGAATTAGGAAATATGGTAATTCATTCTCGATTTTTTGTTCTTCAAATACATGTTACATAAGAATGAAATATGATAGTATGAGAGAGAATAGATGACTCAATAATTGTTATTATGTTATAGAAATATTTTTTAACATAAAGCGGTATGATAGTTTTCTTTTCTGAAAACAGATAAATATAGAATCTGTGGAATATGTTAGACATTAATTATAACATATAAGACACATAAGAAATCAGATATTACATTCAAATTTAAATTGGAATTTATCCATATAGACCTTTGTGGGGCCATGAGACAAAATAATTCTCGTGTTATCAATATTTCTTTACTTTTATAGATTAATTCACTCAGTTGACAAATGTATTTTTCATCAAGTAATTTTCTATGGCTATTAGGATGTTCAAAATGTAAATAATGTAGTTTGAAAAGGATATTGGTTTCTACATGAAAAAATAAGATCCTGTAATGATAATTATTATAAAATTGATTCATTTTTAATATATCTTACAAAACATGGAATCATTCATCATTATAATGGTATTCCATAGAGGAATAATTGATGATTTGTGAAAATGGGCAGAATAATGCTTGTTGATAAGAATATTTTCAAATTCCTTTAGAGTTTACTAGTTTATTTTGTGGTGCATATTCAAAATAGAAATTCTTTGAGTCTTGGGAAATGTATTTCACCCTATGATATGTGTTACCAAATGAAAAATATGGTGGAATATTTTAATTTATTTATAATTATTTATTATAAGAAACTCATAAGATACATGATGGAAGTATTCGATAAAATGATTAATGATTATGAGTTTATTATGTATTTATCAAATTGGAATGGATAAAGAGGCTACAATTGGATAATTAATTTTTTTTGATTTATTGGATAAGATAATTTAAGAAAATCATGGAATAAGTCAGTATATTTTTAAAGAATTTGTGACTCCTATAGAAAACAGTGACATATTTCTAAAGAAATTGTCCAAATAGTGGATAAAATAATACCAAAAATAATTAATGGTAATTAAAAATATTAAAATTATGATTATTTTAAAGTTATTTGTGTTGTAAAAATTTGTTTTATTATGAAAATAAATGCATATAAATTTAGAATTTATTTAAGAATAATAATTCCATATTTCAGAATAGAAGAGACTAAGAGTAGAGAACTAGATATCTCTTGAATTACAAGTTGAGCATAGAATTGTGTTTTAGGACATTTAATATGATTAATTATTGAAAAATATGAATAAATAACTCAATCAAACCAATAATAAAATTATATATGAACATTTTCAATGATTGATAACTAAAAATGTTGTAGGTACAAAAATGGTCTAGGAGGCTCAAAATGAATGAGAAAGTAGAAGTCACATCAAATAAGGCTGGAAATTTTTTCAATGGATACTCTTAAATGGAAAGGGAAATATTTAATAGGCATTTTGTTTCATTACAATACATTTGAAAATAATAAATTTCTAATTTTTGTAAACTCATATAAATTACATGGTATGAAAAATAGATGTAAAGTTTATATTCCTAAATAGTATCCTTGAAGAATAAGTCCTTATTGAACAACCAAAAGGTTTCATTGTAAAATGTAGATTTATAAAAGATTTTTGAAGCTTAAAATAGGCTCTAGGGTCCTTGTATTCAAATATAGATGAATTTTTTATAATAATGTGCTTTATATAGGAATTATTGATAGAAAATAATACCTGAAGCAATATTTCTTTGACAAATTTATAGGGATTGTATATATGGATGAAAAAATTTCATCTACTAACAATATATGTTTATGTTTTTAGTTTATAAAAAAAGATATAGATACTATCTGAAGTTTATACCCTGAGAAATCTAATTTCTCTTCTAGGATTAAAAAATTAAAATAATTTATATTATATCATTAAATAATAAGAATGTAATTCCAAATAAATATTTGGAGAGTTTGAAAATAGAGTTTTCTATTTCAATATCATTTGACACAATTTTGATAAATTATAAAAAATGTATCATGGTTGATCAGTAGAAATTTAAATATATGGTTGGTATCCTTTTTCATAAAAAAGTGTCTAGATATAACATTACCTATGTAGTGACTTTGTGTACGAGAATTCAAAATAAACTAATGGTTTCAATAATTATTCAAATTAAATGAAATTTTAGGTTTGTAAAAGGCACATTGAATAATGGCTTTCCCTACAGAAGTAGTACAGATCATGAGTTTGATTGATACACTAACGTAGATTGGTCTGGTGATTTTATAGATCATTGATCCATGGTAGGTTATGAGTATTTTGTTGGTGATGGTTATGTTATATGGAATAATAATAATCAGAGCATAGTGACATGGAATATAGTATAATAATAGTATATGACATCTAATCATATAGTTACCTTGGATTTATGGATTTAGTTTCATATTATAAATTTGTGGGTTGATGTTCGGATACTATTGAATATTACTTATGGAAATAAAATCATATTGATGTTTCAAAATATCTAATTGAACACTCTTAGTCTAAATATAATGAAATATTATATAATTTTATCAAGGATGTGGTGGATTCAGGTGAAAACTAACAGTTACGTATTGTGACAAATTATAATCATTCAAATATCATTAAAAACAATTTCTTGTGTGATATTTCTAGTGAAAATTTGGAAATTACATGTTTATCAGTGCCCATTCACATGATTTTTTTCTTAATATACAACAACCTCTTGGTCATTTTGATTATATTTCATGAAGTGTATATAAGTATGGGTCAATAATGGATTCTATGTGTATGGGGTTATTGAAAAGTAATTTCATTTGAATCACTCATCTAAATCATAATATTTATACAGGGATAAAAATACCTAAAAAAATTACATTGTCATATTATTTTGTGTATAAATATATATCTTTTAGATTACATAAAATTTATTTTTTTGTGTGTTGAGTCATGGTAGGTCATAGGGTTTTATATTTCTTGAATGAATTCCAAGGGGATTGAAGAACCCCATTTATGTTTTGATTTATTTGATGATGGATGATGACTCCATGTCCCTAGGTGTGTTTTGGTTATTATATTTGTTGAAAACCATATTTTCAGGTTCTAATTAATTTTTATGGTGTATTATTTATTTTTTATAGTTATGTATATTTTCACGGAATTTTATGTTTCTAGAACATTTTTGGTGGTTGGAAGTCACATGAAGAATTTCTAACTTAGTTTGAGTGAAATATTGAATATTCCAAATTTAGTTTGAATTTTAATTATGTAGTTGATCCAAATAGGCAAATATATAATGTAACGAAATAAAATATCCAAATCAGTTATTTTTGTATTTTTGATGACATTACATATAAATTTTTTTCATGTTGCTGAATCACATAACAAAATCTCACACATTTCTAAATCACATAAAAAAAATTCTATGTAGTTTTTTTGGATAACATCATGAAGCCAAATATTTCACATGAATAAATAACATAAAAATTATACTAAATCGTAATTTTGTATAGTATCACATCGATGATCAAAGGAGGAAATATATTATTCAATGTAACTAAAATTATTCATAAAGAAATTTTAGGGATGAAGATGATACCAAATTATCTAATTCTTATATATACGAAAATATTGGTTTTCATTTATATTAATTATTTAAATAGCCAAACAAAGTCACATAGTCATTTGTTACTATGTAATAAAGTTAATCCACAAAGCCATATATGTGATTCACATAGGCTTCTAAGGAAACATGTAAGTGATTGTGTTCTTATATACTAGGAAAGAGTTTCAGAATCCAAAATTCTAATAATGAATGTTTCATTTGAATGAGATACATGGACCAAGACAAATTAAATATTAATTTCATTATATAAATTGAGTTCTCAGAATCATTTAGATGAGTTCTAAATAGAGTTGATTTCTTGGATCATGATTATTGAGGTAGTTTAATATAGTAGCAGGAAAGATGACATGTGTCCATCAAGAATGTAAATGAGGTGGTGATTATGTGAATATATATATATATAATGGGAAAATTTAATTCCATGCCTTTATGATTTTTTTATAATGAATATATGATAAGTATTTAATAATTTATAATAATGAGGTTTTTAGGGTGCACGATGGCGTGTCTTTTGTATGTAGTTTTTATGGTATGATAAAAATAGAGAAGAAGAAGAGTTTTCAGTAGAGGTGGTATTATTATCCTCTAAAATCAAATTAATATTATCTATATATGATATTTTATTAGATAATATAAATATTTATTTTGTACATTTAATTTTTCCACTATGGAGAATTATTTACAACTTACTTTTTAGGATCATGGACTTATATCTTTACATTTTGTTTCGTGATAAAAATAGTTTATTTTTTGATCTCTACAAATTTCATTAATCCTACACGTACTATAGTATAATGATATGTTTTTTCTATAACTACTAATATGTTTCATGTGATGTATCATGCATTCTTTTAATATTAACTCATACATTGATATAGTGATGATAATATATTTTTGGGGTGGGTTTACAATTATGATAAGGAGTAGGATTTCAAAATGGATATAAAACCTAACAAAATTATATATTACATGCCTTTTTTCCTATATGATCATGTGAGGATGAGATATTTCTTCATTGAGTAGATCAGACGTTTACAAGCCCCAAAGGGTTTTTATTGATTTTTTTAAAACTTCCTTGCAATGATTTAACACCGCATTCTTTATAGAATAAAAGAATAATACAAATCACATAAATTTATATTTTTTGTGGCTTCCTCCATTAGATACAATTAGATCATATTTGAGAATGTATAATATTATTTAACTCAACATTAGGATATTTCCTATATTTAATGGAAAAAATTATCATAGATGGATGAATATAATGTTTGTATTTCTTACCTCTTATACTGGATGTTTAGGATATAGAAAGAATAGGTTATCCACCAATTATAAATAATATTAAGATGATGTTTACTGATAATAGTAATATTTAATTTTATGTAAAATCGAAAAAAATATCCTCATGTAGTTATTTATGAAATTATAAACAATTTTTTTAGACTAAAAAATAAATCAAAATATGACTAGATAAAGAGTTGTTATGAATTAAATGTGATAGAGACAGATAAAAACTCATAGATCTTGTATAAATAATTTCAAGACACAAAAATAGAAAATTAAGAATTCCTTGATTGTTTATTTACTCAAGTGAATGAAATATTAAGTAATATAAAAGGATTTGGAATAAATAAGAACTTTTCTAAATTTTGAATATGTTGATGATAATATTTTCTAATAGAATTGAAAATAATAGATTTTCTCCTGAGGACAGATAAAATTGATGAACTTGACTAGTTAAATAAAATTATGATTTATTATGATATGAGGAAGGATATGAATTTTTAAAATAAATATAATTATGAAATGTAATTTAAATCCATGAGGAATATGAAAATTTGTAATGATGATGATCTAACAGGGTCTAGTTATTCAATGAATGAAGATTAATGTCTAAGATTTAGGGAATTTATTGTTAAAAATTTTCAAAAGGTAAAAATATAGAATTATGTTACATTAAATATTATTTTTTATCATTATAATGGGTGTGGATAATATTCATTTTATATTCCAAGGGATATTGGAGCTAATCATGAATCTTAAAATGATTAAAAAATTTAGGAGAATAAGTGGAGAAAAAAATTCTAAATATGATATAGTGTATCCTGGATGATATAAGTGACATAAAAGCATTGAATGAATATATTTTATGACAAAACATGATTCCATTGATCTTATTTAATTAATTTATTTTTATTATTAAACACATGTGAAAATTATAATTTTTAAGGCTCATGTTTAGAAAACCCTTGATTCTCCAATTGATTATAATGATAATTCAAAAAAAAAATATTATGAATACATGATTAAATATGAGAAAGAGGATTGTATAAGAAAAAATAACTCTCAATAAAGATAATAATAATTTCATAAATTAGAAAAAGATCCATATTAATGAAAAATTTGACCATGTTAAGAAGGATATGGCTCTTACAAATGAATATAAACAACTCAAGTAGAATGATTCCTCGTACTTGATGACGATTGAAGATCATGTAGAAAAACATTCAATGAATGATGCATAATTATAAATTACATGATAAAAGTTTCATGATGTTGATAAATATAAAAAAATCATCAATATATAATTCCTAATCATATTTTATTTCAAGGCAGATTCTTGTAAAATGTTGTTTAATATTTGGAAAAATATCTATTTGATTTTTCCCCAAATTATTAGTATAAACAATATAGGTTTAATTAACAATTTATGTCAAAATATTTAGAAATTAAAATTAATACATATTCATTGATAGAGTACTCAATAAAAGTAAAATTTTAAATGAAACATATGTTTCAAACATGAGATAAAATCATACCTTAACACTTAAGTGGATGTCAATTTTATAATATTAAATTTATCAACACAATTTCAGTTTATCTATAAAAACCAATTTTCATGGATACTTTTTTTTGTTGGGGTATATTAAGAAATAATTATTATATAATTCTTAAAAATATGCATTTTTCTAGGGGAATTAATGAAGCCCGAGAGAGTAGTTTCAATGAAAAGAAAGCAATTAATGTAGTAAATCTTACAAAGATGGAAACTGTAAACAAGATAGAAACCAAAAAACAATTTTATTATCATGTTCAACAGTGTGGAATGTGAGATCAAACGGTGTATAGTTTATATAAATGAATCAAAATATTATATGTTTAAATCCCTCTCAATGATAAAGGTAATGTAGTTCAAGTGAAAAATGATGAAAGTTCATGCATGGAAGAAGATTCTTTTATAGAATTAAAGAAGAAAAAGGAATGGTTAGATGAAAATGGGTGATTATATCAAATGATTGTAAATGATATATTTATGAATAACATTGTGAATTAATAAGTATGGGTAGAAATATTTTGGAATGAATCATCCTTGAAAATTAGAAGTATTGATATACCTCAAACTAATAACGACAATATAATATTAGATGATTGTCATTATATTGAAGGGAAGAAATAGAAAAAGTTGAGTATTGGCAAAATTATTTATAATAGGAACTAAAAAACATTCACAAGAAATAATTACATTCATAAAAGAATAAATGATAGATGGTTATTCCAATCCTAGTATTTTTTGTTGCATGGTTGGTCATCTAATACATAAAATGTCGTTTTAGAATGATTATTTTCACCAACATCAATGGGTAAACTTGTTGATATCCTAATAATAATATATTATTGGTAGGTTCTTGCATAGTTCAGTATGTGATGAATTTATCATTGGTTGTCCTTGATACACGTTATATTTTTATATTCAGTCTATATTTACTTGTATCGTTTTCAAGATTTTCTATGTTAACATATAATTAAATCATGTTCAAAAAATGAAAGAAAAATTTATTATGTGAAAGGATTTTTGTAACAATTTATGATTTAGGATCTATGTTTTATTGTCCATGATTATATTCTGTTTTATAAATTCACTAAGATTTTTTTTCACATAACCATGTGATTATCTTATTCTTAACTATAATATATTATAGTTTTCTTTTTATGTTTAAACTTATTGATCCTCTAAGATCACCTCTTGTTTATGTTTCCATTCCACATTCTATAAAGAAGAATATTATTTATGATTTGTCTAAATGAGTATCATTAGAAATGTATATTTTAAAAAATACCAAATAATTATTATAAAAATATTTGATCATGGTTCTAATATCCAATGAAACTATATATTTCTATTTTGGGATTGTGTATGCTTTTTAGCTTGAATGATTAAGTTGTTTAAATGATGTAAATTATATGATAATTATTCTTCGCTCGGGTAACTATATATGAAATCATATGTGTAACATTTTTTTAACATTTAATCCAAAATTGTGTGTCCATTTAACTTCAGTCGGTATCAAATTGGGGTCTTTTTATTTCTCGGGATTTTTCAATAACAAATATGTGGATCAAAAAATCAAATAACCTATATTTATAAAAAAAATAATATTTTATGTAAAATGTAAGTGGTTTAAATGATGATATAATAATTTATGATATAATATGATTTTTTTCCCTATCATTTCATTTTTCAATCATGTTACTACTGATTTATACACAATGGATGTTTTTTCTATAAAATTATATAATTAGGATGGATATACTTTCCAATTAGTTAGATTTCCAAACAAAAGACCACAAATATGATCAATAAAATGGAATTGTAGCCCGACTGTAAATTTACAGGGCTATGATCAACCAGATATTTATATCTGTGAATAATTATTCCAATCATTATGGAAAACCAATGTTTTTAATGATTAAACTCTTATTTATTTATTCCATCACATTGAAAATTCCACCCATATTTTGTTGGTCGTCTAGTACACTAATGACCATGAAATTGATCTAAAAAACCATAAATCTTTTTTTTAATCTATCACTTATCAAAGTATGAAAATATTTTTTTATTTATATATCATAGGATGGTTAATATGATAAATGATAGACCCCTATTGAGATTAAAAATACAGAGGATGAATTTTACTCCATTGAATCAGTGGAGTATATAATGGTATTTTTGTAATAATTATTGTCCTTGAAATATTCACATTAAATGATTAAATAATTCATTGACCTATAAAAAGGTATATGAATCAATTTTTACCTATAAAAAAACATAAATTAATTTCAATGTATTATTTTGGTTTTTTCATTGACCCTAAACAAAAACCATTAACTTCATTGTTGGCTTAAAACCATGTATCTGAATGTAATTTGACGTTGCCTACTTTTGTAGTTTTGAAGAAATTGTTTGATGTTATCTCATGGTGGAAATGGAAATTTGTGACTCCTGTTATTCTCATAGTATTAGGGAAAATTATATAATAATAGATTCTCAAGGATGTTCAAGAAATATGGATTATGAAAAATAGAATATTAATCTTTCAGCATGTTGAAAGTGTTTGAAGAATCTTGAGGGATCAATATTTAAGTAGTAGGAAAATGATTTAATTGTAGATTGGAAGGACATGAAACACATGAATTTCAAAGGGAGTTCATGGATCAAAATACTGATTAACCTAATACACTACCAAACATAATGCATTACTTGTGAGGAGTATAAACACTATTCTAATAAGTTCACAAACCAAATGGTTAATGATGGTTACCACCATCATAAAAATATTTTTCAATGTGAAATAGGGAAATCATATTTAATCAAAACATCTAAAGTGAGTCATAAAAAATAAGTGGTCAAGGTGTACTCATCATCATCTTAAGGAAAATAAATTCCCATTTTTATTCTATATCTAACTACTACTTCATATTATGGAATCATCTGAAGAGAATCAAATCACAACCCTAATACTTAGATATTAAATTATTGGTAAAAATCCTAGTAATAAGAAGATTTAATCACATATCCATAACTCTTCCCAAAATTATGTTTATAGTAATAAGATTTAATAAAAATACTATTGTACTCCATTTTAAAAAAATATATTTCATTTTGGGAAGGATTTACAGTCTCTATATACAATCCACAAAAATTTATGATATATGGAACTCACACATCATATCCCAGATCAACCTATGATCATCTATCGGTGTATGGCTGACCAAGAACTCCCAAATGAAATTTCACCATTTATATGGGTTTTTAATCCAAATGAAGAATGGGTTTTATCTTAAATGTTGTGGGAGAAAAAAAATGTTACGGATATTCATATAACAATTATTATGATGACATTCATAGTCTTACCTAATATAGCTATGTTGTTATCTCAATAGTAATTATATCACAAGTCTTACCTTCCTTGTGGATACCCTCAATGATTTTCATCAATAAGAGATAATTAAAATTATTTGGATGTAATTTATATATGAGTTAGAATATAACCCCTCTAAATTATATTATGAATTTAATTCCAAATAAATATATTTTTTAATATATCATTTCACAAAAAAACTGAAATTAACAATGTTATATTATGTAGTGAAAAAATATTACAATGAACGATAATCAATAATATGTCATCTAAATGAGATGGGAAACATCATTAAGAATGTTAAAAGTTAAATAAAACTATAATTAACTAAAAATTCATCAAACATAAGTCATTATACTTGGTTTTCAATAAATATAATCACCCAAATATCTACTATAAAATGAACATAATTTTTTATAAATTTAATAAACGTATTCAGAGAGAAGAAAATTCGATGAATGATTTTATTGATATTTGTATGGATACATATAAGAATAAAATATGATCATTATACATATGAAAATAGGAAATATGGTCATTCTATATGTTTTTGTTTAGTTAAAATTTATCTAATGGGTATATTTATGTTATGTAATATTTAGTTAAAAATTGAAAAAAATATAATTTTCAAATAATAAACAACTCTAGATTAAAATAAAGAGGGAATTTTTAATTTGAGTATTATAAGAATAAATTTTAATTAATTAAATTTTATTATTATTATAAAAGAATGATTTTATGAATTTATAAAATTCACAGATATATTATCATACATTTTTACTGATAAAATTTAATAAACAATTAATTTAAAGGGAATATAATTTAAATAATTTAATGATAATAAAGGGAAATTTTTTAAATCCTCTTATATATGAGGTTAGTATATTTATGATAATAAATTAAATATATCCCATATAAATTATGAATCTAATGAAATGTTTTATTTTATAAACAAATACAATAACACTAAATTAAAAATGAATTTATATGAAATACTGTTAAGAACACTTAATATTAACAATGCTTTTTATAGTTTTTGAATATATATTATGTTCCCATTCAAAATAAAATGTTTTCATGCTTAGAAATTTAATTAGATTAAATGATTTCCATATTTAAAAAAAATGGTTAGGGGTCTAATTTCATTTTTATGAATAAAAATATGATACCGAGGTAAAAATTGTGTTTCCACGATAAAGGTAAATTAAGTTTAAATGGATAGGGAGTATGTGGTAATAGAATAAAATATTATAATACCATATATCAAAAATTATGGATAAGTTAGTTAACAATAAAAAATTTTCCAAACCATTAATTTCCCAATTTAATCCCCTTTAATTTTAAAATGATATCATTACACATTATGGAAATGTAATTTAAGGAATGATCACACAAAAAAATAATATAAAAGTAACCCCTTCTATGTTTCTCCCTTCACACTGTTTAGATTCATTGCATTCCTGAATCCCAACCTATTTTTCATCTAATAAATCCTTTATTAACTTTTGGTACCATAAGGTTACATGAATAAATGGAATATGATTCATTTTGAAGAAATATATTTTGAGATGGAGAGAATTCAACAAAAGCGTTAATTTATTTTCATGCACATTAAGAGTAAAGGGATGTTTTTTTCAATATAATGATAGTATCATGATTTTATATTTCTCAATTCCAATTTAGGGAAACTATTGGTTCCCACTCTATCAAACCCAATCTATTTTATTCTCCTATTACAATTTTAGGTGATTACATGTTATCTTACTATCTCATTTCAATTTTTCATGTTATTTGAATATATCTTCCCAAAATTTTAAAATAAAAAATTAAATATATTACTAATTAAAATATATTATATATTTGATATTCTAAATAAAATTCCACAAACTATTAATAATTCCCACATAATCTAAAAAACTATAAATTTTTTTGAGAAGAATGTATCACATCCCAAATTGTCAAATCAGACAAGCACATTGATCCCCACCCTGAATCGCCAACCAACACTAAAAATAATTGTTTTCTAAATAATGGGGGAGGTGACTGGCCAATATTTAATCCATTTTCTCCCATTATTCAATTTTCATTCTTTTTTTACTTCTCCTTTATAGAAATTATGGAGAAATCAATGTGGCATAATCACAAATAGTTTATGTACTGTATTTGAAATAATCAAGAGATAACTCCCCATTTTTATCATTTCAGTATAAAAATATAGCACTTATATTAAATCCCTCAATCTTCCATTTAAATTTAAACTTTTTTAGACATTATAGAGAAGATTTGGGGTTAGAAAGATAAATATGTTTGTAATGAGGATTCTTCTAAGGTAATTTATAGTCAATATTCTCTTTTTAAATGATCAAATGTATGGTAGGATCTAAGATCAAATAAATAAAAATAATAAATTTTTCACCACAATCATTTTATTATAGTTGAATATATCCATGATCAAGTATTATTACTTTTTTTAAAAACATTATTGTAGTCATCAAAATCATTTTATGCACCCTAGAAGGATGTTATAAGAACTAATATATCAATAAAGATTCATAGTGAATCTAGGGAATGAGATTATAAATATACAGTTCATTAATGTCATGTAATTGATAAAAATGACTTAATAATATATGAAAATTTCAATTATTTTTAATTAATAATTGTAATTATATCATTAACCACTATAATGTACTATAAATTGGAGTGATTGTATGAATTCAATATCTATCACCAATGTATTTTTTGGAATTGGGAAATGTGTCCCCAACACTTTTCAAATGCTTCCATACAATATCCAAGATCGTAGCCCATTTATCAAGATTCGAATTGGTATGTCGTAGGGCCCGGACAGAGTTACAAATTAGGAGTTATGGAAATTTGATGTTGGACAATAAAACTGGTTCACGAAGCCCATTCGTGAAGCCCCCTCTACGATCGTGGAGCCCCTCCGTGAAGCAAAGAGGAGGGATTCTCCGTGAAACCATTTGACGTTTGTGACCCACCACGAAACGAGGAGGCAGGATTCTCCGCGAACCCCTTTGACGCTCGCAACCCGCCGCAAATCCAAGAGGCAGGATGGCTCCGCGAAGCCCTATTGATGTTCACAACCTTCCATAAAGACCCACCGTGAAGCAAGGAGGAGGGACCACTCCGTGAGCCCCTTTGACATATATGATATGCCGTAGAGAAAGCTCTGTATTCATGGAAAGTGAGCTCTGATTGCGGCACCCCTTGCCTATAAATACCCAGCTCACCCCCTTTGCTAGGGGGTGACTCTACCCCTTGGGCGGCTGATCTCCCAGTTTGCGGAGCTCCGCTTTCTTTCACGAAGCGGCTCCGTGAGCCCATGCTCCACGAGCAACTTCCTTCACGAACCTACTCCGTGAGTCCATGCTCCGCGAGCAGATTCCTTCATAATCCTACTCTGGGATTCCATGCTATGTGAGAATCTTCCTTTGTGATGCTGCTTTGCGAGTCCAAGCTCCGCGATTAGCTTCCTTTTTTATGCTACTCCACGATTCCATACTCCACGAGTCCATCCTCTGTGAGATCCCATTTTTCACGAGCCCTTATGCTCCTCGAAGCTACTTCGCGAAGTCCTATCCTTTGCGAGGCTCCTACATTCATGCACACTGGTCCATATGGCGGGGTTTATGCCCCCGCACCCCCGCTTAGGGTCAGTACCGGCCCATCGGGCTGATCCCTACACTACCATCACATACCCCCATGATAAATGGAGAGTCACACTGCAAACTTTTTGGGCAGGGACATCGGGATTTTCTATTGCGACCTTATATAGACCCACCTTATACTTGTGGAATACCATGATTTGAGATACTCCTCTGCACACCCTGAAACACCTTTAGTCAACATATTTGTCTTGGTTATTTTCCCATGTCATCAAATTGAGATTCTAATCATCGATTCCCCAAGTACATTGAGTCACACCATTCCTCATATAACTCATCCAAACCCCATCACTTGGCTCATCTGCCAAGTTGAACTAGAATGGGCCACCCATGCGTAAGTCCCAACACCAACCTTTTCTAGGCACGTTATGCCACATTGTTCTATCTATATGACTTTAAACTATAGTTCTACCTATGTTCCAAACATTGTATTTCTTTTACTCAATATAATGATGCCTTAGGCTCAAAGAATAGATGCCAACAGTCCTTTCTAAATGACACTAAACTGTAGTACTCCCTATGTTCCAAAAATAGGATGCCTCTTACTCAATATAAGAGATGCCTTATGCTCCAAGAATGACATTCCAATAGTCATTTATACATGACTCTAAACTGTAGTACGCCCTATATTTCAAACATAGGATGCCTCTTTCTCAATATAAGAGATGTCTTATGCTCCAAGCATGAGATGCCAAAAGTCCTTTCTAAATGACTCTAAACTGTAGTATTCCCTATGTTCCAAAGGTAGGATACCTCTTACTCAATATAAGAGATTCTATATCCTCCAAGAATGAGAAGCCATCAATCCTTTCTACATGACTCTAAACTGTAGTATACTCTATGTTCCAAACATAGGATTCCTCCTGCTCTAAACAAAAGATGTCTTATGCTGCACGCATAGGATGCATAATGTCATGATCATAGTGGCGTAATATCAAGAGCGTTGGAATCTTTTCAAACAGTCCATCACTCCACCTCATGCTATGTTTGTCCTTTATTCAGATCATCACACACTTCCATGTCTGAAGGGACCCCCTAACGGCCTGGTCCCATGCTGCATCGGCTCACCTACCATCCTGGTCCAACGCCCCATAAGACATTGGACAACACTTCAAGCCAGGTCCCGTGTTTTGAACACGGTCAGCAGTCGAACGTCATTTGTTTGTCCCCACGTCAGGATAATGCGATATAGATGTTGTGTTTCGAACACGGTCAACAGTTATCCTTCATCACCACGCCACCCTCATAGCATTCTGAATTTCAGGAATGCGATTCACAATTTTCATCTCCCTTTGTTCGGACTAATTCCAACGCCCTTGGCATTATCCCTCATGTGCACTAGTGTAAATGTGAAGGCCTCAACCCAAGAGTGGGTTGGGATTCCCTCATATTCAGACACGAGGAAGACATTACATGCAGTATCTTTGAGTAAGCCCCATCCACCATTGCCACTCCATACTGGCACATGGGCAGTTTTCTTGCGTAAGCCCCATCCACCATTGCTGCTCCAGAGCGGCACACGGTCAGCATCCTCGGGTAAGCCCCATCCACCATTTCCGCTCCATATCAGCACCCGGGCAGCTTCCTTACATAAGCCCCATCCACCATTTTCTCCCTATAGCATCACTTAGGAAGCTTCATTGTGAAAGCCCCATCCACCATTGTTGCTCCATAGCGGCTCCCAGGTAGCTTCTTTGCGCAAGCCCCATCCACTGTTTCCGCTCCATAGCGGCACCTTGGCAGCTTCGTTGTGTAAGCCCCATCCACCATTGCCACTCCATAGTGGCACTCAGGAAGCTTCCTTGCATAAGCCCTATCCACCATTGCTGATCCATAGTGGCACACATGCAACTTTCTTACGTAAGCCCCATTCACCATTGTTTCTCCATAGCAGCACCTGGGCAACTTCCTTGCATAATCCCCATCCACCGTTAACGCTCCATAGCATAACCCAGGCTGCTTCTTTGCGTAAGCCCTATCCACGATTGTCGCTCCATAGTGGCACCCAGGAATCGTCCTTGAATAAGCCCCATTCACTATTTGTACTCTATAGCAGCACCTATGCAACTTCCTTTTGAAATCCCCATTCCCAATTTCCGCTCCGTAGTGGCACCCAGATAGCTTCCCCGTGAAATCCCTATTCACCACCCTTCATGGACGCACCTTTGCATTGTGATCATCAGGTCCTTGATATGTTTTGTTTCTCACACCGAGCATGACTCATATGGGATTATAGAAAGCACCGACCAAGAAATACTCTCTGGGAAGCCAAGAGTTTAATCCCCACACCACTTGAACTACGATATCTTTGATCCTTGAAGGAAAGGTACGTAGGAAGTCTCCATGAGGTTCAAGCCCACCACCCATTGGCCACTCTGACCCCCTCCTCAAATCATAACCCCCAAAATCCCCCTATAACCTGAACTATGAGGTCTTGGATCCTTTCCAAGGCAAGGTACGTAGGAAGCCTCCACGAGGTTCAAGCCCACCATCCATTGGTCCCAACCATTTTCACATCAGTGCACCAAACTCCATCTAGAACTATAAGGTCTTTGATCCTTTCTAAGGTGACATACATAGGAAGTATCCAAGAGGTTCAATCCCAACACTCGGTCGCTCCGACCACCTTCATGTCAGTTCTCCCCCGTCCTGCATGAAATTAAACTATGTCCCCCAATCAGTGGTAAGCAGTTGTTTCCCCAGTCAGCGGTAAGCTGTTGCACACCAAACCCATCCTGAACTACGTGGACTTTGATCTTTGCCAAGGAGAGGTATGTAAGATGCCTCCCTGAGGTTCACTCCCAACACCCCATTGGTTCTGAACACCTTCATGTCAGTTCCCTCCACCCTGAACATTATGGACTTTGATCTTGGCCAAGGCAAGGTACATAAGAAGCCTCCTTGAGGGTCAATCCCACCATCTATATGGGCCCAATGTCCTATTTCAGATCTGTTCACCCCCATCCTGCATGATGTTAAACTGTCGATCTCAATCAGCAGTAAGTCATTGTTCCCCTATTCAGATGTAAGCCGTTGTCAACATCATTCAGAAGTAAGCTATTGAATTCCCCAATCAATGGTAATTCATCCTCAGATAAACTACACAGACTTTGTTTCCCTGCCATCATGATACGTAGGAAGCCTCCATGAGGTTCTAGCCCAGCACCCTGTCTCATCCTAATCTATCCCTCAATCCCATGTGTTCCGGGAAGATCATGCCCCAACCCAAAGGTTCCACTTCCTCTAGGTCCCATCCATGCGTCCATTCTAACGGGCTGCCTCCTCAAGTGTCCCATCATCCCACCAAACTATGCAGACTATGATTCACTTACATGGGGATACATAGGAAGTCTCTTCAAGGATCAAGACCAACATCATTGTCGTCCTCATGTAGGTTCCATCTCATTCTCCCTCCAATTCATTCAACTCTCCATCATTCATCTTGGTTCTTACCAAGGACGCCAAATCCGAGAGGGATCATGTCATCCACCTCTTTACCACTCCTAGTAGTACTTGGTCCACTATCCATGTGTAATCTCCATCATGTATTCAGGTTGTTGTCCTCTATGTACACCCGGTTTCATCACCCCTTCAAACTACGTGGGTTTTTATCCTTGTCATCTACACAGGGTAGGTAAGAAACATCCAGGAGGTTCAATCCCAACAAAAGGTAATACTTGGTGTTCCCCCACTATAGGGTTAACTCTCTCTGATAATTCCTTAGTGGTGTCCAGATATTACTTCACAGTGTGACATCTTCACATTATGGGACACACCGTTCTGGGTCGTCTCTTATTGAGTGTTTTGACCCATCTACCTGGTAAACCTTCCAAGTGTTCTCTCCTAGGTATTTACCAATCTGATCCGCCAATATGGGATGTTATGATCACCCTCATTCCATCTCCCCAAGATTTCAAACTCACATCCTACCTCTTGATAAACATTTTATGCCTGAGGAAATACTCGGAAGACATGCCTTTGGCATAACCTTCTCCGTAAGAAATTAAACTCGCGGCATACCCCCTGTTAAACATGGGAAGCTGAGGAAAACCATAGAGACATGCCTCTGACATAAGATACCCCACGACTGACATGGGATGCCTCAGGTTATGCACCCGAGATATTCCCTATTATGAGGATGAATTTAGGTTCTTCAATGTCCACGCATCTAGATATGCCCCGATATGCCTGATGTTACCATCCACTCCGACCGAAGGTTTCTACCATGTCAAGACACCATGGAATGTCTTGACGGATGTAGTGTAATTAACCAGCATCCATAAAGATATGGCACAGGGAATGAGATTCACAAACCATGACATAATCTTTAAGGGAGACCTGGACTAGGTGACGAGTTCTTCAGAGAAATCCATGGAAGGAAGAACCCATATCCCATAATCTTGTTTCGATCAAGGAGAAAACATCCCTGAATAAGTAAAAAATTCCACACAGCTTTGGAAAGCGGGAATGTGGTCCATCAACAGTGCGTACTCCATAAACGGATACGCACGCCCCAACGAAAGTGTCAGAAACAGTATTTTTCATTTATGATCATGATTAGTTTTCAATTTTTTACAATTATAAAAATTATTATAATTCAATGTGTCTCTTAGATAAATCATTGGGGAAAATAAACTTTTTGTCTAAAGAACCATTACCGACAATTAAATAAAAAAATTCCACAAAGTTTATTTAATTTTATAGAGTTAAATGTGAATTTTTATTCAAAATTCTGTAATCGAATGACCTAAAATGATGATAAGGAAGATTAATTCATGCGTACTTTATATAATTTATCTTACTTGATCTTTGAAATAAATTGATTACATTGAAATCAATTAAATTTGGAGTGTGTGTGTAAAAAATCCCATAGAAAATCATGCACTAGAACAATCATTATCATAAAAATTATAAATGAAATGAAATTGTTAGAGAATAAAGTTGATCAGAATAGGTTCTATGTATATTGGTAGGTTAATATTATTATGATAAGTAAGGATTATAAAAAATATTTTTCAAACGAAAAGAATGATAAAAATAATAAATGTAGCGATAAACAAAATAAATGGTGGTGAGATGTTTCCTTAGACTCCTTATTCATTATATGATCCTCTCCCTAGTCCTCATAAATCCCTATTGAGACTATATTTGTGCTAGGTAATATGGAATTAGTTATTATTTATTGGAGTTTTTTCAACTAGAGTAACATTGATGTACGAAGCATGAGGGACTATTTTTATAATATCAATGGTCGATGGGGTTGTGTACTCAACATTGGGAGGTTAACATGTAGCTCTGAGGATTCTTTTGTAATTTGGGATTATGGATATCCATGTTCTCAGAAAACAAGAAATGTGGAAGGGTGAATGGTAGTAGTGAAAACTTCATATGGAGTGGATAAAATTTAAGTGGTTTTCATTATAACATGGATTATACTAAATGATATGGAAGGGATCCCATTAGTTGTATCTACTATGTATCTTGATTTATATATGATTTCATTGGTTCTATAATAATTATGTGTCATAGTAAACTCCTTGATTGAAAGTGATTCCATGTGGCAAGTTCATTGATCAATAATTTGGCCCTCAAAGGCCATATTAGACATTATTTTTTCATTTGTGAAGAAAATAAATATATCATTCAACATGTAGTGATATCACTCAAAGAATCCAAGATCAAATGAAAGGTATCCCTATAAGTATTAATCATGAATGTATTGTAAAAATATGTCAATGGTGAAATTAAATCTAATGTTCATGTACATGTATTTACAGGGTTGAACCCAATAATTGGAATGGGGAGAAATGGGATACCATTAGACATATAATATATGGGTAGAATATGTTATGTAACAAATAATGCAATTGGTGGTGGATCAAATAATAAAACAATACCTTTGTATATGGGAACCAAATTGTGTTTTTTGTTCTGTAAATTGGATGAAACATAGAATTTATACTCTTATATTAAAAAGGATGTGTGTGGTATATGAGTAAGTGCTCTTATGTATCTCTACCCAGTGGGGATAGTTTTTTGGGGTTGGTGGTATCCAATGAATAGATTTCATTAGTTTTTCAGCCTCTTGTATATAAGTATACTCCATGACTCACTAAAAGAACAAACTTTCCTTCCACACCAATCCTAATGACATAAAAAACTAGAGGTCAATTAGGTAAATCATGCCAAAATATGACAGTTTTTTTGTGGAATGATATATTTAAAAATTAATTTTTATATTAGTTAAAATATTTCCACCCAAGATCATTAATTTTATTTCATCCACTATTCCATGAAATAAATTTCAAAATGTTGAAACATATTTATCTTCATCAGCCTCCACATTAAAGGAAGAATGGTCATATCAATATGGTTCACAAGCCCATTGAATCACTGTTGGAAAACTAGTAAGATTTGATATAACTATATACAATCTAAATATGGGATGTATTTCCCTAGGTTCTCTAGGTCATTTCTGAATCATGCATAACTATATATTAAATTGCAACTAATATTCAAATATTTAATAAAAATTCCCAATTAGGCATAAACAACATCTTTACATATTTATTTTTCATTAAACACCCATCATTAAACACCCCAATACCCACAACAAACTCAACTAATAACTTATTCTTATGATTACATCCTAGAATAAAGTTGATATCCACTTATTTTAGCTCCAATTTATTAATGAATTATATGGTTATTTCAATTATTTATTCACAATAATTTTTAATATTTATTTTGAACGAATTTCCCTATGTTTCTACACCACATTGATATCCATGAAAATTTGTTTCATGAATTCCAAAACATTTCCTTCTTTTCATTATTATGTTTTTCTAATATATCTTATCCTACGACAAGTGATGTGTATGTGTATTAAATCCAACCCAATCATAGAATTTGGGTTTGGGAGAATGATCATAGAAATATGTGTGTGGTTTGAATTTGGAAGGTTTAACCCTAAGTAGGGGTTTAGTGATATTTATAGGGGTTTTATCAAAATTTGGTTTATAGCTACATGGTTTTTTGGGGAGGATTTCTTTTTTGACTAGCCTTTCATCTAGAGGGGGAGTGAGTAAAGGAAATTGGATGGGGGTGGAGAATTTTATTTCATTTCTTGAACCTAGGCGAATGACTAGGAATTAATTTTAATGATATTTAATTTGTTTTATAGGGGGATTAGTTGGATGCATATATGTATGGGGATGGATAATTGATTTTCAAGTGTTGAGGTGTTGTTTCAATAAATAGGTCAATGAACATTGGAATTGAATATATTCAAAAGTTTTATTGATAATATTTAATCGGATGATTAGAGGTTATTGGAAGAGATTTGAGAGGTTGGAGAACATATTAAATAAATAATTGGTTTCGGGAATTCATTCTACCTGGGATTGTATTTGGTGTTCTTAAGGGAAATATATATATTTATAATCAATTTTAGCATGATTAAGCCGACTATATTTTGAATTTTTAATCATTTCTAGATCAAAAGAAATTGGGATTCCCCAACTATACAAATACAACACCACCTGATATACCATCACAACACAGGAAAAAATTATCCTCTATTACAAGTTCGTCAATATATTTGAGAATTGGTATGATGTGTGAAGCCCTGTCATAGACATGAAAGTGATTACAATAAAATACTTCCAATAATTATAATACTGAGTACATTAAAATAACGATTTATTATGTTGATACATGGGATTTTCATAGAAATATGTATACATATTCTTTATAATATATCATTATAGTGTGGATTTTCTATTTTATCGTATTATATAACATATCTCTAAATTTTAAATTTTCATTAATTATTTTTCATGGATGAGTTGATTTATTCTTAAATTTACAACATGAATAACTGTGAATAAGAATATTCTCAAGCTTATGAGGCATGATTAATAAATGGTCCAAATAATGAGTTTTAGTTTTTTTATAGATTTCAAATCTAAATTTTTTCATTGATCCTCATGTTGATTACTCTATTCTACAATGTGTTGTAACCCTAATTTCAATAAATCCATATTTTTAATTTCTCATCTCAATAACCATTTGGTTGTGACATCAATATTATACCATGATTTTTTCTACATTTATTATGATAACTCTATTTTATCTTACAAATAACATTATCATAATAATAAAAATTCCAATCCATTAATCATATCATTAATGGAGTGGTGAGCTTCTCAAAAGTGAGAAGTTTTGGAGAATAAATTGGAGTCTATATGTGTGAAACCACAATAAAAATATCTAACCTATAAAAGGTAAATTAAAAATGAATAACACGGGAAGAAAAATATACCTAGGATCCATCTTATTTAGGAAATTATTTAATGTCAAAATAATTCTATATCCTGTATGGTCCTGTAATTATTGAAAATTGAAAATATGTATCCCTACTAAGAATTATCAATATATGGATCGAGGTAATGTCCTTTTATTATGGATGATTATTAACCAAATTTTTTAATCTCTATATATCTATGTTAAAATACTTTACTGATCATGATTAGACTCAACCATATTGGTTTAGTATTACTGTAACACCCCGAACCTAGTTACCCAGAATTAGTGCATTATAACATAAAATTGGCCTAATATGAGGAATCATGTCCAGAAAGACTGATCAGTTTAATATCCTTGGTTGTACTAGATGTATACATAAGTTTTACACTACATAATGAAATAAAAAACATTGTGTCCCCTTTGAAAAATCTTATATCCCATAGATTATTCATGTAAGTTAATTGTAATATACTTTTTTGAATACAAGGATAAACAAAACATAAGAATGGGGTGACCTCAGATGCTTAGTAAGGATAACAATATAGCATAAACTGTCATAAATAAGAACAAACATTTAAGGCAATCTATAAGACTAGAACACAATCCTTTTAAACGTAAAATTCAGTATAAAAAGGAAAAGATAAATCAAATAATGCCATTTAATTATTCAAATTTATATTATAGTAGTCAAATAATCACATGTAATATCCATAGCCAATTTCATAATGATTGAATTCATAATGCCAGACTTCATAACCATATAGTCAAGGCCTTTTATGAAGACTACAAATAAGATTTTTTCAAGGCCTTGTGTCAAGACAGTAGTTTGTATCATGAGACCTACTAATGTATCTAGGAGCTATAGTAGGCTCCACCCATCACTTACTATGCCCAATGAATTCATCATTTGAAAATTTTAAAACATAAAATAAACATTTGTATTAAAACTAGCATATAAAATGTCAATACTTTATCTATAACCCATGAATGGTATAAAAATAAAACATCCACAGCCTAACCTATCACAAAAACTTCAATAAATTAGGGAATAATTGTATCATATTAAATCAACCATGATCAAGAATAATATTACTTAAATGATGTTGGAATAGTTGAAAATGATCTGTAAAAATCATTGAGGAAAACTTCACTTTTTATGGAAAACATTTAAAAGCCTCACTATTTATCAAGAAGCTGTTTAAAATAGATTTTTAAATCAAAGTGTTCCATACCTCATTGAAAATATTACAAGGAATTTTAATTATTAAACATTAATGTACATATATTTAAATCCTTAAAACAATTTGTAAAACATGGGCATTAATGAGGAATATTTAGAAGAGTAAATTTCTAAAACATATAAAATGATATTTTCGATAAAGTTCCTAACCAAATGAGAGACGGTTGAATACAAATAATTGAAGAAATAAAAACAAAATAATACCATCAGAATAAAGGTATTAATGATATATTTTTTCAAAGTATAGTATATACAACAAATAAAAGTGAATTGGCACATAACAACAATGAAGTCTCACTAGAATGTAAGTTGAGATAAAATCCATTATAAAGACCATATCCTTAGGTTAAGGATAAATCAATGAAATAATTATGTGTGAAAAATATAAATACACTAATTATGATTTTATTTTTAGTGTAAAACAGTCAGAGTACATTCACACATATTCCTATAACAACAACACCAATGACTTGGATGTTTAACTCAATGAATGAAAAATGAGTTAAGATTACTCTTATCAAGTTCATATCGATGACTTGAGAATTTATCAATGGAGTGATTACATGTATCAAAATAATAAACACACTAAGGTGATTCTAAATTACTGAATAAAAAAACAAATAGTGATTTCAAACATAATCTTGGAGTAAAATAATCAATGAAGTCTGTGTAAAACCCAATGAGTGGAAATCGAAATCAGAAAATTCCTTACCAATTTAGTGGATTATGAAACATAACCCCATGAAAGAAGGATCATACATTGAAGATGAAATACCCATAAAATAAAGTATATTACATAAGGAATACAATTATGCGTATTACATACACCACACAAAAGGAAATAGTGGCAATATAGCATGAATCACATGGAAATAAGAAGTTAAATGAAACCCCATTACCATGTAGTAATCAATTGAGTCGTATGACCAAAAATTAATAACCAAAAAATTAATCAAAAAATAAAATGCATATAAAGATAAAAATTATAATATATATCAAATGGTAGTACAAAATACACCACATGAAATAAATAAGTGGCGAACAATGGAAATCTCGTGGAATTAAAAGTGAGATAACAAACCCCTTACCTTGCCCTTTCCTTTAGTCGAGGGTATGTTTAACCTCTTGTATAATGACCATAGTATGTTGTTAAATTATAAAATAACCATATTAATATTTATTATAACATAAATGATTGAATTATGACTTTATACTACCCATTTAATAATGATTTCCATGTTAAATTAACATTTTGGGTAATAATCAATTTCTTTATCGTACATGTTTTAACTTATTATTCTTGGTCGTATCATTTAGATCATGATTTAAATACTTCTAGAATATAATGTTTTATTTATATATCACATATTCTATGAATATAAATATCTATAATATATAGATATATGAAATTTAAGGCACCGTTTATGGAGACGGTAGGCCATACGTACGCATAAACGCTGTTTCCATTTTCATATCTCATTGAACATAAGTACGTGAATAAGATATATGTAAGTACATATAAACATAAATATATATATATATATATATATCCAGTAGAATTTTTATATAATATATTACATAAATATTAATTATATACATTTTTATATTTATCGTTGAATGGTGAACATGGGAATGAATCTCATTATGTCATGGAGATGGAAATCCGTACGTACAAACGGGTGACAATATCACTATATTGATGGTGGAATGATATGTAATTGGTTGTTATATAATATATACATAGTCATTAACATGTTATACTTATTATTTACATTAGTTTTACTCCTTATTATACCTATCTAAATAATGAAGTGTTTGAATAACATACTACACCACGACGTTGAGACGGTAAGCCGTACGTACGCACGTACGTTGACTTTGTCATTTATAGGAAGGATATAATAATTAATATAGTTGAACCATATTTATAATAACATAAAAGTATTTATGAGTTACTTGAGTTATTATTTTGGTATGTAAACAACAATGAAATAGGATTCAAAGAAGAAAAGATCTTGAAAGAGGGTGGTGAAATTATTACATCTTCTTCGGGTGTTTTCTTTTGAGTTGATCAAAAAGGATCAATAGGTTGGATTTATTATCAAAGTAAGAACTATAGGTTGATTTGGGGGATGTTAGGAGGATATTTTAGTAGGGGTTGGCTGATCCAAATGGTTTTGGAGGTGTAATTTTGGGAGAAGGGGAAGTGCCCTTTTATAAGAGGGGTGAGGGTCACTTTAGGAAAAATTTGAAATATTATTTTATAATAAAATCATTTTCGATTTATAATGGCTCACACATAATTTATTTCTAGTTTAAGGTGTGTATGATTTGAAAAACTCTCAAAAATTATGTTTTAGACATGTTTAGGTTACCATTTTAACCTTATCGTTTTGATTCAACTCTTAGTTAAATAGTTTAACTTTTACCATGTCTTCTTGTATTCTAACACTATATGGTTAAGAAAATTACAATAAACATCCAAGAGAACCTCAAGTGGTTAATTAATGACATATATAATATTATTTAATCCCTTTGGGTGAAACTTATATTTTTAGAATATTATTTCAACCAATATTATAATATTTTTTTTTAAAACTCATTTATGTCAATTTTGACATTATTTAGTATTTGGTTTTTTTGAAAATCATAACAGCATGATTACTTAGAAAAAAAATATTTTATCAACCCTAAAATGTCATATTAACCTATAATATTAGTTAAATTCATCAAAACTCTCAAATTACTTTTATTTGGATATTTATAATAACAATTATTCAATCTGTCATTAATAATGTAATTTCTGCATCATCATTGTGTCAAAATAAATTTACTTATTTAATATCTAAAATTTATAAATAAAATACCATTATATATATAATATTTTTATCTTAATAGTGAATATTTATTTTAGAATTTAACTTATTTATAACCCTATATTTAAAATGGATTGGTTATTAAACTTTGAATTTAACTCTTTTAAATCTTCTTTAAATGAAATAATAACAAATGTCCTAATCTAATACAAGTGGACCAAATAGGATAATATATTATTAATAAGGTTGTTTTTTGTCTATAAACACTTATCCAATAGAATTAGGACATGTTTTAGGGTAATTATAATATCATTTTTACCCTTAATTTCCCTATTTACTTTTAATCGTGGTAAATAAAAGTCAAATGTTACAATTCACCAAAAACTATTTTCATCTTATTGAACCAAATTTTACTTACTAATGTGAAACGTGACTATAGAATTTTTTAAATTCAACTCAAAGAAGGGGTAAAATTATGTTTTATTGAAATTCGTACATGTTCTATGATGTTGGGTAAAAGATGGTAAATAAGTTCAATAAATTTTTATTCATCTTATTTATTATAAAATGACTCAAATGAATTAAATTGAAATAATGTAGGTATTATATATATATTTTACTTAAAATAACTTTAAATAAAATAAATAATTATTTAAATAAAAATTCGGTTTTAAAGTATAACACAGTGTTTTTCACTATTCATCAAAAATTGAATGTTTTCAGAAAATTACCAAAAAAATCTCCTTAAGATAATTTTGATTTTACAAATTCAAAAATTAATTCTATTTTACCAAAGTAAAACCATATAAGTAGCATTAATTAATTTAAAATAAATTCCCATTGTCAAAACTGAAAAGTTGGTTTTTAAAAAGTAAAAATTATCAAATGATTGACATGTGTTTAGGTCGAATTTAAATTTAAAATTACTTATAATGACCTAAATTGTATTAAATGATAAAAATATAATCTAAATATACTTAAAACCCATTCAAATTCATAATTTAACATTATAAATTATTTCAATTAACAAATATGTTTTCAATTAAAATTTAGTATTTTTCAGTATTCATCAAAATATGAAAGTTATCTAAAAAGTAAAAAAAATTTATTCAAAATAAATTATTATATCCCAATTCTAAATAAGAATTTAATTTCATTAAATTGAATTTATAAAAGTGCCAAATATTGATTTTAAAAAGGCTTTTCCATTAGAAGGTGGTGAAATTGCATTTTTTGAAAAATATTTCTTTTATCTGAAACAAAATGAATTTGTTCTTATATAATGTATAAGAAACACATAAAATAGATTCTAAAATTATATGGAGTTTATAAAATTCAAAATTCAGTGAATACTATTCATAACTGCTTTTGAATGACTAGTTTGGTAAGTCTTGGTGCGCTCAAACTCAGTGTTGCGTGTAGCACAAGCTATTGAATTACTTTAATGAAAATAACTTACTATGAAATATTGGGGGTTTACATTATTCCCCCCTTTGAGAAGTTACATCCTCACAATTTTAAAATTAGTCCTAGGAAATTCATTGAATGTCCCACATCAGAAAAAGATTCAATAAATCTGTCACTTTAAAGGAAAGAAAGAGAAGTACAAAGTTCACCACAGAAAACCCATACTAGGATTCCACGTAGGAAAACATGGATATGGAAGATAAAATAAGTGTCTTTTTATAATGAAGAGTGACAGAAAACATGATTAAGAGAATGTTAAAAACAAGAAAACCACAAACTTGTGATGGGATAAAAAGTCATTAGTTTCCCAGTAGGAAATGTTAACGGACACCGTTTTTTTTAAGTTACATTTCACAAAGTTGAGGAATTTATTTAGGAGATAGACTAAAAACATAAAGAGATATACCTTATTTTTAAGTATAGTTTCATCCATTAATAAATTTCTACCACTAACTCATATTTTTTACAAACAATGAGTATTCAAGATGACTTAGCCACACCTAAAGTGCAAGAATCAACTTCTAGAGAATCACATGATCCACAAAGGATAAACTATATATTGAATTTATATTTAGATATTAACCAAAACCAAAATGGTTAGTACAAGATCAGAGGATCCCCAAAAAATGTAATCATTTAGATAAAAAATATTAATCTTAATTTATAATATTAAACCAACAATACCAAAAGATCAATACATACCATTCAATAAACAATTTTCCTTAAAATCCTTCAATATAATCCAAACTAATATTGAATCCCAAAACATAGAATACTTTGATTAAATAATCTTCTACATTAAATTGTGTCTCCAAATAACATCGACTACTCTTAAAGTCACATACTTAAAGTAATTAACCTAATCAAAGAATCTCTATGATAGGTAAATCATGTACATAAATAACCAAAAATGTTATAAATCCACAATAAAAAAATACATAAAAATACACCATTACTCCCCAAATGAAATATTATATTACTTTATTTTTCTTAGGCACATAGTGTTCCAAACAGAACCACTATCTTCCAAAATAACATTTTTCAATTAATCACCAAAACAATTTCTTAAACTAAGGATATTCATTTTATAAGACATAAAATACCAAATCAACTTATTATTGATCAATAAAATCATTTAACTAAAAAAAATTAGTCACACTAACCAGGGACCTCATGCAGTCTTGTGGTAGGTGATAAATCCCAATATCACTATGGTTGTGGGTTCGATTCCCATAGCATTTTCCGACACGACGGGTTGTCACACAGTCTTCATGTTTACCTTTTTCAAAAACTATATTTTATAACATTCCCAAAATGAGAAAAATTATTCAAAATAACCATAACATAATATCACTAGAAATGTTATCTAAATCCACACATTTTAATCCCAAAAATTAATAACATGTAATTTCCTCAAATGGAAGGATCATATAAACCCAAATGGTTATTTATAACTATAATAAAAAATACAATTCTTCATAAAACAACATTTTCTAATAAAAAAATACAGGGTTACCCATACAAGAGAAAAGTCTTCCAAAGTAATCCCCTAAATAAAGAGAACTAATACTTTTAAACATGTCACCATCCATTTATTTTCACATAGGTTCTTCCATGACCAGGCTGTTATCCTATAGAATAGGGAATTCAATGTGGTAATTCCCAGGTCCCCTACATTTATGGAAAAATTATAGTAAATATATTCATGGGACCATTTTTATTTTCTCCCATAGTACTCTTCATTTTTCCTTGGCAATTATTTACTTTATGTCTTTATTTCAGACACATAAAGCATTCCATTATTCCATTGAGATCCATTCCTAGGTGTATCCTTCCATAGTTCTTGCATGATAAAAATTGAGCTTTCTTTTCTCCATGGTCTCCACTTTTGGAGCTCTTATCATTCACTGCCTTTATCTTCTTTTTTTAGTCTGGGAGTTGGTTAATATATATGTTTTTGGTCGTATTTTTGGAAAACTGATTCGGCATGAACACAATATATTTCACACCTATCAACAATACATTTCTTTTCTCATTTCCACCACCATGCCCACATTCTAATTCATGTTCAATGTTACTATGACTTCCTTGGAAACTAGCCATTGACTAACACTAGCAAGCATAATGTGTGTCATAAAATCATTTAGATAATATCATAGCAACTTATATTCAATATAAAACACCTTAGGATTAACCAAGATTGTTTAGTCTCATCTTATATTAAAATCTTTCAAATAGGTTTGTAAATAAAATGTGAATTATCCTAAGAATATCCCCTAGGAGAGTCCTAACCAAGAGTGCAGCAAGGCCCATTGTCTTGTAACAGGATACCCCAAGTCATGCCCAAAACTCTTTGTTAGAGTTTTCACTACTTGGTTCATCTATTCCAGAGCCACCTTTACCTAATCGTATCCAAACAGGGAAGTATTTCCTAGAAAACCCACATAATATTTACATTACCAATTTTTTTGGACGTTCTTCCATACTAATACTCAATGTCTATCTTAGGTTAGTGTTTCCTAATTAGAGTTTTTTTTCTAAACCTACCTTCCATGGTTTGTACTAAACATTCCCTAATACCAACTGTAATGTCCCGACCTGAGTTACCCAGAATCAGTGCATTATTACACAACATTGTCAAGATAAAAGTAATCATGTCCCAAAAGACTGGTCAGTTTAGTATCCATGGTATTACTGGATACATACATACATTTTATATTACATAATGAAATAAAAAAACATTGTGTCCCCTTTAAACACTCTTATATCCCTTAGTCTATTTCTGTATGGTAATCGTAACATACTTCATTGAATCCATGGAAAAATAAAACATAAGAAAGGGGTGAGCTCAAAATCTCAGTAAGGATAACAATATAGCATAAAATATCATAAATAAGAACAAACATTTAAGGAAATGTATAATACGAGAACACAAGTATTTTAAACATAAACATCATCATAATATGGCAAAGATAAATCGAATAATGACATTTACTTATTCACATGGATATTCTACTAGTCAAATAATCACATGTAATATCAATATCCAATTTCATAATGATGGAATGCATAATTATATACTTCATAACCACATAGTCAAGGCCTTGTGCCAATACTACAAATAAGATTTTGTCAAGGACTTGTGTCAAGACACTAGTTTGTCTCATGAGATCTACCAATTCATTGAGGAGCTATAGCGGGCTCCGAATGTCACTTACTAAGTCCAATGAATTCTTCATATTGAAAGGTTTAAACATATCATAAATATTCATATTAAAACCAGCATACGAAATGTCAACACTTTATATATAAACCATGAATGGTATAAAAATGACATATCCACAGTCAAAAATATCACAAAACCATCGATACAGTATGAAATATTTGTATCATAATAAATCATCCTTGGTCAAGAATAATATCTCATAAAGTATGTTGACATAGTAGAAAATGATCAGTAAAAATCTTTGAGGAAAATATTACTTTTTCATGAAAACTTTTAAAAGTCTCACTATTTATCAAGAAGCTGTCTAAAATATATTTTTGAATCAAAGTGTCCCATAACACTTTGAAACATTTAAAATTAATTGTTTTTTTAAAACATTAATGTCTATATATATAGATCTTTTAAATCATTTTAAAACATGTACATTAATGAGAATGATTTAAAAGAATAAATTTTTAAAACATTTGAAATGATATTTTAGTTAGAGATCCTATCCATATGATAGAATCTTGGAAAAAATAATTGAGGTAATAAAAACTTAATAATATCATAAGAATAATGGGATTCATGATATATTATGTAAAAGTACACTATATACACCAATAAAAACTGAATTGGCACATAACAACAAAGGAGTCTCAATGGAATGTAAGTTGAGACGAAATCACTTATAAAGACTGTATCCTTAGGTTAAGGATAAATCAATGACATAATTATATTGGAAAATATAAATACACTATGTATGATTGTATATTCGGTGTAAAAAAATGAAAGGACATTCACACATATTCTTGTAACAACAACACCAATGACTTGGTTCTTTAACTCAATAAATGAAAATTGAGTTAAGATTACTCTTATCAAGTTCATATCGATGACTTCAGAATTTCTCAATGGAGTGATTATGGGTATCAAAAGAAAACCACACCAAGAGGAGTGGTATTTAATATGTAAATAAATAAATAAATATTTATTTCACACATAATCTTAGAGTAAAATAACCAATGAAGTTTGCGTAAAACCCAATGAGTGGAAATCGAAATATGAAATTCCCTTACCGATTGGGTTACTTACGAAACATACACCCAATGAAAGAAGGATATTAAAATGAAATTTTAAATACCCATAAAATAATTTATTTTTCATAAGTAATACAATCATGGGAAGTACATACACCACACAAAATGAAATAGTGGAAATATAGAATTAATCTCACTGAAATAAGAAGTGAGATGAAAACCCCTTACCGTGCTGTAATCAATCACGTCATATGAACAAAAGTTAATAACCACAAAATGAATCATAGAATAACATGAATATAAAGATAATCATGATATTATATATCAAATGGTAGTACACAATAGACCACATGCAATAAATAAGCGGCAAATAATGGAAATCTCATAGAATTAAAAGATAGATACGGAACCCATTACCTTTCACTTTCCTTTAGTCGAGGTTACGTTTAACCAAATATATAATGACCATATTATGTTATTAAATTATAAAAAACCATATTAATATTTATTATTTCATACATGATTAATTTATGCCTTTATACTAACCATTTAATAATTATTTCCATGTTAAAATAACATTTTGGGTAATAATCGCTTTCTCAATTTTATGTGTTTTAACTTGTTATTATGGATTTTATCATTTAGATCATGATTTAAATAATTCTAGAATATAAATCATGATTTATATATCATATATATTTATAATATAAATATTTATAATATATAGATATATGAAATGGAAGGCACCGTTTATGGAGACGGTAGGTCGTACGTACGCATAAACGTTGATTTCGTTTTCATATCTTGTTGAACGGTAGTAAGTGAATAAGATATATATAATTACATATATATATATATATATATATATCTAGAAAAATTAGTAGGTCATAAATTACAAAATTATTAATAATATATATTTTTATAATCTCCATTGAATGGTGAACATGGGAATGAATCTCATCGCGTCGTGGAGACGGTTATCCGTACGTACACACGAGCGATAATATCATTATATTGATCATGGAATAATATATAATTGAATGGTATATCATATATACAGAATCATAAACATGTTATATTTATTATGTACATTATTTATGCTCATTATTATACTAATCCAAATAGTGAAGTGTTAGAATAACAAACTACACCACGACTTGGAGACTCTAAGTCGTACATACGCACGTATGGTGACATTGTCATTTATAGGATGGATAGAATAAAAAATATGGTTGAAATATATTTATAATAACATCAAAGTATTTAGGGGGTACTGGAGTTATTATTTTGTTATAGAAACTACAAATAAAGAGGAAGTTGAAGAAGAAAAGAACTTGAAAGAGGGTGGTGAAATTATTACCAATTCTTCAGGTGTTTCCTTTTGAGTTGATCAAAATGGATATTTAGGTTGTATTTATGATCAAATTATGGACTCTAGTTTGATTTCAGGGAAGGTGGGAGGATATTTGGGCATCGTTTGGCCAAGACAAATGTCTTTGGAGGTGTAATTTCGAGATAAGGGGAAGTTTCCCTTTTATAAGTGGGTTGAATGTCACTTTAGGAAAAAGTTGAAATATTATTTTAAAATTAAATCCTTTTCAAGTTATAATTTCTGGAAAATGACTTATTTCGAAGATAAGGTGGGGATGGGTCAAAAAAAACTCCACCAATAGGTTTTATACATGTTTTTATTACCATTTTAACCTTATCTTTTAGATTTAACTCTTTGTTAAATAGTTTAACTTTTAACGTGTCTTCTTACATTCTTACACTATATGGTTAATAAAAATACTATAAACTTCCAAGAGAACCTCAAGTGGTTAATTAATGACATATATAATATTATTTAATCCTTTTTTCAGAACCTTATATTTTTGGGAATATTATATCAACCCATAATATAGTATTTGTTTTAGAAACTCATTTATGTCAATTTTGACATTATTTAGTATTTGGTTATTGTGAAAATCATAACAGAATGATTAACTCGAAAAAAATATTTAATTAACCCTAACATTTCATATTAAACAATAAAATTAGTGTAATTCATCAAGTCATAAATTATATTTTTTGTATATTAAAAATATTAATTATTTTAATCTGTCATTAATAAGGTAATTACTGCATCATTATTGCTTCACAAATAAATTAAATTATTTAGTGTCGAGAAATTACAAATAAAATACCATTATGTTGGAAATATTTTTATCTTTATAATGAATATTTATAGTCGAATTTATCTTATTTATAACCCTATATTAAAAATGATTTAGTTATTAAACTTTGAATTTAACTCTTTTGACTCTTCTTTAAATAAAATAATAATAAATGTCCTATTATAATCCATGTGGACCAATGATGATCATATTTTATGCCTAAGTTTGTTTTTGGTCTAATTAAACTTATAAAACAGAATTAGGACATGTGTTAGGCTAATTATAATATCATTTTTACCCTTAATTACCCTATTTATTTTTAACCGTGGCAAATAAAAGTTAAAAGCTACTATTCACCAAAAAATATTTTCCTTTTATTGAACCACTTTTTATTTACTGATATAAATTATGTCAATCAGTTTTTTTAAATTAAACTCACAAAAGCGATAAAAGTTGGTTTTATGGAAATTTGTAAATGCTTCTAGAAAGTGGGTAAAAGATGGTAAAAAGTTGAATAAATATTTATACACCTAATTTTATTATTAAATGACTCCAATGAAATAAATTTAAAAAATATAGGTATTATATATCTATTTTGACATAAAATAAATTTAAATAAAATATATAAGTATTTAAATAAAAAGTCAATTTTAAACTATAATGTAGTGTTTTCACTATTCATCAAAAAGTGAATGTTTTGAGAAAAGTACCAACAATTCACACTAAGATAATTTTGAAATTAGGAATTTAAAAATTAATTCTATTTTACCAAATTCAAAACATAGAAGTTTCATTAATTAATTTAAAATAAATTCCGGTTGTCAAAACCGAGAAGCGTGTTTTTAAAAAGCAAAAACTATCAAAACATTGACATGTGTTTATGTCATATTTTAATTTGAATTTACTTAAAATTAACTAAATTTTATTAAATGATAGAAATATAATCTAATTATACTTCCAAAACATTCAAATTCATAATTTAACCCTATAAATTATTTCAATTAAAAAAGTTTTCTTTCAATTAAAATTTAGTATTTTTCACTATTCATCAAAATATGAAAGTTATCAAAAAAGTACCAAAAATTTATTCAAAATATATTTTTATGTACTGATTCAAAATAATAATTTAATTTAATTAAATTGAAAATATAAAAGTGTCAAATATTGGTTTTAAAAAGGTTTTTCCATTAAAAGGTGGTAAAATTTAATTTTTTTTAAAAATACTTCTTTTATCTGAAAAAATGAATTTTTTTATTTTGTATATGAAACACATAATATGGATTCTAAAATTTTATAGAGTATAAAAAATTCAAATTTTAGTTAATAAAATTCATAAATACTTTTGAACGACTAGTTTGGTAAGTCTTGGTGCGCTCAAACTCGGTGTTGTGTGTAGTGGAAGCTATTGGATAAGATTAAAGAAAATTACTTACTATGGAATCTTGGGGTGTTAAAATTACCTTGGAAGATAACTTATATGCGAGTTAAATAAATTCACTTTATTTTTTAGTCATTACTCTTTCCTCTGATTGTGTCAGTGTTTCCATTTCTTTACTCTATACATAGAGATTTTTTATTGGAATATGAATTATATAGAACCTTGTAAGATTATTCTCTCTCATATATTCTCTTTATTAATCCACTATCCTCCTTCTAATGGATATATTTAAATATCTAATAATATTTATGGGTGATATTAGGAAAAGTTATTATGGTTTCCAATATACAAATCAGAAAAGAGACATCTTGCACTATGTTTTGTAGGATGATTAGTATTCCAAAAATAAATCATGTAGATTAATTTTATAATCATTCCTTCTAGAATCAATGGTCTTATAAATAATATTTTTAAAATCCTTATTTGAAGGACCCACAAGCCAACATACATCCGAATGATACATGGTACCTGTATTATATTGAACTCAATTATTCTGTATTACTTGTCATAGTATATGATTATTCAAATGGGACTATAATCACTATTCATAAGTTTCAACACTCTAATCCAATATAATATATTCTTATTTAAGAATTTAGAAAATACATTTGTAGTGTTGGTTATGATAGTGTCCACTTTCATCCAAATTAAAATAAATCATAGACATACATAACAAGATGTATATATATCCAAATTATTTATAGAATGTTACCATGATGTTAATTACCTACAAATAAAATAATTTAAAAACCATGATAAATTTCTACAATAGTTTATCATTCTTACCAACATTTATTATTCATTTTCCACAATCAGAACCATCCCCAAAACCTCTTCAATAATTTTGTAAATTTTTTGATTAAAATATTCATTAAAAAACATAATTGTTCTTCACAGTCCATGATATACTCCCACAGAAAAGGAGTAAAATATCTACACAATTTTTCCCATTTCAATCTAAGATAATAAATCCCTAAATCCTAAAATCACGACAAGAAAAATATCATCCCAAAATATGTGATATAACATTGTACGAAACCTCTTCCTATTTCTCTATAATTTTTTAAAATAGGTTTTGTTTGTTAGTTATTTTATATGGAGTCAAAATATAGTTTAATAGTATGATACACTATAAATAATAACTTATTCAAGAACACATTGAATCTCAGTCATATTTTCTCTACTTAGTTGTGAGAATTTCTTCCATAAAATATTGTCAGTGACAATGTTCTATGATCCCCTGTTTTTTTAATCTATATTTTAAATACCTTAAAAAATACAATAATCTGAATATATAATGGTTTAAAACCATTCATTATTATAAAATATTTTAAAATTATATGATCAATGAGAAAAAAACAATATGGTAAAGATTATATTGTATAAACTTCTCAAAAAATTCCATAGGATGTAAATAATTCTATATTATGGTGTATTTGAATTTTAAATTCTATTATGGTCTTTATTGAATAATATATAACTCTAAAAATTCAATCCTTCATTTTAGGAAAATTTCCCCTCACATATAGTAACTTTCATCATATTATCTCAAAGGGTTCTTCCCAACACGGTGATATAATAATAACTTCCACAATCACCATTATATTTACATTATTGAATGTATATTTACAATTTTCATCATAAATGAGTCCTTTATCATTTTCTAAGAGGTGGTTGAGTTTACTCGCAACTCATGAGTATTCTTTTATATTTATCTACTATGAAATAACATATTAACGTAAAATATACTAATCTCTCTAATGATTATTGGTATTAATAGCCCATTGATCACCATAATATTACTTTAATTGCACAATATTTATTCTTATAAAATCTGATGCCCTGACACAATTCCATTGATCACCACGATGATTCATTTCTTCCAATTTAATACATGTCCAGTTACCAAAAAATATTCTATCATTGAGCCTAAATTTTAGACACATAATTTGAATGAGTTGTTATAATCTGAGATTTTTCATATGAATTCATAACAATCATACAACACAAACCCATGGAAAATGTGTTTACTACATTTTTGAATATATAAGGAGAATTATATATGTAAAATTACATAACTCTATATATGAATTTCATATAAGGGCTTGTGAATGTCATATTTGACTAATACTTGGGTTCTATGTGTATTTTATTATACCCTAAATAACCATAAATGTAATAGCATTATTCTTTTTCTAGATGACTCTCAGATATTCAGTCTATAAGTGAGATATTAAAATGTTTTCCCATTTTTATATAATTAAGCTTCATGCAATAATAAAAAAATCATCACACCTTCATCATTTGGGTGATGTAAGTTCATTATTCTTTATGATCAGGGTCATTACTCGTTTTATTATCACAACTTGGAATGTAAAAAACATTCACATTATGAAAATAGAAACATAATGATGCCTATGATAACTTTTTCATCACTTTCATCAGTAAATAATTCAAAGGAGGAGTTAGTGTAAAATAGGAATAAATTTGTATATTCATCTTATTTTATATATTTAAATTTTAGGTAAAAATACTTGAGTTGGTGCCATGTATATTAAAAATAATTCTAGTGATTTATTTTCTCCACTTATTCAACACTTCAAGTTATTTGTGTTCATGTTCAATGGATAATGTTGAATTGTCAATAGCTAGATAATATTATCCTTCTCTATAAAATTTTTGTCCAATGTTACATGATTTTTAATTAAACATCATCTTTTATTATTTTATGACCTATTGAGTTATTTTTAGAAAATATTCCCATAGATTTTGTTCTACATTTATGAATCCCTCCTCTTTTAGGAGTTATTTTTTCTTTTTCCAATTTTACTTTAATAATTATTTATCAATTATCTCAATTATAGGTTTTTTACTACCGATCAGGAACATATAAATGAAAATAATTTTTTTATCATTTGTAATAAAATGGTAGTTATCTATATCATCTATTTGTTACACCGCATTCATATTACTGAAATGAATGTTAACTTCTCCTATGGTAATTATCATATTTTTCTACTAAATAAAGAGAATCATTTTTGGGGTTCTAAGTAAATATCCTAATATTATTTAAATTTTTATGTGGAATGAAATTAATAAATGTTGCTAAATGAATTAGTTCCTTCCTAAAATAACATAATGTAGTAACACTATGAATAAAATAAAATACCCATATATTTCAACATTGGTCATATTTTATACCACACAACTTATGGGAATTATTTATTCAATTTAATAATGTTGATGTTTCCAAATATCATTGTATTCAAGGGGATTCCATTTTGGAATAATGAATACACTATTATTTTGGAAATTATCTCATATAATTTTATATTTATTTGAAGCATCCTTAAAATAAACATTATCATTTTTCACTAATCCTCCATTCGTTCTTACCACATTCTCTGTAGAAATAGTAATGGTGGTTAGTATATCTATATTGCAGGATCATTTTTAATATTTTAATTTTTATTTTATGATAATTAATAATTGTTATTTCTTTATTGGGTTAAATTAACATTCCATTAATCTTTCTTATTCACTTAATTCCCCCTACTTGTCCTTTTTAGCCTCAACTACCTAGTCTATGTGAGAATTCATATGTTTTAGTTAAATTCAAATTATAAAATCCATATCCAAATATTCATATTTTGGACTCAATAAGTTTCCTAATATGACATCATGTTGTCTCTTTATTTGTTTCTTGGAAATCAATCTATATTTATTCATGTAGTTATATAGTGATCCTTAGTGTTATAATAAGTAGTTCTCTTAATTTTGGAGACTATTCTCTAGTTAAAGGAGACATTGGAAATTCTAAAAAATGTATGTCATGATTAACTCCATTAATCTGGGTAGATTAAATATGCTTCTATATCAAAATATTATAGATTAATGAGAATAAACTATGTCCTTTAATCTTGTAAATATTTTCCATCATGTCCTGATTCTTTATGTTATTTAGTAAAAAAACAAGGGACATGAGAATTATTATTATTTTATCATACATCTTTTCACCAACATTTATTTTGAGTTTTTATCCATTTTTGTTTCCCTAAATAGTAATAAAAGTCATTTGTTTACTATTATAACAATTATAATTAACATTACTCACAGGTCTATCATTAGTTGCATCATGGAAATACTGTAAAAGATACAGTCTACCATAAATATTACATGAATGGATTTTTAGTTGCAAATGTTTTCCTATATAATTATGGATGTGAAACAATATCACAATATTAATAGGTATCACCTCTATATTAGCATATAGTAATGTTGATTCATCAAATTTTTGAACTCTAATATTTTTGTGACTCATTACACATTCCATTGATACATGTTATGTATCATATAATTGAAAATTGAAAAGGAAATTGGGTGTTTCATTATCAACAACCTCCTATGAAATTTTAGTCATCCACAACTAAATATTTCATTTAAAATATAATATAAAATTCCAATTGAAATATTTAAATAAAAAAATATATGACATTCACATCATCGTAGAATATGCATAAAACGTCCACTACATATTTTGTGTAAAATCAATATTTCTAAAAAAACTTTGACTATAACTCCATTTTCTTTTTAAAATTTTTGTAAGAAATATTTCTCTATAAATATTTATACATGATCATATGAGGAGTTTATAAATCGTGGTGTTTGAGATTATATTATGTCTATAACTCATCAAGTTTATAAGAAAGTAATGTGTCTTAATCGAATATCATATTCTATTACTCAATTTATTTTGAAGGTATTACATATCTCAATGAAATTAAAAATACATATTTCAAGGTCTTAATTTATAAATCCATTCAATGGACACAATTTTTGGATAATTTTAAATATTCATGACTTTGTATTGATGTATTTATACTATATAGGGGGACAGAAAGTTCAAGTATTAGGTCGTCCAGTGGATTTACATCTTTAATATATTAATTTCATCTCAGATGGTTCTTATCTAGCTCTAAAAATAATTTTTTCCATATCATCATTTACTCTAATATGAACATAATATCCCATCCCTACTCTATAATTTTTAAAAATATAGATTTTGATCATAGATGGAAGGTGTAGTTATTCTTCATGATCTGTTCTTTTTGGTTGAGTGTGTGGTGTGTGGGTTATGATATATAAATCAATAATTTTATAAATAATATTACTCATGAAAAAAATATTTTAAAATTTAAACAATAAAATTAAAATATAAATAATTTACCAATAAGTATGTATTAAATAATTTATATATTTCCACAAACTATTTTTACTAATGGGGAAAATGATTTTTTATGCCCATGGGAACCTTTAGCTCTCAAGGGAATTGGGTATGTCTTATGAATTTATTTTCATACTAATTTACCACTAAATCAATAAATTTATTATAAATGGATAGAATATATAGAGTTTTATACTTTTGTAATCATTATATACAAGACCGAATAAATCTTCAATTTTTATTGTTTGAACTAATTTTTAAGGTAACAACATTTTGAAACATAATTGGGAGTAAAATAAAAACATAATGTTAAAATATACTGAAGAACTTATTTGATCGAAGAAAACCTTCTACGTTGAGTATAAATGGTTTATTAATTTAATGTATGTTCTTCATAAAATCATGATTTTATTATCTTTTAAAATAAAAGGGTTGAAGATTTGGGAGAAATATTATGACTATCACATCATTAATTATTATAAAAAATTCATAAATTCATTATGTTATTTTGGACAAATAAATATATTATAATTGAGTAGTATTATGATCTATCTCAAATAATAATAATAATATATATGGATTATGAGATCCCATCCCACCCCACCTCTTTGGATATTATCTTATAGTTGATGCTCTATTTATAAAAAACTATATGGAATTATTTTAGTCAAGCTTAATGTGGTAAAATTTTAACACATTTAATCCACAAGATAAATCAATAATAATATTTATAACACTATCACCTACTATAGATCCACTATCTATTAAAAACCATTAAATTCATAATAGAAGGGAAATTCATTATAAACGAGAAATATTTCTCCATGGGTAGATTTATTTCACCAATCATTAGAAGGATAAAAGTAATCATAAATGAAGGACATGAAATATTAACTACCATAAATGATTCAATCCTTGTTTAAAAATCACAAATATATAATCCCAATTATTCCATAACATTTCTAAGTCACCCCATGATTTTGTCTCTTAATTTATGTTCATATTCTATTATTCATTCCCCATATTTACATTAATCATGTTTTTTCTTTTAAAATATCAACACTATGATTAATTTAAGCTCATTGGTAGAATCATGTTAAAGAACATGGATTTTTTACTTTACTATTAAAAAAAATTTCAATCTTTCTATATCATTGATAAAAGTCACAATATTAACATTAGTTTGTGAAATTATTTCAAAAAATTCTCATTTAAAATGTTTTAGTATCCTAGAGTTAATATGAAAATTTCAATGTTACCGAGTAGTGGTTTGAATATATTTATGTATCACTTCAAATAGGTTTTGGTGAAACTCTGTGGCTACAAATTTATTATAAATTAAGTAAAAATATGTTCTTCTAACACTTTGTGGACTTACAAGGTGTGGAATGATATGTAAATAGTTTGGAATCATTCTAGATATTAAATTTGTATCTTTAATAGATTCATTTATTTTTGAATGACATCATAAAATTAGTATTACTTTTATAATAATTTAGTCTTATTCATACTCTTTGTGGAGCAACCCCACTAGTTTTAGCATTAATATGATTTTGTTGATGTCTTAAAATATAGAAAATAAATAAAAAAATTTATTCTAATGTATTAACCTATTTCATATTCTATATCAACATTAAAATGAATATTACTCTTAAAATATTGTTGTAGGGTAAGAATATCATCATAAATGATCAAATATTTATCTTCCTCGAGTCATTGAAACATATCTTAAATTATCATAATTAAAAACCCATTTATGATAAGATGATCTGATTTAAAATAAAACTATAGGAACATGTTCTCTAATTTTATTCATTTGTATGTGAATTACATCCCGATTCAGTGTTACATGTAATTGTTTTTTCATGATATCTATATTTTATATATATCGAAAGAACAATGTCATAATTTAGTGTGTTATCCCATAATTTTTTCCATTACCCTCTAAAATTATCCTAACACCTCTAAATTCATCTTCCATCTTTAATAGGATAATTATTACTAATAATATAATGAATTAGTTAGTATTATGTAAAAAATGAGAATATACATGATAAAGATCTATGGTAAAATTATATTTTTATAGAAATATTTATTGAAATGAGCATATTACTTTTTTAGTAACAACCTTATCTATTATCCATATACATTAAAAAACCCTCATATTTTGGTTAAAATATTCATCATTCTAAAACTAACATTTACACATACTATTCTTGAGAAATATTCTCTATTAAAAATTAAAATTCATGGGATTATATTATATTTCTTATTTATCATATTTCATAAGATCGTGATTTTTTAGAATCTCATTAATATTATTTTTATATTTTATTCATGTGTTTTAAATTTATACTATCCAATGTTGGTTCTAGTAGTAACGAAAAATTTATATCTCATATTTGGTATAATATTATATTTAAAAAATAACTTATCTTATCTTGCAAAAAAAATAATTTGAGTATTTATTTTATAAAACAAATATAATTTCTGGTGTAATAGAATTTTTAATGATTTTACTACATGTGAATAAATGTATGGTTTATTGGTTTCCACCCAAGCATGTTGTGTTATGAAGTCTTAGAAGTGGGCCTCTATTTATTCTTATGAGTGATTTGTTTTTCAAATTTATAAACCTCATGAATTTGTATGCATGGTTTCTACCCTATGTGGTTATATAATGATGTAGAAAAGGATTTCATGTTATGTCTTATTGATTATTCTCTTCATATGGCCATTTTTCATATCCATGCTAGCATACAACATCATTCATTCATATTGATGTACTTACTTAGGTATTTGTATTTTACAAGAGGGGTAATATGTGTTTCAATAATATTATTAAGAATATTTTTTTTTATGTTGGATGATATATAGTATTTATCTAATCTCAAAATACAAAGGACCTTTATGTTCCAATATGTGTATTTTATTTGACCTCATAGAAAATATAATATGAAATATATTAAAAATATATTTTTAAAAATAAGGTGTCAGATGTTTGGAAAAAATTATACATTAAATATTATATTTACATTAGTTTCCATAATTATAAGTTTTATACTTTTTCCATTAGTTTACTTATTTTTCTTAAAAATATTTATTTTCATGATTATATGAATTGTGATGAATAATTTAAACAACCTATATGATGTACAATACAATTATTTACTAAATGATAAATTGAAAATAATGAAAGGGGAGTGGATAAATTTATTATATTTTTATGTCAGTTCAGTCATATAATAAACATAAACCCACAATCCAAGATCCAGTGCTATAACATAATATCTACATTTTTTTTCTTTTATATTGGAACATCCCAGCATTATCCAAACGTACAAACCATTATTTTTTTCCAATTCTTTAAAATGGACATTATTTTGATGCCTATGATGTTAAATGAGGTCCCAGGGGTTTTGGGGGCATCTATGAAGACCAAAGAACTTAAAATGAGACAAACGACCATGACACATGGTTCATCAAAAAATTTTTAACCTAGGAAAAATGATCGTGTGTCCTATTGTTGGTTTTAGATAGTGGAAAAACACAAGGTTTTCAAACGATTAGTAAAACTACGTGCATTTCACATGTGTCGTTCCTAGTGAAGCAAAACCATACACATGGATGGTGTGCGATTTCACCAAACCATGCAGCCAAACCGTACACAGTGAAAATGGGAGGTGACTTTACTAATTTCCCCTCAGGGAGTGTTTATTCCCTTATTTAATTTTCCCTTATATTTACTTCTGATTTTCTCCTCCCCCATGGTTCCTGAAGCACTCTTCTACACTCACATGGGATTTTGAGGTATCTACTTTAATTATCCCCTTAATTCTTAACCATTAGAAGATATAAACTCATATTAGTAGGCATTATGATCTAAACCCTTGCATTTATATGTTTCTCCATGATTTGTTGATATATTTTCAAGAAATATATTTATTCCCTATTTCTCAGGTTTTTTTAAATCATCCAATTTATTTTTCTTTTAGTCTAATCAAGGGTTATTGTCAGATATGTATCGTACTACGATTATGAGGTAGCTTGTCTATATCATTTTCATATCCTTTCATTTCTTATTATGTGTTGTGTTATTGAACCTCTAGATGGAAAATTTTGGAGGGGCCTGTTCTTTCATATAAAATTGACCACATTGGTTTTTCGAGTCTGTTGTGACTTATGCTTAATACGAAACCCATTCATTTGGTGTTCTCTTTGACCATTCCACCCCATTGGTTGGATCATCCTAAAATGGTAAATTTACCATGTTTGGAATGGTTAATAACAAAATACAAATGAATTTTTATTAAATGATTGATGTCATAAATGTAGTTTAGAAGTAAGTGTTAGTTGTGAGAGTTGTGGTAAGCTTATGCCACCCACGTCACAATAAATACATGTTGATCCTTGACTATTTTTTATTTAGAATGCAAGTATTGAAATATTTGTTTATGCAATATACCAATGATTACATTTATATTATGAAAAGTTCATTGTGATTTAGGCCTCTTATTATGCTTGTTGATTAATTCTATGGTTGAATTGCTTGAATTGAGATGTAATGCCTGATAAAATGAATTATTGGTATTTCATTGATGAAATTTTGTTACAGTCATATTAATACCTTGTGAGACTGGTTTCATTCAACATATTAAAGAATATTCCTTGTAATTAATGGATTTTGTTCATGCGTAGTCCTGTTTTAACGTTTTATGCATTGCAATATGAATTGTACCACTGTTTTTGGCTTATTAGAATAACTTGTATAGATTAATAGATTTTGAAATGAGAATTGTGTTTGATGGATTTAAATTATGAATTCTTTTCCAAGATTATATGACTTTATTAATATGGCTCACATGATGGGGACAATGAGAGATCATGGGTCCCTAATTTAGGATTCCATGAATGGAATCACCATGATCGATTGATTAAAACTCAACATTCATTCAATGATTATTTGACTTTCTAGGACCAATAATCCTAGGATGTTTAAATATATTCATGGGAATTGCTGGTTCCCTAGGGGAGCAACCCAAGACAAAACCATTTGAAAATATGGCTCTAACATGCCTTAGGTGATACCTTGTCCCCTGTGTGAGATACATGGCATGGGGTCAGAGTCACCAACCCTGAGTGATAAAATGGATTCTATTTGGGTCTCCTTGGAAGGTATTGGTGATTTTGGGTTATATTGGATGATATATAGTGACCCTTGGGATTCATATTAGATAACACTAGATGGGATCCGACTCTATTTAATGTATTTGACGTATTATTGACTGATGTTTATATGAGATGAATCTTTATTATTACTTTTATCATACTTATTCCTATATAATGATTCTATATTATTTTAGTATATATTTTGAATGATGACATGTGAATTAGTCTCCAAGATGAAGATTAAGCATGGGAGTTAGAATCCTTGGATATCCTTGGTTACTATGGGATATTGTATGCAACATGTTTTTTGCATGAGTAAGTTGCTCAAACGTTCAGCATTTGATCAAGGAGGTGGTATATAACATGTGTCTATATAGGAACCTGGGACAAGGTTTACATGTTCATTATTAATTTCCCTGTCTTAATAATTATATTACATGATTCTTATTATATTTTTAATGAAATGGAAAGGTCTAAACACTGTGGGTTCCAAACTACTAAGATTTATATCTCACACCCTAATCAAGTTCAGTTTGGTTCCAAATAAGGCTATACGATTACATGATTGTAAAAAGGTATGTTAGCTAAATCAAATGCTTGATTGTTTTTAATTCTTATTAATTGGATTTGGGTGTAGAGGTTTGAGCTTAGGCTCAATGTCTTGTGTAGAAGTTTTCTGCAACTTTTTTAGTTTATCCTATAGTATATGGTATATACTTGTACCCTATTCCCTCTTAATTATATTTTTGAATATAATCTTGACATGTAAATAATTTGGTATCTATTATTGGTTTTCTTCTTTTTCAAGTTTCATATTTATCATGCATGGTTCATATTTACATTTTCACTGATGTCTTATTATTATTTATGCTTATGGAATTCACATATAATATTTATCACTATGAATACTTGGATCTATACAAGCATAGTCTCTCCAAGGACACATCCTAAACCCTAGCGATGATTCGGTAGCCTTTGGAATTCGAGGAGATGAACTTGACGTCATGTAGCCACTATCTCAGAGAATCAGTGTGTGGATCTTGAGGTGGGACACTATGGATACCGATAAATTTGAACAAAATTTTACTATTAAAAACAATATAACCTAAAAATAAATAATTTTATCACTTAAATACACAAGGAACATTTAGGTTAATATTCTAGAGAACTAGTACGAACAATTACATAAAAACATTGATGCCTAAAAAACACGTTTATAAAAATCTATAACTTCTCCAATTAAGTTTTTCACATCCAGTAACCTTATTATGAAGAAGATAAATAAACCATTTCTTCATAGCCTTAGTAAAAGTAAATATAAGAAGGGTGAGCCCAAGTTCTCACTATGGATAAATATATGAGTAAAAAATTGAATTTCATCAGCAAACATAAGATGATAATAATTGAATGATGACCTAATAAATATTCATAAGAATAATATAAAAGAATTTATACCCATCAAAATGTGGTTCATAAAACAAGATACAAAGAATAAATATATCACATATGATAAGAGTCATATATGTCAACAACAATGATCCCTGTGAAATAAATCCATAAAGAAATGATCTATTAGAACATGATGAGATCATAAAGAAAACATACTGGTAAATTGGGACAAAATTTTCATATCACCCTTAAAATCAGTTTTACAAATGGAATATCATACTCAATATATTCCAAAAATCTATTTTGACAAATCTATAACTATTTGAATCTCTCCCATTACCAAATTCTTTGAAGATTTATAACGGGGTCAGTCATTATCACATGATCTATTGGGAAAAAATTTATAATAACAAATTTATAATAACCATAAAATAAATATAGAACGTGAATAATTGAATTTTTTAACATAAAAAGAACTATTTTTATTTAATGTCATGATTTTCCAATGGAAATGAAATAGGTTCCATGAAAATCTATTTGGAATGATATTATCCATTGATTTAATGGATAATGATTTTATCATTATAACACATCTCTAGGGAAGCATAAGTAATATAAAGGTATTTTCTTTTAATGAATAGGAATACTATAAAAACATAATAAATGTAATTGTTGAGTAAAATACCCTTGAAAAATTTAAAATAAATTATCAATATCAAAATTTTAATAAAATTACAGATATAATTTTATTTGAAACAAAAAATTGAAACATATAATGTCCAATTAAAATGAAATTAATGATTATGAAGGTAGTAAAATCACTTCAATCTATAATGGTTAATTGTAACCATTATTTACACACTTCATTAAATAGAGTAAAATGTCACCCATAAAAAACATTAAGAGATTTTCATTTTACAATAATTTAAAATAAGTCCAAAGATCGTGTATAATAGCTTTTCAAAATAATTTATTATTACCAGATAACATTCTATTAAGATTTATATAACACATGATTATGAAATATAAAGAATCTTGATCATAATGAAGATAAATAATTAGTATCTCTTATAAAAAACATTCATGATTTATCATTAATTAATAAAGGAAGAAATGAAAACTAAACCTGTAATCCAAATTCATAATGAATTAGGGTAAATGATTAAATTTTAATTAAAATAATATCATATGATGTTCCTTGTAGGATCATTGTAAAACACAATCTAGAAATGAAATGAAATTATAAACGAAATTTTTTAATGATTTCATAACATTTGGATTCAAACCTCATTAAAATAAAGAATGTGATATTGTGAAACAAATCAGATAAATTACATAATAATTGAATAGGGTATGTTGATAATGTAAAATAGTCCATCAGTACACCATATATAGAATAATATAAATTTCATAAATTTTATTATTATAAAACAATTAATCTTTTAATGAAACCATTAAATATTTTTATGAGAATTGAATTACGCTTCGATCAAGGATAAGTTAAATTATATTTATTCACATATCATGTTTTCAATTATAAAGGTCAATTAGGGAAAGAATATTAGTATCATATAATATTTCAAAAACTATTAATATATCATAAATATTGCATTATTTCATTAAATAAACTTTTATATACACACCATTAATGTTGAGATGAAAAATGAGTCACATACCTTGTGGTGGTGGCCACCAACACCTACACATGCTAGACGATATCATTTTTCTATGTATGTAATGGTAAAAAATAGATGATATAATATTTTAAAAAAATATTATTATTTAATTACTATAATATATTTTCTTTAAAGATGGTTCCTGAAAAAAAAACCAAGGCACTATAAATATAGAGGAAAATAATTACAAAAAACTAAAAGAAAAAAACCTATTACAATCATTATTATAAAAAGGAAGTAATTTAATAGAAAGTTAATCAAGACAAGTAATTTCATGATTACATCACTTGTTTACAAGACCATCAGCAACCATGTTAGATTCATGCTATATATGGGTGATGATGTAGTTAATGTCGAGTAGAGCACGAATGCAGTCTATCCGACGGGTGGCGATCGGTCATGCAAGATGTATCACACCATTCCAAAATTCTTGCACAATGATGGCCTAATCACTTTCAATCCAGATGTCGTTCCAACCCTGTTGTTTGGAAAAAAAATATTGCATGAATCATACACATAATTTTAGCTTCCAGTGAAAAAGCAACACCATATCTAGAATAGAAGAAACCAATGATTTAACCAATAGGATTCCTAAAGATGGAACCACAACCCACAGGGCCTCGATTTCCTTTAAGAGCACTATCCACATTAAACTTAATCCATCCCAGAAGAGGAGCATGATAGATGTTATGAAAAGTACGGCGAGGTTGGCAATAGTTTCTAGTAATACGTAGTGGTTGAAGGAAGCCAATTTCGTTTACTGTGTTGTTGCAGTGACCCTTTTGGATCGAAGCAGCTTCATGAATGGAAATGAGAATTCAAGTTAGTCATTCATTAAGACTGGATGAGAATTTATTTTTAATAAGATAATTTCTATCATACTAGATTACGTAGTGAAGATCAACAACATCTTCAATGAAAATTTTCATAATTTTATTATAAATATTTAGATCCGCACATCTCTTTAATTGAGATTTGATAGAGTCATTCATCCACCATCTGCAATCAAAAATGTAAAAAATATAATTCAAATGAGCAGAAGCAGTAACATACGAAATAAAGAGATGATTAACATCTTTTCTTTATTGATTGCTGAGACTTCATTTAGAACATAGTTGAAAACCATACGATTGAAGATGATCAGTAGTGGGTAGTACGTTATGAGCAAGACACCAAATATGTATAAATCTTGAGGGATGTTTCCAAGGTTTGTGAAAAAATTTTAACCACACACAATCACTTTAATAGTTTCAAAAAAAGTGGGTGTAAATGATTGTAGAATCAAACATTCCATTTTAAGCAGGTTCCCAAACTAATAAATCATCAATGTTAGAGAATGGGTAGGTGTCAATGACATTCATAATGTCATCAAGAAGAGAATAATTTCTATAATTAAGAACATATATGATAGAGAGGTTGTTGTTCTCAGGGCTTTGGTCAAGGGAAACCCTATAAATTAAATGATTGATAGCCCATTTATCTAAGAATAATTCATTGAGGAGTTTATAGAGACCATCCACCTAGAGTTACTCATAATGGAGGAAAAAGAGTGTTTTATTGATGGCCAGATATAGGAGGCATGAAAGACAGAGTTTCATTTCTTAGGATTATGAAGAAATCTATTTTTGAGGAAGTTGATTGAATCATAGTTATTATAGAAAATATTCCATGTGATCTTGTCTTGAAGAGCTTCATTAAATTTTTTAATATTTTCAATGTCAATAGCACCCTTATCAATTGGTTGGGAATAAGTTGACTAGGGGATGGTGACAAGTTTCCTTTCCACAATGCTACCGGTCCAAACAAAATTTTTTAATGAGGTATTAATTTTTTTATAATACTAGAATACCATTCATATACCATCATAGGGTAAACCATTTTATTGACAATAGTAGATTTGGAAATGCATATTCTGCCCTATATAGAGAGGTATTTTCCTTTCCACGAGGAAAGTTACTTTATTACATGATTGGAAATTTAAAGGAAATGACATGATTTGTGTCTTCACCAAAATATGGGGACACATAGTTATGTAAAAGGGGAGATCCCTATTTTATACCTAAGTCACTTATAATTCTACATTTCTTATTAGGGGAAAATTTCTTTCCAAAGAAGATAGAATATTTTTTCTAGATAATAGTTTGACTATAGATTTTCTTCATAGTGATCAAGGGAATTTTTGAGGGTTCAAATGTTTCTTTTATCCCCATGAAGAAAGAAAATGATATCTTCAACATAAAATAGGCGAGTAGGAGCATTCAGATTTCGTGAAACATGGATGTGTTTAAGTTTGTTTTGATTAACCAGACAACTGAGAAGACAACTAAGATAGTCCTCCACAATAGAGAAATGGATGGAAGAAATAATGTCCCCCTCTCTAACCCCTTTAGTGCATTTGAAATATCCCATGGGGGAACCGTTAATAAGAATAGATATGGAGGCTGAATTGAACAATGTTTGGTTAGTAGTGATAAACACATAACTAAAACCAAAATATTGATGCACTTTAAATATAAATCTCCAATCCATCGTTTTAGAGGCTTTTTTAGTTTAAGGGAAATATTACCACCTCTATTGGTTTTTAAGGTTTTAATGCACTTAGATGAATGGAAAATGAAATTTTGGGTGGATCAACCATTAATAAACGAAAATTGATTTCTGGAAACTAATTTTTTAGTAATAGAAGAGACCCTATTAGTAATGATTTTCATGATGATTTTATAGAGGGTGATAATGAGGGAAATGTTCCAAAACAAGTTCATCTCAGAAGAATTGTCAACCATTGGATTTAGATAGAGAAATTGTGGTTTTAGACCATGATGGAGAACACCATTGGAGAAGAAGGATTTGAGCAGCTTGAAAACATCCAAATTAATAATATCCTAGTAGTGTTGAAAGAATCCATTACTAAATCCATTAGGTCAAGGAGCACTATCTAGATTTAAATTAAAGATTGTGTCTTTAATTTTATGATCAAGAAGAGTGTTAAGAAGAGAGTTATTATCTTCATCACCAACCACCATCATAATTACCTCAGGTATGAGGTCGTTATTATTATCATGGCCATTAAAGAGAGATTCAAAAACAGAAGCAATGTGGTTCCCAATATCATTGTCATTATCTAAATTGTTGTCACTATTTTTACGGATGAAAGAGGTCTATAAGCTTTTAGATCTCTTTTAAGGGAATCATATAACTTAGTGTTTCTGTCACCATCAGATAACCATTTTACTTTGAAAACATGTTTCCTCATCCTCTCCTTAAATGTGAGAAAAGAATTGAGCTTTATCAAAATGTTGATTTCATGATTCAGATTAGTTCTAAAGTTATAATTCATGCTATTATTTGGAATCTGATTAATCACGTTCTCAAATAGGCGGATATCATTGTCAATTTGTCTGACATGAGATCTACACCAACCGTTAGGAAACTATTTAACTAACTTTGTTTTGGGAGGGAGGGAAGAAGAATCATTTCAATGATTCATGGAGGGCCAAAAAAAAATTATTATTTCAGTGAATTTAGTGTTAGAGAACCATGATTTGTCAAATCCTAAAGGAAGAGGATGTTTAACAGTGTTGGTGGAGACATTGGCCAAAATATGATGATGATCAGAATGGTGTTTGGGAAGGGTGGTGCTGGAAATGGTGTCCCATTAATCTAGGGTAGTAACATTTGTGAAGGCTCTATCGAGTTTGGAGGTGACCACCCTATTTTTTTGTTTTCTATACTAGGTGTTTTTGGCACTCATAAGATTTATTTCAATGGGGTTGCATTCTTTGATAGTGGGTTTGAATTCTCTCATAGAGATCATATCATGTGAAGGTCTAATTTTCTCACTTGAATTGAGAATAACATTGAAGTCTCCAATTATAATCCAACATGCCTTAGTGATATTAGGTAGATAAGTGTGATCATGCCAAAGAGGAATCCTATCATGATATCTATTTTTTTCATAAAAAAAAGATAAGAAAATACGAGTTCTCTCCAATAACAAAATCACACGAGAAGACGTGATTCAATATGGTAAAAATATTGTTATTTTGAATGGGAGAGTGCGAGAATATCCATAGATAATCAACCGTAGAGGAATTTTTAGTTGCATGAGTGAAGTAATATCCATGCTCACATATGTGGAGGAACGGGAGAGAAAATGATTTTAGGATCCGCAATAGCAAATAAAATAGGGTAGTTTCTGATGATCATTCTTTTTAAAACAGAGAGTGTGTCAGAGTTAGTAATACCATAAAAATTCCAAAAAAGGATCTTTATTTAGAACTAGATTTGGAGTTAGAACTCCTTTTTTTTGTTTCCAGAACCTTTGTTTCTAGTATATCTTCAAAATTGATTTTATGTAATTGCGATCTTGTTCATTTTTTGACTACTTATAGAAGTATGAGGGTTATTTGTGCTTTCTATCTTAGATTTATTCTTCACAGGTAAATCTATAGTGTTTTTAGTGCTATTGGGATCATGTTTATCGTCATTCTGAGTATTCAAGTTCAAAACATTGGTAGGCATAACACTGTCATGAGATATACCTACTGATATAATGCCAGAGTAAAGTGATTTTGTACCTGAAACAGTTGAGGTAAGGCCATGAGTGGTTGTTCTTGAGTGAATTCCTAGCTAATGCCATAATTCTAGTGGTGGCATCAGGTTCAAATGAGAAAGAGTTCCCTCTTCATTCCTCTACAGACCCGGGACAACAAGATTCCTGGAATTTCTCATAACTACATCTAGTGACAGCCTCTTAGTGTGGGAATTTTCTATGCGAATTGATTCTTCTGAACAATCTATTAACATACCATTTCCCACATCTGTTTTAGGGTAGAGATTGTATTTATTCTGCTGAGATGTAGTTGCAATAACCTATTTCGTCTCATGCTCTGAGCCTACCTGTTTAGCATCGTAGCCTATATGAGATTCCTGTTGGTTTTCTCTTCATACTGTCTTAGATTACTCCTTAACAGGTTTATCCATGATATTTTTAGTTCTATTAGAATCATGATTATCATCATTCTGAGTATTCAGTTTTACAACATTCACAACCATAACACTATCATTTTATTGAGATATGAATACTGATTTAATACTAGATTGAAGAGATGTGGTACTTGAAACAGTTGAGGTAGTGCCATGAGATGATATACCTGAGTGCATTCCTGGTTTCTGTCCACAATCTAGTGATGATGTATTTTTGGAAATAACTTGTTTGGTCTCAGGAAGCATGCTGACCTGTTTTACATCACATCCTATAGAGGGTTCCAGAGGATGGATAACTGGTAATGCAGTATTATATGGGATGAATCCACTAGCTGAGTTTGAGTCATTACCTAGTCCAAGAGATAAGGGCAAGTGTCTACAAGTTGGTGACTCATGTTGGAGTTTTATACCTGCAACCAGGTTACCAACAAAGTGCCCCATATTTTTCCCAATTACCTTACCATCAATCTTAGAGTTTCTTTTTCTCAAGGAAGAATTACATGAATCTTGATAATTAGATACAATATAACTCGTTGGGGTGGATAACATCCCTGTATCATTCTCCCTAGGTTCTTCTTCCTATTGTTTTTGAATAACACCCATAACAGTGAATTCAAGATCATTAATGAGGTTACTTTCTTCCTCTTCCACAAGATCAGCCCAGGAGGCAGTCGAAGTGTTTATTACAGATTCTGATTTAATGTATTTTTTCACCCATACCTCATTATTTCTTTTTGAAGATTCAAAGATGCCAGTGATGGATGGATTTCCTTTTATTATTCTTTATTTTATTCCATTAAATCCCTATCGGTTGGACCACATGTTTCCAAATTATCCTACAATTTGATATAGTGTGTCCAATAAGTTTGAAAATTTCACAGTGTGGTGGTTTTTTCTCATATTCGATCCTAATTTCTGTTTTATAATATTTGACAGAGATGATTATTGAATTAGGGAGAGGTGCATCAAGGTTAACCTCAACCATTACCTGTGAAAAGTGGCCCAAATCAGCATTTAGTGTTCTTTGGTCAATTTTCAATTGTAATCCAATTTAAGACACAATGTCATTATGCATTTTTTGGATGCCAAAAGTACCAATTTAATTAATTCGATCAGACCCATATTTGGGCCATTATATTCTTATGAGTGTAAGGGTTGAACACATAATCCCATTCCGAAAACCAAAGTAAACCACATTTTAAATGTAGGCTACCAATATCGCAAAATCTACCAAGGATGGATTGTGAATTGAATATAATGTGAAAATATCTACGTCTTATGGGAACTAGTTTCTAATTCGATATACCCCAGCAGTGTATAATTCTAGGTTTAAGATCAATTAAAGTCTAGGGTTGGTCACCATTAAAGTAAGAGATACGACCAATGATGGAGAACTTGAAGATCATCTCATGTTGATGAAGTTCCTTTGGATCTGCTTCAACCATGAAACCCCCATCATCTAACTTCTTGAGAAGAGGAGGTCTCATTGATAAAATATCTTTGCTGAGATACATGATTTTAAGCGCATAGAGGAAGGAGACACCATTACATATCCCTACGAATAGATGGGTGATACCTCCATAATTAGATTTTCTATCATTATATTATGCATCAAATCCTTGATTATAAGACATCTGAAGTTGGAAGATGTGGGATTCGAATCTCCCAGGCACTAGAAATGCATGATCCATTATAGGAAGCGAGTGGGAGATTATAAAACCCTAGCTGCACGTGATTTTTGATGGAGATGGTCTCCCATATCTCTAGAAAAATACTATCATATATATATATAATCCATAATTATATCCACTAATTATAGATGGATATGGAAGACAAATTAAAATGGTTTGTGGGGTGGTAGTCCACCGTACAAATGAATGTCGGTTTAATTTTACATTTCATAGAATATGAAATGGATATAGGTTATGAAATTAACATAATAATAACCAAATATATATAATATATTTATTTTATTATTTAATAATACATTAATAATATTATAATGAAATTATGATCAAAGTAAATAAGAATTATTGGGTAATAATTATACTTCTTCTATGGAAAACCTAATTAGTTTTAAACCTAAATCCTTTCAAGGATGGTAATATAATCAAAACATGCCTTCTATGATATTTAGAGGTATGTTAGTAAGGTATATTTATAGTTATTTTCTAATCCAAAATTTTAATGACGTGTTGAAATGAAAATAGAGTGGTTTCCTTCTATAAGTGGGGGAGTAAAAAACATGGAATTTCTAAAAATATTACAATATATTAATGTCTAAATCAATCCAAATGGTTCCCAAATGGATAATTTGAAATATATTTTTAATATATGGATGAAATATATCTATACATTAGATTTTAGAAAAAAAATTAGTTATCCAGTTTAACCGTCGATAAACCATTTTTAACCTTTACTGTGTTAATAGATCATAAATTTTTTTACAATTAATTATTACAAAAAATTATGTTTTACATATTACCCATTATCAATTATAATTATTTAAAATATAAATTTACTTTTTTGAAATTAATTTTAGATAAGTTGATGAATTTAATTTTAAATTACTCTCACAAAACATGATGAAAATGGGTTTTTAGAGAAAAATCCTTTTTGATATAAAAATATTTTATACAAAATTCTTTTTAATGATAATTAAAAATAATAACATTTTTTAAAATAAAATTGATAAAATAAATTGTAAAATCAAATTCAACACAGATTGTGAAATTGTAAATATTTGAAACTAGAAGATATTTCTCAATAAAATTCATTATTTATCATTATACCTTTAAAAATCAATCTTTTTTGAAAAACAATTCATCCTATACTAATTTTGACATGATGAATTGAAAAATAGAATTAATTTTGAAAAATTAAAATGTTATAACATTGAAATAAATATCTTAAATAAAACTGTATAATATATATGAATGAATTTAGTAAGAGAAAACTATTTACTTTCTGGTTTTATATTTAATTAATATTATTATATAAAATATAACTCTAAAAAATATAATTCATGAATATTAATAGGTAATGAAATTGATTTACTTTTAAAATTACCTATATTGTTATATTATCCCCACTTTAGTAAATTGAATCCACAGAATTTTATCTAGAGCTCTATATTAATGTGTTTAACATTTCAAAATACATTTGTTTTGAAACTACGTCACAAAAAAGAAAAAAATATTCCTATTAAAAATTGGGAAAGTGGAATATTAAGCTCATCTAGAGTAAATCATACCTAGGTTTATAAATTAAATAACATTATATGGATTTGAATATATTCAATTTGATTTAAAAAAATTACTTCCAAATAAATATGGAGAGTGATAGGGAAAAATTATCACAAGATTGTTAATGATCATGATAAATTCAATAACAAAAAAAGAAATAAAACATTGCAGAGTGAAAATGACCACTTATTAAAAGGAAAACATTATTGATTCACGACACATGTCCTATATTTTTGTAATTACTTTACCAAAATGTTTATGATAATATGTAAATATACATACATGATATATATAACATCATCCTTAAATTAATTTCTATAAAAATCCCATCTTTTTTAAAAATAATGGATATAAAAGTTTATTTTTTGATTCCCAAAGAACTAAAATCAACTTCTAATGGATCAAATTATGTACAAATTGATAGAAATATATTACATATATCTTTAAATATTTAACCAAAACTAAAATGGTCAGTAAATGATAAGATAATATACAAAATATGAAAACATTCATATTAATAAATAATACATTATACAAAAAAAATGAAATAAAACAAAAGTTTCATCTTGGATAATTCCATAATTAAAAAAATATTCCACATACTATCTATAAAATCAACATTAAAAAAATTCTTTAACATCTAATTTTATCACAAAACATTCATATTAAATCCCAAAAAATGTAGAAGTATTATTTAAAAATAATACATCTCATAAAATAGAAGGGTTACATGTACCTCGACCTAATAAATTGTCTCCAAGTACACAATTAAGAAAATTAAAATATCATAAAATTTTAAATATTTTTTTGACCAAACCATTAATCATATAAAAAATAATAATCTTATAAAACCCGTGATAATATCCACAACTCATACTTTAACCATTAAAGAAAACATTTAAATCTATAATGTGATCTAAACCACTCCTCAGATACTAACTATTACATTCCCAATAATACATGACTTGATCAAGGGATAAAACATATAAATTAAATTTCTAGATTTTATAATCCTAAAAATGAACTTATTCGAACAAATATTGTCAAATTATAAATTTTGGAAACATACATAACTAATGATAATTTTAGGATTTCAGTTTTTTGAGAATTATAAGAAACACTTATATAATACATGGATGCATGAAACAAGTGGTCATTAAAATCTACATCATATCTAAATATTATCTTTATATCTAGTAACCTTTGTGGGAATCACATACATAAAACCATTCATCACAATCGGTCGAAAAATAAAGATAAAAAGGATTAGACAAAATTCTATGTAAGGGTAAATATAAGAAATAACAATATAATTTCATTAGTGAAAATAAGATGAGTATAATGGCATGATTTATATTAGTGACAAACATAATCATAAAACATTTATAGAAACCATTATATAATTATAACACATGGAACATTTCATTTAGCCGTATGATAATAACCATTTTTCATTCATAACGTGATTTACTCATGGAAAATAAATATTTTTTATATAAATATAAATGAAACAACGATAATAAATCCATAAAATGAAAAATTATTGTATACCTACAACATATCCCCATGGTAGATTTGTCAAATCAAGTGATGTTTTCATTGATGAGAATAAATAAGTTAAAAATAGTATGAAAATAGTTTCTGAGGAAAATATCCTTTCTTCTTTTAAAATAATGGTAAAAACCTAAATATTATGAAATATTGTGAAAATAATTTTAATTGAAACTATCTTAGGAATAAAAAATAGGATTATTCAATTAAATAAATTTTTATGAAGGAAAATTTTATCACATACTAAATGTTGAAAATAAAAATTTCTTACAATCTTTTTAATAGAGATTTATGAGTTACCCATTTGGAAAATAATATAAAATTTCCTTTTCAAACCACATAAAATATTGTTAAAGATAATGTAAAATATATTTTTTAAATAATTTATATTTATGAATTAAAATTATTGACAGAATGTTAGAAAACACATATATGGAAGAAAAATATTCCTGATCTATACAAGATACAATATCGTTGTGTCTTTCGAAAAAAATTAATGTTGTTTATTTAATAAACATAATAAGAACTTGAAATTGAAAATTAAAACACATTAAAAAGAGGATGAGAAAAAAATATACATGGTTCAATGAAATTATAAGTATATTAATTTTACTTAAGGAACCCAGAACAAAAATGATTTAAAAAAGAATTGATATTTGAACATAAAACATTCATCGTTCTGGTAACATTAAAAAAATATGATATTGATATCTAAATAAAATTAATTTCATTAATTAAGTTTTAAAAATACATTCATGTGATTTTAATTATAGGACAAAAAAAATCATAGTTCATGACATGAATCATGTATCAGGAAAATGACATTGAGATAAAGAAATCCCTTTTAAAGATCATAACTTTCAAAGTGAAAATTAATCAATGATGTGATTAAGCTAACATATGTAAATATAAATAAAAAAGTGTATATATATAATATAAAAATTGATAAATCAATTCAATATTGATAATGCCATAATAAAGTCAATGATGTAAAATTATATCCCAATGAATAGAATTTGAGTCAAGAAACCTCTTACCTCTTCAATAACTATTGAATAAAAACACCTTAGATTAATTATCACGAATTTTAACTTATAATACAATTAATTTGGAATTTTTCATTATATAACATTGTAGGGTCCTGAAAAATCCACGAAGGATTGGGCAGATATAGAGAATACTCAATGATGGTGAAGGACGAGCCGGTCTACGGACCAGTCAAATGTAACGGCGCACGGCCGGTTCCACGAAGTGTCTCCCCTCCTCGGACCAGCATCGTTCGAAAAACCGAGGTGAAGACACTCCGCGGTCGCGAGGCAGGATAGTCGCTAACCCGGTTCATCATTCCGGACCACCCCAGCCGCGAGCCGCATCATCCGGCCCAAAACGCCTCCGCTGTCGTTCGTGAAATGGAGGTGGAACCCTCTGCGGCCGTGAAGCACTCCCCGAGTTTGGTTTGCGGAGGAGGTGCGTTTAATGCCCTACGAGTTATGGATTGACCAAGTCATCCGTAAGCCAGGCTTTCGGTCATGGGCCTCCACAAAATGTACCTCATGAACCCAATAGATCCATTTTCCTCCCCTCTATAAAAGGAGACCGAGGGAGAAGGAAAAAAGGGAGGAGGGGGATTCGGAGGAGATTGATCAGATTCATGTGGAAGGATTTCAAAGGAAGGAGCTTAGGATTTCACAAGGAGTGAAGCTCTAATTCACGAACCAAAGCAGGTATGATGCTTTAAATGACTTAATAAGGAACTAAAAATGCATAACATGGTGAATCAAGGACCAAAAATAACATAAAAAGAGAAGACCGTGAACCATGGACCCTCCGCAGATGCACTCCTCGCGAACCACGGAATTTATGCCTCTTTTCTGATCTGCCGCACTGCGTAGCACCCTTCTATGCAGGCGAAGCCCCGACCGACGAGCCTCCGGACGGTGTCGCCCTTGGTCGCTGCTTCCTGCATGGACCCCTACACATACCAACCTTGTACTCAAGCCAAACCCGAAGTCGCGAACCCTCCTGGTTCGGGGATTCCAATCAGTCCGCGGACCCTCCTGTTTCGCGGAAGGCCTCTTAGTCCATGGACCCTCCTGGTTCAAGGACGACCTCTCAGTCCATGGACCACTCTGGCTCGCGGATGGATTCTCCAGCCACGTAGAACCTCCCTATGCGAAGGGCGCCACCCCTCATACACCCGTGTGTCCTGCCAAAACATTCGAAGTTCCCATTCCCCGAGCCAGATAAAATCATTCCAATTCCAATCCGGCCTGATCCTTCGCAACCTCCTCATTATCCCATTCATCGGCCCATAGTCGAGGCCTCCACCAGAGCCATCGGACCGATATGGTAAAACCTTTGGGCGTTTCATATCGCCCTTTTGAGTTCACATACCCACGGTAAGAGATGGCGAAGGGGTTGCCTCGGCCCTTGGGCAGATTCCCGAAGCATGCCTGGGTTCACATTTCCACGGTAATGTGGGGTCTGAGCCTGAGAGCCCCCTTTCTTCCTCTACTCGCCAGGATGGGGGACAACACACTTCAGTGGTCGGGCACTTCTCCCCTCCCCATAGAGGGGGCGTCATACCCATCCGAAGGTATCCGTCCCGATGCACCTCCGTACTTCCCCACCAATACAACCAAGGAGGGACGTAGTGGGGAAGGGTGTTGCTCCATCCTTTTTTGGAGCCACGTCCCTCTCCTGGTGGGCTCTGTCAACATTGGGCATCGCTTCTGGAGTAATCCCCACACCATCCTTTCTAGAATCCAATGACCCCGCTCCTTTCAATGTGGAGGGTTCATTGCTGCGCCGCGCGACTTCTACCTTCCTTGAACAGTAGGGGAAGGGGAGTCCAGCGGTACCAACCTTTTCCTCCACTCATCATTTGCCTCCCTTTCCCTTGGTTGGGAGAAAAGTCTGAGGATATCCAAGTCTATTTCATTCTCTTGTTTCTCACACCAATCATGACTCACATGGGCTTAGATATTTTTTATGGTCGTGGTACCCGCACAACGATAATGGAATTGTTATGAACTACATGGACTTTGATCCTTGTCTCTTAGGCAGGGTACGTAGGAAGCATCCCTGTAGTTCAAGCCAATAATCCATACCTTGAGCCACCTCAGAGTGTAAGCCTCATTTCCATTCGAACTATGATGACTTTGATTCCCTACCAGAGAGATACGTAGGAAGCCTCCATGAGGTTCAATCCCAATAACCAGCAGACCCCCGGGTCCACCTTCACGTCGGTTCTCCGGTGCTCCGGTTCGAACTACATGGACTTTGATCCCTGTTTCCTAGGTAGGGTATGTAGGAATCCTCCATGAGTTTCAAGCCCAACAACCAGTCGATCCGACTATCTTCACATCGGTTCACCATGCCACTCTGAGTATCGCCTCAATGATTCCCGACTTCTCGGGGTCATTAATCCAATGAGGGATGATAAACCTCGGGCATAAATGATTCCAAGCCCCTGCGTTCGGCTGACCATTGACAACCAGGAGAAATCCGTGGATACTATGCTTGGGTATAAACCCAATATTCATGAACATATGAATATGTCTTAAATCAATAAGAGAGTCCTAGAACAGGCAATAATCCCCCCCCCAAAGGGTGCGATGAGCTCGAATTCCCATCCTCTAGACCAATGTGAGTTCTTAAGCATCGCTGGCCAAACCATCCAGTGAACGCCTGCCTTTGGAAAGTAGGTCCACATATCATCAGATACGGAACCATTGGAAATTTCGAGACTGAGACCCAAAACAAAAATGGTGAACACGACATGATTATTTAACAAAGAATGATAAATTTAACCTAATTCCTCTATGTTCCCCCTTTTACTCACAAGGAGGGCCATGCAGGGTCATTAATTACACATGGGTTCATGAGATGCTACTTTGATGGGTTTTCTATTTGTATTTGTTAAAAAAATTTATAGGTATTATACATAACTCCCTTCAATCCAATGGCATCACGGAGGAACTCACAAGTGCGCACTTCGGGATACGTGACAACCGAGCATCCTCACAAATGGAGGACCTCGTCACCCACCCAGCCTCTTCAACACTGGGTATCAGATGCGCTGATCTGAAAGTACCATGTGAACGGTACTCTCCAAACAGTGGAGGTGGCCATGCACACCATCCAATCTTCCAGAACTCGTCGGTCGCCTACCCGGCAGAAGCCGCAAAGGTAGATCCAGACATCCCCTATTGCTGTCTCTAATAGTTTCGGGAGTCTATCCCCGGAATAAGACAATGCGTACCTCCCTTATCTTAGGGAGGTGGATGAGGTCGACGTTGAGGACTTCATCCCCACTGAACGGGGGTTCCACTCCAAGGCCCCCACCGACAGACATCGGTGCGGTCACGCCACGACTCAACATCCTCACACTCAAGAGGATGTAGCCCCGAGGATTCAGGACCATGCTTCTCGAGCTCCAGACCCACGGACCGCCCGACGAGGGCGGAAAATGTACAATCAGGGACCGGTCATCACCCTGGTCCCTGAGGAGTAGCTCTGCTTCCCAGCCACAGAAACGTACCACGAACAGGCACCAACATCTGTCCGCTCCTCCCTAGCCCGCCATCCAGACATGGCGGCATCATACGAACCGGCACGCTTCCCCGCCGAGCTCCATCAGGCCCGTCGCTGACGTATGATGGCACTTACCCGACATGAACCTCTCCCTACCCAGGGCCGTGAAGCCCACCAGCTTGACGTGGTGGCGACCCGACACCTGCAGGACCAGATCCTAGCAGATGCTTCTAACGCCCGCCATCCTGACATGGTGGCGATCAACAAAGCCTGCCACCCAGATGTGGTGGAAAATCAAATGCAGGCACGTCTCCCCACCAAAAAAGGCCACCGACTCGAAACGGTGGGAAACCAATATATACATCGCCAGCTCCCAGCGGATGCAAGTAAAGTCCGCCACCCCGATGTGGCAGCCAACAGAGAGATAAACCGATGTATCCTGGTATAGGAGTATATTCATTCACCTACCCCGACAAAGGATAATTGTCAATACCCACTAAAAACTAGAGGAATGGAGCAGGATATTCCTACTCCAATACCGGAATGGGCCTTCATACCCGTTCCATCCAACGATGTCTTTCTACACATCCTGGCAATGATGGATGTGCAGGTATCGATCCCAGATCATATCTTGCAGATTTGCCAGAATATAATTGCATTAGCAGAAATAGCATGGATTAGGGCTCGTGAGCCTATCTCCCCAATTGAGGCGACTCATCTAAGAGACGAGATAGCCGCCACGGAGCAGATCTTCATCCCTGCTTCTGCCCAAAAGGGTCGCCAGCCATATTTCGCGACGCAAGGGAAACTGGATCAAGAAGCTTCACTCATTCCAACTGGGGGACACCCGTCCATCACAGTGGAATCTCTGGAGCAATCATATATCCCTGCTAAAAGTCAAGATGCTCGTTGAAATATCCCAACAACATCACATGACCCAATTAGATAGGGACCCAAAGGTGAAGGCCATTTTCAATAGCAGACGATCCCCTCTGCCTGCAAGAAAGCGCCCCGAACGCGCCGAAGGTAGACGGCAAATAAAGAGAGGGTTCATGACTCCACTATGCTTGAATCTATGGTTCCCAACACTACTAATTTCACATCATAGGCTCAGAACCCTGCCCACCCGTTACAATATTATGGGAGTTTCTGTAGCAGTTGCAAAGGTCCTCCCCGTAATGTTTCTACTAGCAGCTCTTAAGGTCCTCCCCAGAGCAGCAGTGGTGGCCTCCCCCACGGGCATATAATGATTGATCAAAAGAGCTCCTCTTTTGATGAGAGTCATGGAAACCCTCTATGTGACCAGAAGATCGAGCAGCAAGAAGTTCTTCCACTTTCTGAGGTCCACCCTGAAGGTCCTCCCTGGGGTATACGCTACAAACACTCTCCATGCAGTGGGACCACAGGTTATGATAGCAGTCCTCTCTATCATAGTCGCAACTGTGAAGGACCTCCCCATAGTGATGTCTTATCACGACAAGAATTCCCTCCCTTTTTCCTAGCCTGCCCTGAAGGTCATCCCCAGGGGTTACGTTGCAACGACACTCTATGCAGCCGTGCATCAGATCACGGTGGTAGTCCTCGCCACCCTGATAATGGAGGTCCTCCCCGTAGAGACAAAAAGCAATCCGAAGTCCCTCCCCTCATTAGGGTACATTATGGAGGCCCTCCCCAGGGTGTATCCCACATATATTCTCCCTGCGGTAGCTGTAATGGTAGTCCTCTCCATTACTGCAGTTGTGATGGTAGTCCTCACCATCCTGGCCGCCATTGCGAAGGTCCTCCCCGCATTGGCCCCAAGAAACAAGAAGATCCTCCCCTTACCGCAGTGTATCCTGAAGGTCCTCCCCAGGATGCACATCGAACGTAAATCGATGATGGTCATCCTCACCATGATGGTAGTTGTTGCGAAGGTCATCCCTGTAATGACTCTACATAGCCAGAAGGTCCTCCCCTTGCTGCGACACACCTTGGAGGTCCTCCCCAGGGTGTTCACTACAAAATTCCTCTATCCGGGGAAGCATCAAGCATTAATGGTAGTCCTCATCATCACAGCCACCATTTAAAAGGTCCTCCCTGCATTAGCCCCAAGAAACAAGAAGGTCCTCCCCTTGTCGCAGTGTGTCCTTAAGGTCCTCCCTAGGATGCACATTGAATGTCAATCCATGAAGGTCATCCCCACCATGATGGTAGTTGTTGTGAAGGCCCACCCCGTAATGACCCTACGCAGCCAGAAGGTCCTCCCCTTGCTGCGACATGCCTTGGAGGTCCTCTCCAGGGTGTGCACTACAAAAGTCCTCTATGCAGTGAAACATAAAGTAGTAATGGTAGTCCTCACCATTACGGCCGCCATTGCGGAGGTCCTCCCCGTGATGACATATCATATCGATAGGAAGGTCCTCCCCCTACCGAATCAAGCACAGAAAAGCCCTCGTATACCGAGGCACTCAAAAGGACAGGATCATGTATTTCAGATTCCCAGTTAGTCTCAAATGACATCCTTATTCAATCAGGAGATAGTCCAGGGCCACGTTCATCATCTAAACCACCTCGGAATCGCCCACATGACAATTCAATACCTACGAATCCCACTTCCTCTGACCACACTATCAGTGAGTGCCTCAGTTTGGATGACCAGGTAGAAGAATCACTAGTGGAGGAGTATGACGTTATGCTACACCTGAAGAAACAACTGGCCAGGGATGAAATACCAATTATGTTTTGGCCCACGACCACCTCTCAGTTCAGCATACTTAGAGAGTTTTCGGAAGAATGCATGCACGACATCTTCCATAATATATGGACAACCCTTCACCGACGAAGATCAATCTTCTGTCCCTACGACAGGTATGTAGACCACGTCAAGACAATGGGAGACCTCCTGCGTCACATCGGCCTGGAAGATCTTCCTTTGGCATGACAACAACGACCCGAGAGGTGTAAAGGGAACATGGAGATAGCCTACCTCCGTGCACTGCACCAGCTGCGCCGCCTCATCAGTGACGCTTCGACGAGAGACCATATCAGGGGATGGGGGGAACATGGAGCTCTGCATTTCACTCCACTCCCTGCCCAGAAGAACCCGTTTGACATAGTTTCTTTCAACGTCATCATGTCCAGACGACAATCATGTGGTCTCCCTGTTCAGGAAAGGCAACACGCCCAACAGTGTTAGGCCTTGAGTAAGTCCTAGAAGCATCAGGACCGACTAGAACGAGATATTCAAGAACTCTTTACTCAAGACACCAAAATCATACAACATGACTCTCGCCTAAGAGAGGCCAATCAGAGATCTTTTTCTGCCTCCCCAGAAGGGATTGATTTACAAAAGAACTCGGCACCAAACCCAGTTCACCCCCGAATGGGGGCACACAAGATCAGGCAGGTAGCGATAGTCGTAGCCACTGCCCCAATCTAGGTTCAACCCCAGCCTATAGGGATGGGGTCATTTTTAACAAAAAATTCCCCTGTAAGACCAATAAAAACAGGAACAGACTCGATGTCCAAGGAACAGGGCCAACCCCAACCCTCAGAGCTAGGGGCATTATTACCCCCTCAACAACAACTTCCCCCGCGATAGTTAGAATTCTCTCATCTAGGGATGACAGTTAGAAGTGGAGGTTCACGTCCTATCACATCATTTGAATCACCATCCCATCCGAGAGGAAGGTGCACTGTAAGGTCAAATCAAATAACGCTTCGTGTCACCCTTCGTCAAGAAGTCTGAAGGAAATCCCAGGTCAAGAAAGGGAAGGACATTAAAAGACGTGGGAGATCCTCTTCATGTTTCGAAGATGACCTCTTCTACACCCCGTGATATGCATCTATCAACGTCATATAGGTTAACCCCATGGATGACACTATAGATTCTACAAATCAGGATGGACCGATAGACGATGGTTTCGGTCAGGTTGTGACTCACAACGAACCCCTAGATGTGCACAACTGGAACCAGAGGGCCGCCCTAAATATAGCCGTCCTTCCAGCCAATACTCCTCCGCCTACCCATCGAACATCCAATAAGTATAAGAATAAAGGACTGGTTACCCTTAACCCGCCTATTTCTCACGAAAAATATGAACCACTCACGCTCAAAGAGAGATTCGCTCGACTGGAAGAGGAGATGAAAGAATTGAGGCGGCTTAACTCTGAGATACTCTAGAGGAACCGCCTTATGGAAAGTGCATCCCAGGAGGAGCCACATCATGCACTCCCAGTAAGTGTGCCTTAAATACTACGGTTTTCCCCAGCAAACGAAATACGGTCAGGGCTCCCGTCCAACAAGGTGCCCAGCCCGTCCAACTTCCTAAACGTAGATTCAGATGAATACCAAGACTTTCCTCCACTCAAGAAGGAATCGGAGCTAGTACGACCGAACCCTCTGAAGGTTCCACAAACGGCATACGCACCCCTGGTGCCGGCCAATCAGGATCCTCAAGCAATTCCTCGGGCTATGCCTGCCCAGGACTGGGCCTAGTAGGACGTAAACCAGGGTCTCACCAACACCATCGAGGCACTAAAAGCTCGACTGTAAGTGATGGAAGGTCGACTCTCTCTGATAAAGCCGGAGCAGAAAACCTAACCAGATTGGGTGACTAACACACCACCTCTACCAAATTTTGGGAGCCCTATATTCCCTATTTTCAATGGTTCAGGTGATCTGGAACAACATTTGATGCACTACGTGTCTTATTGCGACCCTATGATGGGGACTCTGGAACAACAAGAAGAAGTAAAACTCAGATGCTTTATATGGACCTTACAAGGATCTTCCTTCGTCTGGTATACGAGTCTTCTATCCCAGTCAATAATGAGCTGGGATGACCTTCGGCAGTAGTTTCTGTTCCACTTTAGCTCAACATTGCCTAAAACAACAGTTAGTGATATCATGAACTGAAAGCAAAGGGAGAATGAGAGGGTCTCAGATTTCATCGCCAGATGGAAGGGTCTGACCTATTACATGAACATGCCAATGCCTCAAGATGAGATTCTATCCATATGCATCGATAATCTTCGAGATGAGCTGCGAACATCGCTCATACCAGTGGAGTTAACCACTGGCTTCCGCCATCTCTCTTCCATTGCACAAAGAATTGAGGACTCCCTACAGCGGACTAATTTGATGTCCTGAATAGCCTTGGAGGCTCCTACAAAAAGATCCTCTAGAGTTGAAGCGTCCGCTGTCACACTCATGCCGGCCCCTGTGCCCGCTCCACTACTCAGGCCTCCACCAAATTGTGAAGGGACTCCTGCATATCAGCAGCCACCTCTCCTAAACGGGACGACCAGAGAGGAACGAAGCGGAACTAGTTTGAGGAACGAAGACAAAAAGTATACTCGTTTGAGATGATGAAGTCCGCGACTAATTCATTACCACCATGAATTGCAACTTTCTCCACCTCCAGGAGCCAAGGAAACCTACAAGAAGTCGGTCACGATGACAGACCAAATTACTTCCCCTACCATCGAATGTTGGGACACAATATCCGAGAATTCTTCGTCTTCAAAGACCTCCTGCAGAGGATGGTAGACTCCGGACAGGTCGAGCTGGGACCACCCCTAGCACATGTGGCATGTATCACTACCACCGACTCCGACAAAGAGGAGGAGTGGAAGAAAGTCAATAGCAAGAAAGGGAAGAAATTTGATGACTGGATGACTCAGAAGACTATCAACCGAGCCCAGGGCATACTCCGAGCTCATCAACGACATCCAGTGTTGCCACAAACAACCCCAGATGTTGTACAACCGACATCATCGGCCTCACAATCCTCCATGAGCCGGTCATCCGGGCATAATCAAAAAAGGAAGAAACAATCTCAAGAGGAGCAGTCCGCAATGTGGACAAATTTATTCCCGACCCTGGCAGATTATATTCCCTTGAATTTGGCACCATGTGCACCAACCCAGAAAACGGCACCATTAGGGATAACCAACCAGGTTGACCTGTGAGAGGATGAAGAGCCAATCTCTAGTTCTATTAACGTCATCTATATCACGGAATCATCCCCTGACGAAGGGTATCGTTATGAACCCAAGTTCCCTCCATGAGGAGCCGGGAGGAGGAATCACAGAGGTAGGGGATACCAGGGGAGGTGCATCCGCGACCGAAACCAACCCTACCGTTGGACCCTGACCCAAAACATTAATATCACGGAAACCCATGGGAGATCCCTTCAACAGACTCAGTAGGAGAAATAATTCCCATCCACCTCCACAAGCAGCCACTCTAGCCCTGTTGTTCTGCGATACCCACCAGAAGAGGAGAAAGTGTATGGCCGCCAAGTGCGCACAAACAGAATGGCCGGGCCAAGTCCTCAAAATGTGGGAACACCATCAATATTCGACCACATGGCCGGTACCTCCTCGTCAAATGCTCCAGCACCCAAAGCACCGACTAAGACTCTCCCTCTAATGGAGAAGCATCAGCCGATTGAGCTGAAATAAGATATCCTTAAGCAGCTAGCATCGGTACCAACCAAGCTATCAATCCTCGATGCCCTTAGTCTGTCAGCAGTCCTCAGGGAGGCGCTTATAGAAGCTTTGATCAGCCCCCAAAAGTTTCAAGCTGAGGTAGTTGCCGCTGAGATTTACTGGACGGAGACTAACCCAGCTGAATGCAATGTGGTGATTTCCTTAACCGATTAGGATGAAGATGCCATCATGCAAGTACACATCAGACCACTATAAGTGTCTATCACACTGAATGGTATGGAGATCCCGAAAGTCTTTATAGACAATGGATCTGGAGTTAACCTCCTTCCCCTATAGACACTAAGTATGTTGGGGTACAGTGAGGACGATCTAATACCCTCGGCCGCAACTCTGTTGGGTTACGACAAGAGCGAGTAGAAACCAATGGAAAAAATTAAGCTAAAGACCCATTTTGATGACCTAGTGACCTACATGGAATTCCTAGTGGTCCGGAAGAGCACATCATTCAATGCCCTGCGGGGAAGATCATGGCTCCATATGCACATGTCTGTTCCTTTATCCTACCACCATTGTATCAAGTAATGTTTCAATGGAAAAATTGGAACATTTCACGCCGACAAGGCCCCATTCAAGCTCTGCGAGTCACATTAAATTGACACCGGGTTCTATAAGAAAAAGAAAAAGAAGCCTTTGGTCGATGGTGTCTACTGGATCCCCGCTCCAAATGACCTAGAAATGGTTCTTGATGACCCCCTCAGGAAACTTGGCTGAGATTATGTCCTCCCCATCAACCATGTTGAGAGTAGGAGTCCAAGTCCTGACATGCACTTAGATGTCCTCATGACTTCAGCCATAACGACCGAGTGTGACAATGTGGGGACATCCACTAACCCTCAATATGGGGAAGAAAACTTGAGTAAGGACACCCATGACACCTCTCATATGGACTCCCAAGAGCCCGTGTCAGGAGATCTCTCCACGTCGGATCAAGAAGATGAGAATTTGGGAGAAGAAGAGTGGGAAGATCTCAGGGATTCACCTCTTACATTTGAGGAAGGTATCTCTACTACTGTGGACAAGCTCAGGGAAATAAACCTGGGTACCGAGGAAGACCCGAGGCCCACTCACATTATTTCATCCATGTCTCTCGAAGAGCACGAGGTATATAACGCCTTCTTACGTAAAGATTGAGATGTGTTTTCTTGGAATTACACGGAAATGTCGGGACTCGATCCGGAAGTGGAAACACACCACCTAGGTCTTACAGAAGACAACCGAGGATATAAACAGGCCACCAGAAGGACACATCCCTCACGTACTGCAAAATAGAGGCTAATGTCGATAATATCATTAAATCAGGCTTCATCCGGGATGTCCAGTACCCCATCTGGTTGGCCAATATCGTCCTTGTCACGAAAAACAACAGAAAAATCCGTGTATGCTTTGATTTTAGAGATCTCAATTGGAATTGTTCGAAAGATGATTTCCCGGTCTCTGTCACCGAGTTATTAATCGATTCAATGACCTGGTATGAGGCTCAATCCTTCATGGATGGCTATTCTGGGTATAACCAAATCAGGAAGGCCCAAGAAGACGAAGAATCCACTTCCTTCAAGGCCCATAAAGGGGTATTTTGTTATAGGGTCATGCCCTTTGGTCTCATGAATGCTGGTTCCACATATCAGCGTGCCATGCATCGGATCTTTAAATTGTTCCTGGGGGAATTTGTTGAATGTTAGGTAAATAACCTGGTGGTCAAGTCCAGATAGTGGTCGGATCACCTGTCAGACCTTGGGACTGTCTTCAACAAACTCCAATAGCATAGCTTGAAGATGAACCCCTTGAAATGCGCCTTGGGGTTACCTCGGGGAAATTCCTTGGCATCATCATACGCCATCGTGGCATCAAAGACGACCCTGAGAAGACAAAGGCTATCCTTGGACTTCCACCTACCTGCAACCTCACTGATCTGAGAGAATTCCAAGGGAACTTTGCTTATATTAGGAGATTCATAACCAACCAAGTAAGAAAATGATTTCCCTTCACCAGGTTAATGAAGAAGTGGGTCACGTACCAATGGACAGATGACTTCCAAGAGGAGTTCGACAACTTGAAGAAGTACATCTTAAGCCCACCGGTGCTCATGTACTCGGTTGAAGGAAGACCTCTCATATTGTACATTATGGCCTTAGAACGGTCACCATGAGCCTTTCTCGTACAAAACAATGACACTGACAACGAAAATAGTCTCTATTACCTCAGTCGAACCATGATTGATGATGAGACTCGATACACAAATATCGAGAAGAGTTGTTTGGCCTTGGTCTTTGCAGTTCAAAAGCTGAGACATTATCTACAGCATCATGAAGTCCATTTGATCTTGTGGAGAAACCTGCTCAAGTACATCCTCAGCCGCCCAATGCTAATTAGGCACCTATCCCGATGGGAAGTCATCCTGCAACAGTTTGACATCTGGTTTGTGCCTTAGAAGGCCATTAGGGGACAGGCATTACAAGACTTTTTGTCAAAGAACCCCTTAGTGGGGACCGCCGCACCAGACATTGAATTACCTGATGAAGAAATATTCGAGGTTCAAGAGGAGATCCCAACATGGGAAATGTACTTCAACGACGCCTCCCGAAGCCCAACTAGGAAGAAGATGGAGGATCCCAGATTCAACAAAATGGGTTTGAGAATAATACTTGTGTCCCTAAAAAAGGCAGTCTGGTCATAATCCTTCATCCTGTTAGAGGGATGTTCAAACAATGAAGTAGAATATCAGGCTCTCATTGCAGGCCTGGATCTCGCACTCCTGGAACAAGTACATCACCTTAAGGTAAAAGGTGGCTCGGAGCTGGTCATCAAGCAAGTCAATGGTGAATAAGCCATTAAAAAGGAGGATTTGATCCCCCTGTTTGACCCTGTCTGAGGGTTAATGGAGGAATTCTCTACATAACCAACATTGACCTATATTCCCTGGTCTCAGAATGCTAAGGATGATGCATTGGCCAACGTAGCCATAGCCCTGGATGACCCAGACTCGGATAAAACGTTCATCAGTATTGCTCACTACCAAATGGTATTTCCATATGTTCAGACCAATATAAAGGAAATCCATGAAGTTGGTTCTATTTCTGATCCATATTCTCCCACCACCGGTTGGATGACCCCCATTTCAACCTACCTTCAATGGGGAGAACTTCCATCAGACAGGTCTGAACGAGAGCTAATATGGAGAAGGGCAATCAACTTTGTCCTATATTGTGGTCCGGGTTAGTAAGAGGTCCTCTACAAAAGAGGCCTCGACGGAGGGCTCCTAAGATGCATTGACAGAGAAGAAACTGTCATCTTCGTGACTGAAGTGCATGCCAGAGTATGTGAAGCACATCAGCCAGGCACCAAGCTTTCCCATCATGTTCGGAGGCTTGGGTACTACTGGCCCACAGTGGCACAAGACTGCGAGCATTTTACCACCAAATTACACTAATGCCAGATTCATGCGAACTTCATACACCAACCCCTAGAGACAATTCATCAAGACAAGTACTCCTGGCCATTTTCCGTCTTGGGGATGGATGTCATGGGACCATATCCTCCCGCCAGGGCCAAACAACTGAGTATATCATCACAAAAACCGACTTATTTTCCAAATGGGCAGAAGCCATACCCCTTAAGGAAGTCGGGGAAAGAAATATTTTCAACATTGGGAAGGCCAATATCATAAGTAGATTTGGTGTCCGTCATACCATACTAACGGACAATGACACTAACTTATGCTCTATGGAATAAGAGAAACAATACCACGAGTATGGTATCAAGGCTAACCACTCATCCCGCTACCATGAAATGGCCAATGGACTGATAGAGGCCTTCAACAAGACCATGTAAAACATTCTCCAGAAAATGGTGGACAAATACAAGAAGTCATGGCCGGATAAACCCCTCCATGCGTTGCGGGTTTATCGAACCACAGTCCGCACTGCTACTCGAGCTACTCCGTACTCATTAGTATACGGAACAAAAGTGGTCCTTCCCATTGAACTCCAATAACCCTCGCTCCACGTTTCCATTTGTGATTAATTATCCAATGATGAGAAATCAGAAAAGCAGCTAGGGGAATTGGAACAGATGGACGGGAAGCAGCTGTAAACTTTGCACCATCCGGAATTCTACCAGAACCGGATCGCACGAGCCTTCAACAAAAAGGTTCATCTTCAGTCTTTCTTGGAAGGAGAATTGGAATTGGTCCTCCAGACCTCGATGATACTAGGAAGGAAACCTCCAAAGATGGAGCCCAAATCGGAGGGACCACACGTTGTACACAAGGTCTACTCTAACATAGCATATACTCTAATCTCCATGAATGGGAAAGTCACCACAGCTCCTACCAATGCGAGATTCCTAAATAATTATTTCTCATAGAAACCTAAAGTAGTCCTCCCTCACCACATGATGTTAAACTGCATGGATTTCATCTTTACCGCATGATGTTAAACTTCACTGAATCTAATAATTCCCCCCCCCCCCCCGTCCTCACAGCATGACATTAAACTACTTGGAGTTCGTCCTTACCACACGACGTTAAACTACACAGAATCTAATAATACCCCTCATACTAACCACATGAAGTTAAAATCTATGGCTACCGTCCTCACCACATGACATTAAACTGCATGGATTTCGTCCTTACTGCACGCCGTTAAACTGCACAAAATCTAATAATGACCCTCTTCATAACCCCATGATGTTAATCTGTGTGGCTTTCATCCTTACCGTACGATGTTAAACTGCACGGACAATAACAGATAATAAGAGTTCAAAATGATCCCTCCCATCGTGTATGGACCAGACCTGCACGGGGTGTACTCCTCATCCTCACCGCATGACATTAAACTGCACGGATTTCAGAGAACTACATATGGCTTTATTCCTTCCCTCGTAGGATACGTAGCAACTCTAGGGTTCCCCAGCATGGCCCAGCCACTCCCAAATAAAAGTTAAAAATGCCTTCCTCCCTTGTGTATAGACCAGACCTACACGAGGTGTGTATTTCGTCCTCACCGCACAACGTTAAAATTCACAGAAGAGATGTTTTAAAAATGCCCCCTTCCCCTGGTGTAGGGATTAGACCTGCACGGGGTGTACTCATCCTCATTACCGTACGATGTTAAACTACACGGACAAGAGGTTAACAATGCCCCTCTCCCCCTGTGTATGGACCAGCCCTGCACGGGGTGTACTTCTTCCAAAGAACTCTGTTCGAATTGATTCCTACCTTTGTAGGATACGTAGAGATGACAAGATCCCATCCTGGCCCAACCACTCCCAAATGAAATAAAATAAAAGTTAAGAAATGTCCCCTTCCCCCGTGTACAGACCAGCCCTTCACAGGGTGTACTTCTTCCAGAGAACTACGTATGGTTTGATTCCTTCCCTCGCAGGATATGTAGTAATGCCAGAGTTCCCCGTCCAGGCCCAGCCCCCGAATAAAACATAAAAATTCCCTTTCCCCCGTGTACGGACCATACCGGAATGGGTTGTACTCTTCGTCCTTGCCGCACGACGTAAAACTACACGGATAGCAAGATTTAAAAATTCCCCCTTTCCCTCGTGTATGGGTTAGACCTTCCCAGAGTGTATTCTTACGTCCTCTCCGCACGATGTTAAACTACATGGATATTGAAAGATAAAAGTGCCCCTTTCCACCGTGTATGGACCAGACCTACATAGGGTGTATTTATAGTCCTCACCGCACGACGTTAAACTGCACAGACTGCGTCCTCACCACATGACATTAAACTGCACGGAGTTCCTCATGAACCACCTAATATATATGGAAAAACAAGGTGGAAATACTCCTTGCACATATTTGATGCATACTCTCCATACATCAGACTCCAAGACCCGGAAAATTATGGATTTTCATAACCATTCATAGCCATCGGAAGTGGAGAGTTATCGACCAGTGGACACCTTGGCATGACTATGCATACCATGCCCTCAGCGGCTCTGCATATTGATGGCCCTTGTCCCGTCTACCAAAGGCAAGATTTCCACATGGGACACTCTTCCTAACTTCGAACGCTTACCAGCCTCAGATCCCCCATACCATACCTCCCGATCTAGAAGTTTATGGCATAATGGTTTACAAGTTCGTCCCCTTTTCACATCCAAAATCTCCAGGGTACCACTACTCGGTTAGCCTATGTTTCTGCTCGTGGTTCACATGAAGACCTGCATCTACGAGCATTAAGCCAGGACTTGGCTACTATGACTCAACAGACAATTGCAATGAAGATGTTTCTTGTATGCTCAGACACCATTATCCACACATGTAGAACTTTGTACTATGAGAAATATCGGATTCTCGTAATCATTTATGGCCATCAGAAGTGGAATGTTATCAACCCGGGGACACCTTTGTATGACTATGCATACCATGCCCTCAACATCTCTGCATAATGATAGTCCCTGTCTCTTCCATCAAAGGCAATATTTCCTTGGGAGGTACTCTTCATAGCTCCGTACACTTACCGGCCTCAGAGCCCCCACACTACACCTCCTAATCTAGGAAAACTCAAAGTTGTAGTTTACGACCATCACCCCCCACCTTATTCCAAGTATATCAGAGCATGTTGACCCAGTTATCCTTCGAGTGACTGCAGAAATAGTCACCCCATGGTCCGAGCTCTATGACCGCTAAACTAGTAGTACCTTTTCCTCACCACACAACATTAAACTGCATGGAGTGAAGGTACACACACGCACGCAAAATAAATTAGTGCAGGGAGCACTCTAAGATTTAACAGCAACAAGGGACGAATATCCATGACATTCCTAGATATTTCTTTACCCGATGAAAGACATCATGTCCCGGATAATTGCAGATCTTCATAACCATTCATGGCCATTAAAAGTGGAATGTCATTGACCCGGAGACACCTTTGCATGACTATGCATACCATGCCCATAGCCGCTCTGCATGTTGATAGCCCCTGGCCCATCTACAAAAGGAAAGATTTTCCCAAGCAATACTCTTCCTAGATCTATATGCTTACCGGCCTCAGAGCCCCCATGTCATCTCTCCAGATCCAAGAAGCCCTGGAACCATGATTTACACCATCAACCCCTCTCCACGTCTTGTACATGCCAGGATACTCGGGCCCAGTTACATTATAATCAAGAGCGCCCCTTTTAACTACGTCCTTGCCGCATGACGTCAAACGACACGAAGCACATCTTGGCCGCCTAACGTAAGGCTGTAATGACCAAGTATTAAAAATCCAGGGGAATGCCTCCAATAACAAGAATTTTCACTATTTTAATAATGCTCCTCATCTTTACCACACGACGTTAAATTGAACGGTCAATCATCCTAGCTGCACGATGCTAAATTACACAGCATTAGAAAAGGAAAGAAAAATTCCCTCCATCCTTGTTGTGTGACGTTAAACTGCATAGACTCCATTAATGATTCTCTTCGTCTTTACCGCGTGACGTTAAACTGCACGGTCAAACCCGTCACGGGTTCAGTAAGGAACATAGGCTTTTCTTCGTCCTTCAGTGCACGGGTCAAACCTGCACAAGCCACTGTCTCACACTCACATGAGAAGGGATTACTTCACCCATTCTAGGGAAGTATAGTCTAGATTCTTCCCCTGAGTCCGGGCACCCTCTCATCATAAACCATATTATGTACCTAGAAAAGGCAGAACTATCCTAAGCCACCCCTGGTGATCCCAAATATCAACTTCCCTGAAGTTTCTTGGCTATCAGGGGAATACAATCATTAATGTGAGGAGGCCTTTTCATGACTATTCATACCATTCCCTCAGTGGCTCTGCATATTGATGGACCCTGGCCTGTCTACCAAAGGCAAGACTTCCTTAGTCAATGCTTCTCTATGTAGGCCTCTTGGCCTCTGAGCCCCCCTGTCTTTCCCGGGATTCAGAAACCCCTTGAGCTACAATTTACCAACCTCTTTCACAACCATTCTTGAATATGGCGGAACGTCTCTGTCATGATTACCAAGGACCGGGAGAATTTGTTCCATTCTAGATGATGTCCTAGCTGCATGACTTTAAACTGCACCAAGCCCCAACTGTCCTTTTCTCTAGATAAATGCGTAGGATAGGACCCTTGCTTCCACACTCTTTATTGATACAGATGTTCTCAAAACCATTCAGAAATCACATACCCTTTCTAATCCACCCCCAGTGGTTTTCATAATTCTCCAAGCCACCCACGGTGGTTTCTATAAGATGGAATTTCATGAAGTCCTATGACCATCAGAAATTGAGAGTCATTGACTTAAGGACACCTTTGCATGACTATGCATACCATTACCTCAGCGGATCTTCATATTGATCACCCATAGCCTGTCTACCAAAGGAAATATTTCCTTAGGCGATGTTTCTCCTACCTCTGTACGCCAACATGGCTCCCATGCCTTGAGACATGCCATGTATGTCATTCAAATTTAAACATGTTCCCCCACATGCGTTTGAAGAGTATTGATACATATTTTAATCAGCTAAACCCCATTGAGGTCCTTGCCCCACTATACTTGGTCAAAGCTGTTCGACCAAAAACTTTAGTAATGATAGTCTTGACGACGAGACTTTAAAATGATCGTGAAAGAGGTACAAAGCCTATTAGTTTGAAAACCGGAAAAGGGTGACCTATGAAAATGTTGGGCCATACCCACTGGGTCCACACTAAATGGGCCCAGGAAAAATTAGGGCATTAAAAGAAAAGACAAAAAGTTTGTAGGGGTTTTCTATAAATCCCTAGCAATAGTCAGACTATGCTCGCTAGATTCCATGGTCCAGAAAAAAGTTAGAGTGTGTTTTCCTGAGTTATGATTAATTCTGATTCAGTGAGTTGTTATTTACGCAACAATTGTTCTAGTAACAACCAAATTTCTCTGCGACAAGAGATTTACAGAGATTGAATTTAGTTCAAACAAAAAGGGGAGGACGTCCACAAACTGGGTTCTCTACCTCACAAAAAAGGGGGTAAGTAAAACATGGAGTACAAGAATGGATCTAATAGTCATAAAGGATCCTGACTCACTCTCTCCACCAGATCAACAACCGAGTGGAAAAGGTTGTTGTAAGACTGCTCTAGAACGACCTTCTCCCTGACTTCAACCTCAGCCACCGAATGAGTATGCTCCACTATTTCCTAGAGATCATAATTCCTTTTTCTGGGGGATTCAAGACAACCTGTCATAGCTGATAACTGATCCCACATCATCGATGCTCGTTATTCACATTCATGCAACTTGGAGGATAAGATGGCCGCCTCATCTCGATAGACCGCCTCCTATGCTATCAACTGATGGAGCTGTATCATGGCTTCCTCCAGGGCTCAGGTCCCGCAATGAGTGGCAACGAAGTGGGAAAGTTTGCGTTCACTAGTGGAAACTTCCTCATGGGCCATGAAAACTTGGCATGAAAGACAATGGACCTGTCGATATTCAAATCTACATGACCACAAACTAAGGAAGAGCTGTCGAAGAGCTTCGGTTTCAGTTTCTATCTCAAATAGAGGAGTTTTGGCAACGATCTCACAAATCTGGTGCTAGGACCACCTGCACACTGCTCAGTGGTCTGCCATGACATGAGGATCTTTGGTATCCTCACTGGATAGAATGGGAATGAAGTCTGGCATTGTAATCAGTGCAAACATGTGCTCGCTAGAAGTTGGTTCTGAAGCGGGAAAGTCTGGAGCCTCTATCCCCGATTCAGGCTTGGGGGTTAAGTTTCTAAGCCCGGTATCGACTGGGAAAACTTTGGGGATTGCGTCGTTGGGAACCGAAACCACATGGTCGTCCTCATCCACGTACAAGAAGGATGAACCCACCAGAACTTCGGTCATCAAAGGGATGGAAGAGGAAAATCCCCTGAGTCGTTTTGATTGATGAGCCATCAGTTGATCCTCCCTTAGAGTTGATGAGGAAGGTGCGGTGGACACAACAGCCCTAGTACCTCCTGATTTGGGAACCTGCCAGAAAACATTCTCTTGCATCCCATCCGAATAGTGTTTTACCCACATTTTTCCATACTCCAAGGAATGGCTGGAAACTGCCCCCGTGATAGGTAGGGAAATTCTTGTGTCAGATCCCTCCCGTGTCAGCATCAGCCACCATTAACGAAGTATGGCTGGGTGCAGTCCTTGAGCCTGAGGAGGGGGAATAGAATCATGGACTTTCATGTACCTAAACTGGTGAGAAAAATGATACGGGACATAAAGCTCATATAGAGAAACCCCATTGATCCGTGCAGACATAAATCTGTCCCGTATAGAGATCATGTCAGAACGCTCCTCCAGGATCCCCCGGTAGTTTCCAAATAAGACTCCAGAAGGGGTGGGGTAGGGAGTGAAAGAAAACCGGGAGATGTCACTCAGAAGCTCGAGGACTTCACCAATATGAGGGACATTAAAAGAACTCCATCTATATCCAATAGGGTCGGCCAAAAGGTAGGAAGTGGGATGGACATGTTCTGAAGATACTCATAACAACAATAATGTTCCACTATCCTGCCATACGAAAATTGAAATGGCCCACTCAGAATGAAGGGTGACCCGCCCTTATGCATGGGACTCAGTAGTTCATAAATACGAGACAATGTGGGCATGACCAAATTTACCAGGCGGCCCTCTGCCAGCTCAACTGCCATCATCAGGGTGCAAGACCTGACACTAGGATTTATATCCCGAGAAGGGAATAACCACCCACTTAGAAACATAGAAAACAATCCTTCCAGACGTAGCATAGGCAGCACACCAGGGTGCACCTTGTAACCCCATGAAAGGTAGTCGCCCGCCTCCAGAACTGCCCACTAGGAACCTGGGGTAGTTCGTGACTGTTGAGAAGGATTAGTCTTGGGGTGCTTGATCTTCTGCATAGGACTAGTGGAGTTCAGAAATAGCCCCATCCAGGTGCTATAGGGAATAAGAGAGTGGGCACGCAAGGCCTGGCCCAGTGATTACACCGCCATAACCAGCAGATCCTTTCCCAATGAAGGTACTTCTTCGACGTCATACCAGGAACAGGGAGTGGGTAGGAACTTTTCATACATCTCACAGATAATCAGAAGCCCTCCCAATTGATAGATGTCCCAGAAACTAATTCCAACTTCACCATGGGCAAGGTATAAAGTATTAGTGCTTGAACACCAGTGGCTGAGCAGGTCAGGAAGGATCTGGGATGGTGGGTAAACCGAAAACTGGGAGGCCCATACTGCGGAGTACAAATTGACTACTTCCAGTGACTCGGGAGATTCCCGACAATGATGATGAACCCAGAAGGCCCATGCCCAGTCGTTTGAGAAAAGCCCACCAAACCAAAGATCCCACTTCAGAATCCACCCTGCATCGGGATCCACTCGAGAAAGGTTAATTATGGAGGGGTAATTATTGAGGATAGCTTCTTAAGAGAACTATTGTGTGTACTGATCGCTTTGGGTCCCGATAGAGCCTCTCTACATGAAATATTCTTTTAGATTATAATCATAGGTTATCTCCCCCAATGGGGTAATGCTCTCCTGAATTCACTTTGGTAGCACTTCTAGGAAAGGAGAAGGAAGACCTGAGAATGTAGGGGGAATAGGGATGTCATCTGGAAGACCGAAGCCATAAAGCGGAAGCCAATTTGATAACAGATAACTCAGAAGCTCAGGAGAGAGAAATTCCTTCAAGACACCATCGTTAGGAATGATGGACCGACCAGGGTCCACTTTTATGTTCTCCGCTCTGCAAATCATAGCCAAACGTCTCCCTGAACCAATTGGGAGAGGCTCGGTAGCAGGTATGCATGTAGGGTGTGGGGGAACCATATTTTATCCCTACACAACGGAATCCACCAAGTGGTTAGCCCGGAATAATTTTTTTTCGGACAAAAATACCAAATTCCGCGAGGAGGCCTCAAAGGATGGTTCACGATGACTACACCCCACGAGTCAACCCTGCACAGAAGTAGTTAGCGATACACTAGCCCACGGATCATTGTCCAGAAAACTGCAAACCAGGTTGCTCCGTGGAATTTCAATCCTGAATTTGTGTGGTTGAGTTTGGAAAACTTATAAATTTATAAACATCAGAATATTTTAGTCCGTGGAGCATCGAAAATGTGGAGCACCAAAACCGAAAAAAGAGTTCCTACGTGGCCCATCGTGACTTACTTTTTAATTTATTAAATGTTTTAGTTCGCGGTTGGGGCATTGATTCATGGATGAATAATGATGCAAACGAGAAATGTTTTGCGGAAGTAGTAGCCGGTTCGCGGATGACGCATCTTGTGAAGGAACGAGCACGCACAGACAAAAATGTAAAAAGCTCTGGTTTCGCGAAGAAACGGGTAAACGAAAATGAAGGGCCCCCCGTATTTATAGGCATAGTCCGCTACTGGGTCTACTTCCCTACCGCAACCCATCCATGTTTCAAGACCACTCTGCATCGGAATAGTCTCCTCATCGTTCCGATCAGACACTATTACGATGGGGGCATTTGTAGGGTCCTGAAAAATCCACGAAGGATTGTGAAAATATAGAGAATGATCAAGGATGGAGAAGGATGAGCCGGTCTATGATCGGTCTAATGTAACAGAGCATGGCCAGTTCCGCAAAGCATTCCTCCTCTGTGGATCAGTGTTGTTTGGAAAACCGAGGCGGAGACCGTCCGCGGTCGCGAGGCATGACAGGCGCTAACCCGTTTCACCATTCCAGACTACCCCAGCTGCAAGCCACATCAGCTGGCCCGAACAACCTCCACTATCATTCGCGAAATGGATGCGGAACCCTCAACGTCCGTGAAGCACTCCCTGAGTTTGGTTCGCAGAGGAGGAGTGTTTAATGCCCTGTGAGTTATGGATTGACGAAGTCATCCGTAAGCTGGGCTTTCAGTCATGGGCCTCTTCAAAAGGTGTCGCATGACCCCAATAGTACCCTTTTACTCCCCTCTATAAATGGATACTGAGGGAGAAGGAAAAAAGGGAGGAGGGGGATTCAAAATAGATTGATCAGATTCGGGTGGAAGGATTTCGAAGGAAGGATCTTAGGATTTCGCAAAGAGAGAAGTTTACAATTCGTGAACCAGAGCAGGTAAGAAGCTGGAAACTAATTAATAAGGAACTGAAAACCAATAACTCGGTGAACTGTGAACAAAATATAACATAAAAATTGAAGGCCTTGAACCATGGCCCTTCCCCGGATGCACTTCCCGTGGACCAGAGAATTTATGCCTCCTTTTTGATCCGGAACACCGCGTAGCACCCACCTACGTGGGCGAAGCCCCGACTGACGAGCCTCTGGCCGGTGCCGCCCTTGGCCACCACTGCCTGCATGGACCCCTCCGTGTACCAACCCTGTACGCGGGCCGAAACCGAAGCCGCGAACCCTCCTGGTTCACGGGATGCCAATCAGTCCGCGGACCCTCCTGGTTTCCGGATGACCTCTCAGTCCGCAGACCCTTCTGGTTCACAGATGACTTCTCAGTCCGCGGACCACCCTGGCTCACGGATGGCTTCTCCAGTAGCGTATCACCTCCCTACACGAAGGGCACCACCCCTCATACACCCGTGTAGCCTGCCAAAACCTTCAGAGTTCCCATTCCCCGAGCCAGAAAAAATCCTTCCAATTACAATCTGGCCTGATCCTTCACAAACTCCTCATTGGCCCATTCATCGGCCCTGAGTCGAGGCCTCTACTAGATCCACCAAACTGATATGGTGTAATCTTTGGGCGTATCATTGCACCCTTTTGAGGTCACGTACACATGGTAAGCGAAGGAGAAGGGGTTGCCCCGACCCTTGGGCGGATTCCGGAAGCATGCCTGGGTTCACATTCCCACTGTAATGAAGGGTATGAGCCCGACAACCCCCTTTCTGCCTCTATTCACCAAGATGGGGGACTACACGCTTCGGTGGTCAGGCACTTCTCCCCTCCCCAGAGAGGGGGCGGCATACCCATCCGATGGCAGCCGTCCCCATGCACCTCCGTACTACCCCACCAATACGGCCAAGGATGGACTTAGTGGGGAAGGGTGTTGCCCAGTCCTTCTTTGGGGCCAATTCCCTCTCCTGGTGGGCTCTGTCACCATTGGCCATCCCTTCTGGAGTAAGCCCCACACCATCCTCTCCGGAAGCCAATGAACCTGCTCCATTCAATCTGGAGGGTTCATTGCTCCATCGCGCGAATTCTACCTTCCTTGAACAACAGGGGGATGGGGAGTCCAGCGGTACCGGCCTTTTCCTCCACTCGCCGTTTGTCTCCCCTTCCCTTGGTCAGGAGAAAAGTGTGGGGATATCCAAGTCCGTTGCATTATCTTGTTTCTCACACCGAGCATGACTCACGTGGGCTTAGAGATTTTTGATGGTCATGGAAGCCGCACAACGATGATGGACTTGTTACGAACTATGTGGACTTTGATCCTTGTCTCTTAGGCAGGGTACGTAAGAAGCCTCCCTGAGGTTCAAGCCCATCATCCACACCTTAGGCTGCCTCAGAGTGTAAGCCCCATACCCATGAAAACTATAAAGACTTTCATTCCCTACCAGAGGGATACGTAGGAATCCTCCATGAGGTTCAAGCCCAATCACCAGTGGACCCCCGGGTCCACCTTCACATCGGTTCTCCGGCGCTCCTGTTCAAACTACGTGGACTTCGATCCCTGTTTCCTAGGCAGGGTATATAGGAAGCCTCCATGAGGTTTAAGACCAACAACCAGTCGATCTGACTATCTTCACATTGGTTCACAGCGCCACTCTGAGTACCGCCTCAATGAGTTCTAACTTCTCGGGGTCATTATTCTAACGAGGGATGGTAAACATCGGGCATAAATGATTCCGAACCACGACGTTCAGCTGACCATTTCCATCCAGGAGAAATCCATGGATACTATGCTTGGGTATTAACCAAAGATTCGCGAACATATGAATACGTATTAAATCTATAAGAGATTCCCATAACAGGAAATAATTCCCCCCCCCAAAAGTGTGCAATGAGCCCAACTTCCCATCCTCTCAACCAATGTGAGTTCTTAAGCATCGTTGGACAAACCATCTAGAGAACACCTGCCTTTGGAAAGCAGGTCCACGTATCATCAGATACGGAACCGTTGGGAATTTCAAGACCGAAACCCAAAACAAACATTTAAATGGGAAATATATGAACCATAGAAAACATATTGGGTATAAAACATCATAATATGAACCAATTAAGGGGATCTGATACAAAATCATTTACCTAACTCCAGATATTCTATGAATTTCATTTAATAATTTTATAATTAAATTATATAATTTTTTTAATTATTAAGACAAATTTATATGTTAAATACCTTTTTATTAAACAATATTTTTATTTATTTTAATGAAATTTAAATACATAATTGGTTACTTCCACTTCGGGTGTTTTGGAAGATGTTTGGTTCAATGTTTAAGAAATAAATTTGAAATTATACCATAGTAAAAGAGGTCATTATTACATAATATAAATAATAAAAAATTGAAATAATTATAATATTTGTAAAAAAAATAAAATATAATAAATTCTCTGAAATATAGTAATGGAAAATTAATTCTTTTACAATCATGGGAACGATTAGATATACTTACCCCAGATTGACACTTTCACCTATCGAAGAGAATGATAGAATTAATATAAAAACAATATTATAATTATATATTGATTAATATATCATAAATAGAATATTATCTATTAAAATAACCACATATATATAATGTTTATGTAATGCACTAATGAAAAAATGATAACATCGCTTTTTGGATGCGGTATTCCACACATATTCATAAACGATGATATTAATTTTCAAATGATGTTAAGTGAAGATAATAAATAATATATTATCATTATAGAATTATAATTATGTAATTAATATCATATATATATATATATTTATATCCATGATTTTGACTAGCCAAGAGAGATGGGGATGAAAATAAATGACCTTAGTTTGAGAGGCAGCAGTCCACCATATATATAAACAATGATTTCATTTCCAATTATATGGAATTGGAGATTGATATAGAATATAGAATGAATAAAAAATCTATATGGAATATACTAAGGTAATTATTTCATTTTTTTCATGAATAATTTATAGAAGTAGAATAATAAATAGAATAAAAATTATCTATTAATAACTATACATATTTTCTATACAATAACTTTAGGGTAATAATTAATTCCATAATTAGCTTTTTAGTCAATATAGGGACTCTATTAATTGATAATGGATGTAGTTAATTTATTTTTATAGTTTTTTGGATATTTCAAAAACCTCTTTAGGTGTTTAATGCAGAGGATAGGGGGTGTCCTTAAATATGCGGGTGAGAAGATACACATAGAATTTATAACATATTAAAATATATAAATTTATTAATCAAGTATAATAGATCCATAATATAATATATAGAATATTATATTATATAGTATCATAATTGGTACATCTAAAATATTTTATACTAGTTTTTTGGTCATTTTTATCCACATCTCTTTAGATCATCCCCATGTGAACCTCTTTTAAACTTAACCATAGTAACTGATTTATAATTTTTTTAATATTAATTTGAATTAAAAATTAAACTTAAAATATTATATAGGATTTATTATGCTGATTAAAAATATGGAGATCATTTTATTATGTAAAATTCATTAATGATGATGAATCCAATTTAATATTAATCATATTAAACCTAAATAAATTTTTTATTTCAAAAAAATGTTTTTTAGGTATAAATATATTTTCATACCCAATTGAAGTATAATATTGATTATAATAAAATTTATTGAAATATGTTTAATCAAATTGAAATAACTAAATTTTAAAAAAAAAAATAATTACATAAGTTTACATTATAATTACTTAAAAGGAAAAGAATTTTTTCAATACAAATAATAATTTTCACTATTCATTGAAAAATGAAAAATATCAAAATTTTATCAAAATTTTATGTTGATTTTTTTTTGAAAGTTTTGATTAAAAATATATAATTATTTTTGATAAATTATAATTTGGTAATTTGGAATCGTTATATTATATAAAAAAGAATATTTCATGTAAATAATTTAGTATGTGGAAAAACATTTATTTTTTTATTGAAATTTTACTTAATATTAATATATTAAATATAACTCAATAAAGTATAGTTAAGGAATATTGATAAGGCATGCGATATCTTAACTTTTAGAATTATTTATTCTATTATAAGTGATTTTATAAAAAATAAACAATTTCTGGAAGAATGTATTATTATTCATGGAAGGATTAACATTTTGTTGAATTATTTATGTTGAAATGGATACCAATCATCCTTGGATATTATATATCATTCATTACATTATAACATATAAATACATCAATTTTTTTTTGTTCTGAGATGGTAAAAAATATATAGTTTTATTTTTCACATTATTTTATTATAAGGGTAACATGATAAGTGGAGGAAAATGATCTAAAATAATATAATAAACTATGAAGTTCACAAGATTTAGTTGGAGAAATTCATGAAAATAGACTTCAATAAATAATTTCCACATACACATAGACTTGAAATTGAGATATAATTTGTAGAACTCTCAAATAGAGATGTTGAATAAATTAGGTATTATGAATAAAATATCATGATACATGAATGGTATGTATTTGGTGTTTTCATTGTCTGTAAATGTAAAATAAATTGATTCTTTAGTGGTTAAAACTAGTACATTGAAAATATTCCCAAAATTTGGAAATCGTCTGATACATGGAAATTGTCTAATGTGATATCAATTTTTAAATGGAAATTGGAGAGTCTTATTAACCTATCCTTCTCAAATATAATGAAATTAGAACGAAGTATCATGTTATAGATTCAAGAATGAAATTTCTTTATAGATAAAATGGTAAAATTTTCTAAATGATGAAAATATAAAAAAGAGAACCCAATTAAATAAAAAATTAAAAATGGGGTACATTTAAAATATAAAATATAATTGAAAAATAAACATTATAGTATGTATATAAATATTCCAATCAAGATAATCTAATATGGTATGGTTTGAGTCAACGAAAAACCCATGCTCTCGTACTTATACTAAAAAACTAGGATACTATGTCATCCATTATACTAAATTATAGTTCATTAGTGATAATAAACATATATAACATTGAAACCAGGGTGAAAGAGGAAAATCATATGATTTTACAAGTAATGATGGGAAAAAAATGATGTCATGAAATGTACCCTTATTATCAAATCAATGAAGTATATTATTATTTTTTCATAAATCCTTTACAAATTCCTTCATATAATTAAATTTATATTTAAAAATTTAGTCACTTCCTAATAATATTGAATCCTAGTTATCATTAAAAAGTCATCCATGGTGAATTATAACATATCTAGTAAAAAACTATTCAAAAAATAATACTTTCAATAATATTATTCCATGAAATCACATCTCCCTTCCTTTTAGGTATTTTTGTTACATTAAATTATAGATAAAATCACATTATATAGAGATAATAACAACAAATGGGAGAAAATAATGATATTACACATTCCAACACACATTTTTAATCAATATAAATGAAGGAATGTTTATGAAACTCATTTGAAAACTCCTTTTGATTTATGGGACTAATTATCTTATAAAAAATCTTAAATGATGTAGACAGTTTTGATAATGAAATATATCATCCGTGAATATTTTTATATTGTGATTACATTAATTGATGCACTCATGGAATAATCTACTGGTAATCATTTTAATAACTTTTTATTTTTCTAAAATAATTTCTTTAAGGTGTAATATTTATATATCTATGTATCCCAACAGAATGGATTCATTCCAATATGATAAATTATAGATGAAGTAGAAAATTAGATAAATTACTGGTTTATAGGACATAGAATGTCACCTTTGTGTGCAGGAGTTCTATTTATCCGGAAAAATAATTGTATAATGAACCAAATTAGGAAACAATGTCAAAACCAAAGTGATAAATATTTCATGTCGTAGTATGTGTAATGTTATAAATTAAAAAAATAAAAAAAGACACTGAAAACTCTATGTAGGTCCTAATAACATTTATGTTTCCCTCATCCATGCTCCATACCACATCATCCATCTAACATAGGGTTGTCTTCCTTATCCTAACATACATACATGAAGTATATTCAGGAACCAATTAGAAAACCTGAGTAGGGTGTGAGTAGAACTCATTCGGCCACCACCAAAAGATTCTTTAAAAATATTCAATCAATAATAGCGTATCTACTTTTATAAACAATTAATTTTAATGTATAAATAATTTTTTTTTCACATTTCAATATTGTTTAATTAATTGATAAATTTTATTAACCATCTTAATCAATAAATTTAATGTCCCGTTATTCAACAAGTAAATTTTATTTAAAGAAAATTAAAATTTTCATTTTTTAGCTTGTCAAATATTCACCTAGAAAATCAATTTATCAATCCCATGATTCCATATATTAATTAATAATTTAATTAATTCAATCCAAGGTTCAATTTTCAATGTGGACAACTAAAATTTCACAATACATACATACAATTAGAATTCAATAGTATGGGATTTTAAATTAAACCACCTAACTCAAGAATGTTGATGGATTCTCACTAATAGAAATCCCCAAATTGAAGTAGAACACTCGATTTCACAATAAATAACAATATGTAGATCCAAAACCCAGATAAAAAATAAAATATATTAGATATATGAAACCCTATATCTAGATTCATTACCAAGGGAGGAAAAATTCCAATCAAAGTATGATAGAAATACATGGGAGATAGAAAGAGAGGAAATGATCAAGGTAACATACCAAGTAAGTAATGAATAATAGATATTTTAATCTATGTCTATTAATGATTAAGATAGTGTTTTAGAGGCTTAAAATGAAAATAAATACAATCTTATGCATGGAATACACTAATATTCTTAAAAGATTGTTTTACTGCCTTTTGATGGCAAACCCTTTTTAAATATATCTTTTGACAATTTTATAAGCTATGTTTGTCAAAATAAACTTATTATTTATGATTGGGACATCAAAATTTACTTTGTGTGAATTTTTGGTATTTTTCCGATAAAGTTCATTTTTTAATGAATAGTGAAAATGTTGCATTTTAATTCAAAACCTATTTTTAATATAATTTATTTATATTATTATATTATCTTTTGAATTGGTTTTGAAGTGAAATTAGAATATATTTTTACCATTTAATCCAATGGTGGTCATTGGAATCAATTTCACTTTGAAATTGGACTTAAACTAGTGTCAATCTTTTGATACTTATTGTTTCATAAAAACACGCTATTTGTCATGACAACGTAAATTAATTATTAAATTAATTAATGAATATTATATGTTTTGAATTTTTTAAAATAGACATAATTTTTGAATTTAGAATATCAAATATAGCTTAGGGTGAAGTTTTGGTATTTTTTTCTGAAAAACATCAAATTTTGATGAATAGTGATACCACCAAGTGGTAGTTAAAGAAACTGATGTTTCGTTTAAATGAAACTTTGCCACTTCTGTGATTTGATTTTCAAAAATCCGGCATACATGGTTTTCATTAAGAAGTAAAATGTGGTTCAATGAGATTAAAATAATTTTTTGGTGAATAGTAACTTTTAAGTTCTTAATCGCGATTAGTGGTAATTAGTGTAGTTTAAGGTAAAAATAATGTTTTAATAATATGAGATGAGCTTGACACATGTCCTACCCTCATTGGATGTGTAATTTCCGACCAAGAAAATCCACGGGTCAACTTGGGGACCCCATGGAGCCACTTTTTTTGGGAAATGAAATAAATAACTTTTTATTTAATGTTAAAATAAAAATGACACAAACAAGAAATGTTTTACAAAAACAATTTTTACATGGGGTTATACAAGTAAGTTATTATATTATAAATAGTCATTGGAAAGATAAAAAGATTTAATACATCAAAGTATTTTTTTTATAATTTTTAGACTTTAAATAAATTTAATTATTTATGACATCATGATGATGCAGCGATTACATCATTAATAAAGGATTTAAATAAAATGAAAAGATAATGTAAAATCTATGAACTACACATGTCCAAAACCTATTTGATGGGTGGATTTCGAACCCTTATCACCTTACCCTCGAATTATATCAATTTGGTACCTTTTGAATCCGAAACTCATTTTAAAATAAAGTAACATTTCTTTACTTTCCAAGAGTTCCCCTCCTCTCCTCTTATAAAATGCCCCCACCTCTACCTCCTTATCCACACTACCAAAGACTTTGGCTCGGCCAACCCCTGCCAATTTTGTCTCTCCACATCTCTCTCTTACTCCTTGAAGCCTCAGTTTGGGCAGAAGTCTTCCCAAGGAAGCCTTTGAGCTCAAACCAATGGGAGTTACCCGATTTTAAGGTAATGTCTTCACTTGAGTCCTTTTGTTTTATTTTTCTTCTCTAACCCCCTAAACTATTTTTATTAATTTCTTTTGTAACAAATACAGTATATTAAATATACTAGGATGTTGTTATAAGAAGGATTTAAGCTACACTTACACACACCTACATCTAATGGTTAAAGGACATACTGTTTCCGTGGATGGTGAATTTATGCCTCCCGAAACGATGATTGTTCAAAATTCTTTTAACACCTTCAAAGGTGGCCATTAAGATGTCAATATATTTATATATGATATATAATATGTTTATGTTTTCCATAAGCTTATTTATTTTTCATTTTGGTCATACCTTTATGGTTTCCATTATGGGTAAACGCGATATCTTCATTTAAGGAAGTGCGGACTACCGCCCCCTCAAAGTGATTTGTTTCGTTAAATACCATATGTGGGACGTATAAAGTATGGAAATATGATATTATATATGATATTATAATATAATTATAATATAACTTTATATCATTATGATTCCATTCTATAAAATATGAAATAGAAATGAAGGTAGCGTTCATGCGTACGTTCGGCTTACCGTCTCCATGAACGGTGCATTTCATTTCTTACGTCTAAATGATTATGTAATATTATAAATGAATGTATAAACTTGATATATATGATATATACATCATGATTATAATTCTGGATAAAATGGATACATGAACAACTTGTAATTATAAAGGGTTTATTTTTGACTCAAGTACCAATGACCGTTAAAACGACCGTTATTAACTTAAATAATTACATAGTGTTCATGACATTGAAATAAGTGATATAAAGTGAATAATGAACTTGAAAAAGGTTCTTAAACAAGTATAAATGAACTCAAGTTTATTATTCAGGACATTAAAGAATGATCGAGTCAAGTCGGACCCGATGTATTGGACTTCGTCTCAATCTCCTTTCATTGAGGCATATTTTGTTTTATACACAACCTTCTTTAATACGGTGTATAAAACCCTTTGAATTTTACATTTAATCAAAAGGAATCGTTTTTTATATGAAGTGTTTACTAAATGACAAAAGGGAATGTTTTTGTCGTAAGTATGCGGCGACAACGACTTCTCCGCCGCTGTGACCATTATTTGAGTTTCGGCTTCCTCTACAAGCCAAACTTTTTTTAAAAAGAAAAATAAATACCATGTTATACTTTTATTTTATTCTGGTATTGAAAATGGTTTTCATAATGTTTTTATATCAATGTGTTGTACTGATATCTTGTGATTGAAATGTGGAAATGTTATGTTTCCTTTATGCATGTTTTATGTGATACGATTATGTTGAGGTTCTTGGGCATTATTATGAAGATGGGTGGTTCCGTGATAAAATAAGGGCTGGTGAGCCCGATATAGCTCTCCAATGCATTGGGTAACACGAAGGAGTGAAACGTTAAGATTTCTTCAAAGAGATTTAGGGAATATACTGTGATGGGTATTCCAAACGTAACCAAGAGGGTTACTCCCTACGTAAGAATGTTATGAATGCCTCAAGTTACCTTTATGTCTTATGATTTCTTTGATTTATTCATGATTTGATGAGGTATGTTAAAGTTCTTATGTTTTATGGGTAAAGTATGATTTCATTCTTATGTATATATGTACCCATGTTTCCTTTCCATATTTTTATATCCCTTACTGAGCTTTTTATGCTCATCCCATGTTTTTGAAATGCTTTTCACAGGTCAAGGGAAAGGTACATGATATGATGATAGTGTCAAGGAAGTGTCAAGAAAGAATCCATGTTATATTTTAAATATGTTTCCATTTATGGGAAAGAAGAATACTATCTTTATGTAACCACTTTGTTTATATGTGGAATTTAATGCAAGTTTTATGATCTAATTCTCTAAAACTCTAAACCCGAAAAGATCCTCAATGTGTAATCTTGTAATAACTCAAGATTAAGTAAGGTTTAAGGCTGGGTCCTTATAGTTGGTATGAAAGGTCGGTTTAGACAACTTTAGGAGTTAGAAAATTGTTAAATTATAAATTAATTTATGGTATGATTGAAATGATATAGCATCTATGGATTACCATGTTGCTTCACCTAAGATATTTCTATATTAAGAATGGTTTTTCATAGAGGAAACAGAACAAATTTTCTGGGAAGGCATACAGAGGGAAATGAACTTTCAAATCAGTATCATGAGATGGTCAGAATCATAACTAAACAGTTTGTTGTAGTGATGGCTCAGTTGACTCAGGTTACTACCGAATGAGTTGAAAAGAAGATTGGTGAATTCTCCAGTTTTGGCATTTCCTTTCAGGAATGGTGATTTTGTTATATACAGTGATGCTTCGTTGAAGGGACTTGGCTGTGTCTTTATGAAGAATGATCAGGTAATTGCTTATGCTTCATGAAAGTTGAAAACTCATTATGTAAATTACCCTACACATGATTTGGAATTAGCTACTGTTGTTTTCGCTTTAAAAATTTGGAGGCATCATTTGTATGGAGTAAAGTGTGAAATATATACTGATCACAAAATTTAATGTATATATTCACTCAGAAAGAATTGAACATGAGACAGAGGAGATGGCTAGAATTAATCAAGGATTATGATTTTACAATTCATTACCATCCGAAAAAAGAAAATAAAGTGGTTGATGCTTTGAGTCGAAATAGTAATGCTTCATTAGCAATGTCGCGTTTGGAACGTGATCCGTTGGTTAATGATTTGATGAAATTTGGCATAGAAGTTGTTAGTGCAGGATGTTCTTCTGTGTTGTTTCAGGTATCAATGAAATCTTCTCTATCAGACAGAATCATGCAAGCACAGAAGCAAGACAGTGAGTTGTAGAAAAAGGTAGAGCTGGTTCAGAAAGGTAAGTTGCCTGAATTCAACATTGATAATGATTGTTTTTTGAGATTTGGGAAGATATTGTGTGTGCCTTGTGATTCACAGTTGAAGAGAGAGTTGTTATGTGAAGCTCATAGTTATCCGTTTTTAGTTCATCCTGGAAGTACTTAGATATACAGAGATCTGCGGGAGTATTACTAGTGGGATGGAATAAGAAGAGATATTGCTGATTTTACTGTGAAGTGTTTGACATGTCAACAGGTTAAAGAAGAGCGGTAGTTACCGAAAGGGATGCTTCAGCCTTTACCAGTGCCAGAGTGGAAATGGTAGAATATATCCATGGACTTTGTTGTGGGATTACCGAAGACATCTCGAGGTAATAATGCAATCTGGGTTATTGTTGTTCGCTTGACCAAGTCTTCTCATTTCCTTGCTATACAGGATACTTTTTCCCTAGATCAACTTTCCCGTTTGTATCTTAAAGAGATAGTCAGGTTACATGGAGTTCCTCTCTCCATTGTATCTAATCGTGATCCCAGGTTCACTTCTAACTTTTGGAAAGGCCTTCAAAAGTCGTTGGGTACTGAATTAAATTTTAGTACAGCTTTTCATCCTCAATCAGATGGGCAGTCAGAATGAACAATTCAGACCTTGGAGGATATGCTACGAGCTTGTTCGATGGATTATCAGGGAAGTTGGGACCAACATCTTTCTTTGGTTGAATTTTCATATAATAATTGTTTTCATTTTAGTATACAAATGGCACCATTTCAGGCATTATATGGGAAGCAGTGTCGAACTCCAGCTTTCTGGGATGAAGTGGGTGAAAGGAAGTTGATGGGACCAGAATTGGTAGAAGAGTTGGCAGAAAAAGTTCAGCTGATACAGAAACACATGAGAATAGCTCAGAGTAGGCAGAAGAGTTATGTAGACAACAGGAGGAAGGATCTCTCTTTTGAGGTAGGTGATCATGTTTTTCTCAAAGTATTACCATGGAAATGTGTGATGCGATTTGGTAAGAAAGGAAAGCTGAGTCCAAGGTTCATTGGACCATATGAAATTTTGGAGAGAGTTGGATCAGTTGCATAACGAGTGGCTTTACCTCCGAGTTTATCTCAGGTACACAATGTTTTTCATGTTTCGATGCTGAGAAAGTACATGCCAGATCCATCTCATGTTTTGAGTCCAGAGGTAGTTTAGCTGAAAGAGAACCTTTCTTATGAGGAACAACCGGTCCAGATTCTTGACCACAGGGAGCAAGTGTTACGAAATAAGGTGATTAATCAGGTAAAGGTTTTGTGGAAAAAACACATGATGGAAGAGGCAACATGGGAATCTGAAAATGCGATGAGGGATAAGTACCCCCATTTATTCGATAAGTAAATAAATTGCGGGGACAAAATTTTCTAAAGGGGGAAGGATGTAAAATCCCAAGTAAGTAATGAATAATAGATATTTTTATCTATGTCTAATAATGATTAATATAGTTTTTAGAGGCTTAAAATGAAAATAAATACAATCTTATGCATGGAATACACTAATATTCTTAAAAGATTTTTTACTGCCTTTTGATGGCAAACCCTTTTTAAATCTATCTTTTGACAATTTTATAAGCCATTTTTTTCAAAATAAACTAATTATTTATGATTGGGACATCAAAATTTACTTTGTGTGAATTTTTGGTATTTTTCCGATAAAGTTCATTTTTTATTGAATAGTGAAAATGTTGTATTTTAATTCAAAACCTATTTTTAATATAATTTATTTATATTATTAGATTATCTCTTGAATAGGTTTTGAAGTGAAATTAGAATATATTTTTACCATTTAATCCAATGGTGGCAATTGAAATCAATTTCACTTTGAAATTGGACTTAAACTAGTGTCAATCTTTTGATACTTATTGTTTCATAAAAACACGCTATTTGTCATGACAGCGGGAATTAATTATTAAATTAATTAATGCATCTTATATGTTTTGAATTTTGTAAAATAGACATCATTTTTGATTTCATAATATCAAATATAGCTTAGGGTGATGTTTTGGTATTTTTTCTAAAAAACTTCAATTTTTGATGAATAGTGAAACCACTAAGTGGTAGTTAAAGAAGCTGATTTTTCATTTAAATGAAACTTTGACACTTCTATGATTTGATTTTCAAAAATCCGAAAAACATGGTTGTAATTATGAAGTAAAATGTGGTTCAATTAGATTAAAATAATTTTTTGGTGAATAGTAACTTTTAAGTTCTTAATCATGATTAGTGGTAATTAGTGTAGTTTAAGGTAAAAATAATGTTTTAATAATATGAGATGAGCTTGAAACATGCCCTAACCTCATTGGATGTGTCATTGCCGACCAAGACAATCCATGGGTAAACTTGGGGACCCCATGGAGCCACTTTGGTTGGGAAATGACATAAATAACTTTTTATTTAATGTTAAAGTAAAAATGACACAAACAAGAGATGTTTTACTAAAACAATTTTCACATGGGGTTATACAAGTCAGATTTTTTATTATAAATAATAATTGGAAAGATAAAAAGATTTACTACATCATAATATTTTGTTTATAATTTTTAGACTTCAAATAAATTAAATTATTTATGACATCATGATGATGCAGCGATTACCTCATTAATAAAGGATTTAAATAAAATGAAATGATAATGTAAAATATATGAACTACACATGTCCAAAACCTATTTTATGGGTTTATTTCGAACCCTTATCACCTTACCCTAGAATTATATCAATGTGGGACCTTTTGAATCCGAAACTCATTTTAAAATAAAGTAACATTTCTTTACTTTCCAAGAGTGCCCCTCCTCTCCTCTTATAAAAGGCCCCCACCTCTACCTCCTTACCCACACTCCCAAAGCCTTTGTCTCGGCCAACCCCTGCCCATTTTGTCTCTCCACATCCCACTATTACTCCTTTAAGCCTCACTTTGGGCATAAGTCTTCCCAAGGAAGACTTTGAGCTCAAACCAAAGGGAGTTACCCGATTTTAAGGTAATGTCTTCACTTGAGTCCTTTTGTTTTATTTTTCTTCTCCAACCCCCTAAAATCTTTTTATTAATTTCTTTTGTAACAACTACAGTATCTTCAATACACTAGGATGTTGTTATAAGAATGATTTGAGCTACACTTACTCACACCTACATCTAATGGTTAAAGGTCATCCTGTTTCTGTGGATGGTGAATTTATGCCTCCGGAAATGATGATTGTTCATCATTATTTTAACACCTTCAAAGGTGGCTATTAAGATGTCACTATATTTATATATGATATATAATATGTTTATTTTTTCCTTAAGCTTCTGTATTTTTCATTTTGGGCATACCTTTATGGTTTCCATTTTGGGTAAACGCGATATCTTCATATAAGGAAGTGCGGACTACCGCTCCCTCAAAGTGATTTGATTCGTTAAATACCATATTTGGGATGTATAAAGGATGGAACTATGATATTATATATGATATTATACTGGAATTATAATATACCTTTATATCATTATGATTCCATTCTATAAAATATGAAATAGAAATGAAAGTAGCGTTCATGCATACGTACGGCTTACCGTCTCCATGAACGGTGCATTTCATTTCTTACCTCTAAATTATTATGTAATATTATAAATGCATCTATAAACTGGATATATATGATATATACATCATGATTGTAAGTCTGGATATAATGTATACATGAACAACTTGTAATTATAAATGGTTTATTTTTTACTCAAGTACCAATGATCGTTAAAACGACCATTATTAACATAAATAATTACATAGTGTTCATGACATGGAAATAAGTGATATAAAAGGAATAATGAACTTGAAAAAGGTTCTTAAACAAGTATAAATTAACTCAAGTTTATTATCCAGGACATTAAATAACGATAGAGTCAAGTCGGACCCGAGGTATGGGACTTCGTCTCAATCTCCTTTCATTGAGGCATATTTTGTTTTATACACAACCTTCTTTTATACGGTGTATAAAACCCTTTGACTTTTATGTTTATTCAAAAGGAATATTTTTTTTATACGAATCATTTACTAAACGACAAAAGGGAATGTTTTTGTCGTACGTATGCGGTGACAACGACTTCTCTGCCGCCGTGACCATTATTTGAGTTTCGACTTCCTCTACAAGCCATATTTTTTTTAAAAAGAAAAATAAATACCATGTTTTACTTTTCTTTTATTCTGGTATTGAAAATGGTTTTCATAATGTTTTTATATCAATGTGTTGTATTGATATCTTGTGATTGAAAGGTGGAAATGTTATATTTCCTTTATGCATGTTTTATGTGATACGATTATGTTGAGGTTCTTGGGCATTATTATGAAGACGGGTGGTTCTGTGATAAACTAAGGGCAGGTGAGCCTGATATAGCTCTCCAATGCATTGGGTAACGCGAAGGAGTGAAACGTTAAGGTTTCTCCGAAGAGATTTAGGGAATATACTATGATGGGTATTCCAAACGTAACCAAGAGGGTTACTCCCTACGTAAGAATGTTATGAATGCCTCAAGTTACCTTTATGTCTTATGATTTCTATGATTTATTCATGATTTGATGAGGTATGTTAAAGTGATTATGTTTTATGGGTAAAGTATGATTTCATTCTTATGTATATATGAACCCATGTTTCCTTTCCATATTTTAATATCCCTTACTGAGCTTTTTATGCTCATCCCAAGTTTTTTGAAATGCTTTTCACAGGTTAAGGGAAAGGTACATGATATGATGATAGTGTCAAGGAAGTGTCAAGAAAGAATCCATGTTTTATTTTAAATATGTTTCCATTGATGGGAATGAAGAATAATATCTTTATGTAACCACTTTGTTTATATGTGGAATGTAATGCAAGTTTTATGATCTAATTCTCTAAAACTCTAAACCCGAAAAGATCCTCAATGTGTAATCTTGTAATAACTCAAGATTAAGTAAGGTTTAAGGCTGGGTCCTTATAATCAGGATATGATATCTAACTATGAGAGGTGTTGATTCTTTAATCTGATCATAAATTATTTAAAAAAAGGTTTGAAAGCCCTTGGAATCTGTATGAAAACCTTGAAAATAGAGAGAAAACATTTGCAGTCTAGTTTGGTCAAATTTGGGTGAATGTCAGGTGGTTACGGAATTTTAAATAAAATGTTGGGAGGATTAAATACCATACACATTGTATCCATGGAACGGGTGTGCATTGTTTTTAAACCAAATGTCCTTACCACATTTTTTTCTATAGGGTCCCACCGTTACTCCAATGTGGGAACAAATTTTGACCAATTATGTGTCAACCAAGCAATCCCACCCTGTCCAGGGTTGCATGATTAGCTGGGGAAGGACACATAGTTTAGGAAAAGTATTCATGAACCATGAATTTCTTATTGCACATAAAAAATAAAAAAAATAACACCAAAAAATAACCACAATAAAACCCATACAAGATATTCTCAAAATATGGACAAATTTTCCAAAAGAATAGCTTAATATATTTCCAGAAAATGGTTACGATCTTATAACTTTCCCACCTTATAGCAGCTTGTCCTCGATTTATACCCTATATAATCTCTATGGATCTTTGTCAAAATAATTGGGAAACTAAGCTTGCATATATGACTATATCTCCAATTTTTTCTCCTAAACACACCCATGCTGATATAATATATGAACTACCAACATTTTATTTACCCGAAACACATTATCACTATATCCAACACACAAATTGGATGCTCATCAGTGGACACATCGATCTCCAGCTCAACATTTTCCACATCCATCACATGGGAAGTCTACGGGTGATACTACTGAATATGTGACACATTGTAAACAACAGTCATAAAATTTTACCTTTATGGAATATCTAATCTGTACAATGTAGTCTAGATTCTATCCAAAACATCAACTGACTAAAAAATCCTAGGAGAAAACATTTTCGACCCCCATATCCTATGGAGCTCCAATATAGGTGGAACCCCAAGGAATAAAATGTCACCCACTATAATCTCAATGTGTTATCGAAATATATCATTATTCAACTTATTCCTAATTTGACCAGTTGTGATATATTTTCAAATCAATTAAAACTGTTTAGATATCTCCCGCATGAGACTGTCCCTCAATAACACTAACTCAGTAGCCTTCGTCTAACATATTGATGATCTAATTAGCCAACCATAAAGATCTCAGTATGGTTAAATATATATATTTTACTTGTAAATTTTCTTATATGAGAATTCAATGTATTCTAGATAATTCTCCCAAGACCCACCAAAGTATAGGACACATTCCTGAAGCATATCCTTAAAATTAGGCATAGTATGTTATAACTTCCCATCTCTATATAGGTGGAAATATATATTCAGTAAAAACTATATACTAAGTTTCTTTATAAGTCTATTCAATAAGAGAAAATTAAAATGATATTCATGGTCTTAAACTATACATCATGGCACTCCATGAAGGTGGAAATTATCTTGAACATACATTTCTCCCAACGGATATATTTTGAAATCCTCTTATATCTGTATGAAATGTGCTACCTTTTTCAAATAGTCCCCAACCAACCAAATAGTGTCATTCTTCTACGGTTTCCCCAGTAGACCCCCCCCCCCCCAAAATACATGGTTACTTCATCCCGTTGCCCCTCCATAATAGAAAACAACTGTTGTAAAATAGAAAGTCATTGATGCTTATCCTTCAACTATTGAAATGTATAACATCGTTTCATTAACCCTCCTATTCATTTTTCACTCCTGACCACTAATACTGTTATCGATGGTCATGGTACATATTAATAAATCCCATATATACAACATAGTTTAAGCAATACAACTAATGCATTATCTTTTTTGTATACTTAGAGGAACAACAACCTGATTCCTTACATAGATGATATCGTCCTTGGGACTCCCCACATTCAGGGAATTCCCTAAATGGAAAACATTATGCATCTTCATTCTTCATTTCCATGATCTGACTCAAAACAATAAAATCCATTGAAACTGATATGAGAGTCATCTGCTATAGATCCTCATGAATAAAAACATGCATCTCATCCATTAAGATCTTCATCTTCTACTCAGAAAAAGACTCCTAAATTTCATTAGTCAATATTTTCCCACCAAGAGTATCAACAATTCTATTTCCCTTCTCAGTCATATATGTTAGCTAAAAATCAAATTTCACCTTATACTCAACCCACCTCTACTACTATAGATTTTAATATGGCTGTAAAAATATATACATTATGTTCTTTTGTCAAGTATACACATTACAATTTTTACCCAATATATAATATCTCCAACACTTCATGGAATAAACCCCTAAAACTAACAAAAGGTCTTGTGTAGGGTAGTTATGTTAAGGTGGGCACAACTTCCAGGACTTTCCTACGATAATTTGATCTCCCTACATCTACACTGATTGAATGAAAATCTTAGAAGCATCACAAAACACCTTATACTCCCCAACTAGCTCAGGTAGGATTAAGATTTTTTCCATATTAAAGAACTTCTTCAACACCTAGATATCATTCTTACATGTTCCCCAATAATAAAATGTATCCCCTTCTTGAAAATTCTGGAAATTTTTATTTAAGGTGGAATGAGTGTTGAATGAACATATTATAATACCATTATATCCACATAAATCAATTTATATAAAATAAATTGTCAGTCTTCTCCCAATATAAAACTATATGAACCTTCTTTGGTTCTATTGACACACCTTCCGCAGAGATTTTGTGACCAATTAAATTTACCTGATCAATCTAGAATTGAAACTTTGATATCTCAATGTATATTTGATACTCTTATTGTGTACTTAGGATGATGTCAAGATGGTTGGCATGACCATCATGTGTCTGAGAGTACACTATTATATTATCCACAAACAACCAGAATCTAATCCAGATATGGGTGGAAGATTCATTTCAACCAGGCCTCAAAACATTTCATAGCATTTACCCAATCGAAATTCATCACAACAAACTCATGAAGACTATTAATACATTTGAAAATTGTCCAAGGTATGTCTGAAGGCTGAAATATCAACTAATGATAACCATATGTCATGACGATCTTGGAGAACAAACAAGATCCTCCCAACTGATTTGATCTATCTTCAATATATGAGAGATGACACCAATTCTTCACAGTCATCCAGTTCAACATATTGTAATCATTACACAAGTGTGAACTCTCTTAATCATTCAACTCAAAAAAAAACTGGAGAACCCCAATGAAATGTACTCAGAAAAATAAACACCTTATATATCGATTAATCCTATCGAGCCTTGCTCTCTTTAACTACTATTGGTTCCATTCTATAATGTGGAATGTAAATAGGCTCAGCCCCCTACATGATCTTAGTTGTAAATTCCACATCTCTGTTAGTTGGAAATGCTAGGAAGTCATCCAGGAACATTTCATAGAACCCATCCACTGCGGGTGGAAAACATCAGTCTATTCACCACTATCAACATGTGACATACATTTATCCAAGGATGTGTTCTCACCTAGTTGTTGATGAATTGTCCTTGAACTGCCCATGTATATCTCACTCTCCACGATGGACATAATTGTCACCCCTTGAGATTTAAAAGTAACTCTCCTATGGTAATAATCTATGTGGTCATGGTACACCACTAACTAGTATAATCCCATAATTTAGTCAACTATTGACATGTAAATGATGTAAATATACCTTATAAAATGATACTCTCAAACCATGACAGAACATCACCTTTATACATTGATGTCCCTTGACTATTCTCCTAACAGTTTATTGATCATCAGCACCCCGCTCCCAAAATCAATTTTGAGTTTCAACCCATTCACTAGTTGTGCATACACTACAGGAAAAAAGGCTTTTTACGATGGCCATTTTGTGACGAGAATAAATCCCGTCGCAAAAGGTTCGTTCAAGAGGTTATTGGCGACGGGGGTAACGAACCGTCACCAATAACCAACTATTTGCGATGAGATTTCATCTCCCGTCGCAAATAGTTTGGTGCGGATAGCGCACCAAACTGCGCGAAGGTTATTTGGGACAGGCCCTGTCGCAAATAACCAGCCGCGATTTAAAGCGTTTTACGACGGGATGTTGTTCTGTCGCAAAAAATGTGTCGGTAGGGACAATTTGCAAGGAGTCCCGTCGCAAATAACTTTTTAACCACCGACGGTAATTATTGCGTGCGTAGGTATTTGCGACGGGTCCCATCGCAAAAGATACTATTTTCGATGGGTATCCCGTCGCAAACACTCCCGTTGCAGATAATCTGACCTATATATTCCTCCATCTGTTTTTCCTCTCATTTCTCTCAAATTTTAGATCATGTTTCTCTCTAGAATCGGATTTTAGAAAGCGGATTTTTCTAAGTTAATTTTTTTGTATAAGAAAATTTGTGAAGCCATCTGCGTCAATAAAAAATTAGTCTAAAAGGTATTTATGTTTTTTTAATTTATTATTTATTTCATTTTATTATGTTAAATTTTTTTATTGTTGATTAGTTGTAATTAATTTAAATTTAAATTTTTTTGTCATTAGTATTTATTTGTACTAATAAATTGAAATTTTTAGTATTAATTTGTAATAATTAGTAGTAATTATTAATTATTAATGATAATTAGTAATGTATATAATTAATTTGTTGTAATTAATAATAATTGGTAATATATATCAATAAATAGTAATAAATTGGAATAATTAGGAATAATTAGGAATAATCAGGAATAATTAGTAATAATGATGAATAATTCGGAATAAATATGAATAATTAGTAATAATTAGAAATAATTAGGAATAATTAGCAAGAATTAGGAATAATTAAGAATAATTAGTAATAATTAGCAATAATTAGTAATAAATTGCAAAAAATTGCAATAATTAATAATAATTTGTAACAAATTGTAATAATTAGCAATAAATTGTAATAATTAGTAATAAATACTAATAATTACTAATAATAACTAATAAATACTAATAATTAGCAATAAATACTAATAATTAGAAATAATTAGCTATAATTAGAAATAATTAGCAATAATTAGAAATAATTAGGAATAATTAGAAATAAATATAAGGAATTAACAATAATTGGCAATAATAAGTAATAATAAGCAATAATTAGAAATAATTAGCACTAATTAGTAATAATTACCAAAAATTAGGAATAATTAGCAATAAATAGCAATAATTAGCAATAAATAACAATAATTAGTAATAAATAGCAATAAATAGTAAAAAAGGAATAATTAGTAATATGTAATAATAATTAGTAATAATTAGGAATAATTAATAATAATTAGAAATAATTAATAATAATTACTAATAAATTGTAATTGTTAGTAATAAATTGTAATTGTTAGTAATAAATTGTAATAATTAGTAATAATTAGTAACAATTAGTAATAAATACTAATAAATACTAATAATTACTAATAACTACTAATAATTAGGAATAATTAGCAATAATTAGGAATAATTAGAAATAATTAGAAATAAATAGAAATAAATAGCAATAATTAGCCATAATTTGGAATAATTAGCAATAATTAGTAATAATTAGCAATAATTAGCAATAATTAGTAATAAATAGCAATAATTAGTAATAAACAGAAATAAATACTAATAAATAGGTATAATTAGTAATAATTAGGAATAATTAGTAATAATTATAAATAATTACGAATAATTAGGATTAAATACTTATAATTTGTAAGACATACTAATAATAAGTTATAATTAGCAATAATTATGAATAATTAGTAATAATTAGGAATAATTAGCAAAAATTAGTAATAATTATAAAAAAATTAGTAATAATTAGAAATAATAAGAAATAATTAATAATAATTAGTAATAAATTGTAATAATTAGTAATAAATTGTAATAATTAGTAATAAATTGTAATAATTAGTAATAAATACTAATAATTAGTAATAACTACTAATAAATACTAATAATTAGCAATAAATACTAATAATTAGCAATAAATATCAATAATTAGGAATAATTAGCAATAATTAGAAATAAATAGTAACAATTACTAATAATTAGCAATAATTAGCAATAATTAGCAATAATTAGCAATAATTAGAAATAATTAGAAATAAATAGCAATAATTAGTTATAATTAGAAATAATTAGAAATAATTGACAATAATTAGAAATAATTCGAAATAAATAGCTACAATTAGTAATAAATAGCAATAAATATTAATAAATAGCAATAATTTGTAATAATTAAGAATAATTAGTAATAATTAGGAATAACTAGTAATAATTAGGAATAAATACTAATTATTAGTAATATTTACTAATAATTAGGAATAAATACTAATATTTTGTAATATGTGTAATAATTAGCAATAATTAGTAATAATTAGTAATAATTTGGAATAATTAGCAATAATTAGTAATAATTAACTATAATTAGAAATAATTACTGATAAATAATAATAATTAGTAATAATTACTAATAAATAATAATAATAAAGAATAATTAGGAATAATTAGCAATAATTAGCTGTAATTACCAATAAATAGGAATAATTTGGAATAATTAGAAATAATTATGAATAATTATGAATAATTAGAACTAATTAGCAATGATTACTAATAAACACTAATAATTAGAAATAATTACTAATAAATACTAATAATTAGGAATAATTAGGAATAATTAGCAATAATTAGCAATAATTAGCAATAATTAGAAATAATTTGCAATAAATAAGAATAAATTGAAATAATTTTCAATAATTAGGAATAATTAGGAATAATTAGAACTAATTAGCAATAATTAGAAATAAATAGCAATAATTAGCAATAATTAGGAAGAATTAACAATAATTAGGAATAATTAACAATAATTAAGAATAAATAGCAAAAATTGGAATAAATAATAATAATTAGTAATAAATTGAAATAATTAGTAATACTTAGTAATAAATAGTAACAAATAGTAATAAATAGTAACAAATAGTAATAAATATTAATAAATTCTAATACTTAGTAATAAATAGTAATAGTTTGTAATAAATAGTAATAGTTAGTAATAAATATGAATAATTAGTTATAAATAAGAATAATTATTAATAAATAAGAATAATTAGTAATAAATAGGAATTATTAGCAATATATAGTAATAAAAAGTAATAATTAGTAATAAATAATAATAATTAGTAAGGAACTGTTAGAAACAAATTTTAATAAATTTTAATAAATTCAAAGAACCTGGCACAATTTCTAGTGGATTGACGACACTCCTTTTGCTCGATGACTTTTCTCCTTTCAACTCTCAGCGACTCAAAAAATTTTGTAAAATGTGTTGCTACATAGGCAGATTCAGTCTTGTATACACGATATTGGATATGTATTCGTAGAATCATATTTTTTATTGTTTTTAGGCAGTGATAGCTAGAAGAAGACGATTCATTGACAAAAAGGGGGATCTTTTGTCCGATGACTCATTTACTTGCATTTTCTCACACTAAAATCACATTGAAGAATCTGGTCGAAGATACGTATATTCATTCTCATGAGCCATCGTACAAAAGAGTAGTCATCAATCCACTGGAAGTTGTGTCATCTTTAATTAATGGTAATTATTAATAAGTTGTAGTAATTATTTATCTTCTTTTTTCAGATAGTATTTTTATAATTTCAAGTTATTCAAAAACAGTGATGATTTTATGTTTTGTAGAAAAATATAGAACAAGGAAGTCCACATCAATCATTATTAGATGATCGCGGTTGGATAAATCAGTAGGGAAATCCAAATGGTTCTAGTTTAAATCCTGTATAAATTGAGGGTGTTGAAGCTTTCCTAGAATTTGCATCATCAATACCAGAATATGTTTCAGAAGGCACAATTATGTGTCCTTGTAAAAAAGGTTCTCTAATAAATTTTGAAAATTTTGAAAAGGTTGGGGGACATCTATTGTGGTTTGGTTTTCAACAGGATTATTTTTTTTGGTATCAACATGGTGAATGAAGTTCCAGAGAAGATACTAATAACATTATTCTGTATCCATCACATTTACAAATTTAGTACACGATGTTGCAGGTCCATCTGTTCAAAAAACTAAATCTCACTATGATATTGATTTAACACCTGAGTTGTAACCATCTGCATTTTATGAGTTGTTGAGGTCTGCTGAGGATGCATTGTATCTTGGTTTCAAGATAAGCAAATTAGAAGTGGCTTCAAAATTTATGGATATTAAATCAGATAATGCAATGTCAAACAACTATTTGGATCAGATATTTTCTTTGTTTAAAACACTGTTACCTGAAGGAAATGTGTTGCCTACAAATTACTATGAGAGAAGGAGGTTGGTTCGTAATCTAGGCCTAAGTTATTGGAATATTCATGCTTGTGAAAATGATTGAATCTTATATTCTAGTGAAAATGAGTCATTGGATAGTTGTCCAACATTTTTGAAAATCTAGGTATAAAGAAGCTCAACCAGGGATGTCGGGATCGATTCTTGTAAAACATATAAAGACTTGGAAATTTCAAGGGAATTTTTTTCATAAATAATTTGGAATTTTACGAGTCTAAGGTTTTTGATGGCACCTGATTCTGAGGCCCGGTGTGCCTGGAATCAATTTCTGAATTTGTTTTTGGGTACATTCAGTAAACGTACATGCATGGCTTTCTATATTTTGAATCAGTGCTTGGAATTGAAATCTGAGGACACTGATGAACTCACATCACCAGTATTCGCTTAATGGTACCTTTACCATAGTTGCATTTTATGTGGGTTGAGAGTTAATATTTGGGAATTTAGAATAAAATAAATAAATTTGGGGAACAAAATTTTATTTATGGAAGTTGGTTAATTCCTCTCAAGGGGAGTTAGAGGTGGGGCCCACACCCACATAACCTCCCTTGTGAGGATACTTGTGAGGTGGAGCCCGCATGAGCCTAACCTTTTCATCTCCCTATAACTCCCCCAAAAATCTCTTAAACCCCCTTTTTTAATTCTTGACAACTACCCTCTTAATTGTTAAACTCTCCACCTTACACTTGGTCTTTAATATGACAACACCTGCAATTAATTATTTTGAACTCCAAAAATAAATTAATTACTTTTGGAGGATTTGAATCATTTTGAAAATTCATGGAAAGTTTATTAAAATAGGGGGATCCTTAATATAATATTTGATTGACAAATATTTTGGGGTGGAACCTTTGGAGGATTAGAAAAGAAAAGTGTTTTTCTCCCGACGAAGAACACCTCTAACGAAGAATGACTTTCTTCCTCAATGGAGAATTCTCTACGATTTGAAGAACGTGAAGTATCCAATGATGCTTCTTCTTTAGGTGCACATAGACGTTAATGGAATCAACACCGTTCTTCCGCAACACCCAACTAAAACGACGTTCGTCTTTTGCAGATCGACGATGTGCGATGTCTTTTCGAGGTAGGGGAAATATGTTCAATTTTAATTGATTAAATTTGTTTTTGTTCTTTATTGAGAAATATGCATTGACTTTAGCCAATTGATATCGCCTAATGCGTAGGGCGTGGGTTGAATGCACACGGGCCGACGACCCTCCGTAGACTCTTTATTTGCGATTGAGGCGTGTTAGAAAAGGCGGTGATGGGAGAAGGCAACGACCGCACGCTGACCACGTGTGGAAGAACAGGTGCCCGTAACCGCGGGCTGCTCAACCGAAAGAGAACCAGTCGGTGGAAGCCAGCTGGGCTAAAGGAAGACTGTGGCGCCATGCTGCGGAATACCACAGCCCGCGTTCCATGGGCCGCTCGGTAGAAAACCCAGCTGGCATCTGGGCGGGGAAGATATGGGGCGCCAGGAGGGCACCGTGCAGGACAAACCGCATCCTTCCCATGCGGGCCGCTTGAGCCAGGATGGATGTCCGGCTTCGCCTAGCCGTTTGGGAGGGCAGTGCCGCCGGTTTGGGCGATCGGGGGGGGGGGGGGGGGGGGTGGGGGAGGGGGCAGCCCCCCCCCCCCCCCCCCCCGAACCGCTCGTCCAGCAAGGCCGAGCCGCTTAGCTAGCCGAGCCGAGCCGCGAATAGCCGGGCCACGCCAGGCACATGCTAGGCCGCGCCCCTCAGACCGGCCGTGGGATACACTGGGCCGATATGACCCTCTACTAGGTCGGACACGCCAAAACCGAGTTAACTCGACCCGCCAGCCCACCAGGCTTGACGGGTCGGGCTCATTTTCACTTAACGTAAATAATTTTAAGACCGCGGTCCAATTTACACACTGTCTACAGGACTGGGACCCTTAAGATGTGGAAGTCCTTTTGTAATAATCTAAGTGAGTTTTGAACGACTTTGGAAAATGGTCGGGTTTGGAATGAGCATATTTCCAACTGGGCCCCTGGAATAGAAAAGCCAATATCTTTTAGACAAGGCATCTGATTGACGTGCCGTCTGTCGTGACAGGTTCCTTTTTACACGAAGGAAAATCAGGATACATCAACTCTGAACTTCGTCAAAGTTGATGTATCGACACCCTTTTGACTTGAAGAGCAGACCCTCATGAAATTGAGCATGCTGTGTTCAGGAACCCTAGAGCTGGCTGCGACTGCAACGACAACGGTACTGGAATCCTCCGTGGGTTCGGCAGCGATGAAAATTGTACTGGAATCCTCCGTGGGAGAGGCCGCGATGACAACTGTACTAGAATCCTCCATGGGAGCAGTAGCGACGACAACTATACTGGAATCTTCTATGGGTTCGACAACGATGATTACTGTTCTTGTATCCTATGTGGGTCCAGCAGTTTACAGCGATGACTACTATTCTTGTATCCTGTGTGGGTCCGGCAGTTTGACCTCTATACTTGTATCCTATGTGGGTCCGATAGAGTAGCTGGTCTTGTATCCTATGTGTGTCCGATTACTTAGATGGTCTTGTATCATATGTGGGTCCGACAACTTAGATGAATCAGTGACTACATCTGATCATCTCTATCACTATACGAAAGATATATACCTATGTGATCTGAGTCTTGAATTTAAATCTTTATCATCGATATGATTGATTTATTTCCTATGTGGACTGGGTTGTGCTTGGGCTCGAGAGTTGGAGCCGAAATAGAATTGATGAGTGAGGTATTTGTATGGGAATATACCTAAGTAGAGTTGGTTGATGCTTCATGTTTGTATCTTTTCTTTTTTGATTTATCTTTCGTGGATTCTGGGAGACCTTCTAGGGTCTCATGGTCCCTACTGAGTATTTTTATACTCACCCCTGCATGGGCTATGCCCACACTACCTTGTGGTGGATGCAGACGATGGACATCACTGATTGTGGTAGAGTCTTGTGGAGCTGGATGGTACCCGGAGGTGGACCACTCGGCAGAACGTACACGGAGCAGACGGACGGACCCGAGGTTCCGAGGAGACCATATGTACCCACCCTTCAGGTGGGATTCATGGAGGACGACTTCGTGGTTGCAGCTTTACTTTACTGTTGTTGCATTAGTCTTTCAGCTGTACTGTACTTTCAGTTGGGCTTGTATTTATGGCCCCCCTTTCCTTTCCGCACTTACATTGTGTATACAGTTTTAGTTAGTTCTTGATTTACTTGCGTACCCTATTGTGTTTTTTTACTTTCATAAAGGCAATTCCTTCCCAACATAGGGATTTATGCCTTTCGTACTAGTCTCCAGCCCCTGGCCTATAGAAGGTAGGCTTGGGGTAGTCACGACATGAGCCCTGAGGATGGGTCATGAAAAAACAGTTGAGATATTTCCCCTTTACACCAAGACTTCAACATTTATTTTTGTCTTATAACACAACGTCGATGATGTCATGGAAAAAAACAAATACTCAACTGGTAAATGTTTGAATCATCCATCTGATGGAGATTCATGGAAACATTTTGATCATCTGTATCTTTCTTTTTTTAGAAGCCTAAAACATTCAATTGGGTCTTTCTACTGACGGTTTCTATCCATTTGGTTCTTATGGTAGTCAGTATTCATGTTGGCATGTCTTTACCACTCTGTACAATCTACCTCCATGGATGTTAATGAAGGAGACCTATCTCTTTTTGACCTTACTAATTCAGGAAATCTAAAAAAGAATATTGATGTTTATTTTAAACCATTGATTGATGAGTTAAATTCATTGTGGAGTAATGGTGTTAGTACATATGATGTTGCTGCGAAACAAAATTTCACATTAAAAGCTGCATTGATGTGGACAATTAGTGACTTTCTGACATATGGAATGCAATCTAGCTGGAGTACACATGGTCTAAAATCATGTCCTTACTGTATGAAAGACAACAAATATTTTATTCTCGTCAATGGAAAAAAACCTCTCTATTTTCACTATCATCGCATATTTCTTCCTACCGATCATATTTTTCAAAGGAAAAAAATCTCATTTCAGAAAAGGCACAATTGAAAGAGATGAACCTCCAAAAATTATCTCTGGTATAGAGTTAAAATCAATTTTATTTTCATTACCTCCCATCACATTAGGTCCAACAGTAAACCAACAGAAAATTCATGGCTTTGGGAAAGAACATAATAGGATATAAGGATGCATTTTTCGGGATCTCACATATTTGTCTAATTTGTTGGTCTATCACATTTTGGATGTCATGCACCTTGAGAAGAAGTGTTTTTATAATTTATTTCATACCATTTTGGATACACCAGGTAAGACCAAAAATATAATAAAAGCACATTTATATCTTGCCTAAATTCGCAGGTGACTAAAACTTGAACTATTTGAAAATTTCAGATCACAGAGGTTAATAAAGACAAAAGCATCTTATACATTATCTAAAGAGAGTTGTTTATTATTGAGTCAGTGGATTGCAGATTTAAGACTTCCAGATGGTTGTGCTTCCAATTTGGGCAGATGTGTTAAGAATGGTCACATTACTGGATTAAAACATCATGATTGCCATGTTATAATGGAAAGACTTGTACCGATTGGATTCATAGGTTTTATGAATTCTATGATTTGAGATTCAATAACAGACATGTCATATTTATTTCGAGACATTTGTGCAGCAAAAACTGACTACGATGCACTAAGAAAACTGGAAGAAGTTGTTGCTACAATTATATGTAAAATGGAAAAAATCTTTCCACCAGATTTCTTTGATCAATTGAACATCTGATATTACATTTTCCACATGAAGCTAAATGTGGAGGTCCAGTACAGTTTCGATGGATGTACCCATTGGAGAGATGCATGTAGAAATTGAAGGAAAAAGTACGTAACAAAGAATCAGTTGAAGGCTCAATTACTGAAGCTTATTTTCAAGAAGAAATTTCTGTTTTCTTCTCTCACTATTTTAAATCTGAATATCCATCAAAACAAAACCGCATGGGATGAAATGAGAGAAATTTTAATGATGAAATGGATAATCATTTATCATTTTTTAATCAGCCAAATCGTGGTTTCGGTGGAGTTCAAGAATGATGGCTTTCAGATGATGAACATTACAGAGCTCATACATATATTTTACTCAACTGTGAAAAAAATGACAGCATTTGTAATGTGAGTGCTTCTATCATTTATTCTATAATTTCTGTTGAAGTATTTAAACTTATTTTATTTGCATGTTATATGATAATCATATCAATAAACAAGTTCCAAAAATTACAGCAGCTGCTCTTAAAGAACGCAAAATTTTATTTTTCTCAATGGTTTGAAAATATGGTAACATAAATTATTGATGGTTTAATATCAATTCAGTTTACTATTTATTATATTGATAATTGTTTTACAAATTTTCAGGTGTCTCAACATGCTGATAAAATTGATAAGAGACTGTGTATATTGAGTATCCCACCATCCAGAATGGTTAAATATTATAATGCATATATGGTGAATGGCTTTCGATTTCATACACATGTGTATAGGGAATCAAGAAAACAATTAACAATAGTGTTTTGTTGAGAGGATCACATCATAGAGAAACTGATGTGGACTTTTACGGCATTCTGGATGAAATTATTAATCTATGTTATCTTGGAAAAAATTACATAATGATGTTTAATTTTCGGTGTCTAGATACTGAGAGAGGCTTGCGTGTTCATCCCACTCATGGAATCATCAATATTAAATATAAAAGTATTCTTTCAGTAAATGAACCATTTTTACTAGTTCAACAGGCACATCAAATTTATTATGCAAAGTATTGTGATACATCAAGAGACCAGGGTGATAGGTGGATCATAATAAAAATGAAATCTCGGGAAACTCAATTTACTCAAACAGAATGTGGTTCTGTTGAAGTGGATGAAATTGAAAATTTTCAAGAGACTAATCAAAATCCATCTTTTTCACAAGGAAACATTAATAACGATGAGGACAGCCCACAATTAAGGGTCTATGGTGACAAAGATGTTAATGATGTTACAAATGAAATAGAAATGCCAAGGGATGATGAAAGTGAAACTCATATGGATATTGATGATCTCGAGGAGTAATATGATGACATTGACATCATTAGATATGAAGCTGATGATGAAGGTGAACATTGGCATAATTAAATGCTGGTTATGATCATAACTAATATACATATATATATATATATAATAGTTATTTTCAACTATATACTAACAACAGTCATTTTGTGATTTTGATGGACTCTGATCTATTGTGTGAGTTAGAGGAGGATGAGCTACTATTGGATGAGGGGATGTGGGATCATCTGAACCTATGCCAACTGGTGGTTCAGGAGGTACGTGGAGGGGGTGCAATCTTGCATGACTGATGATTCTTGAACCTATCCCAGAGCAACGTTCAGGTCTTGGCTTCGATCCATGCACACAAAGGTATGGTAACCTGTATATTTTAGTTAGATCTTATTAGTCTACTTATATATTTACTAATTTTTTGATTATTTATTCTTTTTTCATAGTTTTGCGCATGTTGCTGTTGGACAGGGCAACACTATCTTACATAATTATTTTTCTCATCCACGGACCACATGGGAACAAATTCCCATTGATGTACAGCTCGACATGTAAAATCATTAGCTGGTACGAATATAAATAATATTTATTTGGATATTTATTTTATTAATAACTTGATATTATAAATTATTTGTAAGGTTTATGGAATCCCATCGATGATAGTATGTGTGACGATATCCATGCAGCATGGTAGGTGGCTATGTGTGAGCGTTTGCGTCAGGTTTTTCCCAATTTGAGAAAGACAACCATTAAGAAAGAAAGAGTGACAATATTTGATGAGTTGTGTAGATCCCACTGACCAGAGTACATTTCATCTCATGTTTGGGATGGATTATGTGCACACTAGTTGGGTGGTGGATTTTAGTGGAGGTCTTCATTGCGTCGGCAAAACTGGGGGAGACATGAGGTGACACATCAAGCTGGTAGTCGTACATTCAGTACGCAAAGATAGAATCTCGTAAGTATTTTTTTAATATTTTATATAACTTCAAATATAAATAGTTTATTTTATATTCATATGGGCTGTCGAGTATCCCGATATGACAGATTACAATCTTTATCGGAGGATGTACAGTGATCCAGCCATCGGAGAGAATAGAGGTGATCGGCAGCGTCAGATTGTGATTAGTCTTATTTTTTTCAGTTTGATAATTAACTGCATATAATATTTTCACAATTTTAATTTCAAATTAGAATTGAAGGAGTCATATGAGGCTGCGACTTCTCATACACAGATTGAGGGTTAGGATGAGGTGACTGATCAGACCAGTGCCCACCATTTCGACGAGGCGACATGGATGTAGGCGACTCAGTATGGCTTTAATAAGGGACTAGTAGTCAGGATCGACTCTCATGTGACTCCTGGTACTTATTATGGTACTGATATGATGTCGGCGTCCAGCTCGAGAGGAGCTCATGGAGAGGCTTCATCTTCTGGCTCACAATATCAAGAGCAGTTCCGAGCTCAGAATGACCTTATAAAGAGTTTGCAAAAGCATCAAGGGAAGTTAGAGGTGGGGCCCACACCCACATAACCTCCCTTGTGAGGATATTTGTGAGGTGGAGCCCGCATGAGCCTAACCTTTTCATCTCCCTATAACTCCCCCAAAAATCTCTTAAACCCCCTTTTTTAATTCTTGACAACTACCCTCTTAATCGTTAAACTCTCCACCTTACACTTGGTCTTTAATATGACAACACCTTCAATTAATTATTTTGAACTCCAAAAATTAATTAATTACTTTTGTAGGATTTGAATCATTTTGAAAATTCATGGAATGTTTATTAAAATAGGGGGATCCTTAATATAATATTTGATTGACAAATATTTTGGGGTGGAACCTTTGGAGGATTAGAAAAGAAAAGTGTTTTTCTCCCGACGAAGAACACCTCTAACGAAGAATGACTTTCTTCCTCAATGGAGAATGCTCTACGATTTGAAGAACGTGAAGTATCCAATGATGCTTCTTCTTTAGGTGCACATAGACGTTAATGGAATCAACACCGTTCTTCCGCAACACCCAACTAAAACGACGTTCGTCTTTCGCGGATCGACGATGTGCGATGTCTTTTCGAGGTAGGGGAAATATGGTCAATTTTAATTGATTAATTTTTTTTTTCTTTATTGAGAAATATGCTTTGACTTTAGCCAATTGATATCACCTAACGCGTAGGGCGCGGGTTGAATGCACACGGGCCGACGACCCTCCGTAGACTCTTTATTTGCGATTGAGGCGTGTTGGAAAAGGCGGTGATGGGAGAAGGCAACGACCGCACGCTGACCACGTGTGGAAGAACAGGTGCCCGTAACCACGGGCCGCTCAACCGAAAGAGAACCAGTCGGTGGAAGCCAGCTGGGCCAAAGGAAGACTGTGGCGCCACGCTGCGGAAGACCACAGCCCGCGTTCCATGGGCCGCTCGGTAGAAAAAACCGGCTGGCCATCTGGGCGGGGAAGATCTGGGGCGCTAGGAGGGCACCGTGTAGGACAAACCGCATCCTTCCCATGCGGGCCGCTTGAGCCAGGATGGATGACCGGCTTCGCCTAGCCGTTTGGGAGGGCGGTGCCGCCAGTTCGGGCGATCGGGGGGGGGGGGGGGGGGGGGGGGGGCGGGGGCAGCCCCCCCCCCCCCCCCCCCCCCCCCCCCCGAACCGCTCTGCCAGCAAGGCCGAGCCGCTTAGCTAGCCGACCCGAGCCGCGGCTAGCTGGGCCACGCCAGGCGCATGCTATGCCGCGCCCCTCAGACCGGCTGTGGGATACACTGGGCCGTTCTGACCCTCTACTAGGTCGGACACGCCAAAACCGAGTTAACTCGACCCGCCAGCCCACCAGGCTTGACGGGTCGGGCTCATTTTCACTTAACGTAAATAATTTTAAGACCGCGGTCCGATTTACACACTGTCTACAGGACTGGGACCCTTAATATGTGGAAGTCCTTTTGTAATAATCTAAGTGAGTTTTGAACGAATTTGGAAAATGGTCGGGTTTGGAATGAGCATATTTCCAACTGGGCCCCTGGAATAGAAAAGCCAATATCTTTTAGACAAGGCATCTGATTGACGTGTCGTCTGTCGTGACAGGTTCCTTTTTACACGAAGGAAAATCAGGATACATCAACTTTGAACTTCGTCAAAGTTGATGTATCGACCCCCTTTTGACTCGAAGAGCAGACCCTCATGAAATTGAGCGTGCTGTGTTCAGGAACCCTAGAGCTGGCTGGGACTGCAACGACAACGGTACTGGAATCCTCCGTGGGTTCGGCAGCGATAAAAATTGTACTAGAATCCTCCGTGGGAGAGGCCGCGATGACAACTGTACTAGAATCCTCCATGGGAGCAGTAGCGATGACAACTATACTGGAATCTTCTATGGGTTCGACAACGATGATTACTGTTCTTGTATCCTATGTGGGTCCAGCAGTTTACAATGATGACTACTATTCTTGTATCCTGTGTGGGTCCGGCAGTTTGACCTCTGTACTTGTATCCTATGTGGGTCCGATAGAGTAGCTGGTCTTGTATCCTATGTGTGTCCGATTACTTAGTTGGTCTTGTATCATATGTGGGTCCGACAAATTAGATGAATCAGTGACTACATCTGATCATCTCTATCACTATACGAAAGATATATACCTATGTGATCTGAGTCTTGAATTTCAATCTTTATCATCGATATGATTGATTTCTTTCCTGTGTGGACTGGGTTGTGCTTGGGCTCGAGAGTTTGAGCCGAAATAGAATTGATGAGTGAGGTATATGTATGGGAATATACCTAAGTAGAGTTGGTTGATGCTTCGTGTTTGTATCTTTTCTTTTTTGATTTATCTTTCATGGATTCTGGGAGACCTTCGAGGGTATCATGGTCCCTACTGAGTATTTTTATACTCACCCCTGCATGGGCTATGCCCACACTACGTTGTGGTGGATGCATACGATGGACATCACTGATTGTGGTAGAGTCTTGTGGAGCTGGATGGTACCCGGAGGTGGACCACTCGGCAGAACGTACACGGAGCAGACGGACGGACCCGAGGTGCCGAGGAGACCATATGTACCCACCCTTCAGGTGGGATTCCTGGAGGACGACTTTGTGGTTTCAGCTTTACTTTACTGTTGTTGTATTAGTCTTTCAGCTGTACTGTACTTTCAGTTGGGCTTGTATTTCTGGCCCCCCTTTCCTTTCCGCACTTACATTGTGTATACAGTTTTACTTAGTTCTTGATTTACTTGCGTACCCTATTGTGTTTTTTTTACTTTCATAAAGGCAATTCCTTCCCAACATAGGGATTTATGCCTTTCGTACTAGTCGCCAGCCCCTGGCCTATAGAAGGTAGGCTTTGGGTAGTCACGACATGAGCCCTGAGGATGGGTCATGAAAAAACAGTTGAGATATTTCCCCTTTACACCTAGACTTCAACATTTATTTTTGTCTTATAACACAACGTCGATGATGTCATGGAAAAAAACAAATACTCAACTGGTAAATGTTTGAATCATCCATCTGATGGAGATTCATGGAAACAGTTTGATCATCTGTATCTTTCTTTTTTTTAGAAGCCTGAAACATTCAATTGGGTCTTTCTACTGACGGTTTCTATCCATTTGGTTCTTATGGTAGTCAGTATTCATGTTGGCATGTCTTTATCACTCTGTACAATCTACCTCCAAGGATGTTAATGAAGGAGACCTATCTCTTTTTGACCTTACTAATTCAGGAAATCTAAAAAAGAATATTGATGTTTATTTGAAACCATTGATTGATGAGTTAAATTCATTGTGGAGTAATGGTGTTAGTACATATGATGTTTCTGCGAAACAAAATTTCACATTAAAAGCTGCATTGATGTGGACAATTAGTGACTTTCTGACATATGGAATGTAATCTAGCTGGAGTACACATGGTCTAAAATCATGTCCTTACTGTATGAAAGACAACAAATATTTTATTCTCGTCAATGGAAAAAACCCTCTCTATTTTCACTATCATCGCATATTTCTTCCAACCGATCATCTTTTTCAAAGGAAAAAAATCTCATTTCAGAAAAGGCACAATTGAAAGGGATGAACCTCCAAAAATTATCTCTGGTATAGAGTTAAAATTAGTTTTATTTTCATTACCTCCCATCACATTAGGTCCAACAGTAAACCAACAGAAAATTCATGGATTTGGGAAAGAACATAATAGGATATAAGGATGCATTTTTCGGGATCTCACATATTTGTCTAATTTGTTGGTCTACCACATTTTGGATGTCATGCACCTTGAGAATAAGTATTTTTATAATTTATTTCATACCATTTTGGATACACCAGGTAAGACCAAAAATATTATAAAAGCACATTTATATCTTGCCTAAATTCGCAGGTGACTAAAACTTGAACTGTTTGAAAATTTCAGATCACAGTGGTTAATAAAGACAAAAGCATCTTATACATTATCTAAAGAGAGTTGTTTATTATTGAGTCAGTGGATTGCAGATTTAAGACTTCCAGATGGCTGTGCTTCCAATTTGGGCAGATGTGTTAAGAATGGTCACATTACTGGATTAAAACATCATGATTGTCATGTTATAATGGAAAGACTTGGGCCGATTGGATTTAGAGGTTTTATGAATTCTATGATTTGAGATTCAATAACAGACATGTCATATTTATTTCGAGACATTTGTGCAGCAAAAACTGACTACGATGCACTAAGAAAACTGGAAGAAGTTGTTGCTACAATTATATGTAAAATGGAAAAAATCTTTCCACCAGATTTCTTTGACTCAATTGAACATCTGATATTACATTTTCCACATGAAGCTAAATGTGGAGGTCCAGTACAGTTTCGATGGATGTACCCATTGGAGAGATGCATGTAGAAATTGAAGGAAAAAGTACGTAACAAAGAATCAGTTGAAGGCTCAATTACTGTAGCTTATTTTCGAGAAGAAATTTCATTTTTCTTCTCTCACTATTTTAAATCTGAATATCCATCAAAACAAAACCACATGGGATAAAATAAGAGAAATTTTAATGATTAAATGGACAATCATTTATCATTTTTTAGTCATCCAAACCGTGGTTTCGGTGGAGTTCAAGAATGATGGCTTTCAGACGATGAACATTACAGAGCTCATACATATATTTTACTCAACTGTGAAAAAAATGACAACATTTGTAATGTGAGTGCTTCTATCATTTATTCTATAATTTCTATTGAATTATTTAAACTTATTTTATTTGTATGTTATATGATAATCATATCAATAAACAAGTTCCAAAAATTACAGCAGCTGCTCTTGAAGAACGCAAAATTTTATTTTTCACAATGGTTTGAAAAGATGGTAACATAAATTATCGATGGTTTAATATCAATTCAGTTTACTATTTATTATATTGATAATTGTTTTACAAATTTTCAGGTGTCTCAACATGCTGATAAAATTGATAAGAGACTGTGTATATTGAGGATCCCACCATCCAAAATGGTTAAATATTATAATGCATATGTGGTGAATGGCTTTCGATTTCATACACATGTGTATAGGGAATCAAGAAAATAATTAACAATAGTGTTTTGTTGAGAGGATCACATCATATAGAAACTGATCTCGACTTTTACGGCATTCTGGATGAAATTATTAATCTATGTTATCTTGGAAAAAATTACATAATGATGTTTAATTGTCGGTGTCTAGATACTGAGAGAGGCTTGCGTGTTCATCCCACTCATGGAATCATCAATATTAAATATAAAAGTATTCTTTCAGTAAATGAACCATTTTTACTAGTTCAACAGGCACATCAAATTTATTATGCAAAGTATTGTGCTACTTCAAGAGACCAGGGTGATAGGTGGATCATAATAAAAATAACATCTCGGGAAACTCAATTTACTCAAACAGAATGTGGTTCTGTTGAAGTGGATGAAATTGAAAATTTTCAAGAGACTAATCAAAATCCATCTTTTTCACAAGGAAACATGAATAACGATGAGGACAGCCCACAATTAAGGTTCTATGGTGACGAAGATGTTAATGATGTTACAAATGAAATAGAAATGCCAAGGGATGATGAAAGTGAAACTCATATGGATATTGATGATCTCGAGGAGTAATATGATGACATTGACATCATTAGATATGAAGCTGATGATGAAGGTGAACATTGGCATAATTAAATGCTGGTTATGATCATAACTAATATACATATATATATATATATAATAGTTATTTTCAACTATATACTAACAACAATCATTTTGTGATTTTGATGGACTCTGATCTATTGTGTGAGTTAGAGGAGGCTGAGCTACTATTGGATGAGGGGATGTGGGATCATCTGAACCTATGCCAACTGGTGGTTCAGGAGGTACGTGGAGGGGGTGCAGTCTTGCATGACTGATGATTCTTGAACCTATCCTAGAGCAGCGTTCAGGTCTTGGCTTCGATCCATGCACACAGAGGTATGGTAACCTGTATATTTTAGTTAGATCTTATTAGTCTACTTATATATTTACTAATTTTTTGATTATTTATTCTTTTTTCATATTTTTGCGCATGTTGCTGTTGGACAGGGCAACACTATCTTACATAATTATTTTTCTCATCCACGGACCACATGGGAACAAATTCCCGTTGATGTACAGCTCGACATGTAAAATCATTAGCTGGTACGAATATAAATAATATTTATTTGGATATTTATTTTATTAATAACTTGATATTATAAATTATTTGTAAGTTTTATGGAATCCCATCGATGATAGTATGTGTGACGATATCCATGCAGCATGGTAGGTGGCTATGCGTGAGCGTTTGCGTCAGGTTTTCCCCAATTTGAGAAAGACAACCATTAAGAAAGAAAGAGTGACAATATTTGATGAGTTGTGTAGATCCCACTGACCAGATTACATTTCATCTCATGTTTGGGATGGATTATGTGCACACTAGTTGGGTGGTGGATTTTAGTGGAGGTCTTCATTGCGTCGGCAAAACTGGGGGAGACATGAGGTGACACATCAAGCTGGTAGTCGTACATTCAGTACGCAAAGATAGAATCTCGTAAATATTTTTTTTAATATTTTATATAACTTCAAATATAAATAGTTTATTTTATATTCATATAGGCTGTCGAGCATCCCGATATGACAGAGTACAATTTTTATCGGAGGATGTACAGTGATCCAGCCATCGGAGAGAATAGAGGTGATCGGCAGCGTCAGATTGTGATTAGTCTTATTTTTTTCAGTTTGATAATTAACTACATATAATATTTTCACAATTTTAATTTCAAATTAGAATTGAAGGAGTCATATGAGGCTGCGACTTCTCATACACAGATTGAGGGTTAGGATGAGGTGACTGATCAGACCGGTGCCCACCATTTTGATGAGGCGACATGGATGTAGGCGACTCAGTATGGCTTTAAGAAGGGACGAGTAGTCAGGATCGACTCTCATGTGACTCCTGGTACTTATTATGGTACTGATATGATGTCGGCATCCAGCTCAAGAGGAGCTCATGGAGAGGCTTCATCTTCTGGCTCACAATATCAAGAGCAGTTCCGAGCTCAGAATGACCTTATAAAGAGTTTGCAAAAGCATCAAGAAGAGATGTGTCAGTAGTTGCAACAACACGAGAAGGAGATGTGTCGATGGCAGTAGTAGCGGCAACACGGGGAGGAGATACATCGATGGCAGCAGCAACATCATGAGCAGATGGAGTACATGTGTCGTCTGACTCATAGTTTAGGGATGGAGTTTCCTCCACCAGCTCCTTCTCCTCCTCCACCTCCTCTAGAAGATGACACCCCAATGATTTCTTATGTAAAAAACATTTGAATTTAAAATTGTTGTAATATGACCTATTTACAGTTTCAGTATTTTATATCAGTGCTATTATTACATAATTTAATTTTTAATATATTATGATTTGTTTTTGTGAATATTGAGAATTTTTATATTTTATTATTATTATTATAATAATAATATTACTGTTTCATTAATCAGAACATTATTAAATATATTTTTTCATTATTATATTTTTAATATTTGTTTATTTTACTAATAAAAACAATAATAATAATAATAATAATAATATTTTATGATTTAATTTATATTTTTTGTGAATATTAGGAATTTTAATTTTTTTTAATTTTTTTTATTATTTTAATATTATTAAAATTAATTTTTCAAAAATCATAATAATATTTTATGATTTTTTATATTTTCTTTGAATATAGAGAGTTTAATATTTTTATTTTCTTATTATTTTAATAATATTAAAATTAATTTGTCAATAATCATAATAATATTTTATTATTTTTTTATATTTTTTTTGTGAATATTGACAATTTAAATATTTTATATATTTTTAATTATTTTAGTAATATTAAAAAAAATTTCAATAATCATAATTTTATTAAATTTATTTTTTTAAAATTTATTTATTATTTGCGACGGGATCTGTTGCGACGGGATCCCATCACAAATAGTCTAAATAATTTTTTCATGAAAAAGGTATTTGCGATGGGATTAAGGGCCTGTCGCAAATAATATTAGCGATGAGCTCGTCGATAATAGTCTAAAAATATATTTTTAAAAAGCATTTGTGATGAAATTACGGGCCCGTCGCAAAAAGTTATTTACATGTGTTCCTAAAATGATTCATGTCACAATAAGCCCTGATTTTTGAAAATTATTAATGTATACAAAACTCTCATGCCTTACTGGGACACGATTCAAATCATAGGGAATATTTGCAATAATTATCACATAACACTTCATGTGGATCATTGAAGGGGGAATAACATTCCATTGTAAGTAAAACATTAATAATAATATTACCACCCTAGGTACAAGCGTTTTAACCATTACCATTATTAGATATTGTAAAGACCCAAGAATTATATATAATTGTTTTAATTGTATGGAATTATTTCGAGATTGTGAAAAGTAAAGGGACATGATTCCGAAGCATGGAGAGCTCGAAATGACAGTTTCAACTTTTTTAAAGTACATTCAAAAAAAATACAGGTGGGAAATTATATCTTTTGAATTTATGCTCAAAATGAAATTCTAAGAGATCCATTGAATTTAGAGTGTCGGGATTATCTTAGGAAAATAATAACACCAACAGTTGTGGGTCATACGAAAAAGAAAATTTTTGGACATTCGGAAAAAATATCTATACATTACATTATTTATTTATTCCACCATTTAGATAAATTTTAATGAAACACAATTTAATGATAGTCATTAAATGAATTAACTTTAATTACTTGTTACATTGGTTTTGTAACCATAATGCTCGTGGGATTTAATGGATCATTAATTATGGTTCATTAATAGGCCATATTAATGAGAAGTAATGTGGTGTTGGTTTAATTTATTAAAAAATCATTGTAAGGGAATTCATGACCCATGAGAGGGAGCTCTGATGAAATGATGATGAAGTCACCCACCAATGGAGAATAGTGATCGAATGACATCCGTTGGAGGATTTGATTTGGAGGTGATGACGAGTTCCAACGAACGTGGAACGTCTATGAACATGAATCTTATCATTCATCCACAACACCATTCCTAGGTAGGGGTAAAATTGTATTATGTGTTTATGATACTTCATTTTCTAATTATATAATAATATGAGGAAAGCAGATGAACCGAACAATGGGTTGATCATCAATCTTTTCTTTAATCCAGGTGGTAATTTTGAGATTTGTTTTGGGGAATTTCTTCTTTTGAATGATGATTCATTATTTCCCCTTGTTAACAAACAAACTATGAGGGTGCCGAACAATCTGATCAAGGCCCGGACCACCCCCATTCCTTTTTTGGTTCATGTGAATTCTTTGTGCACGATTGAGAAATGTAGCGGTAAGGAGAATATATGAGCCTCGTAATGAAGGCGGAAACTTGGGAGGCCTATAGGCGCAGATGGTAAGAATAATGGAGCACTAGAGAATCTTTGGTGGCACTCTAATGTAGACTTCGGTGCGGCAATTCCGGCATGATGACACCACCATCACGACGACAACCCCAGTGCGGCGGCACTACCAGCACGACGGTGCTAATGAAGAATCCGAGCTGGCAGTGTGGAGAAGCGATTCCCTCAGGCACCATGGTGGTGAGAGGCGCATTCAGTCGGGCCGTGGAAGGTTCCAAAGAGTGGAAACTATGTGTCGCATAGGGGAGGGGTAGATGAGAGACCCACTAAGGCCGCTCGGCTTGAGCGCAATGGCCATCTCTGTCTAGCCATTTTAGAATACGTGACAGCACCCTACGGCACCGCATGATAGGAAATAAATTAGTGCCTAGCATCCACTTCAGCTCGAGCGGCCCACATGGTGTGGGATGAGTTTTCATTTTGGACCAGACCCCCAAGATCGGTCATGAATGCCAGATGGGCCGGACCTGCGAACCATGTTGCACCTGTGAGCCATGCCAGACCGCTACTGGACACAGACCTGACCAATTGTTTTTCTCTAAAACTTGAGTATCTCTCAAACTAGGAGTCTGGTTGATGTATCTTCTATATCATTGGGACCCTTCAAATGAGGTGGTTCTTTTGAGATAATCCACCCGATTTTTGGGAAAAGTTGGAATATGGCTGGGTTAGATCGGGCTCGAATCCGACCAGGACCTATTATCCGTTTTTCTTATAACTAATAGATCAGGCATCTAATTGATGATCCATCTATAGTATTAGATCCATTACAAAAAAATGGTTCTTTGGGTTACTTCTATGTGGGACATTGTAATGGTTGAGGTACAACCAATGTCTTTAGAATCATAATCTCTAGGACTCAAGAGCAACCATTTCTAGAGTCATGTGGATGGCTATCAAGTGAAGAGAGACCCTTCATGGATCATCATAGAAGAAACCCTCTATAAATCGACATAAAATATAACCTTTTCAGATTGGCATAAATGAGAACATTCATGTATTGGAATGAGACAAACCATTCATGGATCAGTAGCAATACGACCCTCTGTGGATTGACAGTAGAGAGGCCCTCTATGGATCGACCGTAGAGAGACCCTTTGTGGATCAGTATAATAGAGAGACTTTTTGGATCTGCACTATAACCTATCAACAGAATAAAATTATATATCTTAAGAATAATCATCTGAATTCATGTTTTGTATGTTGTATACCTAGTGTGAGCTGTCTTTTACATTCTACTTTTTTATTTAGATCATGCTTTGTGTTTTTTCTATATTGGAATTCTTAGAGACCATTGAGGGTCTCAAGGTCCCTACTGAGTATTATTATATTAAACCCTGCATGGGATTCACCCACTACTTTCTATATCTTATGATGATGGCATACAACTTCACTAAGACTTGGGGTGCCTGGGCTACACATTTCTCGGAGGTGTTTGTAGATGTGTTGGGTAACAGGGAAAATAGATGAAGAGATTTACCTACCCTTCAGCTATGATCCTTGGTCAAAAACCATCAGAGCACATTTTTACCTTTTATTCGTACATAATTTCGATTTGGTCTTGTATACTAGCCCCTTTACATTCATTGCATACTTTAACTCTCAGATGAGGTTTTTAGTAGCGGGTGTACTTTTCCATTCCCGCTGTGTTTTACTTGTGCACAATGTGTCTTTCTATGTGTGTATAGGTTTAAAGGTAATGCCTTCCCATTTTTGGGTTTTTCATTTATCATTCTATCCACCAGCCCCAGGCCTATAGAAGGTGGTCTTGGGGTAGTCACGGAGTGGACCTTAGTGGTATGAGTTGTGAAAAAGTGGTATGAGATGTTTTTGTTTCTACCAAATGAACTAAGAGTCTTTGTTTTCAATGGAGAAATGGCGTTATGTGTCTTGAGTTCAGATTATAGTTTGAGGAGTCTAGTATTGGTGAAACATCCTATGTATCGATACACTAGGACCCTGAGTTCTAATTTCTGACTCGATACACGAAAAGAATATTTGTGTGGGGTTTGAAAATGTTTTCCTCTCTTGATTTCTTTTGAATAATCTCAACATGTATAACATACTGACCATGGAACATCTATTTCATTATAGAATGATGCCTAGTAGATATCCATCCAGGATTCCAATGAGAGAACATGATGACGGCCCACCGAGCGATGATGCATCGGTTCAGGGCCCTCTAACAGTGAAAAAACCTTCAGGTGGTGTACAAACAGCACCACCACCCATAGGGAAGTAGTTTCCACCAGCTCCACCAGCGGACCGTGCACACTGACAAAGAATGATTCATGAGTTCTAGAAAAATTGGTCTATGAGGTTTCGAGGCGAGAAAAATCCAAATGCATTTGAGGAATGGATGGAGGTTATGGAACAAGTTCTCTGCTTGGTTGAGACACCAAAAGACTAAATGGTGATCCAGTAAGATAGTGTCTTTCCGGGCATAGTATGGAGATGGTAGACCCTGAGGCTGTAGACACAAGAGAAGATGAATCTTTCATGGTTCTACTTTGAGAACATATTCAGAGTGGATTTTTTTCCACTAATTTTATGCTCAGTGTATATTCATTTACTACTCCACTTACAGAAGGGTAGCCCAATAGTGGCCCAGTACTCAGTGAGATTCACAAACCTCTCTCGATACTCCACCAACATGGTAGGATACCCTTTATTCAGGGCCAAAACCCGTGAGATGGGACTCCTATGGGATATCATAATGTCACTAATATCACTCAACTTCTCAAAGTAGGCCAGAGTAATAGAGAGTGAACTTTTGGTGGAGAGATTCCTAGATGAGCAGACACCAATAGTGAAAGCCACCACTAGACAATAGGAATCTGAGTCATCTGTAACAGGTAGTAGAAAGATGAAGTAGAGGCCCAAACTGTCCAAGCCTTCTAGGGGATGACCCTCTGATGTAGGCTCAGAATTGTTGAACTAGTAAGAAAGAGGAGGTCAGCAGAGGAACATAATGTGCTACTCATGTGGTGGGAAGGGTCACATCGATCGATATTGCAATACCCACCATACTGATGAGCCATAAAAGGTTTAAGTACAGACGAGCAAGAGGAAGAGTTTCAAGAGAAGAGGTCCAAAGGGTGGCTAACCCGGTAGAGGAGAAGGTCATGTAGTAGGTAGTGGGTGAAGGTTTGAGGTACTACCACCACAACCGACAAGTGGTCCCCCATGACCATAGGGAGTTGGTGGATAGGGACGAGCTCAACATCTGGTGGCAGAGGCTTATGACAAAAATGCTCCAGAGACGATTCGAGGTATGATCTCTGTCTACTCCACCCTAGGTACAGTTCTTATAGACACATGTACCAATCACTATTTTATTTACATGGCTCTCATTCGGAGCTCGGTGATTCTGGCGGAGCCGTTGTCTCAATCCTTATAGATAGAGACTCTTATTGGAGGTGATTCGATGATTACACAGTTGTGTCAATAGTCTGATCTTACTCTAGGAGCCAATAGTTTCGGCTCAGATCTCTTAGTAGGAGTATCTAGAATATGTGGATGTTCCTGTAAAGGGCTCTCCTAGTCTAGGGTTCTCCTCTCACTGCCACCTCCCCTTCACTGCGGACGGCATGACATTTACCTCTCATGCTCGGTGCGTCGGTCAGGATCTCTGGGTCATCGCGCGGATTCGTGGTCTTCCCTTTCTATGGAGATTTTCTTTGGGATTTGGTAGTTTCTAGTTCGGACATGTGGGTGTAAGATTGGTCCCCGTCGACGACATACTCTTAGGAGTGCTCCTAGGTTCGTTCTCGGCAGCTCACTGGTGACCTGCGGTGAGCTTCTCAGCATCTGATGGTCACGCTCTTGCGCCAGCATGCTTGGGGTACCGACCCTCCTCAAGTGAGTGTGGTGGGTTTCTTTGTGTCTGAAGCGGCCGTTTTGATTGGTGGTGGCGGGATCTTCAGATTCAGGGTGTGGCTTGTGCGGTTGGGTGGTTTCTGGGTTTCTGACCCTTCAGTAATGGCGTTGAAGTTGAATATGGTGATGGCGTTGGTGGTTGGCTCTCGCCGGTGATGATGTTGAAGGTGTGAGAATGTTAATTCCCACTATGTTTCCGTCGGTGGTGATTACGTGGTGTTGCCGTAGGGAATTTGGCATTGCGGTGTCGACGGATGCCGGAGAAGGCAATGCGGTCTCGCGGCTCGCGATGATGGATGATACCGTTGCCGGTGAAGGGTGGTGCGTGACGGTGGCTCGGGCTGCTGCGTATCCTTCATTTGGCGAGCAGACTGATGACATGGACTGATGTGGCAGGTGCGCGACATGAGGCATGTCAGTGCAGAGGTTGATGGTAGGGTCGCGGCTCGAGGCAAATGGCAGTGAATGTGAATTTGTGTTTGAAATTTGAAATGGGGTTCGACTTAGGATGTGGTGAGTGTTTTTCTAGATGTGATGAAATGATATATGGGTACAAGCAACCCCTTAAACCGGAAATATGAAAATAAAAAAAATGATTTGCAGGCTCTTAGTAGGAATGTCTAGGCTTTACAACGTAATCTTGGGTATGGACTAGCTATCCAATGTCGATGCTCGGATCAACTGTTTTAGGTGCAATGCGTAGTGTGTCTGCGATAATGGGAACAATACATACTTCACGGTCGATAAGGGATCCTTTGAAGTATAGGATGGAAATTCTTGGAGTAGGGTGTAGCTTACCACTCATCAGTTGGAAACCCTTTCCCTTAGTGATGTTGATGGGGAGATTCCGAGCTATCCTCTAGTGGTGGACCAATATGATAAAGTATTTCTTGAGGATGTTCCAAGACTACCTCCTCACCGAGAGGTATAATTCTACCTCGACATGCACCCCAAGACGACAATGATATAGATGAAAGCATATTAGATGTCTCCCGTAGAGTTTCGTGAGCTGAGGGTATAGTTGGATGACTTGCAGTTGAAGGGCTTCATAAGACCCAGTTTTTCCCCATGGGTAGCCCTGATTATGTTCACCGAGAAGAATGATGGGAGCTTGGGAATTTTTGTGGATTATCGACACCTCAACCAAGTGACCATGAAGAACATGTATCTTCATAGGAGGATTGATGATCTCTTTGACTATTTGAAGATAGATTGTTGGTTTTCAAAGATAGAAAACAAATCAGGCTATCATCAGCTTTAGCTAAAGGATGAGAACGTACCAAATATAGCCTTTAAATGATAGTTTGGCCCCTATGAGTTCTTATGGATTCCTTTTTGGCATAACTAATGCACCATAAATCTTCATTGGACTCATGAATAAGATAATCCATTCTTACCTCAATCGCTTTGTGGGGGTATTTATTGACTACATCTTAGAGTACTCAATGTCGGAGGAGGAGCACTCCACACATCTAAAAATAGTACTCTATACACTGTGATTGAACAAGACTTACAGTAAGATCTTGATTTTCTAGATCTGGATATGGGAAATTCACTTTTTCAGAAACATTATTTCGGAGGCAGGAGTTGTAGTGGATCTGGAAAAGATAGAGGAAATTCATTCTTGGGAGCCACCCAGGAGTGTGAACGAGGTGCAGAGTTTCCTTGGGTTGGGTATGATTTTTACCTGAATTTTCCAATGTATAAGAACCCTTTTTGGCTTTGAAAAATAAGGGACAACCCATTATTAGGATGGAGAGTTTTTAGTATTATTTTTAGGGGATGAGTCAGATACTGATGAGTGCCCCCATCATGGGGAAATTAGAATAGGTTGTTGGGTATTTAGTCTACTATGAAGCATCAAGGACAAGGATGGTTTGTGTCCTAGTGTAAACGCGAGATATTATATCCTATGAATCACTAAGGTTGAGGAAAAATCAGGAAAACAATGCAATCCATGACCTGGAGTTAACAAAAATGGTATTTTCCATTATGATGTGGGGACACTACTTAATGGGTGAATGGTTTACTATCTACTCTGATCAATATGGTCTCAGGTTTATATTATCATAGAAGGACCTAAACCTGAGACATCAACGATAGCTGGAGTTCGTCCCAGACTATTACTTTTATATAGTCTACACTTCTTTCAAGGGAAACATAGTGGCATGCACAATCAACAAGAGGTCTAGTCTACAGTTTCTGAGTGAGGGGCTTAAAATCTAGCAGTGTTGCAGACATCCTTCGTGGATACTAATGGGGTAGCATACCTCCAATCTATTACTGTCACTCCCCCACTAATTCAGAGAGTTCGGGAAGCACAACATGGGGATGTTGATTTTAAGGCCTGACATGCTCAGATATCCTCAGGGCAGGATCCTAATGGATTTTCAATAGGTGGGAAGAACATCATCCTTTTTAGAGGGAACACCATGGTACCTGTGCGTATCAAGAGGATTTTTTGAGGGAGTTCCATATATCCCCATTGGAATTACATCTTGGTGTGGTGAAGATGTAAAATGAAATTTGATGTCAGTACTGGTGGCCAGGGATGAAGAAAACAGTGGTAGAGTTCATTTCCCATACCTCACTTGTTAGAAAGTAAAGACCGAGCATCAGGTTTCAGTAGTCTGGACTCATCCACTCAAGGTACCAGAGTGGAAATGGGATGGTATCTCGAAGGACTTAATGATGTGGTTACCACGTACATCTGGGGCACAAATCTATCTAGGTTATTGTTGATCGACTCTTCAAGTCAACCAATTTTCTACCCATTCAAGAGTAGAGATCAGTAGAGGACAAGTGATGTATCTACATCCAGGAGATTGTATGGTTTCATAGGATACCATTTGTGATTGATTCAAACCATGATGCTCATTTTACATCCCAGTTTGGTAAGGGATTGATGGAGGCATTCCGGACTTAGATGCGCTTGAGCACCACATTTTACCCTTATAAAAATGGTCAGACAGAGCGGAAAAAATAGATACATGAGGACATTCTTCATTCTTATGTCCTTGATTTTGGGTGCAGTTGAGAGGATAACCTTCCACTGGTGGATTTCACATACAAAAGAAGTTATCACTCCGCCATCATCATGGCATAGTTTGAGGCCCTGTACGAGTGACTTTCTAGATCACCTCTATTCTGGACAGACCTAAGGGAGTCATCACTTATGGGCCCAGAGTTGGTATGAGAAACCACTAAGAAAGTACAAGTCATCCATGAGCATATGAATACTGCACATAGTAGGCATATGTTTTATGCTGATACGAGACATAAACCCTTAATGTTCAAGGAGGGAGACCATGTTTTCATTTGGGGCTCACCACGATGAGGATTGAAGAGATTTTGCAGGGGCGGTGAGCTATCTCTAAGGGTCATCAGACCATTCCAGATCCTGAGCAGAGTTAGAGAGGAGGGGTACCACTATGATTTTCCCCCATAGATGCACTGAGGGCATAATGATTTCCATGTATCATAGCTGAGGATATACGTGCATGATCTGTCGCACATCATCGACTGGGGTGAGGTGGACATTGATGATGAAACAATGTTGATAGAGATCCCAGTGTAGATAGAGGATCGACAGGAGTGGGTCCTTTATGGATTGTAGATTCCTACGATTCAAGTTTATTGGTATCACATGAACCTCCAAGAGATCATATCAGAGAGGGAGGATCGGATTAATGCTCTGTACCCTCATTTGTTTCCTTATTTCTTTTTTTTTTCTTTCGAGGATGTAAATCCCTAAGGTGGTGAGAATGTAAAGACCTAGAAATTCCATATATTTTTTTAATTTTATTGAATTATTACGAGACTATGATGATTGATCGCACGTGATTTCTAGGCCCATATAACCAAAAAGAAATTTTGAAATTTTTTTATGGTTTTTCAGTAAATGTGCGGGCGGGAAATTCATTATTTTGAGCTTCTACTCAGATTAAAATTCCAATAGCACCATTGACTACATAGCATCGGGATTCGCCTTGGAAAAGCTTAACATTGATCTGTGAGGGTCAGGTGAAAAAGATATTTTTTGGTCTTTCGAAAAAATCATTATGTTTTTATTCTTTTCATCCATTATTGTGAGATAGTTGGTGGAACTGCAATGTAGTAATGGGAATTAAATGAATAACATTGAATGTCCTATTTGATTGGTTCTGTAAGGAGAACGCTCATGGAATTTAACATATCATTAATTATGTTTCATTAATAGACCGTATTAATGAATAGTTATGTGGATTTGGTTTCTTGTATTAAACAAATCATCAGAAAGGGAATTCATGACCCACAAGTGGAAGATCTGATGAAATGCTGACAACGTCACCCACTAATTGATAATGGTGATTGAATGAAGTCTGATGGAGGATTCGATCTGGAGGTGATGATGACCTCCAACAAACATCGAATGTTTATGAACGCGAAAATTTTCCTTTCTCCTCAAAACCATTTCCATGTAGGGAGTTTAATTATTTTATATGTTTAAGATACTTCTCTTTCCATTCTGGAATAATATGAAGAATGGGGATCAATCGACCAACGAGTTGTTCCATGATTCATTCATTACTACGGGTGGTTGTTGCTGGATTTGTTTTGGGGATTTTCTTCTTTAGAATGATGATTGATGATTTCCCATTTTTAAAACTATAATGAAGAGAGAGTGGGCCAATCTGAACAAGGGCTAGACCCCCCCTCCATTCTTGGTTCATGTGCATTATTTGTGCATGGATGGGAAACGTGGTGGCAAGACGAATATGAGAGCCTCATAGGGAAGGAGACAATGCGGGAGGCCAGATTGCACAGACGTGAAGAAAATCGACCACCAGAGCATATCTGGTAACCCATGGAAGCAGCTGCTGGTGCGGCGGATAGGTCAGCTTGGTGGTGCCAGTGACCGGTGTTGGCTATCGTTCTAAGCCGACCGCATGGAGAAGCAGTGACCGTAGGCCCCACAGAGATGAGAGCTGAGGCTATCCGGGTTGCGGTGGGTGGAATGTTACAATGCCAATGCACCAAATTGGGGTAAATGAGTTGCCCGTTCAGGACTCTTGGTTGGAGTGCAACGAATGTCTCCAACCGGCCATTTCGGAGGACAAAGAGACACCCCACGACACCACCAGCTAGGATAGAACAGAACACATAGCGTTCAATTCGGCTCGACTGGCCTGCACCACGTGGGCTTGGTTTTCCAGGAGGGCTAGACTCGTAGGTTAGGCCAAACATTCTAGAAAGTCCAGACCCATGAACCGGGCTGGACTAGGGAGTTGGGCCTGACCCGTCGGCTCAACGGCCCAGCTGGGCCTTACCACAACCAGACCCAGACCCGACCGATCCCGTGTTTCTAAAACATTAGTATCTCACAAACCGAGTGTCTGATTAATGCGCCATCTACGTTGATGGGATCCCAAGGACGAGGTAGTCCATTAGAGATACTCCACATTGGGTTTGGAATAAGTTGGAATATGTCTAGGTTGGATAGAACCCATATCAAACTAGGCCTTATTTACCTATTTTGATTATAAAATACAGACCAGGAATCTGATTGACGCACCGTCTATTGCATTGGAACCCCTACGAAAAAATAGTCATTTAGATTAATTATTTATGGGAATTCATGAAGATTGAGTTACAGCTGATATCATGAGGAGAATAATCTCGCTAACTCAAGCACACCAAGTGCGGGAATCATGTGGCTGGCTGTTAAGTGATGAACGACCCTCCATGGATAGACATAGAAGCAACCCTATGTGGAATGGAATGAAAGAGACCCTTCTTGGATCAGCATCAATGTGAACCTTCATGGATAAGCATGAGAGAGACCCTTTGTGGATCTAAAATAGTATTCCCCTCTGTGGATCGACAATTGAGTGAACCTCTATAGATCGACAGTAGAGCAACCCTTTGTGGATCAGCAGAACTACAACCCTTCATGGATCAACAACATAACCTCTCTACAGAATAAAATTATCTTGACTAAGGATAAACATATTTATTAATATTCTCTATGTTTTATACCTGATGTGAGCTATCATGTACTTTCTTCATTGTGATTGATATCATTATTTGTGGTATTTCTCTTTTTGTAATTCTAAGAGACCTTCGAGGGTCTCAGGGTCCCTACTGGATATTGTTATACTCACCTCTTCATGATAATCTCCATCGCCTTGTTGTGTCTATTAAAGATGATGGAAAAGATCACTGAGACCAAGGGAGCCATGGCTAGACAGTTCTCGAAGGTTTCTGATAGACGTGGTTGGTAGGTGTGAGGAAAAACGACGGGATGTGCCAACCCTTTATGTAGGATCCTTGTTGTATGACATCCAGAGCATGTTTTTCCATTTTTTTTATAATTTATTTCCAGTTAGGCATGTATACTAGCCCCTTTACATTCATTATTTAATTTATCTCTCAGTTTTGGTTTTTAGTAGATTGTGTTCTTTTCTTTTTCCGCTGTGTTTTACTGGTGCATAGTGTACCCTATCTGTGTGTGTATAGGTTCAAATAAAATTCTTTCCTATTTATGGTTTTCACCTTTGTGGTGCTAGTCACCAGTGCCTGGCCTATGTAAGGCAGGATTGGGGTATTCACAACTTGGTCCATAAGGGATGGGTCATAAAAGATACATTCTTGCATGAGCTCTAAACCAAGGCCCAAATCTTCCTAGTATCATATCTACCTTATCAAAATAGAAATACAAAAGAATAGAAAATAAAATTTGTCTCCAAAACCACTTTTTGACATCATGTTCTGAGTACCACACAGTGGTGCCCGAGCCAATCAGTCACATGACCTCAATCGTGCCTCCCTATATTTCATATGTAGGGGACTAGAAGCATGGGTGTAATATTGAACATAAGGAGACTATACCCTAATTATTATAGTAAAAAAATAGAGAAAATTTATCAAAAATAACCAAATGATAGTAAACAATAACCAGAATCATACTATAATCAATAAAATTACATCATCACATGATGAACTGAAACAAGATACAATACTCACACAGATACAGTAAATATATCATGCCATAGTTCATGCTAATTTTTAAATGAAAACCCAAATATAATGACAAAAATAACTCCAAGAAGGTCCTTCCATCATGTATGGATCCCTAATCCATGATCAATCCCAAATTATCCAATTAACATAGATAAATTTCCATTTTCTTATTTCAAAGACTTCAATTCTATTAAGGTACCGATCAGGACACCTGATTAGCATATGAGTAACACTAAATAGGCCACCAAAAAAAATTTATAATCTAATATCCTGTAAAAATTAATGTATAAATATGAATAAAGAGTAAAGTACAACACATAATTTTAAAAACGTATCACATTTTATTGTTCTTTAATTAACCATAAGAAACCTTAGGTTCATGAAGATACCCATACTACCAATAACCACTTCAACTTGTGATTCAGTCCGAATTATCCCTAAGGGATATCACGTATCAAAATACCGTGGTTATAATTTACCATTTATATTCATATCATGACCACATCAAACCATAGTCTAATTCCAGTACCATGGGCATAGAAAATCATTTCTAGAACCCAGTGGGTATTTGGGCCCCCCATTACTATCACACCACTCAATGTTACATGGGTGTTTGGATCCTCGTTCCCTGTCCCAAAATCAGTATCACATATGAGGATTTGGATCCCTCGTCCTTGTACCATTCCTCAATATGACAAGGTTATTTGAAACCATAGTCCATTTTTGATTCAATAATAATCACTTATGGGTATTTGGAGCCCCATTATCTATCCTATAAAATAAAAAACACCTATGCATATTTGGAGCCTAATTCCATGTCCCACACCTCAATGTCACACTGATCATGTATATAATATTTAACAATGTTAATCATTATGATACCTCTGATAAGATTTTAATGTCTTGGTATAACATTTAATTTATAAAAAAAATCAAGATCCCTGACTTTAATTCAGATGGAATAATTTTAACGAATCACTATTAAATGAATTATCAACATTTAATAATATAATTCATCGACCCTTCAAGGTTAATCCCAATAAATCATACATCCCATTAATCAATTAATTAATCATTACATTTATCAATCAATTCAACAATCCCAATAATTTTCCAAATACAAAAATCCCATTAATTGAAGAATTATACAAACCCATAAATTGACCAATTTTCATAACCTCATTTTTCATTCAATTTAATGTCCCATTATTCACTAATAGCGTAATCATAACTACCAAATTCAATTTTCCAAAGTCCAAATCATTTTTCCTTCATATTGAAAATAAATTAATAAATAACATGATTATATAAATTATATATTTCAATTAAATATTCTTTTGGTGTAATTTCTAATTTAAATTCTATAATACATTCATGAAATTGAAATTCAAGATGCTCGGAATTTATTTTAGAACACCTACCTCAAGATCGTTAAGGGATGTTCTCCTGCGGAAATCCCTAAATTGAAGTGGAACACTCAATTACTCAATGAAAAATGATATATATATATATATATATATATCCAAAACCAAGATCCAAAATCAAATAGATTAAAGCTATGAAAACCTCAATGATTATATTTTACAAATGGAGGAAAAAATACATTCAATGGATTATGGGACTAAGCACATTGTTTGGGAAAATTGTGTACTAACAGTTTATTTCCCAAAACCCATCAAAAAACATCCAAATTTCACCTATAATCACCCAATAAAAAACCCATATATGATATATAGAAAACAAGGAAGTAAGTACAAGAAAATGAGATCAATACATCTCTATAAAAAAATTAGATGTTACTCATAGTGTGTCTTTACATAGATTATTAGAATTTCAAAAATATTACTAAAAAGACCATGTATCATATACATTTTATTATAGACATACTTGATCATGTTCATTGATATTAGGAATTATTAAATGTATATTTTTAATTAGAGTTTTATCAATTAATGGTTAATGGTGATCTGTAAAAAATATTGTATCTTATAAATGATATAGACACTATGAAATTGTAGTTATAACATATTGTCTTAAAAACCTTGTTGAAAATAATATAAACATGATAAAGAGAATCCTTATAAATAATCATGATAAATTTATGTTATTATTTATATATAATATTATTATATGTACTATAAATTACAATAACTACTTAAATATCATTTTTATATTTTGTTAAAGGCTATATGATATGGGATATTGGAAACATAATTCAATTAGAGATTCATCTAGGATTAATGGGGTATGTGATTACAAGAAATAGGTTATTTATGGATCCATAAATTAATAATTCTATTGAATGATGTTCTATACATTCTAATGCTTAACGGTAAAATGTTTTTTCCCATTATTTATATATGATTGATTATTTGTTAGAAATGTCCCATGGTGGTCAAATAGATTGACCAATTTTACTGAAAAGTGGAATTTTTTTCATTATAGATGAATGCGAGGAGTGGATAAAGGAGGTAAAAAAGATACCAAAAATGTGAAATTTATTCATAATATTCCCATGTGCAGAAGGGTTTTGAGATACAGTAATTAATTATAGAATAGATCAGTTATGTTCCTACGTAAAAATAAATTTTAATACCCTAGGAATTATATCAATTGATGATTACTAAAAAATCATACCTAATACATGATTTATAGATTTTAAAAAACATCACTCAATAATTTGAATTCAGTATCATTGTATAGAGAATTGTGGTATATATATATATATCACAAAATACTAAATTATATATTCACATAGAAGAAGGTCAAAATGAACCAACAATAATTGTCATAGAAAATTATGGATCATGATTTGTTTATATGTTATCATCCCTGAAATATAACAAATTTTTTGGACACTATCAATAAAAGTATCTTTCCAGGCTATCCATCATATAGATATTATGTTGAAAAATTGTTATTGATATATTTGGGATAGATATGAAAACCAAAAATCCAAGATCAATACCCTATGTTTTTAAAATTTATATTCATAAATATATCCTTAAGAAGACTAAATAAGAAATGATGGTTGATAATGATATATAAAAGAAGGTATATGAAAAAATACATCCAGTTACAATATTATAACATTGATGGATTATGATTCAAATGATTGTGATCATGATTATATGTACCATCATATTTCCCTATTCACTTAGGAAGAATGAAGATATAAAAATATATTTTAGTGCACTTATGGTGGGATCATATGATGAAATAGATTAAAAAATACATATTATGGTTATTAGTATATAGTAATGTTAAGGATTAACATTTTACCTCCAATGGGATGATGAAATAATTATCTATACCGATATGAGAATTTGAAAATGTCACATCATTATCACCATAGGTTATACAATGTCTTTCAAATGGGAAAATGTCACAGTTTTTTTGGTTGATAGAATTATAAAGATATTTCACTTTATTGGAATTTTCGAATATTCCTCAATTGATAAAAATTAAAGGATATATATAAAATATGTGGTAAGGAATCATTGTAATCTTCTTTTGATAATATATTAATATGATATGTGAATTTACTAGAAAATTTTGATACTATATTTATTATGAATTTTATATTGAATTTGAATTTATTGTAGTATATTATAATCAAACATATAGTTAAAAAAATAAAATCATTTATACTCTTGAAGATATAATTATTGAATTAAATATGGACTTCATAGGAGAATATGACCAGTAGTTACCCTATTCATGTTTTCTTATAGAAATTTCACTAACTAAGTCATAAAAATGGTTCTATGTGAATATTTGTATCGAAATATATTTCGAACAATAACATGATGGTATAAAATTGGAAAAATAAATTAAATTGGACAAAACAGTACATGAAATTAATTTATATTATTCACTCCATTCAAAAACATATTAATGAATCTTAGAGTTAATAAATTACTTATGTTGGTAATTACCAACATAATCAAGACACTAATGTTGTTGAAAAAATTCCATTAAATATGTAATGACCCACTAATTCTAATTGTCTAGAGAGTACAATGAGTCATTATTTGGAATTAGGTGACATCCCCAAGATTCCAAAATCTTGAATTAAACGATGAAGTGTTTTAAATTCAAGTGGGGGAAGATATAACCTTTACGAATAAAACCATTTACCAAACAACTTGGTATATGCTTCACCAACAAATGAAAATAAACTCAAGAAATTAATATATCTCAAAACCACATCAATGTGTGCAATAGAAGAATACAAAAAACACATTGATGTAAATGGTGGGTAAAAAAATAATGACTCTCAAAAGAAAAAAACACTCCAAAATCCACTATCTTAATTCTTCATAATTAGTGCAATAGACCAAATATCATGATGTGGTGCTAAAAAATGCAATATTTTACCTTTTCCCCTGTCTCAAAAGATAGCATCTTCAGAAGAACAATAAGTAAAAAAGTAGGGGTGAGTGTAAAACATGGAAGGTTTTCCAAGATGTCTTACCAAATCCTTCCACTATTATATAAGACTTATAAACATTTATATAAAATAGTTTATATAATAAAAATTTCTCAAAACAATTATAACTAAATATAAGACCAGTTTCCAAAACGATTTTCATCCAAAAGAATAGAAGTGCAATTGAATCCAATTTTAAAGAATATTTTTTCTATAGAAAATTTACTATAAAAGGATTTGAAAATGTTTCTAAATATTCCATTTTCATAACCAAACCATTGCACATAACAACACAATAAACCATACATGCTTCACTATGACAGTTCCATTCTCATGAGTGGTTTCTCATCGCACTACCAAGTCATCAAAATCAAATTTTATATTTTGTGATACATGAAATTTGGTACTGAGAACAATGTTATATTTCAACCATTACCTAGATATAAAATAAATATTCACACACTAATACACCCAAGGATCATGCCAAAACACATTTTCAATAAAACCACCATTTTATAGAAAACCATTTTCCATCAAACCTATTTCTAAGACAAAACATTTCAATAAAATTCCATTTTTATTAATTTTTTTTTCTAAAAACCCATTTAGATAGTATAGAAAATTAACTTTTTAAATTCAAGAAACTAAAACAATTTTCACAATAATTCACTGAGATTTCACAATTCAAAAAAATGATAAATCATCAATAAGTGGATTTAGACCTAGAATTAAAAAAACATTTCAAAATAAATTCCATTCAATTTGATCAATTTGAAACAAAACCAATCAATTATAGAAAGAGGATATAATATTGAATCCACCTACCATGAATTATTTGACAAAAACTGACACTGGATGAAAAACGCACAAAAAACCAGGTCGATTTTACAAAATCCACATTAGACCCCTTATCCTGCCATGATTATGACAAAATATCTATATATTTGGAATCCAAAATCATATATATATACATAAAAGACATAGATATAAGAAACTAATAATATAACATATGTGGAAGTATGTAGATCAAATAAACTGATCAAGAATGATGAAGAACGATCACATACCCGAAGATTTTATCTTAGAATCCCCATGGGATTCCATCATATTGCCTTCGAATCAATTTGAGAACCTTCTTAGTCCTTAAGAGAAAAAAAATAACAAGTTAGGACGATTTGGAGAAAAATGAGTGGATTAATGTCAAGGCCATCCTATATCAACTTTTTAGGATCTTTTTTTAACCCGACACATTATTAGTTTACAGGATTAAAAAACATTGTGCTAAACATGCATTAGATAATAACATAAATGAACCCTCACATGGAATATTCTCATGGCCTCCATAAATATGCTCTAATTTCGTAGAATCTACTACCTCAAAACTAAAATTGGGCACTATATCTCTTAGGATATCTGCACAGTTTGGAAAAACCATGCACATACCATGCGATTCTAGTATATCCCCCAAAACATATTTAGAGATCCCCCAACTATCCCATCCCTCAACCTTTCATGTTATAATCATGAAAATAAATTATTAAGGCTTATATACTAGAAACTAGGGGTACTAAATTCTCCCCACCATTGGTCTTTCCATCCTCAGAATGTGGAAAACCATCACTGCCCTAAAAGAGTTCCGACCATTACTCTTTCATTTCCTTCTCTCATTCCTAGTTCTCTTTCCAAATTTGCCCATGTTTGCTTAAAAACAACCCTAGAAAAATGCATTTTACAAGAAATATTTTCTCATACATATCCAATATATGAACCCGTATATGTATCAATGAAGCAATTGGCTCTAGGTTAACGTAACCCCATCTCATCACATTGTCAGGATCAGGCTGATACTTTTTCAACTGAGATACCTGATACATATTATGCTCCAAACTAAACAATGATGTCAATGACAACCAATATACCACCTCTTCAACACATTCTAGTGTCCCAAAAGGGCTAATGTATCGAGGATATAACTTTCCCTTCTTCTTAAAATGATGATTTCGAAGACTTAGAGAGATCCTCAAGAATTCAAGATCACTCCCAAAAAACATCAATGACCATATACCAAGATCTACATATGATTTATGACAACACTGAGCCATATCTATCCTCTTTTTGATCAGCTGAATCTTCTCCATTTTGTCTTGGACAATCCACATCACAAATATTGATGTTTCAACTATTTCCACCCAGCACAGTGGAGAACGACTTAGAAAATGATATAATGCTTCAAACAAAACCATATATATCTTAGATTAGTATATTTGATTATATGAGAACTCCATTAAGGGTATATAATCCTCCCATGAGCCTCTAAAATCCATTACACAAGACCACAACATATCTTCCAATGTCAATATCATCCTTTTTGGATTGACCATCCGTTTGAGGATGATACACTGTACTCATTGTCAATTAAGTTCCCAAGACATTCTATAAGTATTTACAGAAATGAGATGTTAACCCTGGATCTTTTTCTACATTATTGACATTGATACCCAATGCCTCTTTATCACTTCTTGAATATATATTTTGGAATGATCCTCCACCATAATAGTTTAATAAACATGAACGAAATGGGGAGACTTTGTAAGATGATCCATTATCACATATATGAAATAATTTATAAAGACCCTTCTTGGGGGACCTATAAAAAAATCCATTTCCCTCTACTGTCATTTGCACAGTGGGATAGGTGATGATTGCAACATACTTACTGCACTTCTTTAACTTGATGAAAAATTAAGCACCACAAGATAAACTCGACCGCCTTTCTTTTCATGAAAATCCTCCAATAATGCACCTTTAACAACTTGTACGTCTTCGGTGTACCAAGAGGGGAAACCTATATTGAACGGTTGTATGTATGAAAAAATTGTTCTTAACCAGACATAGGTACAACCATTCGATCTGTGAACCACAAAATTGAACTCCCATCAAGTTTCCATCCCTCAATTGTCTCCCCACCATTATGTTTTGAACTCATTACTAGGAATTATTTATCATATTATTGTGTATCTTTGACCATATTTAACAAATTAGGATCTTGTTTGGTTGAAATGAAAACTACAACATCACATTGGTCTCCAAATTCCATATACATGTCAACTAATAAAAGTATCATCTACGATTCATCTAGAGCTTCTTTTTTTAACTGAACATGTGGAATTGTTTTCAATTATTATTTTAGTAAATTCCATTTTCTTTGTGTATACATCAAGTCAAAGTCGAACATCTAGTGATACTACATCCATATACTTTTCCTCATATTTAAATCACACTTTGAGAAAAAAAAATTCAAGTATTTATGATCTGGAGCATAGTGCATTTCTCACCAAATAGATAATGGCACCATGTCCTCAAATCACGAATGACTCTAGATAGTTAAAAATCATGTGTTCGATAATTCTTCTCAGGCACTATCAACTGAATCGATCAATAATCCACCACATGGTCTCCATTCATAAGAGCACAAACCTACCCCAATCTTGAAGAATCTTAGTACACCATATATCCCCATCCTGATTCTGGAAAAATTATGATAGAAGCTGAAGTAATATGACCTTCAAAACCTAAAAAGACTTATGGCATTCCTCTATCAATTGTAATAGAGCATTATTCTTTTTGAAAGCTATCATTGGAGAGGCTAGCTATGAAAATTCAGGAATAAAGCATTAGTAATGACAAGCTAGAACGGAAAAACTATATATCTCAAAGACATTATTCCGAAGTTTCCATGAGATAACAACTTCTATATTTTTAGGAACAACTAAAATACCTTTTTTAGAAATCACATGGCCAAAAAAGCATACATCTTGTATCCAAAAATAACCACTAGATATATTGGAATATAAATGGAAATCTATCATGAATTGAAACAATGTTTCCATGTGTTCCTCATGCTCAACCTTTTTCTTTGAATAAATGATGATTTATTCCACAAACCCCAAAACAAAAGAGTTTAGATATCACTGAAATATCTAATTCATCAAATCCATGAAGACTAATGGTTCATTCGTTATACCTAAAGGTGTTACGACATATTCATAGTGGAAATATCTTCTTTTGAATGTTGTATTCATAATATCTCCATTCTGAAATCGCAATTGATGATATCCTGATCACAAGTCATTTTTAATAAACCACTAATCTCACATAAATGGATCAAACAGATCATGAATGTGTGGAAGTGGGTACTGATTCTTTGTCATAACATGGCTAGGCTTACGATAATAAACTCATAGTCAAAGAGTTCTATATTCATTCTTTATGAGGAAAACCATTGATGCCCATAGAGACATACAAGGCCGAATGAAACCATTTCTTATTAGCTCCTCTAAATCCACTTTAAATTACCTTAAATCCGTTCGTCTCGTCTTATAATATGGAAGGGAAATCAGACTGGTCCCAATAAAGACATCAATCGTAAACTCTACATTTCTTATAGGTGCTAACTCTGAGAGGTTCCTGGGAAATAAATTTAGATGTTGATATACTATTTGGAAAACATAAATCCTAGATCTCATCCACCGATTCCAAATTCAATTCCTCCAATTGGTAAGAGATTGTTCCCACCACTAGTTTCAACAATCTCGTTGCACCCTTCTTCACAACCTTCTCTCCTTTGAATAGATGCTCGATTTCATCATCAGATGTGATACTAAATTTTCTTCAATGAAATTAAATGTGGGACCTGAACTTGGTCAACCAATCCATACCCATAATTACATCATATAAATCAATCACCAACATTAAAAAGTACAATTTCAGCTCAACTCCATCAACAATTGTAGCACATTTTCATCACACAAAGGCCTGACATTCTCTCTCACTGACTGGAGTTTGATGTTTTATCATAGAAGGAATCATCTCATGTTATAAGAATATAATGTCAACCACTTGAGAAAAAATGAATGAATGTGATGCCTCAGTATTACAAAGTGCTTGCGTAGGAGTAGAATTCAAAATAATCGAAACTCTCACTGTAGATGGTCCATCCCGATCATCCACAATCATCTTCTCAACTACATATAACTGATTTGTTTCTTCACTATGATCCTTGTTTCATTTCTGTGATGGTACTCATTCTATCGAAGCATATGGGTCTTGTGATGCCTATGTAGTGTCTCGAGAACCTAACCCGAGATATCAATGATAAATGTACTTCATAAGTCCCATATTGTTGCAATTATGGCATTCTCTTGGTGGTGATGCACACTACCACTTGATGCGACTCATCAAACCACACTAAAAATTTATTTGTGTGCTATTGGGTAATGGAAGAAGTTTAGTTTCTCTTGTGGTCTGATTCTGATGTATTCTACCTCCTCGAGAATAGGTTCCCCACAATCTATTCATCTTAGTTATAGAGCTCTCACTCCTCAAGAAAAGTCAATTGTACTTCAGCCACTTGGATTTTGAGTAGTGATAGATATCATAATAGTGTATCAAGTTGCAGTCCCAACTCAATAGTTTGAAAACCTAGAGCAATGATTTGGAAAATCTGATGGTAAACCTATGGATCAGGTGCAACAACATTCTCACTAGCCTCTTCCGACGGTTTTTAACGATGACTACCTGGTTCCATTTTCTAAAAAATAAAAAAATATACACGTCTCACTCTCTGGAAATTGATGGCTTTGTATTTCAAATTATTTCACATCAACTATCAAAAAATTACTTTAAAAAATCATTTTTTGTGTCAAACCAATTCTGAAAAATCCACTCTTTCTTTTGAAAATTAAACCATTTTCAATATACACCAAGTATCTTCTTTTCAAAATTATTCCATTGAAATATTATTCTACATTTTTCAAAAATTTACACATTTTTCTCATGATCATAAATAATTACTCCAAAATAAATATGAAATCCTAGTGGAAAGTCATTACACTAATGCATCACATGCTCATATCACTTTCTAAACCCATGACAATGATATTACTGTATCATATAAGTGTCTCCCAATTACTTATGTACCCAAAAACCTAGTTACTTGATGTTCCGCATAAATAGGTTATCTACATCCTTTTATTCTACACATTTCATGTCCCAGCAATACTACTCCTTTCTAAGATCACATCCTAAGGAATAGACAAGGATGAATTAACTCCAAGACTACACAATTGATAACTATTTTGTAGGAAATAACCGAACAAGATTATACTATTTGTAATAAACCGCTAATTCTCATTGGTGTGAGAGTTCAATATGTCATTACTTGTCCTTAGTAAAAATCCCTAAGATTCCAAGGCATGGAAAAAAATTCTGATGGGTTTCAAATACAAGTTGTAACGCCCCAACCCTAGTTACCCAGAGTCGGTGCATTATTTTAATACATTGGCATGATTATAAGGAATCAAGTCACGAAGGACCGATTAGTTTAGTAGTCTTGGAAACAAGATTCATACACATGTTCAACTTTACATCTTGAAGAGAAATACAACACAAATATATTACATTAGGAACATCCAAGCCTCCTAGATTATGCCTCTAGGTCACTGATAACTAACTTCTTCATATCATGGGAAAATGAAACCTATGAAAGGGGTGAGTTCAAATGCTTAGTAAGGGTAAGTAATACAGCGGAAAATGACATAAATATTAAGCATGGTAAATAATTGAAACCACATTCCCTTACAATTGATAAACATGAATACTTTTATGGTAGAAATATGAGATGAGTAAATAATGCCACAATAAAATATAATCATGGGTATTCTACTAATTTAATGACCACATGAACCATCAATATTATTTCCATAATGAGGGAATGTATAATGCCAAACATTCTGAAACATTTTTTCAAGGCCTCAGCCAAGACGTCTAAAATGATTAAGGCCTCTGCCAAAACCATAAATCAAATTGGGAAATGGCCTCTGCCAATTTCACATCTAGTTGTCTCATGAGACCTAACGATGCATCGAGGAGATATAGCGGGCTCCACCAGTCACTTTCTAAGTCCAATACATTCCTCATAATAAAGGGTTTAAACATATCATAAACATTCGTATTAAAACTAGCATAAGAAATGTCAATACTTTAACCATAAGCAATGAACGGTATAAAAATAGCACATCCATAGTCAAACATATCAAAAAAACTTCAATAGAATATGGAAGTTTTGTATCATAATAAATCAACTTGAAATAAACTTAAAATCCATCAAAGGATGTCGACATAGATGAAATCAAAACCCCTTTTTTAGAGAGACATATCTCTTTATATTTTGAAATCATTTAAGAGTCACATAATGAAAATATTTATTTTGAAAATATTCTTATAATATAGAAAGGGAAGCTTTGACGATCTTATACTGGCGGAAAATATCCACACCCACCGTATAAGTTAAACAAGAAATTCTTACCTTAATTCTGTCGAAAAGGTTAAAAAGTACCTTGTTTGGAAAACGACGGAATGATTCCTTTATAAACATCTTATAAAAAGTCAAATAAGGGTATAAATGACTTTAAAACATATTCTGTAAAATAGTAAGAATATTTTGAAATACATTTTTGAGAAACATTGATGTGGATGATAAAGAGGTCCCAGTAGATAATTACATATAAACAACCTCAGATAATAAAGAGATTGTGAAATAAACCATTTCCAATTTGGTAACATACGAAACATACTAACCATGAAAGAAGTATCATATAATGAATATGTAAATACACATAAATTAAAGTTTATTACAAAATGAATACAATTATGGGAAGTACGTACACCACACAAAAGGTAATAGTGGCAATATGGCATGAATCTCACGGGAATAAGGAGTGAGATGAAAACCCCTGACCTTGTACTTTTCCAAGGTCAATGGTAGTTTAACATCCTGTATAATGGTGAAATAATTTTTTTTAATTATACAAAAATCATATATATTAATATGATATCATATAGGATCTTTTAACATTGCTTTGTCAATTAAATCTTAGTATTATCGTCGATTTGGGTGTTAACATACTAGTTTTCTTTTATATAATCCGTGTTTTTTATGGATATGTTGTATCATATTCATGTCCAGAATGATATTATGTCTTTAAACATTATTTTTTAACCATAAAATGAAAATAATTCTTGAATTGATATGATGGGGAATGAATCTCATCGCGTTTGTGGAGACGGTAGTCCGTACGTACGAACGATCGACAATATCAATCTTTTGATATTAAAATAATATATAATTGGATGGTATATCATATAGAAATAATAGTTATCATGTTATATTTATTATTTAAATGAATTATATATCATTATTATACCCATATAAATAATAATATATTGAATAACAATTACACCACAACGTTGAGACGGTAGGCCGTACGTACGCACATATGGTGACATGTAATTCCAGGGATGGATAGAATAATGAATTTGTTTGTTCCATTATAATAACATCAAATAATATATAAGGTACTGGAGTTATTATTTTAGAATGGAAATAACATGGAAAGAAGAAGTTGAAGAAGAAAGGAACTTTAAAGAGTGTGGTGAAGCCATTACCTCTTCTTCGGGTTCTTCCTTTTGATTTGATCAAAAGGGCTCCTTATGTTGGCTCTCTGATCAAATTAAGGCCTCTAGGATGATGTGAGGGAAGTTGAGAGAGTAGTTTGGAAGGGGTTGGCTGAACCAAAAGGCTTTAATGGTGTGAATTAATGAGAAGGGGGAGTGCCCTTTTATAAGAGGGATGAGGGGCTCTTTAGGAAAAGCTAGAAATATTAACTTATAATAAATTCATATTCAGTTTATAATGTCTCTAAAGTGGATTATTTAAAGTATAAGGTGGGTATATTTCGAAAACCAATCAACCAATAGATTTTAGACAGGTTTTGGTCATTAAATTAACCTTATCATTTAGTTTAAACTATTAGTTAATTAGATTGACATTTACCATGTCACTTTGTATTTTTATATTATATAGTTAATAAACTTACCATATACATCCAATCGACCCCCAAGTGGTCCATTAATGATACACCTATCATGATATAAGTATCTTGGCCGATCCTTAGATTTTTAGGAATTTAATATCAATTAATAATATAATGTTTGTTTTAAAAACTCTTTTATGTCAATTTTGACACTATTCAATAATTGATTTTTGTAAAACTCATAACAGAAAGATTACATCTAAAAAAGTTAATTAAATCAATCATAACATGTAATATTAACCTATAAAATTATTGTTATTTATAAAAAGTCTCAAATTACATTTATTTGTGTATTTATAATACCAATTATTCTAATTTTTCATTAATTAGGTAATAACCGCATCACGATTGTGCCTTAAATAAAATAAATTATTTAATGTAAAAAAATTATAAATAAAATACCATTATGTATTAAATATTTTTTTATCTTTGTAATGAATATTTATAGTCCAAAATCAAACATATATAACCGTATTTAAAAATTGTTTTTCTAAAATATATATGCTTGTGTAATTTTTGTATTTATTTTAACTTAATTAAAATAAAGTATCCCTATCACCTACAAGTGGCTCCATGGTGTCCCAAAATAGACCCAAATATTCCCATGGTTGGACATGTATCCACCAATAAGGTTAGGACACGTTTCAGGGTAATTTACTATTATTATAATATTATTTTTTAACCCTTATTTAACGGATTTACCCTTTAACCATGGTAAATAAAAATTTTACCGAAGTAATTATTCAAAATGTCTAAAAATAAAAGTTACCTATTTACACAATTTGGACATCCTAATTCCAAATATGGAATCCATTTTTCCAAATTCAAAACATAGAAAATGATGAAATTAATTTAAAATTATTTCCTGTTGTTAAAACAAAAAGTGTGTTTTTAAGAGATAATAACTATCAAAAGATTTACACTTGTTTATGTCTAGTTTAATTGTGAAATTTTGTCCAATGACCAAAATTGTATTAAATGGTAAAACGATATTCTAAATATACTTTAAAACTACTCAAATTAATAATTTATTATTATTAATTATTTTGATTAAAAAAGTTGTTCTTAATTAAAATTTAGTAATTTTGACTATTCATCAAAATATAAAAGTTATCAAAGAAGTACCAAAAGTTCACCCTAGGCTAAAATAGATATTCCGAATCCAAACATGAAGTCCATTTTGAGAGATATTAATTTATAAAATTTCAAAAAGTAGGTATTACTATTCATAACGGCTAGTTTGATTGGTTGTGGGGTGTGTTAGAACTCGAAGTTGCGTACAACACACGCTATTGCATTACAAAAAGTGAAACTTACCATGGATGATTGGGGTGTTACATTGTAAATTTTTTCTTTCCCCATTCTAAATAATAAAATTATTTAGTCAAATTGAATATATAAAATTTTAAAATATTGAATTTAAAAAGGGTTCACTATTAAAAGTTGGTAAAAGTGCATTTTTGAAAAATAATTATTTTATCTAAAAAATGAATTTGCTCTGAAATTACATATAAGAAACTCATAATATGGATTCTAAAATTATACGAATTATATAAAGTTCAAAATTTAGTTAATGCTCTTCATAACATTTTTTGAACGGCTTGTTTGGTAAGTCATGATGCGCTTGAACTCGGTGTTACGTGTAGTGCAAGTTGTGGACTTATTTTGAAGAAGTACATACTACGAAATCTTGGGGTGTTACATTATTCCCTCCTTAAATAAATTTTTTCCTCACAATTTGATATTGTTCTTCGAAAATAATGGTTGAAAATAGAAAATATCTTTGTGGGAAACCCCACATCAGAAATTTGGTTAATAAAATTTAGTCTTAATAAGAGGAAAAGACAAATGAAAGGGTCACCAACAAATTATGATCTCGATTAGGAAAAAATTGGTGGCAATTAGAAACATAAATATTTATAGGTAGTGATTGAGGTCATCAATCATAAACAGGTTTAAAATTGAGGTCCTTAAATTCATCAATCTATGATGATTTAAAATGCCATCAGTTCAACAAAACATAAGGTATTAGGATAACACATTTTTTGTTTTAAGATCCCTTTCAATAAAGTATACGAATTAATTTATTCATAGAATAAAATGATAAGAAAAATATATACATGAAAAGTAGAGTTCCATATTTTAACTAATTTTTACAACAAACTCATCTTTCACTCTAATAGATAATAGAACTTAAAAAAATATTCTATTTATCCTTTTTGTTTGGGGTTAAAAAATGAATTTATAATTCATCTACTAGTCCTTATTAAAATAAACTACATTATTTAATCTAGGATATCTCATGGTCCAGTGGTAGGTGATACACCCTTGTTGCCCTTCGGTTGGGGTTCAAGTCTTGCGGCCTTGCAGGTCGTGACGGGTTGCTGCCCGACCTCCGGGTTGTCCTTTTAGGGCAATCCAAAATTAATGTCAAACTAGAATTATCCAAAATAATTCTGTCCAAACTCACAGTCCAACATTTATAAGGAAGGTAAAAATAATGTAGATCCTTTTATCCTGTAATATCATGTGAATCCCTTCATCATATATTCTTTTAAAACACTAAAACATCCTGAATTACCATAATCCTTATTGATTACATTCATGATCCCTTATTCCATAGAGATTGATGGATATACATTATCCATCCAAAAATGTTGTAAACTCAAAAAATGATGGAATATACAAATCTTTAATCGGTTTCAAGGCAGTCAAAAATATCCAATATAATTTACCCAAATAAATCATATCTTATTCCAAAATCAGTACCTCAATATTAGAACCATATTAAGGTTTATCTTTCCTTTAACCATGTAATGTCCAAAAATATTAACTCATTCTAGAGTCACTTTTCTTAGTACCATAAAATCACAAATCCTCAATGAAATATTACTGAAGTACAATCCTTATATACTCTATAATTATTATAACAAGCACATTGTTGATACAACACTCAGATGACATAATCAACACAAGAACTCTAATCATTCCTCTCCATCTGTGGTAGTATCATAACTTGATTATTATCCAATAGATTCATTTTTGGCATAGTCTGATGATTGGGACATAGGTTCGCATCATGTCCAAACTCCTTGCAAATAAAGCATTGTACATTTGAAACCATTTTCTTACCCTTGCAGTCACGTACTTGGTGCCCTTTTCCTCCACACTTATAACAAAGTCCCATTCCTTTCAATAAAGTTCCAGGGTGTTTCTTCCCACAATTATCACATATGGGGAAATTCTTCTTTTCCCACTTCCCTTTATCCAACTTTCTCTCTTCCATATTTTTCTTCTCTTACTTCCCTTCAAAGCCATAGGATTCATTAAACTATTTACTTACCTTATCAACACATGAGACTATTTCTTCATATGATGATAATAAGTGGGAGATTATTTACCTTATAAATGATGGCTTGATACCATGAAAGATATGATCCTTCTTACTCTTTGTATCATACGTATTGTTGGAGTTCCCATTCCTTCTACTGGGTGCCATTTCTATACAATAGCATAAACTAGGTCAGTTTATGAATTGCAATGAATAATTCCAAACATGTAAAATACCTAACATAAATTGAATAGTTTATGGATATAATCCATAATCATAAAAATGTTTTCTTTGAGGAAGTATACACTCATAAACCCTTCATAATGATTTTTAATGAAAATGATAGTTATCCTAAGCATATCCCCTGGGAGTGTTGTAACCAAGAGTGTAGCAAGGCCCGTTGTCGTGCACTAGTTCTCATTCGAGTCTAGCTCAAAGCGGTGTTATCATGTTTTAACCCTAGGTACATCTGTTCTAGAGGTGCCTCTACCCGCTCATATCCAGACAGGAATGTATTGCTCAGAAAACTCAAAAAATCTCTACAATACCAAAATTCTAGGAAGTTCTTCTATACTAATCCTCAAAGTCCATCTTAGATCTATGTGCTCTAATCAGAGTTTATCTAAATCTAGATTTCAAGGTTATTGATAAACTTACTCTGATACCAACTGTAACGCCCTGACCCTAGTTACCTAGAGTCGGTGCATTATTTTAATCATTGACATGATTACAAGGAATCAAGTCCCGAAGGACCGATCAGTTTAGCAGTCTTGGAAACAAGATTCATACATATGTTCAACTTTACATCTTGAAGAGAAATACAACACAAATATATTTCATTAGGAACATCCAAGACTCCTAAATTATGCCTACAGGTTACACATAACTAACTTCTTCATATCTTGGGAAAATGAAACATAATAAATGGGTGAGCTTAAATGCTCAGTAAAGGTAAGTAATACAATGGAAAATGACTTAAATACTAATCATGGTAAATAATTGAAACCACATTACCTTACCAATGATAAACATGAATACTTTTATGGAAAGAATATGAGATGAGTAAATAATTCCATAATAAAATATAATCATGGGTATTATATTAATCGAATGGCCACATGAACCATCAATATTATTTCCATAATGAGGGAATGTATAATGCCAGAATTCTGAAACATTTTGTCAAGGCCTTAGCCTAGACGTCTAAAATGATTAAGGACTTGGCCAAAACCTTAAATAAAATTGGGAAAGGGCCTCTCCCAATTCAACATCTAGTTGTCTCATGAGACCTACCGATGCATCGAGGAGCTATAGCGGGCTCCACCCATCACATACTAAGTTTAATACATTCCTCATATGAAAAGGTTTAAACATATCATAAACATTCTTATTAAAACTAGCATATGAAATGTCAATACTTTAACCATAAGCAATGAATGGTATAAAATAACACATCCAAAATCAAACATATCACAAAAAATTCAATACAATATGGAAGTTTTTCATCATAATAAATCACCTTCAAATAAAATTAAAATATATCAAAGGATGTTGACATAGATGAAATAAAAACCCTTTTTTTAGAGAGACATATCTCTTTATATTTTGAAATCATTTAAGAGTCACATAAAGAAAATATTTATTTTGAAAATATTCTTATAAGCTTGAAAGTGAAGCTTTTAAGATCTTATAACGGCGGAAAATATCCGCACCCCCCATATAAGTTAAAAAAGATATTCTTACCTTAATTATATGGAAAAGGTTAAAATGGACCTTGTTTGAAAAATGACGGAAAGCTTTCTCTATAAAATTAATAAAAAAAGTAAGACAAGGGTATAAATGAATTTAACCCATATTCTGTAAAATAGTAAGAATATTTTGAAATACATTTTTAAGAAACATGGATGTGGATGATAAAGAGGTCCGAGTAGATAATTACGTATAAACAACCTCAGATAATTAAGAGATTGTGAAATAAACCCTTACCAATTCGGTAACATACAAAACATACAACCCATGAATGAGGTATCATACAATGAATATGTAAATACACATAAATTAAAGTGTATTACACGAATAATACAATTATGGGTAGTACATACACCACACAAAAGGTAATAGTGTCAATATGGCATGAATCTCACGGGAATAAGGAGTGAGATGAAAACCCCTTACCATATAAATTTCCTTGGATGATGGTAGTTTAACCTCCTGTATATTGGTGAAATAATTGTTATTTAATTATACAGTAGTCATATATATTAATATGATATCATATATGATCTTTTAACATTTATTGGTTAATAAAATCTTAGTATTATCGTCGTTTTGGGTGTTAACTTACTCGTTTTCTTTTATATAATCCAGGTTTGTTATAGATATGTTGTATCATATTCATGTACAGAATGATATTAAGTCTTTAAACATTATTTTTTAACCATAAAATGAAAATAATTATTGAATTGATAGTATGGGGAATGAATCACATCGTGTTCGTGGAGACGGTTGTCCGTACGTACGCACGAGCGACAATATCATTCTTTTGATAATAAAATAATACATAATTAGATGGTATATCATATAGACAGAATCATTATCATGATATATTTATTATTTACATGAATTATAAATCATTATTATACCCATCTAAATAATAATATATTGAATAACAATTACACCATAATGTGGAGACGATATGTCGTACGCACGCACGAATGGTGACATGTCATTCAAGGGATGGACAGAATAATGAATTTATTTGTTCCATTATAATAAGATCACATCATATAGAAGGTACTGGAGTTACTATTTTAGAATGGAAATAACATGGAAAGAAGAAGTTAAATAAGAAAGGAACTTTAAAGAGTGTGGTGAAGGCGTTACATCTTCTTCAGGTTGTTCCTTTTGATTTGATCAAAAGGGCTCCTTAGGTTGGCTTTCTGATCAAAATAAGGCCTCTAGGATTAATTGAGGGAAGTTTAGAGATTATTTTGGTAGGGTTTTTCCGAACCAAAAGGCTTTAAAGGTGTGAATTAATGAGAAGTGGGAGTTCCCTTTTATAAGAGGGGTGAGGGGCTCTTTAGGAAAAGCTAGAAATATTATTTTATAATAAATTCATATTCGGTTTCTAATGGCTCCAAAGTAGATTATTTAAAGTTTAAGGTCGGTTAAGTTCAAAAAACACTCAAAAAATAAATTTTAGATAGGTTTTGGTCATTATATTAACCTTATCTTTTAGTTTAAACTCTTAGTTAATTAGATTGACATTTACCTTGTCACTTTTTATTTTTATATTATATAGTTAATAAACATACCATATACATCCACGAAACCCCCAAGTGGTCCATTTATGATATACCTATCACGATATAAGTCTCTTTCCCTAACTTTATATTTTTAGGAATTTAATATCAATTAATAATATAATATTTGTTTTAAAAACTCTTTTATGTCAATTTTGACACTATCCAATAATTGAGTTTTGTAAAACTCATAACAGAATGATTAATTCGAAAAAAGTTAATTAAATCAATCATAACATGTCATATTGCCCTAAAAAATTATTTTTATTTATAAAATATCTGAAATTACATTTATTTGTGATTTTATAATATCAATTATTCTAATTTTCCCTTAATTAGGTAATTACAACATCACCATTGTGTCATAAATAAATTAAATTATTTAATGTATAAAAATTATAAATAAAATACCATTATGTATAAACTCGTTTTATATTTCTAATTAATATTTATAGTAAAAAATCCAACATATATAACCATATGTAAAAATTGTGTTTCAAAAAGATATATGCTGGTGTCATTTTTGTATTTATTTTAACTTAATTAAAATAAAGTGTCACTATCATCTACATGTGGCTCCATGGTGTCCCAAAATCGACCCAAAGATGCCCATGGTTGGACATGTATCCACAAATAAGGTTAGGAAACGTTTTAGGGTTATTTAGTATTATTATAATATTATTTTTTAACCCTTATTTACCAGATTTACCCTTTAACCATGATAAATTAATTTTTTACCGAAGTAATTATTAAAAATGTCTAAAAATAAAAATTAACTATTTACACAATTTGGAAATCCTGATTCCAAATATGGAATCCATTTTTCCAAACTCAAAAACAGAAGTGGAAGGAATTAATTTAAATTTAATTCCCGTTGTTAAAACAAAAACCGTGTTTTTAAGAGATAATAACTATCAAAAGATTGACACTTGTTTACATCTGGTTTAATTGTGAAATTTTTTCCAATGACCAAAATAGTATTAAATGGTAAAAATATATTCTAAATATACTTTAAAACCAGTCAAATTAATAATTTATCACTATTTATTATTTTGATTAAAAAACATGTTTTTAATTAAAATTTAGTAATTTTCACTATTCATCAAAATATAAAAGTTATCCATAATGTACCAAAATTTCACCCTAGGATAAATTAAATATTCCGAATCCAAAAATGAAGTCCATTTTGAGAGATAAAATTTATACAATTTCAAAAAGTAGGTATTACTATTCATAATGGCTAGTTGGATTGGTTGTGGTGTGTGTTAGAACTCGAAGTTACGTACAACACACGCTATTTCATTACTAAAATGGAAACGCACCATGGAAGCTTGGGGTGTTACATTGTAAATTTTTTTATGTCCCAATTCTAACTAATAAATTTATTTAGTCAAATGGAATATATAAAAGTTTAAAATATTGGATTTAAAAAGGGTTCACTATTAAAAGTTGGTAAAAGTTCATTTATGAAAAATACTTCTTTTATCTAAAAAAATGAATTTGTTCTTAAAATATGTCTAAGAAAATCATAATATGGATTCTAAAATTATAATGATTATATAAAGTTCAAAATTTAGTTAATACTATTCATAACCTCTTTTGAACGGCTTGTTTGGTAAGTCATGGTGCGCTTGAACTCGGTGTTGTGTGTAGTGCAAGTTATTGACTTGTTTTGAATAAGTACATACTATGAAATAATGGGGTGTTACACAAGTGGGGGACAATTTAAAATTTTAGAAAAAAAAAATTCACCAAACAACTCACTATATGATGCGTGAACAAATAAAAGGAAACTGAACAACATAATATATCTCAAAACCACATCATTGTGTGAAATAGCTGCAGACCAAAAAACGTATCAAAGTAAAAACTAGATAAAAAAATTTCGATCAAAACATCAAAAGGCACCATACTTTACAATCTCCAATATCTGTAATCACCTATCAACCTACGTATCACGAGGTGGTGCTAAAAAGCTTTAATACTTTATCTTTTCCCATGTCCTGAAAGATAACATCTATAAAATCACAAAAGTTCCAAAGCATGGGTGAGTATAAAACTCAGTAGGTTTTCCCATATGACTTCTCTACTCACTCAACTACAATAGAGGAGTTAGAAACATGAATTTTAAATTGTTTATATAGAACAATTTCTTAACATAATTTATAACTAAATATAAACAGGTTTCCAAAACCATTTGAAACCAAAATTATACACGTGAAAATGAAGCCAATTTGATATAAATTAATTTTTTAAGAAAAATAACTAAATAAAGCATTATAACAATTCTCAATATTCCTTTGGCATACCCAAACCATTGCACACATCCGATCAGCTAATCATGCATGCTTCACTATGATAGTTTCATGCTCATTAGTTGTTTCTCATCGATATACCAAGTCGCCACTTAGTAATTATCTCTTGTTTGCCATTTTACATGTGGTTATGATCAGAAGGTCATTTTTCGACCATGCCACAGTAATGAAATTAGAATTCACACCCCAATACTCCCAAGGATCATGTCAAAATACCCTTTCAATAAAACCACCTTTTTATTGAAAACCATTTTCCATAAAAACAGTTTCTATACCAAACAATTTCAATAATATTACCTTTTTATTGAATTTTGTTTTCCTAAAAACCCATTTAGATATTATATAAAATCCATAATTTAAAATAACCCTTTTATATACAAGAAGAAAAAACAATTTTCACAACAATTTACCGAGATTTAACAATTCCACAAAAACGATAAATCATCACTAAAGAATATTTATTCCATGAATTGAACAAATATTTCACAGTAAATTAAATTAAATTAAATAAATTTTAGTCTAATCCAATCAATTATATTTATAGGATACGAGAGTGAAGCAACCTACATCAATGTTTTTTTAAGAAAAACGACACTGGATGAAGAACACAGAAGATACAGGGTCAATTCTCCACAAAGACACTATAGATCTCTTATATTATCATGTTAAACAGCAAATATCAACATATTTGGAATCCATAATCTTATATATACCCATAACAGGTCTATATATATGAAATAGGGAGGAGATGATATGTATATATAAGTAGATCTAATAAATCGATCATGAAAGATAAAGAATGATCACATACCTCCAGAATCCAGCAACTAATCACCAAGGAAAGCCTTCAGATTGCCTCTGAATTGATGGGAGAAACTTATTTGGCCTTAGTAGAAAGAAAATCATGAGATAGAGACACTTTTTTGAAAAAAAAATTGATTAAGGTCAAGGAGACCTATATCCACTTTTTTGGGATCTTCTTTTAACCCTATGCACGGTTAGATTACAAGGTCATAAAGTCTACGTGCTAACCATTTGTTAGATACTCCCTTAAAGAAACCCTCACACGACCACCTGACATGGTCTCCCTAACCATGCTCAAACAGGGCCAAAGCTACTAGCTCAAAACATCAACTGTGTACGGTTTCACCTAGGATATCCACATGGATTGGAAAAAACATGCCCATACCGTTCACCTCTCTTATATCCCCCAAAACGTATTTTTACATCATCCAATACTCACATCCCTCGCCAGTACTCTTTATAATCGTGAAAATAGTCACAAAAGCATTACATACAGGAAAATGAGGGTATTTCAATATATATATAATGAATAGGGAAATGAGGAGTATGGAAATTATAAAATTAGTTTGTTGATATGGCACCTCATTTATTAATTCTGAAAATGTGTGAGTTGTGGAAAATATACTATAAAATCAATGAAATATATCTTCATTTCACGATTTATTCATTGTATTTTAACTAATAAAATATATACATTATGTTTTTTGTATTAAATCCAATTATGGTATGTTGATAACATTCTCTCTCATTAGGGGACCCATAAATGCATTTCATGGATCATAGTGTTAATTTTCTATGAAATAATAACTATCATTGTGATATTAATATGGTGAAATTAAATATGTGAGGAGAAAAAATATAAACCCAATGATTTAATATAATATAAATGTCATAATTTTTTCTCATATCGTGGTTTGAATAATGATATTGAGGAATTGTTTTTTAATGGGGAGGAATATACAAACCCATGTTTTGTGTAATGAATTCATATTTTCGTGATTATATATATTCCAAAAATAAATTTAATTTAATTTAATTTTTATATTAAAAATTATAATTTCATTTCATGTTATAACTAATTCATATTGTTCATATAAAAGTAAATAATTTTTTTATAATAGTGTATTTCAAAAAAAAATCATTCAATACAATTAATAAAATTTTATTGGATAGTGAAAAAAATAACTTTCCCAAAAGATAGAAATTCATTGGTATTCAATCCCCCATTAATATTATATCTTAAATAAAAATTTTAAATTCAAAAAAATATCCTAATTAAGATAGAAATATTGTATAAAATATTTTTACAATTAGATAAAAATAATTATATGAATGTTTTGGATTTAAGAATAATTTACTGCAAAATAATTAGAGATATGAACACTATAAATAGATCTGTTACCCATAAGAAATATTATTTTAAGAATAATATCATGACTCTTGGAAAAATTATATTATTCTTGATGGGAAACTTTTTTTTTAATTGATGAGGTATGATTGTATGAAAATTAATTTAATGGATATAAGAAAATATGTTTATCAAAATAATATAAAAATTATCACAATAATGCTATGTATATAATAGGACACAGATTCCATAACTAGAGTGTGAGTCTTTTTATGGATACATTATAATGTTTTTCTACCCTAATAGATCATGACCTGTTAGTTTTAAGGGTCACATATTTATTATATTCCATTTATGATGAATAAATTCCTAGATCAGCCAATTTTTTAGTTAGTCATATGATAATTATTATCCCATTTTGACAAATCATGTTATTTAGAAGTTAACGAATTGAATTAATAAGGACATGAGGGTTTAATTAGTGGAAAACTTCAGGGTAATTCATGGAATATACTAATAATACAATTTTGGGTCATCAAAAACACAAAACAAACTAGTTATTGGTTTAAGCTGGAAAACTCTTACATAGGTCCACTACCTTAAAATGATTTCAGTACACATACTCCATATCCCTAGTATCAGATCACTCACACTTCCATTTTAGTTTAAATTCATTTCAAATAGAAATTTTTGGAATGTAGTAAAAAATAGCATCACCTATTGTTTGAGTATTGCAAAAAATATTACATAGGTGACTTTGAACATCACACGTACATCCAATTTTTTGATGCAAACATACCCTCAAGTATCTACTTTCAATTATGGGTTATGAAAGATCCTTACATTAGAATGTTATTTTAGATATTCCATGGATTCATGCTTTTATAATGGTTATACAATTTTTTTTTCACTATATGTAATTAAGAAACTCCTTCCTTTCACTCCTCAGATGTAATAGTGAATAAAATTTCATAAAATAATCCATTTAAATGAGAACAATTTATCGCATCTCATTGTTTAACTCTAATTCTATCATTAATATCTATATATCACAATGGAGATATCTTATATTAATATATATAGAATATTTAATTTTTTAAAGAACCTCTATCATATCTTTTTCATCTATATAACATATTTTATTTTATAGTTCTACTATTATATTGAAACCTATTCTATTGTTTAGAATGGATCATTAAAATATCATGTACCAGAATAAGATTTTGTTTTGATAATATTAAACCCTAATGACAAGGAACATGTATCCTTCATGATTTTCACCCTCTAGTAAAATTATTTTCCATCTTCCTCACCAATTTATTATAAATTTAAATGTGTTAAAACAATCTAATTTTTATGAAGTGAAAAATCATTCTTTCATATGATTGAGTGTCCATTCAAACGATTCAATAATGTCTCATTCAATTATGTATAATTCTCATCCTCTTTTATTTTAGATTTAATAGCATGATATTCAATATTTGAAAAACAAAAAAATGTTCAGTGTATATATCTGTGAAACTTTTCAATATACCTATGAATAATTATAATCCTTAAGAATATAAATATCCAAGATTTCTATTCGAGAAACCTCTTATCCATATTCACTATGATATTTTACAATATTAATGTCTCTCTACACCCATTAATACAATCCATCATTTAACCCATATGATCTGAGTGGATATTAATTTTAAAATCCACGAAATATCATGGAATCTAACATTTGGTATATATTTATATATATGCTCATATATATCACCCATATCATATGTGAATATTATTTCATAATGTGGATTCCCTCATTAGTCACATACATGGATTCCCTAAAATATATCATTTTTTAAATTTCACATATATAGTATATTCCATTATATAGTACCATTATGTACATGGAATTTGACCAATGTAGCATCATTATCAAAAGTTGTTGTGGTTACTTAAATAATGTGTATGCGAAAAATATCAATGATCATAATGTGTATAAATTTAAATACAAGTTATTGGAGTCATAAATATATCCACAAAAATAGCCTATCAGAACATCATTGGTTCAAATTCATATACATGGGAACTCTTGAGCAAGATGTTGGAGAAAATCGGTATAGTTCATTTTCGTTCAGTAGGTCATGCATTGAAAACAATTTATATCATGGATGAAAAATGTCACTAAACTCCTGAATTCCATTTTAGAAATCCCTTGGTTTATGAAATACTTAAAAATACAATACATCCTTTAACATCCCAATCTGGTCAAAATGGTGATGACGATTGCCTATTATCCCACGTACCACCCCACTCATGAAGGCCAAGCACCTCAAGTGATGCATGCCGAATATATATTTTCTATTCATAGAAATCTATTATCCAATGAACTAGTGCTCACATGAACCCCTATTTACTACTCGCTCATCTATATTTTGCCTTTTATCATGGATACCTACATGTCTAGGGGATTCTTTGGTGTTGTCTTTCAGTTGGATGGGAATTTTTTTAGTATGTCCCTATCTCAACCCTTAGTTAAAAATACAAATATTAAAAAATAGGTCATAAATAGAACCAAACACATCTTAATTAATTGTTTAATGTTCATGGGCTACTATTGTGTTAGAATTTCAATTTATCCCAAAATACAATTGCTTCAATAACGGTGTATAGTTATAGTACAAGGACGAACACACAAGGAATGTTTTGGAAGACAAGGAAGTAGGACTTAAAACCCTTTTTGTAGGAGTACCCATAAAATGTATTGATATTGTAATTTTATTAATTATATTTAGTTTGGATTAAGATTAAAGATTAAGGAAGGGGTTTTTGGGAAAAAATAGAACTGGTAACAAGGATAAACTCAGTACTAATGTGGAAAAATCATAGGGACGTGGTTGTGTAGTGTTGCATAGGGTACTAGTTAATTATGGTCAAATAAAATAGATCTATATAACATGAAACTATGTCATGGTATATAGATTACTAACAACCTAGATTCATTAGTCCTAGATTTAATGGAATAAAGTGTCTCTAAATAACATTCATATCATACTTGACTACAATTAGGTAAGTTTCATTTATTTGAACTCTCCATGGTCATGGTTGCCTAAAATAATTCAACAAATTTGTTTATGTAACCAGATTTATTTCCATAGGGTTACCATGTTATGAGTTATAGATTCATTTTGTTCAGAACATGATTACTTGAAACCATTACAATACGTGGGTTTTCCACACATTATGAAATAATCAATATTAAATAAACAATTGGAGAATTTATTAGAAGATTAATAATTTAGATGTAACATGAATGTTCACAAACGAAGGATCAAAAATCGATAAGTTCATAATAAAATCATGTAATAAATCAATCAACCAATTAATTGAAATAGTAAACAACAAATAACATAGGGAAAAGATTTTGTTGAATAGAAATGGAAATGGTAGAAGAATGTTGAAAAGGTAAATGGGAATGAATGCAAATGTTTATGTGTTTAGCAAAATAAAAAATGATTGGATTAAATCAATAAAGGTAATAATAATTATTTAAAATAGAGTTGGGAGAGAAAATAAGGGAGATAAATGAGATACAAAGAGTGAAAATTGATAGGAAAGTAAGTTTTGCGTAGTTTTGTGTTCTTTGGAAAGTAAATAGGTAAGAAATTACCTAATGTGTAAACTTCACACATCAGGTAATATAAATCTGTGTTATTCTCCAGGTATTTTTTATTTGGTGCATGTATCAAGATATATCGTCATGTTTTATATATTAGAATCATATTTAGACATTTACTTTCAGTTAAACACAAGTTTCTTATCATGGATTGAACGTTAATTAGGAAGTGGGTTTGAATCTTACACGATGTGTATTGGATATTCACATCATGTAATATGATTCTTACACATCATGTAATATATTTCAAGAAGTGTTGTGTTCATTTGTGGCCATTATACACAGATTTTCGGTTGTAATTAGAGAATCCAATTTTCTATAATAATCAACACACACTCATTGAATTATTGAATAAGAAATTAATAATAATTAATTAAAAGACTTTTAAATGTACATACAATTTCAAATTATCAAATTTACCATCTCATGAACAATATATAGTCCACAAGAAAAAATATCAATTGGGATTCCAAATGAATTTTTTTAAACAATAAACATACATTTCAACTAAAATAGAAAACAATGTATAAGTAGAAAATGTCATTCTTTTAGAATAAATCTTTTATAAATAATATGTCATTCCTCATATTTCAGTTATTTTTTTTTTTCAGATTCTCAATCTTCTAATTATAATATTAAAAATATAAATTAAATTCGATGCCCATTTTTCAAATTACTTCAAAAATAATTTTCCCTCGTCACTCAAGTTAAAAAATGAAGATGGAGTTGTGATCAAACACTAATTACACCTTCCTAACCGTTAGCTTTCATTGGTTATATCATATCCAATTCATAAATACAAATACAAAATTAATCATGAGGGATACTAAAAAAATGTGAAAATGAACACAAAGCTAAGTGTTGGCGAGTATAATTTGGAAATAAAGATCAAAAAGAATTTGAGGTCTAATGTATAATGCATGATAAATAAGAATTGTGCATATGATGTGGTTTGATTAAAATCAAATTGTGTCCATGCTCCATACAACTCCAACTAGATTCATGATTGCACCATATATGTAAAAATATACCTTGTTACCTATTTTTTAATTATCTATTGTAAATTACTTTTACCGAAGATCTCAAATCCATTCCCTAACCACATATGCTCATTCCGGGGATTCATCAATCTGGAAATAGTGATTTTCGACCTTCCAATGACACAATCGAAAATAAATTTTAGTTGTTTTTTAATGTAACATGATATGTGTAAATTTAAAAATTATCATATATATAATAAAAAATCAATTTGTTAAGCATAAAAATACATATTATTAATAAAAAATTCCTATATCCATCAGTTAAAAATTTTGAAACACTTTTTTAGTGTATAATCCATCATTAAACCAATATAAGGGAAGGAAAGGATTATCATGTTGGAATACTCTTAAACTAAATAGTTAATTCATTTAAAATTTAGGAAAAATGAAGACAAAATGTAATATGACTATTTGGAAATGGTGTATCAACAAATACTTCCTCAATCATCTTAAAATAGTATTTGTTTAGTCATCTACCAAAAAAAATTTCAATTCTAGGTCCGATAGGTATACATGTCTAGCTGTCACTCAAAATATACTCTTATAAAAGAAAATGAAGTCATATGCATAGAATATTCTCATGAATGATGGTAAAAAACATCTAATTACTCATGTTATGGAATGAAGTAATAAGACAATCAAAATAATGTTTCATATGTTTTAAATTCGAATTAAATTACTAAACTCAAAAATCAATCGAAATATCTAAATTTTAGAAAAACATGTATTTCAAAAATTTGTAACCTAAATTTATATTTTTTTTGAAAGGGTTAAATGTTTTTAGGTTAATATCATTATTCAAATGAACAATTTCTCCTAGATAAATGAAAAAAATGAAAAAATACAAGTGTATTTACAGTGAAGCTCCCGAATAACTCCCCTACTCAGAAAAAGAAATAGTGTTAACACCTTCCAAAAAATTACAATAGGTTCAATTTCACAAATATTTTATATAAAAAAAGAAATGAAAATTTGAAAATTAATTTTAGGGAATCGAGAGCTCCCTGTAATGAGTGTCATTCCAAGGAAACACTTGTTGAATCATGATTTTGAAATGAAGTATAAATATAATGAGTTATAAATAAAAATCAAGCACAAGATTAAAAAATCTTCAATTTGGTCTAAATATTATAGAAAAAGTAAAATAGAATGGTTAACATAATAAAAACAATTAAAGATATCTTAGATACATGAATATATATGGGTATAATGAAGTTCAATGTGACATGTGTTAAAATAAAAGGTTGTTAAAATAAAATCATAAAACACTAATTACCAAAATAAAAATTAACAATAAAAATGAAATATCAGTCTCCTTCCTTAAAGATCTAATAAAATCATCCTTATATAAATATGTGTAAAAAGAATAAATCATGTGTGCTGAATCTACTCAGAAATAATCTGTTTCTTGTAAGAATGGGTGGATATGCCATAGAGATCATATGAATCATTGTTATGATTAAAAACCTCATGAGAGTACTTTTCCTGAATTTGGTGTGGATGTATTGGAATTATAGCACATTTTGGTGGTGATGGTGTTTGAGAATGTGTCTCTAGTGATAAATCCTCAAGATGGTTCTTGAAAATATCCATATATTGTTTAATCTATAGTAAAACTGATGATGGTGATAGAAAATGCTCATCTATTACCATATAATAGGAGATGAGGTAAACACGACTAATATAATACACTAATGAAATTAAATTTAATCTAATAAATAATGAGGAAAAATAATTTTCCCATGTATAGAATAAGTTCCGTGATACCCCCGTAATATGGAATATAGATACTACAAAAATATGATCACACAGATAGAGTACAAAAAATGGGGGTAGGGATTGAGATTTACCAAGATCAATCAAAGCTGTTGAGATACTAATCTAATGTACTCCCCGAAACAGAGGGGGTCCAAAAATGGCATGCCTAATCAATAACAGCAATGGAGGGAAGGTATGGGGGATCAACTACTCGGGGGTGTTTCAATATTTAATGTAGTTATCTTCATGGATAGATGTGGCAATGTACTGATCCTAAGTGTGTTTGTGGATCTAGAAGAAAAAACAACAATTGAAACCTTATTGGTTGGTGGCTAGGATATTCCCTTCCCCATTGGGCATGCTCTACCAAAAACTCAAAATATAAGGAGGGTCTATCAGATCATAGTGAATTTTATTCGGGGCAGTGGCTTTGGTAGGAATGATATATTATTAAAGGATGGAAGAGGGATGTGGATGAGAGGTTGCAGTGGATAGTGGTGGTGGGGGGGGGGGGGTAGTAAAAAGAGAAAACTATGCGAAAGGGGTTCCTAGGTAGTGGGTAATATGGTGTAAATTATCTAGGATGAAAAGTATAATATCCTTGAGATCTGTTGGATAAGATGTGGTTAGTGGTGTAGTGGGAGATATGAAGGTTTAAAGAGATTGAATTTGAGTGGTGTCCAGATCTAATGTGGTAGGGGTTGGAGCAAGGTTGGTTGCATGACGTATGAGTACCTTGTACATGACCTCAAATAGTCCAAATTCTTTGTGGTGGATGTGTATTTCGTTCATCCACAACTAAACATTGTGAATCCGGAGGAATTTTATTGACTAAATTAGGCCGAAAGATGTGAGGGGAAGGGTGTCAACAAATACGGTGATGTGTTGGGTCAAATGTGTGATGAAGGACCCACCCATCCACATACCTCATATGTAATAAGCATGCACACTGAAGTATATGGAAAATTGTGATTCAATGTTAATGAATGAGATTTCTATGGAAGTTTACAGGAATAGGATGTCCGACTGGATGATGCTTCCTAGAGTCACTACGTGAGAACACCAAGCATGAGTCAATGCCTAATATGGAATCTAGAGAAATACACCTCTGAGATATGTGGATATAATCACAGTAATGTTCTAACTCTGAGTGTCCCAAGAAATCATATTATAGCATAATTTTCCATTTTAACTACATGGAGCGATCTGAAAATTCATAAATACCTTATAAGTGACTATGTCAACAGAACAAATATCAATCCTTATGCCAAACCCGGTAAAGAAGAACATATGTGGTCTTCTTCCTAGCTAGAAGAGAAGGCTGTCAACAACCAACTCAATAGTGTCCAATAACTCAAGAAAATATCCCTCTATATGTATCCTCATAAACTCCATCAATGGTAGTGTTGTGAAGCTGATAAAGGATGTGGGGGACCTTTTAGAAGATGTGTAGATGGTAAAGGATGTCTGCGTCCCATGATTTTTTGTCTACATGGGCTTCACCTACAATATTATTTGTGCAACATGCAGGTTTGGGTAAGAAAATGAAGTATCGGCTTTAGGTTTTGGAGAGGATTAGGACAATGTGTTCAAGATGAACGGAGGAGGTTTTTGCAACAATGTGAAGATGGTGTAGGGGTGCGGCTGAAGGTTAGGATGTGGTCACTTGTGAGCTGTAGGAAATGGTTTTTTTTTCATATTTAACCATCAGTTCACGAAAAAAATGATCCCTGAAATTACATGATGTATATTCAAGTAAATGATGTGTAATTAAAAAATTACAATTTTTTGGGACATGAACCATATGCATCACGTATTTAATTACATGATATGTAATTGGTAATTTTTTCACATTTTATACCTAATACTATTCCATTTCTCATCTCATTCCCATAAGATTACCTAAACATTATTTTATACTATTGTACCATATAGTGACCTATCCTAGTATTCCTATATGTCAGAACATCACTTAATGTTGAGAAATTGAATCAATGGTGCTAAAATTGTTTCTATCGTTATATAAATCCCATCATGGAATGGTTCCTCATACATCATAAATCATTGATTATTGACTTTAAATGGTGGTTCTCCCTAATTTTTAATTTATATGGTTCCATGTGGGAATACTTTCATGACCATGAAGGGTCTTGGCCTCCATAATATGATCTTTCTAGGGAGTAATTTTAATCATGAGTTGATTAATAAGTCCTTATTTCCGAGTACAATAAATTTGTTCTATGATGCATTGATCGTGACATTCCATGGTTTTATCTTTATAAATATTGGAATATTTATATGTTTCCATTATAATCTCTTCCATTTCATCCATATTCTTCATCTTGGCTTCCCATGATTTTTGAGAATCCAGATTCAACTTCTTTATGGACCAATATGAGCAATGGAAAAATTATAATGGTAAACAGAACATATTTTCAGACACAAATCAGAAGGGATGGAGATGATGAGTTTTTTTAAACAGTTTTGTTTTCCTATAGTGAATCATTTTACATGAGGCTCAAGTCTTTTTAATTTCTTTTAAGAAAATTTTCATGATATTTTTTTATTTCCCTCTTTGATATTTCCACATTCCCACTTGTTTGATGGTGGTCATGTTTTCTTGTGTTATATCTAATTTCATACTTCCCTAGTAGTCCTTTAATAGAATTATTGGTAAAATGTTCCCCAATCACTATTGAGTAGGCTATGTAATATGAATCTTTTGAAAAAAATTTCTTTTTGATATTCATGACCACATTTTTCCAGTCATGAGTGGTAGATTCAGATTCTATAAATTTTGAGATGTAGTCAACACCAACAAGGATATAGAAAAATCCATGTGAATTAGGTAATTGAAACCATGAAATATATAGCCCACAAATCGAATATTGTCACTTCCCTGATTGGATTTTGGAGAATTTAATTTCTATTACCAATGGTACTAGTTTGTTGAGACTCATCACAGCTATGAAAAACCTTTATCTGATCATAGGGAAGTATGATCCTAAATATTATTCTTTATAAGATTTGTGCTACAATGAATTCTTTTCCATTATGACCTCTTGTGAGTTATGTTTGACACATTTATAACACACATTTGATCTTGTCTTATGGGTTTCAATATCACATTATGATATCAAAACCGTGATTAAAAAGTGATGGCTCATCCCATTTATAGTATGAATACTATATTAAAAATATCATTCTTTTTTTGTATCAGTGGTCTAGTTAAAATTATTTCGTTATGATATAGTTTTCAATTTCATAAATCCAAGATCATTCCATTGTATTTAGTATTAAAATATATTTATTAGGGAAGTCAACCTCAACGCCTAGATTATCATCTTCCTAAATGAGGGGTAGTGGGAGTCTAGATATGTGATCAGTGAAAAAATTATACATCTCAATATTTTAATTGATCTTGATTTCAAATTCATGCCGAAATATTATCCCTCATATCAATATTTTATTGAAATGATTTTTATTCATCAAATATTTTAGGGAATCATGATCAGTTTTAAAAAATACATTTGAAAAAACTAATTAAGAGCGAAATTATTTGAATGAAAAGTTTATAGTAGGGAGTTATTTAGGGTGTGAGTAAAATAATATATTTTATAGAATACGTTGCTGATCCACTATACTAAGACAACAACATCATTTCAATAACTTGTATCACATATTAACTCAAATTATTTTTCCCAATTTGGTGAAATGATAACTGAAGTGGCCACTGTGATTTTATTTATAATGTTGGATTCTATCCAATACTCATCAATAAATTTAGAATTGGTATGTTTTTGGAATAGGTGTGTCAGAGTGTGCAAAAATTTTTAATAATCATTTACGAAGGGATGTTAGAATCCTGTATGGACTTGAAATATCGTCATTCCATTAAAAGTTGAGGTCTTTGGTAAATATTTGATCAAATTGTTTTTTGGATCAACTTCCACAATATCCTGGGAGATTGTTTGTTCGTGGAAAATTCATCCATGAAACAAAATATTCCTTTTTCACAATTTAAAACTAATTACATCTATTCATAAAATTATAATACTTTTTCAATATTTATGAGGCTTATATAGAAGGATGTTCCATATCTAAAAATCCATCCATAAAAAATCCATGAATTATTCCACTATGTCATGGATCATATGTTCCATACACCAATCTATGGTCATCAATTAATTACAAATACCGAATGAAATGAATTTATAGGTGATGATAATGAATGGACATGTGAATGTTGTTATTGCATTGTCATCTTTGTCAATTGACATCTTATTTTGTCTAGAATATCCTTCCAAGAAACCTTATAAATCACTTCATTCTTGTACATCCTCTATTTTTTCCATGAAAGGTAGGGGTAATGATATTTATGAGCTATTGTATTTATTTATTTTAGTCCTTTCATACACTCCATCACGTGATTTTAAGAGTCCAAATCAGTTAATCTGCATCATTCTTTACAACTATGAATATAGCTTTATTTGGAACAACTCAAAGAGGACTCACCCAATCTCTATCATAGATTGAAAATTTTATTCTAGCATCTAGAAGTTTCAATACCTCTTTTTAATCTTTTACTTTCATCTGTGGGGTGACTCACCTCTTGATATGGAATTTGGGTTTTAAACGTTCTTCTACTAAAATGTTATATGTTAATAAAGCATGGATGATCCATTTCATGTCAGACACCAATAGGTAAATTGATTTCATATGTCTTTGTTGGAATTCTATAAAAATTTTCATCTTGTGGTTGGGCCAGCTCTATGTTAATGATGACTTTTAGTGCGATAGTAGTCTCAAGAAAAGAACATATAAGTGTATTTGGGAGATGTTCAGATACATAGTTGGTGGTTGAATGATCGATGGTATGAATTGTAGGATTGTTCCCCTTGTATGAGTTTCTATATAGTTTTACCCCAAGATCATACTCCTACATTTCCGTTGAAGAAAAATCATCACTATTTCCCTCGATAGAAATGTAGTCATTATTTTTTTAGTGTGTAATATATCATGGCGCTCAAAAGAAACATTTTTTTGTTTTAAAATATTCACTAGGTGGACCACTACTTATTCATCAGCTACTCTAAATATCAGTCTCTCTAGATTCACATCAATCATTTCCTTTATAATGGATAATAATTTTCATCCTAAGATAATTGGAAATTATTTTTCTTCTTCTATGTGCAAAATGAGGATGTATGTTAAGAAAATAAATATATTTTTTTGACTAGGACATCCTAAATATATCCTTGAGTACACTTAACTTATTAGTCAAATAATTGAAAGGACACTCTTGTCACCTCATGTTCCTCAAGTCCCATAATGAAATATATAGTCATTTGAATAAGGTTTATGTCATTTCCTAAGTCGCATAGGGATCTTCCACAATTTCATTGTCTAATGGATCATTTAATTGATAATATCCCATGAAATCTTTTTTTTGAATTTTTTTCTAAACAACAGAACATAATTTTTTATTTAGGTAAATGACTCCCAAGTATTCCATCATCTTCTTATTTGAAGGAAGTTCCTTGATAAATTTACATAAGCAAGTATTTTGGAAATGTAATCTATAAATGGGATGTGGAAGTGTAATTCCTTGAAAATATAAAAAAATTATATATTTACATTCGATACTTCTTTATATCAGTATATATGAAATTATGAGAGGTGGTTTATAAGTTGTTGGTTCAGTATTGATATCCTATTTTGGGTTCTCTTGTGTCCAAGATATTGCAGGAGGTGGTAATTATAGGGGTTTCTATTGATATGTTTTATTCACTCATCCATTTTCATCCTCCTCAATGATGAAGATAGGTTTTATAGGATCCTCATACAATTTATCATTTCCATCAAAACATTTATGAGAATTCAATACTCTTTTGATCCTTAGTAATACTTCCTTCAGTTGTTTCCTTTTGTTATATATCACTATTACTAGAAATCGTACAATGAAATCCATTACATATGGTCTTTGATAGTTGACCCATTTTATGATTGAGATTATGTAGGGTATCCCTTTGATTATGAATTTCTATTTCTAGGATGGTCAACCGGTGGTCAATTTTTTTTTCAAAAAGGTTGTAATAAAAACATATAATATTTTTGGAGGATATGTATCAAATATGGTGTCCTTTGTGGATATTGTTTAAACTATTAATTTACAATATGAGGTAATTTATTTTACGGTACTTGTTGAGGGGTTTCGGAACATGATTCAAAGGTAGATACCTAGTGGTCCTTGGTTCTGGAGTGGCACTCAACCACTTATTTAATGTTGTTACCCTAGATTGTTTCACTGAATCTGTTGAGAAAACCTCAATTTATAATACTTTTGTGGATGATATAATTTTTTTAATTGAATTTAATGTTACTATAATCCTAGATTTCTTCTTCAACTACTCATTCCATGTAGTATTTATATAAGTGATTTCTGCTACACATTTCATAGGATTTAATTTTCCTAATCGAGGAAGGATGGGATGATGTGCATTTGGAAGCTAAAAGGACTCTAGTTTATTAGTTAAGGCCTCAACTTATGCATCTAGATGGTTTTTTTCATCAACACGGTGGATTCCATGTCGAGGTGGTCCACAATTTCATAGCCATAGACTGGAATTGTGTGAGAAATCTTCTAGAAATTCTCATCCTACTTTGGGTTTTTTCAGCATTATTCCATCACTAATGGAAGAATATAATATAGTTTTAGAGGTGGGATGGAGACATTCAAAGAAGGTTTACATATGAATCCACAAATATTGTACATAGTGTGGGAATTTATTATGATGTTCATTAAAGTGATCTTTTCCCTCCCATGATGATTCTCCAATAGTTTGAGATAAATTTTCTATTTTATTTTAATGTTTCCATGTTTGTACAGTTGAAAATATTTATCTATAATGTTCTTGGATAATTCATCTTATGTTGTGATCAACTCATAACATTTATTTTTCCACCAATACATAGATCTATCATACATGGAGAATGGTAATACACTCAATTTTAAACAAGTTAAAATTTTTATTTTTTCACTTTTTTCTGGTTCTAATTTTTGGATATTGGGTTCACTATGGACTTATGTGTCTGATGGGTTTTAAATTTTAAGGTGATTTTTGGTTTTTTGGTACATTTTTTATTTCTTATTTCCTCTAAGCATTGTTGGTGAGAAGTGATTTTTTGGGGCTTGATAGTTGGTGTCTCATGTTTGGTGCACAGTTATAAGAAATCATGTGGCCTAGCCCCTGAAACTGTGAAATCCTTATAATTTCTCTGGTTGAGGGTGCATGACCCACACATGGTTATGCAAAATGTATACATGACACGTGCCTGGTTCATCCATTTTGGGATGAACCAATCACATAGTTGGAACATGTTTTCTGAAACCATGTTAAAAAACTTTCTGAGTGCCTAGTGTGTCTAGTAATGGGGTGCATGGGTGGTGCATGGTTTGGTAAACCATGTGGCCTAACCATTCATAGTTCCCATGTCATTAAAAATTTAAAATGTCTATTTTAAACTCTTAAGATTCTAACCCAAAATACTTTTCTCTTCCATCCCATGTTTGTGTGACCCTATGGGAGATTATTCCTTATTATAAAAGTCTCTACTCCTCTTTAATTGTGTTTATATAGGGGTTTCTTCAATTATTTATGGTGATTTGTCAATTTAATATTTTCATATATTCCCCCTCTTAATTTTTCTTCCATTTTGTCTTATTTTCATCTTCTCTGATAGTATTGTCAATATAGGATTCATAATTCCTTTGGTTTATGTTTAGGGGTTTTATTGGTTAGGTTTTCTCTTGGTTGTTCTTGTCTCTTGGAAACACTGTGATGTTGTTTTAAGTTAATGTATTTGAAGCACATGTGATTTTTTTTAGGTTTCCCATTAACTTGTAATATAAATTTATGAATAATTGGTTTATTTATTTTTCAACCTTCCTTATATGTTAAAAGTGATGTTTGTCCTTTGTAATATGTTTTTGATGTGAAATTAATTGGTTTTCATTTATTTATTTCTGGAATATTGGATTGTTTTGTTCTGGGATTCACAATATGTGTTTGATAAAATTACCAGTTTGATTTTGTGACTAATTTTTGGTTTTTCAAACATGTTTTGGAATTGGTATTGTTTACTTGATATTCAAAATGGTGTTTTTGCGTCTCAAATATGTGTTTGTACTTTGATGTAGTATGATTTGGTTCTAGAAAATGGTATGACATATGAGGATGATTTTTGTCCTATTTCAAATTTTGATAAAAGTGGTTTTTTTAAATGTGTGACGTGTGCTTAAATGATATTTTGTATAATGGTTCTGAAATTTAAGGTGTTTTGTATTCTTCTTTTTAGTAGAGTGGATTTTTTTTTTTGAAAAAGAATATTTTTTTGAAGGGTGTGTGAGGTCTGTTTGTCTCTTTTGTGAAAATAATTTACCTGAAACTACCCTTTAATAATAAACTATCTTGGTTTTTATTTAATGGATGGAATGTACTAACTGTGGAATCCTCATGATATATTTAAATAGAATAGATGTGATTTCATTATATTGGACTCTTCATGATCCCATTGATTTGTTCGGAATGATAGATCCTCGATATGGACTCCCTTGAGATCCATGAGTAATAAGGCAAGATATTGTTCCTTGGGTTGACCCTTGGTGACTTGTTGAGTGAGTATCTTATATATATGTCTATGAATTTGATTAGATTCTCAGATGGAATTTTTTGATCACCACCATTTTACTTTAGTCTTTTCATGGGAAACATGTGTAGATAGTGTATTTTTTGATGAATGATTACTGCACTATCAATGGATTATTCTCTAGCTTGTGGACCATTGAAGGGAATATTTTTATTTTATTTTTTCGCAATTGGATAGTGTCTATCCGTCAAACCAGATAGGGTGTGATTGAGCATATGGGTGAAATTTTGTGTCATCGAGTGAGGATATATTCAGGATGAGTCAAGATGTAATGTATGTTTTTGATTATTCCCTAAATATCTTAGGATTTCCCATGTCCCTTGGAACATAGATGTCTATAATAGATTATTGAGATGAATTATTGGTTATTTACCTTTGTGTTATTATTTCTAATTCCCTTATTTTGTGATCACTATTAGTTCTATCACATGTGGTGTTTTTCTGTGGAAAGTAATGAGTTTTATTTCAAATGTTTTTTAAAAAATGTTCTGGAAATGATTTACATTCTCTTTTTCTATTTTAATTGGAAGTTTCACATTTTCCTCGAAAATTTTAATGTTGCTTCATGGTAAGGAAGTAGGATTTGTGATGAAAAAGGGAAATAAACAACGTTTTGTTTTAAAGTGGAAATGTGTGAAAAATATTAATTTTATATATTCTATTTCGAGACCTAATTATATGTTTCATTTATTAAATGATGTTTATTGGGAAGAGATTTGTTTGGGCATTCTTATTGATTTTTAATACTAATTCCAATAGTTATGTATTGTTTTAAGCCTCTGAGGTATGTTTTAAATGGATTTTTATCAACATGGTTGATGGTTGGTTTCTGAATCATATATTTACAATTGGAGTCACATGGAGTTATTGTGGGTTTTAGGTTTAATTGGTTTTGTTTTTCATATTTTTTATTGTCAACTTTGTTATATAATGTTCAGTTTGGGAATTTATTCATACTAGGTTGATCTATTTATATTATACATTGATTTTATCTATTTTTTTGGGTAAATAATTTCTTTGGTTACTCTGGTGATTCCAAACACTAGTTTCTAGCCCAGAAGGATTGGAAACGCATGGAAATCCTTTCCAAAGATCTTATTGGGTTACTGATTTTGGGCTGACTTGATTTGGTTCATGAAAAAATGGTATCAGAGTGGGCTTCTTCTTTATAGGACCTATCTTTTAGTGCTCCCATTTTTATTTGCGATGTAAGGTTATACGGAGTAGGATAGTATGAGCATGGGGTGAAGGACTGGGGGTAGTGTTTGGAGAACAATTTCTAGGATATACCTTGAGTTACTATAGGTAGTCAGGTTTCTATTGTTGTATCATGTTCTTGCAGGATTTTTAGTGCTTGGGAAATGAAAATAGAGTTGGTTTAATTGTCTTAGTGAGATTTCAGGGCTTATAAATACATATGGAGATGGGGTAAAGGTCTTATAAGACTCATCGTGATAGAGGTTTGATTGAAATATGGACACTAACCATATTTCCATGTCATCGATCATCAATAGTTTCCCACATTATCATTTTTATGAGTCAATCTGGATTATGAAAATTGTTTTGAAAATGAGAAAATTGAGTTTAGTGTGGAATATTTTTAGTTTTGGAAAGATAAAAAATTATTTTTTAGAATCATTTTTAATAAATCCCTATGAAATGAATTTTTATAAAATACTTTTTGGGTAAAATAAGGATTTTTTAATTGAGATTGGTTGTTTATAATCGAAACTCGTGGTCAATCAAAAATTACTTGTTTGATAGTGTAATTTTATTTTAAATATGGGTTTTTAAATCTGTATTAAATGATAAGAAATTGGTTCTTAATAAAATGAATTTTATGAAATGAGTTTTTTTAGTTTCTGAGAATGTTTGAAATGGGATGAATTATATTATTGGATGGGGTCCATTGGAGTTTATTTTAACAGGATAAATGAATCAAAGTGTGTAATTTGAAAATTATTTTTGACTAGGTGGTTAGAAAAAATTTGAAAACTTTTTTAAATTCAAAAAATGGGAAGTGGATTGAAAAACTAAAATCATGGGATGAATGATCTGTTTTGAAAATGAAAATATTTTGATTTGATCTTTGGTATTTCAATGGGTTCTCATATGCATGGATATGTGTGGGAAAGTATATAGATGATGATGGGAGGATGACTTCCTAGATTGAAATAAGTTGGTGACTACTTGGAGTGTCACGAGAATATGAATCTGTGATGTTTCCTGGAATACCATTGGTGGGTGTGAAACACACAATGATTTTCTTCTTTCAAACTCATTTGTGGATGAAAATTGTGTGGTTTTGAAACCAATGTTGTGTAGTGTATCTCATTGTGATTTGGGAAGTTTATTTATTTGTTCTTTGATCATTGAAACTATTATTTATGAGTTCTATTTTCTTAGTTAATTATTTTATTTTTTCCATTTTAATTCCCCCATAAATATTTGAAGGATATTTTAGGTGTATATATGGGTTTTTTTACATTTGCAGACATTCCAGCTGATCATCTTAAGGCCTTCCATTTTGAGTTTGAAAAGTTAAAACCTCCTATATTATGTGGTCAAGCGAATCCTTTCAATGTAAAAGAGTGGATGTGAAAGATAAAAAGTATTTTCATTCTCCTTGATTTTCCTAGGATATTAAAGGTTATGTTTTGCACCATTATGCTTGATTATTCGACCTGAATGTGTTGGAAGTTTGTCTCTCAAACCAAGCCTCGAGAATATCTTACATGGTAATTGATCAAGGATTCACTCATCCATCAGTGCTTCTATGATGTGGTTATGGTGAGGAAGAAAATGGGGATGTTTTTTCAGAAACATGGTGATAGTTCAGTGTTGGATTACATTTTCAATTTTTGAACTTATATCAATACCATTAAGAGTTTTTTATGTATGATTCCTTAAAGGCGTGATTTTTTTTGGAGTGTTCTATGTCCTGATCATAAGTAGAATGTTTTAGAGTTCATTTTAAAATATATTTATGACATATTTAGGAAATATGTATTTGTTGAGACTATGTAGAGGATGTGATTGAATAATCCATACTTCCTATAATATTTAGATGTGGTGAGGATAATTCTATTAAGATAACAGATAACCTTCCTATAGCTATTATTGTTATCTTCTGTATTAAAAGGTCTCTAGATATATCACTAGATTCTTCTATGTGTAGGATCATTTTGTATCATCAGTGTGATCAAATAGATCATATGATGTTTTCATGTCCAAGCGATCTGAATACCAGTCATGCTTCTTGACACCTATGCCACTTGAAATTGTTTTTAGGGTGTTTTCAATATGTTAAGGGGATCCAATTAACAATATTATGATGTTTTTTAGGATTATTTTAATACCCCTTCTATTTATGATACATTTTTATAATGGTTCTATCTGGTGGTGTTTTTGATGCTGAATATTATTAAATTCTTGAATTTGGATGCTGTTGATATCTTATGATCTTCTATTTCAACAGAGTCATGTATGTATTTTGTATGTTTTAATTTTTTACATTTTAAGTGGAGTTCTATTTCATGGGTAACTGGTTTCTACTCTATCTCATTTGGGGTGAAAGAGGATGATTCATGTGCATCCTGTAAATCCCCATCATTGTGAATGTTCTTTGTTGGAGAAAGTAAATTATCTTGGTGTGTTATGTTCCTTTAGTTCTACCTGTAATTTTTTGTGGTATCCTGCAACACCAAAAGAAGAATTCCCAATTTTGGATTATCATCTCTTGATTTTGAGGTAGTGGGTGCTTCAATACATCAGGGATCCAACTATAATCCATTGAGTGAAGCTTGCGCATAGTTAAGACTCATGGGGGTGTGGAAGAGCTTGTTATAGTGTGTTCTCTAGTGTTGAAATGGGGATAGTTTAAAATTATATGCACTAGTTTAGTCACCATTCAAGGTATCATTTTGTGAAAAGTGTCATAGATAACTCATTTACTTATTATGATCATTCGGGGATGTAGGTTCAATATTAGTTTATAGGAATCAGGACTATATCATTTTCTCATGAAATTACAGTTGTAGTACATTTCAAATGGAGACCTCTGATTGGTTGTCCTAGTGAGTTTATCCCTTATAATTGAATTTTGGTTTTGGATTAAGTATAGCTATAGATTATGAATCATGGGTTAGTTCATCTCTTGGTTCAGGGTTTCTTTCAATGGGGCCCCTTATGGTGGGGTTTTTGGATGGGGCGGAGAGTTATGGGTTATACTTTGTCATCTTTTTTTTCATTTCTATCTATAATGGTTGGTTTAAGCTAGCCAGTTCTTAATGGTGGGGAGACCCATCATGGGTCTCATTGTGGTTTTAGCTAGAGTTGGTTGGAGTAGTTGATTTCTAATGGTTGGTTGACCATTCTGGTCTCCCATGTTGATAATTCAGTTCTGTATCTAGAATTGGATTGGTATGAGGAGGTTTTTTTTTGAAAATTGTTGAACGTCGAGTTCTTATCCATTTGGGTGCATCATTTTTATTTTTTAGAAATGTGGTTTCAGTATTCTTTCATGCTTTGGGAAGTGGTTTTGGATCATTTGAATGTTTCATATAAGTGGTGTATAGTTTTTTTGGTGGTGGTTGAAGTGTTCTTCAAACATGTGGTTGGATCATGTGGTTGTGGGAATCATTAGTCCTTGGTCGAGCAATTAAAAAAATTTATGTCTTTATGGGATAGAAATGGTAAATTTTGGGGAGAATTTTCACATAAGGTTTTTTATTTTTTTCATTTGATCTGGTTATTTTTGGATCCTAGGATTACACTCATGTTTCGGGTATGATAAGTTTTATATTTAGAGGTGATATTTTTATTTTTATTTTTGGTCATAGGTTTATTTCATAATTCCAATGGGTGTTATTGGTTAAAAGTGATAATTTTGGGATTGATAGTAGGTGTCACATGGAAGGTGCCCTATTATAGGAATCCCGACATCCTAGACTAGGAAACGACACAATCCTTGTGATGTCTCTGGCATATACATGATTATTCCATTTTATAAGGAACCATTTTCATGATTGGATCACATTTTCCAAAATAGTGCGACCAAACAATGCATGTTCACAGTGTGGCCCAAAACAGGTTTAATGGTTTTTACATAGTTTGGGAAACCAAACTGCCAAACTGTGCACAGTTCTGAGAACAATAAATATGTGAAATTTCCATTCCATCCTCTCTGTATATTAACAAAAAAACACATCATCTCTTCCTCCCATAGTTTTTGTGACCCTAAAAAATCTCCTCCATTGTTCTCTAAGCTTCCACTCATTTCCCATGGTGTGAATCTAGGGATTTCTTCATGTTTTGGGGTTGATTTGGGCATGTAATATTCTCATGTCTTCCCCCTATTCTTCCTTATTCCATTTTCCCTTGAGTTTCATCATATCACGTGGTCTTTTGGATCTGGGGTTTATGTTTCATTTGGTTTATGTGATGGGTTTCTTGGTTAGGGTACCTCTTATTTGTTCTTGGATCTTGGATCCTTAATGGAGTTGTATCAATTTGGCATTGCTGAAGCACGTGTGATTTGAGGTATTTTTTCCTTTCACTTGTCCATTAAATTTAAAAATAACTGGTTTCATGGTTTTTGAACCTTCTTCATAATGAACCAGTTTTGACATACATAAAAATTATGGAGATTTTTTTGGAATATTTAAAGGAATATGAAAAAAGAGAGCCAAAGATCATATTAGTTTAGTGCCTTTTAAAACATCGATACATGAACACTGTTACATAAGTGTGCTACATTATCTCTCAATTGGTTATTCAGGACCCTCACCCTTATTATACATTTCTAAAATAATACATATATTCAAATAATTTTAAAGAAAAAATAAAACTGGGTGATCTCAGATGCTCAATAAGGGTAAAAATGGAGACATGTAAACATAAACATGACCACATGGGTATGATAACGTGATCAGGAAAATATAATATCATGCCCTGCATATCAATGATTATAAAAAATAATCATGGAATAAAGATTAGTAGTTCATAATTATTTAATCAGAAGGAAATTAACAATATAATCGATGAAATGATAACAAAAGAATAAAAAATGGAATATTGGGAAACACATAAACTTATAATATGATATCCATATAAGGAAATGCATCACATCCAAGACCATTATTTGTATTGTCGGTTCACTCCCCATACCATCTTGGTGGTAATGGTTCACTCCCATATCCATCGTAGTTGAATGGTTTCACTCCTCACACCGTCTTGGTAGTAATGGTTTCGTCCCATGTCTATCTTAGTAGTTAAAGTTCACTCTAAAGACCATCATAGTTTATCTCATGTGATATAAATCTTTACCCAATGCATTGGAGGGAGATATAGGTTCCACCCATATCATAATGAAATAATAAAAACATGATCCAAATTATCATTAAAAATCACATCATAATCCATGAAATGAAATAAGAATCATAAATATGTAATCATATCATAACCATTGGAAAAAGACACTGGTCTCTTAATCATTTCATCAAAGCATAACCAATGTAAATAAGTAAGATTTAATGGAATATAAACCACCAAATAGAAACATCTTACATAAATATCATTCCTTCCAAACATAAACCATTCTGAGAAAAATAATAACGGAGTCATTGAACCATTTCCCCAAAAAGGAATGAGTAACAAAATATGATATCATATTAGATGGGAAATAATTTTTTATGATCTGTTAAGAACATTTCCCGAGGAAAAAAACATTTATTCACTGAAATGGATTTTTAAACATAAAACTATTAGAAATCCATTTTCATATAAAATATAAGAAAGGATTGAAATCAATTTTATAATTTTTTTAAACATATAAAATAAACTTGAAAACAATTTTAAAATAGTGTAAGTGAAAACATAAAAGATAATATTCAAACCATTTTTGAAAACTATTTTCCTTGAACAATTATTTTTATTTTCATAAAACCACATTCCTTAAGTGAAACCACAAAAAAATTAGCACCCATTATAGCCAGAAGAAAATAAAAATTTAGAAAGTATATCTAATTCTATCAATATCCCTTAAATCACGCTCGATGCCCAAACCACTGTACAACATGTCGTGTCAAATGTGTCATCCATGTCATCACCAAAGTCATCACATAATCGTCGCCATCATCCCATCTCCTTTTTTCATTCCATACATCATCTTCAAAGCCATTGTAGGCTTCCACATTTAACCTCATTCACAACATCATCATGAATAAACTCTTGTCTTCTGCAATAAACATATGAGAAAATCACTATTTTTGGAGAGAAACTAAACCAACATATATATAAAAAATCACCAAAAAAATAAAAAGACAGAAAAGATGGAATGGAAACCATCGTCAGGGAAGAATTACCCGAGCCAAATAAATGATGCTGTTGAAAGTAGGGAAAAATCTTCTCTATCAATACCCTAAAGGACTAAATCCAACTCCTTTTGCGCCTCCTACTACACCATCAAGAGTTGAACCAGCACATCCCAAAACCTTTTAGTGAACTACCACACCACACCGACCAAGGGGAGTGGTAGAATATGAGTCAAGATAAAATATTGAAGCAAGAAATGGTCTCAATGGTTATCCAGAACTTTTTCCTGACAACAAATCCTTCCTTCAAATCAGACACCAAGAAAAACTGGAACCACCAAGCGCTAGTTGTGCCATCGTGTTTTGACACATATTTTGAAATTATAATAAAATATGAAAACATTTTTTGAAAACATTTTTTTTAAAATAAATTCGAATTTAATAAAAAATGATACAAAACTTTTTGAAAAAAATAGTTGGAAAATAATTGGAAAATTATAAAAAATCAAGAAAAATATTAAAATGCCAATTCAATGAATATAATTTGAAAATATATAAATGAATATTTAAAATATTTTGAAAACAATTTTTAATTGAAAAAATATTTATAAATGAATATTTAAAACCCAATAACCATTTTGAAAAGTCCCTTTTTTCCTTGGAAAAAATCCCCAAATATTATTTAAGATAAATTAAAAACAATTTTGAATGCATGGTTTTTTGAAATAATATATATTTTCGACTGAAGAAATAGATAATGTAGGCCTTCCGTAAAAACACATTCTTTACCATTTTATGTACCCATGAGTGGAAAATGGTTACAATATATATGGATATCATGAATAAATGAGGGATAATAAAATATTTGAGGGTTTTTAAAATATGGATCATATCATTTCATCAATGGAAGCCCAATCACAAATAATCTTGAAAAAGGAAGAGATTGTTTCAATGAACACTTATGACGTGGTAACATGGGATCATAATCTACATGTACGAGAATGAAAATAAATTAAGCTTAAAATATCTTTAATATTAAAATGATTCATTATAAAACATGTCAAATGGAATTATATACACATCAAAAAAAAAATTTGGTGCATAACAAAAATGTGCCTCAAAGAAAAAAAAATTGAGAGAAATTTGTCTTATCGATTTCGTATCTTTTGAAACACTAACCTCATGAAAGAAAGATCAAAGAAATGATATTTAAATACCCAAAAAATTAATAATTATAATCATGGATTAAATTTAGGGGTATTATATACCCCACAAAAAATAAAAGAGTGGTGTCTAAGTCATGTATCTCAAGAAACTAAAAATGTGATATGAAATTTACTTTACCTTATGTCTTGAATCTCCTCGTACTCAAAAAAAGAATCATGTATAATAAATATATGTTTTTTTATAAATCATATAAATAATGATACTCTTATATATAATAACATATGTGGTTTAATTTTGAACATATATTACCCATTTTTTAGTAATTCTATGTTATGGTTTCACATCAGGTAATATACACTTTGTTCTTCGCATTTGTCTTAATTTGTTATATATTTTGTCCTTATAATTTTATCACCATTTCTAAAATTTAAAGATGATATAAATATTAATTATTTGGATTGTATTTATATTATAGAATCCATATAATATATAATTATAAAATCGAATACACTGTTCAAGGAGACGGTAGACTATTTGTACACATTAATGTTTGTGCCGTTTTAGTGTATTACTGGATGAAAGATAGTAAATGAAATATATATAGATATATGTATATATGTATATAATTATTGAATTATAATTATTTAATATTATATATCATATAATTTCACTAAACCCATACTTAATAAATTCCATGAAGTGTGTGAACAAATCACATCAATTTTATGGGACGGTAGTCCACACTTCATCAAATGAAATTATCTTATTAACACCAAAAAAAATTTATAATTATATGAATCGTAAATGGAATATGAAAGAATAAAGGAAAAAAATATATAACATATAAAAACCTAGTGTCCATAATAGTGTCTTCAATGAGAGGCGTTAAAAAGAAAAAAATGAACAATCATCATTTTTTGAGGAGGTAGATAACCGTATACATAAAAAAATATTTATTACCCATTAGATTGAAGTGTACATATGTGTAAGTCAAAACCATGGATTAAAAACATCATATAATAATTTTTATCCAATTTTTATACAACCATGGATGAATAGTAGTTTAGGGGGTGAAAATAGAAATAAAATAATAGAACTTAAGGAATAATGTTACCACTTATGTGGGAAACTCCTTTTGGTTTGCACCAAAGGGGTTCCTTGTATTAATTTATTCCCAAGGGTAGGATTCTAGGATGAATGATGGTATTTTTAGGAGTTTTTTGGCAGGATCATGGTGAATCCAATGTGTATTGATAGGTGTGAGGAAGTGGGAGGAGAGGACACCATATCATATCGGAGGAGGAGGGGAACTCTTGTAAATTTTGGGAATGGGAATTCAACCAACGTTCTTCCCATGGAGAGTGAATCCCATAATGGTCATAAGTATATAAAAGTGATTATAGTATCTAAATATTTATATCAAATTGATTTCATATAATTATCTATGTCATTTAATCCCTTTTGTTCATGGTTTATTCCTTAGCTAAGCATAATTTTTCCTTATTTTATTTGTTAATTTTAATTAATTTCTCTAATATTTAAAAAAAAAATAAGTTTACCCTGTTTGAAAATATAAATTATTCTGATTCCAAATATAGAATCCATTTTTTCCAATTACAATAAGTGATATTATATAAAATTATTTAAATTTAATCATGTATTCGGGTCAACAATACGGGTTTTTAAAGTAAAAATGTTCAATTGTTCTTTATTTTTTACTATTCAAATTCAAAGTTAAATTGATTAAACTAATCTCAATTTAAATGATTTATAAAAATAAAATCTAATAAAATATTTTAAAAAATTAATATTTATGTTAACTTCATAAATAACAAAGATGAAAATATAGTTTTTATGTAAAATTCAGTATTTTTTAAAATTCATTAAAAGTGAAAAATTATATAAAAATTCAAAAAAATTATACTAACATAATAATTATTTTCTTCTTTAAAAAATTTATTCTTGTTTTACATAATAAATCTACAAAATTTCGAGAAAGTGGTGTTAAATGGGCTCTCCATTAAATGGTGGTAAAAATGCCTTAAAAAATGTTTTAAGCATAAAATTGGGTTCCATCTTATCTTTTATCCTTCAAATATATTGGATAAATATAAGAAATATTTTTTGAATATATAACATATATATATAATTAATATCAATTACAAATTTTAATTAATTTAATTATATATCATAAAATAGCTTTGTGACCGTAAAAATAATTATATTTTTCTTTATATTCAATCGTTTCTCACAGTCATTTATAATTAATTGGTAACCTATGAATTCATATTATATTAGTGTAAATAATATATCTTCATAATGTATTTAATAATATTCATTAAAATTAATTTATTGGCTATGTTATATTTTATTATATTAAATAACAACATTTTAATAATATATTATGGTTCAGTTAAACTCAGTATTGCATCTACACAAGCTATCGAAGAAATCCTGTTTTAAAAGTAACAAAATCTAGCCACGGTGTTCCATGCAGATAAATCTAAAAATAATGTAGCATGTTGTGCATGATTAATAGGGTCTTTTTTATAACGAATTATAAACATAGTTCTTTAAAATAAGATAAATTATTTTTAGTGTTGCGTGAAATGAAAAATATCAAAAATGTTTAATTAGTTCAAAAAAATCACAAAACCCTTGGGTGTTACATTCTACCCCCCTTAAAATGAATTTATCCCTAGAAATTTAAGAGGGTTTTCAATGGTTTAACACTTTAAAGTTTCAGTAATAGAATCCTATGTAGTAAAAATGAATACAAAAACATCCCTTAAAAAGGGAAAGATGGAACAAAAATGGTTAGACATAGTTTTATATAACTTTGTTTCGTCATAGGAGAACATTGGTTGGGAGTTAATATTGGATATGGAGGAAAATTATTAATATTTATAGGAATTATTGTGGTCATAAATCAAACACAAGTTATTGATCAATGAAATTTTTAGGGCCTCAATGTCATAAATCTTTGATTATTTAAATGGCCACCGGTTAAAAAAAAGGTATCAGGACAACACAATTTCTATTATCATAATCATTTCATTTAATAATTCTTTTATTGACAAATAATGTAATTAAATATACTTAATTTATATGTTAATATAAAAAAAATTTAATTCATTGGTCATGATTTTATATCTTTTTAATTCAACCATAACATCCAGAAATGGATGTCATGAAATTAAATTTTAGGCCCAAATTACTAAAATTCCCTTTTTGCAGATCATTAGGCCTATAAAAAATAAAAAGATTAACTACTTTTACCTAAATATTATTTAATATCCATATGGTTAATACTTTAATCAATAATCATTAAAATTAACTCTACTGGTTTATCATTAGTAATTATTAATAAAAAATAATTAGACATTAACCAAGACATTGTGTTGGCCAGTAGTAGGTGTGAAACCCATATAGTCTTTAAGTCATGGGCTGAAGACCAGCAACCTTTCCAGAGTTGATTGGTTTTACTTGAAATGCATGATGTCTATAATAACCTAAAAATTTAATCATTTATTTATGGATCTTGTTCTTATTAATAAATTTTTATTATATTTTACAATAAAAGAAGTTCGAGTGACTTTTTATTTCATGAGAACATCATACATCACACAAAAATTTGTATTAGTACAACTATGAATGACAATGTGATATACACATTTAAAAATATTATTACTTAATAAAATATAAGTTCAAATGATACAAATTTGATAAATTGACTTTTTGGAGCCAAATAGTACTTTATAAAAGTGTTATAATTTTCATAATGAATTAATTTATTATGAATAACGATTATTTTAATGAAATATTATAAATGAAAGACCTATTTTTAAATGTAAATGATAAAATAATTTTAATTTTTTAATTCTCAGAAATTTCACTATGTAATTTCACTATTCATTTTTCTTCATCTATTATTTTTAATAACTAAGTATTTTTATTTCTAATATTTTGAGAATTATTATGTCAATATAACCTTCATTTTTGAATTCCAAATGTCAAAATTAATCTACAGTGAATTTTCAAGAGTATTTTAAGAAGTTTCAAATTTTGATGAAGAGTAATTTTTGGAGGAATAATATTTTTTGGATAAATAAAATTATATGAATAGTATTATTTTTATTAATAGTTAAAATATTTTATTATTAAGTAAATTTTAATGACTAATATTTTTTGATAAATTGACATGCACAGTTGCGATCATGGAGATATTTAGAGTCTAATAGGATCAACATATTTTCATGGTCAATAGTAAGTTGACACTTTGAAATAGTAATTTTACACTTATGAATGGTAACTTAACCAATGGAATAGTAACCTAACATAAGTAATTATAAATATATTTTAGTCATCTTAAATGGTGATGTGATATAATTATATCATAGTATAAATAAATAACTGTTTTATAAAATATTAGTTATGTGTTAGTATTTTATTTATTTTATTTTATTCAAATTAAAAATTAATTTTATAAAATAGAGTTAAATTTTGAATTATATGCTTCATAAAATGTTTAGGGATAAATTTTGAGATTTTTCTGAAATAGTTGACTTTTTGAGGGACATTAAAAATACAGTTTTGGGTTTTCTCTATGTTTAATGACATCATTTCAATGCCATAATGATATAATGAATAAGATAATATTTTGGAAGAATATTATTGGTTAAAATGTCATATTATGTGTCTCATGTGCCCAATACAATGGGAAAATACCATGGGCAAGCCCATGGGTTTTCAAATTCCATAAATGAGGTGTCATTTGAAAATTAATAAAATATTCCCTCACTTTTGATATTAATACCCACCCTTTGCTTCATTTTATTTCATTCCAAAATCATTCCACTCAAATATATAATATTTATATGACAAAAGGAGTCCTCCAAAGGTTTCCTCAAGCCATCAGAGTCCCAATCAATGATTTTTAGAGGTTACTCAATAAGGTTAGAAAATATACGACCCTTCTCATTTCAAGAACTCCTTTTATGTTTTGCCTTTATAATTTATAAATTATTATGTTGGTATATGAAATTAATTTTTCCCCCTAACATTCCATATTATTTAAAAGTGATTATAGAGCCCATTTTCACTAATTAAATTTTTTTATTAATTTTTAAGCGTTGTCGTTAGGCTGCTGAAATATCCTAAGGGAATTTTCCACTTCTCTTTTTCTTTCTAGTTCTCTTTTATGTGGTATATCTCTCAAATTTACATACCATAATTTTATTTCCATTTTATTATATACTCATACTAAATTATGAGTCATTTATTAATGTGATACCCTTGTCCCCCCTTTTTTAATGTTTTTTAAATCCTTGTTTCTTAGTCGCTATATTGTATAATTTTCGTCTCAAATATTTCTTTTTATTAATAAATTATCTTATTTTGTTTATATGATTACCGAAAACTATTTCATATGAACGGGTATTCAAATATACATAAAAATTATTTATATTATGCTATAATCGACATACATAAAACCCTTTTTCCCTTTATGTGGGTTATAAAAAACACAATGATCGTGTTTTTTATAGTTTTTTTAAAACATAATGATTTTTATACGAAACACATTTATTTTATTCTCTATGGGTTATTTATGGAATGTTTGACTATGATCTATGTGGATCACATTAAAATATATAAATATTAAGGATTATCCCTGATATACCTCTAATGCATTGGATAACAAATTTAATCTCTAAAGAAGTCAACTTTTATGATACCTTGTTGAATAACCTTGGTAATTTTTATGAAACCCTAAGGATGGTCCTTGATGATTTTCATATAAATGTATAAAATAAAGGTTGTATACAAATTTTCAAGTTATCATTATAGTTATTAATTTAATGATATGACTCTTTTTTCATACCTTTATGATATTCCTCATTTCTTGTTGATATCACTCTAGTTCACATGTAAACTGTTTCACTTCTTTTCCATTACTGGTCCATCTACTCACCATTTTTTTGATGTATGTCCCTAGGTTATGAGATGAAGTCATTGTACATAGTATGAACCTATGATGAACCCTTTCACATGGAATATTAGAATATTTTTATGTATTCATGTAATATGTACCTAATTTGAAAGACACAAAACATTAACAGATCCACTATTTTTAAAACGTAATAAAATGATATGTAATAAAAATGTGGGTTTCCATAGTTGGTATCAAAAAAAAGTTTAGTTTTTTTGGAAATTAGGATTTCAAAACATCCGTATGAACCATATATAAAAGTTTTATTAAAAAAAAATTTACCGGTATTTTGGAGAAATAATATGTAAGTGGTTTCAGAACAAATAAATCCATATCTGGATATGAACAAGTTCATGTGACTCTAGTGCAGATGTATCTAGAGGTAAAACTAAAAAAACCTCTTTGAACTAGACATGAATATGAATTGGATCATGGAAAAGGCCTTGATTTAACTACTAGTTTGACAATACAATGGGATATGTTTGTTGAATCACATTATTTTTATGAATCATTTGAATAGATTTATAGAAAATTTAATTGTTGTTAAAGAATAATTTTTTTAAGCATGATGTTTTAAGAGATAAAATTACACTAGAATTATATGATTCACTACAGTAATAAATTTATAATTATATAAAATTATGTGGATGAAAATTCTATAGGGGAGAAGAATATAACAACCTAAAAATGTACTTATTTATTTATAGATCTCTTTCCTCTCAATAAATTTTTATTATGATTTAAAATACAAGAACATATAGGGACTTCTGATTTCCTGATAATTTCATACATCATCCATAAATTAGGATTAGTAAAACTATGATAAAAAATGTGATATACAAATTTAATAATAGTATTGCTTAATAAAATATATGTTTAACTGAGACAAGTTTGATAAATTGACATTTTGGACAGAAATTGTACTTTTCATAAATGATATAATTATTGTAAATAATTAAGGAATTATGAATATTTTTTTAATGAAATACTATGATCAAAACATCCATTTTTAAAAGTAAATGATAAAATAATATTATTTTTTATGTTTCAAAATTTTCATTATGTAATTTGACAATGCATTTTCCATATACTATTATTTTTAATAAATTTTTTTTATATCTCATACACAGAGAATTATTAAGTTAATATAAACTTCAATTTTGAATTTTAAATGTCAAAATTTATCTAGGGTAAATTTTTAGTAGTATTCTAAGAAGTTTCTATTTTTGAGGAATAGTATTTTTTATGAATATTATTTGACTAATAGTATTTTTTGTGTATAGTTAAATAAAAATTTTTAATTAATTTTTTCTATGAATTGATTTTTTTAAAATGGACATACATGTTAGAGTTCCAGGAGATATTTAGAATCTTATATGATCAACTAAATTTTCAGTGAGGAGTAAATTGACCCTTTGGAATAGTAATTTTCCACTTATGAATGGTTATTTAACCAAAGTAAAAGTAACCTCTGCTAAGGAAGTATTATTATATTTTAGTCTTATTAAATGGTAATGAGATATAGTTATATCATAGTATATGTAAATAAATGTTTTAAAAATTATTTGTTATGTACTTGCATTTCATTTATTTAATTTAATTTAAAATGAATATAATTTTTATAAAATGGAGTTCATTTTTTTATTCAATATGTCAAAAAATTGTTATAGTGAATTTTGTATACATTTATGAAACTGTTCAATTTTTTTTATGAAAAGTAAAAATACAGGTTTGGGTTGTCAATATGTTTAATGAAATCCTAACTATGTCATAATGATGTAATTAGTAAGATTATATTATGGTCAAGTCTTATGGATTAAATTATTATATGAGTTGTCTGAAGCATCCAATACAACAAGAAAATACAACAGGCAAGGAAATTGTTTTTCACGTACCACAAATGAGGTGTCCTTTGAAAATTAATAAAATATTTTCTCACTTTTTCTATAAATACCCAAAAAATACATCATTTATATGAAAACCTTGCTTTTTATTACAACTTAAACATGATTTATTACATAAAACTTCACTTGATACAAAAAATAAGATCGAGAGGTCTAGTGTCTTTGGGGCTTAGGATCATTACATTACAACTTAAACCAGGAAATACAACATCATTATTGAAAATATCCTTTACATGACCACTATATTCCCTCGTACTTAGCATTTCATGGGATGACCTGAGGACATGCATAAGAAAAGGGTAAGCTATAAATCCCCATAAGGGAATACACATGGAATAACATGAGGAGTAAAATACATGTTAGAAAATAGGAATATAAATAGAGCACAAGAGAAACATGAACATAAAGGCATGATAAAGCATGATAATCATTACATGGAAATGTGGCCACAACATTTAACATGGAATTAACATGATCCAATGCTCATTGCACATGGAGCATGAGTAAATACTCATTGCACATAAATCACGAGTAAAACCTCGTTTCACATCAATTAGCACGAGTCATCACTCATTGCACATGACATATCATGATATTATACTTTACCCAATGCATTGGAGCGCTATAAGGGTGCACCCTTCTTAAACATTTCATTTAATGCATAAATGTGCCACATGGATCATAAAACATGGATTCATAAAACATAATAATTTATTCCATGATAATGGAATGTGGAATTAATACAAAAAACATTATAATCAATATGTAAATGTGCATAATGTTGAATACCGTTGATGGATAAAAGGGCATGGTATTCACCACACAATGGCATTGGCTTAGAAAATCGGTGCGATTTCGGTAGCGTAACAGCATGACATTCATAAAAACGGTTGATGAGAGAGAAAGGGGTTCCTCATCATATTTACATGTAATAGACAGTAAGGAGGTCATATAGATAAATGTCCCCGCAATTTTAAAAGAATTTAGATTCATGATACAAAAGTATTTCTTGAATTTAAATGTGGAGAGAGAAGTTCCTTTCAGAATTTCAGCATAGTAACAGGTGTACATAGGAGGCATTTAATAAGAGAGAAAGGGGTCTCCCATCATTCAAAAATAAAGTGGGAAGTATGAGGGAGGTGCGAAACCATAACCCAATATTCATAATTGAAATTAAATGGGAAAAACAACTTGAAGAAAATTGTACAAAAAGAGAAAGGAGGAAAAAACCCCTTACTTGGAAGTGTTCTTCAAAAGGCTGGAGAGAGGCTTCTGAGAGGTATATTGGGAGCTTGGGGTAACTTGGGAGGATTCTAGAGAGAGTAGGGAAGAGATTTAACGAACTCCAAAGGATTTGAGTGAGGAGAAATTGGGATCTTGGGTGGGTTTATATAGGAAAGGTGAGGCAATTCTTTATTTTTTAGGTTTTGGTCAGCTTACATTAAATTAATCCAAACCGCAAACCATCCCATGGTTTTTGCCCATGGTTTTTGGAAAAGGGAAAAGGAAAATAATATTTTATAAGTAAAAAGTCTTAACTTCTTAAAATAATAGGGTTTCCTATGTAAAGGTGAGTCACACTCCCATGGAAATTAATTGAAAAAGACAAGGTGTTTAATAAGTCTTGAGGGGTCCATTAATGCTTTGAATAGTAAGTCAAACAAACCCAAAATCACATTATTTTATGTTAAAACAAATATTGACCGAAGATAAAGATTATAGTATTTTATTACATCACTATTGGGTCATTATGATGTCATAAAACAGATTATATATTTAAACGGTATTTAATTTTTACCCAAAAATTTGACTGTCTCATAAAATTATGAAAAATTCACCGTTGGATAATTTCGACATCATGATTCCAGAAGTAACATTTATTTTATATAAATAATTTTATAAATATGTTAGTTTTCACTATTAAAATAAAAACCGACATTTATCCAAAATTCACGTGTTTTGACAGAAATGGATTTCAAACCTTAATAAAAATTACAATTGAATTCATAAAATTATAAGATCATTTATATTTAATAAAAATTAAATATATAATAATAATTATATTTTATTATAATATTATTTAATTCAGAAATCCCTTAATTTAATATAATATAATTATTAATTAAATAATAACTAGAAACATTATTTGTACTTTAAAAACAATTTACAATGTATCAATAATGACAAAAAAGTATATTCATTATTATATACAAAAATAATGTACATGAACATAGTACTATTTATTTGTTACATAAACCCTTAAAACAGCCGCACAAGACCTAAGGGTAAGGTGTGTGATGGTGATAGACTCTTGGGGTGGCTCGTATAACATCGCTCGAGTGGTAATTTCTATCAACTTCCACTTCTCCTATAGATGGTCCCATTCGAGCTTGACATGATGAAGCTCATCTTGGGCATGGTCAAGAGAGAAGCACAAGGATGCCACCTCTTTTCTGAGCTCTGAAAAATGGCCTTCGTATGGGGCAATTCTACTGGATGCGGCCATCGCTTCCTTTGTCTGAGTAAATTTGGATTTGTTAAAGGCCTATATTTATACTAATAATGTGATCACTGTTCAACGGCTATATTAGCAACGGTCAAAATTCTTTACATAAAACCAAATAAGTTGACATTTTATATAAACCTAAAGAGACATTTAATTAGATCTAGAGGGATTTCCATTAAAGAAACTTCGGGTCGTTACAATTTACATTCATTCTGAAATCATTACCCTAGATAATATGATATTCATACTTCCCAAGGATTCCTCCCATTTTTCCATGAATCCCTCATGGTATTAATCATAGAGTTTTAGAAGTTACCCTACAATGTAAGGGAATCTACCACCCTTCTCTTTTCAAGCACTTCTTATATATTATTACATTTTAATTTATATTTTCTTACATTTGTATTTTTCATTACATATCACCCTTAATTTACATATTTTTAAAAAATTAATAGATTTCCATTTTCCTCTCATCAACTCATTTTATAAAATTTTTAGACATGCCATTTTGCTGCACAAATTTCATAAGGGAATTGTCCACATATCTTTTCCTTTCATGTTAACTTTTATGTAGTATATCTTTAAAAATATTATAAAACGTTCTTATTTCAATTTTATTATTATCATATAATATATTATGAGTCATTTATTAGTGTTCTATCATTGCACCCTTATTTTTTATGTTTTCTATGATCTTGTTTGATAGTCGTTATGCTGCAGATTTTTCGTTTCAAAATATCTTTTTTCTCAATAAATTCCTTAATTTTGTTTATATGTTTACCCAAACATATTTAATTTATAGGTGTATTCATGAAGACATACAAATTATTTATATGATTATAAAATTAATATACATAAAACCCTCTTTCCCATTCTTTGGGTTATAGATAACATAATGAAAATATTTTTAAGTGTTTTTTTAAAATGCTTTGATTTTTATATGAAACCCATTTATATTATTCTATAAGGGTAATTTATGTAATTTTTGAGTCTAATATATGTGGCTCACTTGAAAATAAATAATTATTTGGGTTTTCCTTGACAGTTCTCTAAATTATTCGGTAAAGAAATTATTCTCTAGATATGAAAAGTTTTACAATACCATGGTAAATAACATTGATAATTTTTATGACACCTTGGGGATATACCATGGTGATATATTTATGAATGTATAAAATAAATTTTTTAGAATCATTTTCATGTTATTATTCATGTTTTAATTGTTATGATATGCCTCTTTTTCAGTCCATTATGATGTTCCTCATGTTCTTTTTGGTATCGCTCAAGTTCACATGTAAATTATTTTACATGTTTTCCTTTACTTAGCCTTCTACTCACTTTTTCATTTAACTTATGTCCCCACGTTATGAGATGTTTTCATTTTAAATAGGATGAACATATGATGAATCCATTTATATGGAATAGAATAATCGTTTTATGTATTAATATAATATTTATCTATTTTTCAAGACACTAAACATTAAAAAGTCCTATATTTGTGAAATGTAATGAAATATTATGTATTAAAAAGGAAGGTTTCCATAATTTTCTTTTATAAATCCATAATAATATAATTTCCAAAATATGATGGAAATCTTGGAAATAAGTTTAAAAACGAAATTGACTTAATACTATGGTTTTCAATAAAATATCAATACACAAATACTTTAACTGAATATTAACATAACCTTTTCATGAATTTTTATCCTTATAACCCTTTAGAAGGAAATAAAATACATGAAATTATAAATAATTTCATGAAGTATTATTAATATCAAACCCCTTATATCCAAATGTATCTCTTGGTTGTAATATTCAAAACATATGAATATCCTCATTGATTTTTTTAGAACATGGTAATATCCTAAATTACCCTAAATAATTATTTAAGACAATAATATTTTATTATTCAAAATTATATAAGATATATTCCATAAATATAAAAATGATTTAAACATCATCAGTGATAACATAATCTATATATAAATAAGTCCTTATTTAGTTCCAAAGTACATTGTACCATCCAATTTACATATCGATATCCCACATTTCTTTATCCAAATGACATTATATTAACATAAACAACATATTAAGGGATATATTTCCTTAGTCAAAATATCAACTTATCATTAAATCACTTTACGAGTCCCTCTGAAAAATTCAACATGAACTTGTAAATACATAGGGAAAATCATAAATCAAAAAATTCTTGTATATTTTCCCAATTTTTTTGATCTAAAAATATTAAATATTTTATTGTTCTACATCATCCATAAGAAATAATATGGATAAATCATCCTTTTATATAATACCAATTTCAATTCACATTTCATATATAGTATCATCATCATAAATAAGATAAACATTACTCCTACAACCTTACTGATTATATTTGGGATATTTCCCCATATGAAATATATTTTCATAATCTCTATTCATTACACTCTTAATGAATTTTAACTTTGATGATATTTCTGGGAGGAAAATATTTCCATTGATCTTATTAGATGAATCAATCATATTTACTTTTCACTTACATTTTCTGTGTCATTCATTTCCAAATTAAAAACACATTCTTGTTCTTCTAAGTCATTCACTTAGGTGATTATTTCCACATTCTTGACACAATGGAAAATAAATCTTCTTTCCTCCAGGGTCTTTATTACATGAACTCTCAAAGAAATACTTTTTATCTTCTTTGGTGAGTTTGAGAGTCCATTATGTTACATGTTTTGGATTATGTTCCTTGAAAACTGAATAGGAATGATCACAACATCCTTCTATCTAGTGAAAATCTCATTTGACTTCTCATCAATAGACTGGACATCATATTCAATGTTAATCCTATTCTGTCTTGTTCTCTATATTGACTAAATCTATAATGAATTGTGTAAGACATTATTATCATAGTGGCGAATCCCATAATCATGAAAACCACTTATAAAATGACTATATTTTGACACCTTTATTAAAATATGACACTTTAGTTTTATACTAAGATATTAATATCCAAAATATTTTTAAATGATTTAAGATGGTTCATGAAGAGTCTATGAATTACCAATGGACATCCTCTATAAGTGTTAAAATAAGTGTTTTGGAAGGCCCATTATCATGTACCAGATTACCCTGAGTTAGGCCTGTGACATATTGTCAATGATTTTACCCCTAGGTATATATGTTCTAGATCCTCATCCACTTGTAGTATCTATACATGGATATGCTACTTGAAAACCACTAAATATCTCCTTTACCATAGTTATATGACATTTTTCAATACTTTTACTTATCCTTAGACTTATCCTTAGATATTTACTTTAGGTTATCAATATGATTTTCACATCCAAGTTTCCAAATGTTAACTAAAAATTTTCTATAATACCTACTATAATGACCAAATCTTCAAATACATATAAATTACATAGCATTTGGGAATACTTAATCCAATATTCAAAATACTCCCATTTACTGTATTTGTTTATCGCATTTGGAATCATTGAAACATGAACACCAGTACATAAGGGAGTTACATTATCTCCAACTAGTTTCTTCTTAACTAGAACCCTTCATATACATTTCAAACATAATTCATATCTTTTCAACCTTTAGAAGGAAACAGAAAAATGAGTGATCTAATATGCTCATCGATGGTAATCAAGGGATATAAGTAAGAAAAAAATGAGAATAAGTATATGAGAACATGATTATGGAAAAAATATCAAACCCTATATATCAAATATCATAAACATGAATCATGATTAAAATATAGGAAGTTCATAAAACTTTAATCATAAGGATTTAAGAAACACAATATATGAAAGAATAAAATAGGAATAAAACATGGAATTTTGGAAAACACATAAGTTTAGAATATTATTTCCATATTTGTTATGGAATTTCTTACAAGATCATATTAGTACTATATATACACTTCACATATAGTATGGGTAGTCATCGTTCACTTCCATTTCCATATTAGAAGAATGAACGCACACCTCACACTCTCTTGGTAGTCAAGATTCACTCACAAAGTTATCTTAGTAGTCAAGGTTAACTCCCGAGACCATATTTGTCTATATAATGATATATAAATAATTACCCAATGAATTGGAGGTAGATATATGTCCCACCCATATCATAATGAAATAATATATACATGTTCCCAAAGTTCTTTAAAAATCATTTCATAACCAATGAAATGAAATGGGTACCATAAAAAAAATTCATCATATCTTAACTAGTGGAAAACATATAAGTTTTATAGTCATTTTATCAAAATCATAACCCATGAAAAGAAGCACTTTTCAACGGAATATAACCCTTTAAAGTTAAATGGGTTTCATAAACATGATTATACCAAAACATAATCCATTCATAGAAGGAATATGAATGGAAACATTTTAGCATTTCTCAAAAAAGGCATGAATAACAGAAAGTGATGTCATCATAGAGGAGAAATAATTTTGAAATATATTTTTAAAAAATTTCTTTTGGGAAATATCAATTATTCATTGAAAATTATTTTTAAACATTAATGCATTATAAAACCATCTTATTTTAAAATTAATCAATGTCTTCAAATCAGTTTGAAAACATATTTCCATGAAAACTAATAAAACATTCTTGAAAATAAGATTTATCATAGTTTCTTAATAACAAATAAATAAAAGGTGGAATACTTTTTTGAAAACTTTTTTCCATGAAAAAATATCATGGAATCATAAAAAAATTTGGGAAACACTTTTCTTTGAAAAAAAATTAAAACATTATTAATAATTGTTTATTTTTTTAAAAACCATTTTATTAAAACCCCATAGAATATATATAACGAAATATTGAATTTTTTTTTTGAAAACCATCTCGTAGAAAGTATATTGAAAAAAAATAATGAAAGTTTGAGGACATTTTGTGAAACATTTATTTGAATATAATTTTAAATATTGTAAATAAGTCATTAAAACTTTTTAAAATCCATTTCTTTGATTATAATTTGATAACTATGAAAGAAATATTCCAAATTTTTTGTAGTCCTTTTCTTCTTTAATAATAGGTTTATAAAATAATCTTAAAAACAATAAGCATAGTAAAAATATATTTTTCCTTGAGAAAAATAATTGAAGATAATTTTAATATGTTTTTAAAATAATTTTGAAAAAATGGTTTTTAAAAGAAAGCAGATTGTCGACCAAAGAGAGAGAGAAAGTTGAACTTTATTAAAAACACTTTACTAACTATTTTATGTATGAATGAGTGAGGAAATGGTACCAATATGTGAATTTTTAATTTATTACCATAGTATAATAAATTTAATGATATTTATTAATATATTGATCATACTATTTCATCAACTGAAGCATAATAATAATCAATCGTGATAAGTGAAGTGATTTTTTAACCAAACTGCAATAACGTGATAACTAGTGGTCATACTCTCCATGTAAGAGAAATAAATTTCATGAAACATGAAATATAATTCAAATTATTATAATTAAGATATAAAATTTTAAATGGAATTATATACACCTCATAAAAGAATGTAGCTGGATAACAAAACATGTGTCTCAAAGGAGTCAAATTGAGACTAAACCGTCTTACTGATTTGGTAAATTTTGAAACATTAACCCCATGAAAGAATGATCATGTATTGGATTTTTAAATACCCCTAAATTTAATAATTAGAATCATGTAATACATTCATGTTTAGTACATACACCACATAATAGAAAATAGTTTATTTAAGGAATGTATCTCACAAAAATAAAAAGAGAGATGAAATTTCAATTACATTACATGTTGACACTTTCTATACTCAAAAATGATTATTTTATAATAAATTTCATTTTATTATAGATATTTAACAAAATAATAATATTATAACTAATTCGATATATGGTTCTGTTATGACATTATATTACTATCTTGTTAACAATTCTATGTTTGTGTTTCACTTAGGGTAAAATCCCCTTTGTTCTTTTCATGTTTCTTAATTTGTTATATATTAGGTCCTTATACTTATATTATTATTTCTATAATTTAAACAATGATATAAATAATAATTATATTCATTAAACATGTATTATAGTAATCCATTGAACATAGAAGTATGAAATGGAATATTCCATTCTTGGAGACGGTAGGTCGTACGTAAGTGTGAATGTTATTTTTGTTTTATTGTCATATTGATAAAAGAGTGTAAATTAAATATATATATATATATATATATAATTTTTAAAGTAACATTTATATATCTTATATATCATATAATTTCTCTAAACCCATACGAAAAATGTTCCATGTGGTGTGTGAACGAATCACATCACTTTAAAGGGGTGGTAGTCCACACTTCCTCAAACAAAATAATCATATTTACCCAAAATGGAATGTATAAAGATATGATTTTAAATGGAATACCGAAGATTAATGTCATAATAAATATAATATATAAAATATTTAAATATATTTTCCATCATAATTTACACCATGATAGGCGGTAAAGAGAAAAATGAACAATTATCACTTTGTGATTTATTAGTTCACCGTAAACAAAAACAACATGTTTGTAGCCCAGAAATAGAAGTGAGTGTATGTTTAGGTTAAAGAATCAGCATAAAAATCATAGTATATTGAGTAAAAGGGTTTTTTCATTATAATCATGGAATACAAGTAGTTGAGGGTTGAGGAATATAAATAAAATAAAAGAACCTGATAAATAATGTTCCCTCTTATTATTTTGACGTCAATTAGATTACACCAAAGGGATTACATGGATATATTTATACAAAATATTAAGATTATAGGATGTGGGGAGGTATATTTAAGAGTTATTTGGTCAGACCATGGTCGATAAAAAGAGTAATGCCATATAATTCCATGTAAAACTTTTGAAAATGAAATGGGATTATTTCGTGACCAGGCTCTGAGACGGCACATGATACTTTGGCATGGAGTGGCTAGAATTTTTTTCAATCAATTTTGAATTTTTATTATAAAAACATTTGAGATGGGTTTTTAAATTTTAATCCAGTGCCCGAATAAAAAATTGTAGGGAACCATTGAACTAAGTGTTTTGGGATATTCCAAGAAAGAGACTAACATTTCCTGGCGTGGGCCAATAGTGGAAAGTTGTTTGTAGCCGTAAATGAAATAATCAACTAAAGATTATTTATTTTTAAATACTTATAACTACTAAATTTTAACTCATATAAAATATCTAAGAGTACTATGGAGCTAGTGTTGTCGTTCTTCTCTTAATATGATCCTAACCAGGACTAACATTGGTTGAGGGTGAAAGTTAATTTTAAAAAATTTTGGATGAAAGATAAAATAATGTAAAAAATTATTTTATTATATTTTATTCTTCATTATGTAGAGACTTTTCAATGATGCAGTGTAATGGAAAGGTGATGATGAACCCTATTAATGAACCTCATTAATGAATTATGGTAACAATGCTCCAATGTAGCATAATAAATGCACTGATTAACATTTCATCAATTAATTTCCCAACAAGAAGTGCTGGATTGTTGGCACAATCCTAGGATTTCTCTGAGGATTTGGTAGGTGGCAACAATGGACGATGAATGATGAATGAAATTTGTTCCACCCATTGAAGAATTTATAACAATTGAGGGATTTGAATAAAGAATGAAGAATAAAGAGATGTGATCCCAATCTTCCTCGACCAACAATCCTATCCTAAGTAGGGGTTTTATGATTTTTTGTGTTAATTTATTTTCCCTATTCTTTCTTTTATACTACGAATGCAGGTTCAGTCATGAAAATGTTATCCCATGGATTGATCATTCATACGAGAGGGTTAATGGTGCTGGATAAAAAGGGAATATCTATTATAGTGACTATTCCACCTTATCTTGGTTCATTGTGATTTTTCTTATAAGAACGCATTCGGGTAAACATGATAAAAGGCATAAATCATGCTTTGGGTGTTCTAATATTGTGACTCTTTCCCTATATTTATTCTTGTGTTTTTTCATTCTTCGAGGTGAAAAGGTCAGTACCGCATCAGTCATGGCGCTAGTTGGAAGGGCTGAAGCAAGGTTAAAAATGGCATTGGTGAGAGGCCATGATAGTGGCATAAGGCCGCGACCCCAACCATGGTTGTGGAACAAGGCCATGGTAGTAGTCGGAGACGCCAGCACCATGGACGGTGGTGGGCGGGAGGTGGAAATCCTTAGCAGCTTGGCATGGAGGAATTGGCCACAACTAGTGCAGAACATTATGGTGCAGCAGGGTTGCATCGGTTGGGAACTTCATCAAGGGGAGTGGCCCACTTATGTTGGTTGTGGCGTGTGCTAGAATGCAGTCCATCAGGGACCCCATGTGGAGGGAGACACCCAGCCTCAACTGGCCACGTGATGCGCAAATCGGAAGCCAACATGATATACAGTTTGGACCCTAGCTGGCTCATCATATTGTGCTATGCAAGGGCAGTAAACCTAGCCCCCAGGAGGCCCTGGTTGGAGAAAATCCATCCTGACATTGTGGCCTAGTCTAGATAGGAAATTAGGCTACTGTGTGGCCCAGCCGGAAATAAACTATTCCAACTGAGTCTGACCGGGCCAAAAAATGTTGACTGGGTCATGAGGTGACTTGGTGGGCTAGACCCACATCCGAACCAGTGTGGGTCCAACAAGGCCCAATGTGCCTGGCTAGACCGAGTCAGACCAGACCCAACCGGCTTAGGAATGGTTCTCTGAACTTGTTCAGGTCTTACAAGACCCCTAGGACGGTTTGGTTGGGTCAGTCCGACTATTTCAGATCGACCGCAAATATAACCAACCCCTCTTTACCAAACCACCAATATATTTCGGATATGGCATTTGGTTGACGGGATAACTATGACTTTGGGACCCTTGTGAAGAGCCAGACCTTTGAGTAAACACTATGTGGGTTTTAATGGAATTCATGATACGAATTATGGATACAGGAGGGGATTCTCCTAGAATCAAGTACTCTACTTTCATAAATCCACTAGTTGGATTTGACATGAAGGATATGATGAGAGGACCTTAGTGGTACAACAGATGAGTGGACCTCAGTAGTGAAATACTAGAGTGGATTAATGGGTTCTAGTAGAATATCAGACCTCAATTTTCTAGTAATGGATCGGACCATAGTTTTCCTACAGACGTGCAGACCTCAGTGGCCTGACAGACGAGTGTACCATAGTTTTCCAACAGACAAGCATATCATAGTACTCCAGTAACCAAGAATACCATAGTGGTCCACTAGTGGAGTATACCTTAGTGGTCTAGCAGCCAAGTACACCTTAGTCTCCTAGTAGCTAAGAAAACCTCACTGGTCCACTAGACGAGTGTACCTTAGTGGTCAAGTAGCTAAACGAACCTCAATGACTCATTTGGGAGGAGTACCTCTCTTGAACAAGATGATTCAACTCTATGACTAATAGTCATACTATATATTCATTAATTTATACCTAGTGTGAGCTATCATTGCTTTGGGGTATTTCTATGTGAACATTTTGTCTGTCCTTTCATTGTGGTCATTCCTTTTTTGTTTGGGGTTCCTACTGAGTATTGTATTACTCATCCCTGTAAAAATTTTCCTACCCAAATAATGTCTCATTATGGTGATTGATGCTTAGAATTATTCCTTTGTGGTCCGGGACCACGTGGTTCCCAATGAGATGGGGTGTAGGGGATATACTTCTATGGATATAGACATCTATCCTCCACCTACCCTTCAGGTAGGGTTTGAGGAGACAATACTTGGTAGTTTTACATTCCATTGTGGTTTTGGTATTTCATTATTTCCCATTTATATATTCACTTTTTACTATACTCACTATAGTTGTATCAGTGACAATTTTGGTTTACAATGTGTTTACATTCTCTATTTTGCGGGTTGTTTGTGTTTACATGATTAATGGAAAATGCCTTCCCTTATTGTGATATGCCTATTTGGTGCTAGTCACTAGCCCTTGGCCTATGAAGGTAGGCATGGAGTATTCATCGTACATGACCTGGGGGATGATTTAGGACAAAGTAGAATCAAAGGTTGGTCAGTTATACCAGAAGAACTAAGAGTGTGTACATTTTTATGGGGAAATATTATTAATTTTTTCGAGTTTGGATTTCTAGCAAGGGAGTCTATTGTGGGTGCGGTGCCCGACGTATCCATTCACAAGGACCCTAAATTTTGTTTTCGATCTCGGTACATGAAAAGAATGGTTTCCTACATCCGTGAATTTTTTCGTATGATGTTTCTGATTCCGAGTTACTAAAAAGGTATAACCTATTGATTGTGGTTCATCTTGATCTATTTCAGGATTCCTCCATGAAGATAACCAGCCTGGATTCCTGTGCGTGACCAAGAGGATGGTCAAAAAAGCGATACATCTTTAGTATATGGACCGTTGCCCGATATAGCACCTTTTTGTAGTGTCCTAGAGATACCACTTCCCGTTGGATATAAGTTACTTCTAGAAGTACCAATAGAGGATGCACATAGGTTTATTGTGTTACATGAGTTAAAGATATAGAGAACTCTTAGGTTCATGGGGGTTAGAGATCCTCAGGTCGCTGAGGATTGGTTGGATGCAGTGACATGATTCTTCCACCTCATGAGGACACCACATTACCAGATGGAAGTTCTAGCCACAAGCCTTCTACAGGGATCAATAGTGAGATGGTGGTGTTTGATGACCTAGTGTCATGATGAGGCGACCTTCACCTGGTCTGACTTCAAGAAACTTTTCGTAGAAGAGTTATTCCCTATGACATTTCTCTTAGTGCGCATACAAGAGATTATTCAATTACAGTAGGGTAGCTTGATAGTGTATGAGTACTATTCAAGTATAAAATGCCTCACCCATTACTATAATAATATAGTACTGGACCCTTTATTCAGGGCTCAGACCTTTTAGTAGGTAATCTAATGGGACATCATGGCATTGATGATTTGACTTAGAATCCTTATGTTGGGTTGGGTGATGGAATGAGAGATAATAATAGATATAATTATCACTAAGTAGGAACAGTTGGAGGGGACTACCACTGGGAAACAGGGGGCGATTCATCTGTGGCGGGTAGCTGACATATGATGCAGAGGCCCAAATGGGCAAGATAATTTTAAGGAAAATCCTAGGACTCAGGGTTGGCAGTATGAGGATCCTGGAGTAGAGGGAGTCATTAGGGTAGTAGAGTATGTTACACAAGTAGTGGGTATGGGAACATGGCTTGGGATTTCCCAACTCTCCTTGCTGAGGACTGACAGATGGTCAAGGAACTGCATAGGTAGTGTCAATGACATGAACATGGCAGTGCACAAGGTGATAGATGTAGAAGAGGAGAGGGGAAAACAATAAGTGGTGGTTGTAGGTATGTGGTACTACCACCCCCACCCCCTGGAGGTCTGACACGGTCTGTAGGATCACCTGGATAGGGGCTGGCTCTGATTCAGGAAATCATTTCTTATGGTTCTGATGTCCCATACACGATACGAGGTATGATCTATGTCTTAAACACTTTAGATATAGTTCTTATAGAAAAGGGTTTTAGTCACTATTTCCTTTCGCTAGACAATGTTCAGAGCATAGATATTTCAATAGATTCATTGGATCAATCCGTACGATTAGAGACCCTTATGGTAAGGGATTCAATGATCTCGCACTGGTCCCAAAAGTGTGAGATTAATCTTTCATGTTAGATATTCGGCTGGGATTTCATAGTACCGGTGTTTAATCCTTACAAATTAGTTTTGGTATGGACTGGTTATTCAATGTCCATGCTCAGATTGACTATTTTAGGCACAGGGTGCAATATTTCCATAGTGATGTGACAAGTTTTTCCTTCACCAGTGAGAAGGAATCTCTTGTAGAGTGGGATGGACTTGCATATAGAATAGTTCATCGGATCACTCATAAATTTCCCATAATGACCCTTGGTGAAATGGATGAGATGATTTCATAGTTTCCAACAATGTTGTATGAGAACGATGATGTATTTCCAAAGGATTTTTTAGGACAACCTCCTCACAGAGAGGTAGACTTCTGAATTGATTTGTACCCCCATATGATATCGATATTTACAACTGCATATCAAATGGCTCCCACAGATATATGAAAGATAAGAGTAAAGGTGGAGGAATTATAGCGAAAGGGGTTTATAAGGCCTGGTGATTCTCCATGGTAATATCCAGTGTTGTTTTCTAAGAAGGCAGAAAAATTCATGAGGTTATTCATGGAGTTCCAGTGCCTGAACTAGGTGATTGTGGGGAATATGTATCCTCTATTGAGGATTGATGACCTCTTTGATTAGCTGAATTGAGATAGATGGTTCTAGATGATAGAACGTAGCTCACGCTAGCACTAGCTTTGAGTACGAGATGAGGAAATATCGAAGATGGATTTCAGATTCTGCTATGGCCACTACGACTACAGAGTGATACCGTTTGGTGTGATGAATTCCCAATTAATTTTCATAGGACTTAGGAAAGGGATCTTCTAGCCATACATTGATTGGTTTGTAGTAGTCTTCATGGTTGACATCTTAATGTATTCAGCATCTGAGTAGGAGAACGCGATACACCAGAGGATGGTTCTAGACACACTCAGAGAGCACCAACATTACAGAAATCTCCCGAAGTGTGAGTTCTTGATACGAAATGTCAAATTGATTGGACATGTCATCTCAGAGGCTAGAGTTGTGGTGGATCCAACAAAGATCGAGGGAGTTCTTTCTTAGGATCCACCCAATAGTGTTACCAAGTTGTAGAGTTCTCTTGGGTTGGATGGGTACTATCATATGTTTGTATCCAACTTCTTTAGAGAAACTAAATCCATGAGGGTAATGATAAAGAATGTAAAACCATTCATGTGGATAAGAGGATGGGAGTCGAGCATTTAGCAGCTGAGGAAGATCTTGATGAGTATTCTTATATTTAGGTTACTAGAGGAGGGAACCTACTACCTGGTGTTCTATAATTCATTAGAAATCAGGCTTGGTTGTGTTCTAATGCAGGGGAAAGTACTCATTTCTTATTTATCATAATAGTTAAGACTGCATGATCAGAACTATGTGACTTCTGACCATAATTTAGTTGTGGTAGTCTTCGCACTGAAGATGGGTTGACACAAATTTATGGGGGAACGAATCATAATTTAATATGACCACAAGAGTCTCAAGTATATATTTTCTAATAATGATTTGAAATTGAGATAGTGGAATTGTCTAGAGTTCCAATAGTACTATGGCATCAAGATAGTCATTACTCTTGGGAAGGGGAATGTGGTGGCACATTCTCTTAGTATAAGATCAATTTCAAAACTATGGAATGAGGCCTCAGATTAGATTTCCACACTTTAGATATCTTTTGTGTATAGAGATGAGGAATCTTATCTTCATCCAATGGTAGTTTCCACTATACTCATACAGTGAGTCAGGGAGGCCCAACTTGGATATTCCATCCATGAGACTACACATGCCCATAAGTGTATAGGGAATGCCCATAATGTAAATTATAATGGTGGGGAAGATGTCATCCTTTTCATAGGATGCACCATTATACCTGTGGAATTGTTGGAGAAGGTGTTGAGGGAGTTCCCTACATACCATTTGGAAGTAAATCAAGGAGTAAAAATGATGTACCAGGACCTCCAATGTCAGTACTTATGGTCAGGGATGAAGAATGCAATGGCATAGTTTGTCTCGAGACTACTCACTTATCATCAATTGAATTTTAATCCCTAGGTTCCTGTAAGATTCACCTAACCCATCATAGTATTAGAGTGTAAGTGGGATGGGATATTTGTAGCTTCACTAGGGGATTACCATGTATGTCTCAGGGGAAACAATATGAACTGGGTGATCCTAGAAGGACTCACCAAGTCGGCCCACGTCCTACCAATTTTACAGTTGGGTTCAGAAGAGAGCCTGGGATGCCTCTATGTCTAAGAGATAATTTGACTCCATGGTGTCCCATCTAAGATAGTATTAGAGTGTGATGTATGATTTACATACCAGTTGTGGAAGGGATGATAGTAGGTGTTTGGGACTCAGCTACGCTTGATCATATCTATTCACTCACGGACAGATGGTCAGATAAAGATGACCATACAGACCATGGAGGAAATTCTTAATGCTTGTGTGCTAGATTCAGGTCATAGTTGGGAGGAACACCTAACATTGGGGGAGTATTTTTACAACAATATATACCACTACACCATCCATATGGAACCATTCAAGGAACTATAAATTTCACAATGTAGGTCATCGTTATTCTGGACAGAACCAGGGGAGTAAGCACTCATGGGTCTACAGATGGTACATGATACCACTGAGAAGGTGTCAGTCATTCGAGAGGAGATGAATAATACACAGAGCCAATAGAAGTCATTTTTTGATAGGCGAAGAAGAACCCTGGAGTTTTAAGAGGGGGACCTCATATTCCTATAGGTCTCTCCTCGACAAGGGATATAGATATTTCTCAAGGGGGTGAAGTTATATCCGAAGATCATTAGACCTCTCCTAGTACTACTAATAGTGGTAATGGTGGCATACCACTTGGCTATTTCACCATAGTTAGAGAGGGTAATCGATATCTGCCACGTATCCCAGGTGAAGAGATATGTGCATGAACCATCTCACATCATCGACCATGGTGAGAAGGATATTAACGACATGGCGACATTCAAGGAGTACCTGATAGAGAGGGATGATTGAAATTTGAGGATCCTTTATGGATATTTGATTCCTATAGTTCGTTTTCATTGGTAGCATGGGAATATCCAGGAGATCATGTGGGAGAGGGATGCCCAAATTAATTCTCAGTACCCCCATATGATTTATTATCACTTGTTTTTCCTTACAATGACGTGAATCTATAAAGGGGAGATTAATGTAATACCCTAGAATTCTGAGTAATTTTTTTGAAAATTAAATGTTATTATTTCAAGACCAAGATCCGAGACATTTTGAGATTCCAAATCCTGTAGTGGTTTGACTGTGTTTTCAAACTATTTTTAATTTTCATTAAATAAATGTGTGAGATATTTTTTCTAACATTCAAACCAGTTCTCGGATTAAAATTTCGAGGTCACCATTGAACATAGAGTGCTGGGATTCACCTATAATGTGACTAACATTAGATGGAGTGGGCCAATAGTGGAATATAGTTTTTGGTCATAAATAAAATAATTGAGTATAAATTGTTTTATTTTTAAAACCTTATAACTCCTAAATGATAATTTAGATTGGAAATTTGAGAATACCGTTGAGTTCGTGAGGGCGTGATTCCCTTAAGGTGAGCCAAAACACGATCACTGTGGGTCGAGGGTGAAATTTAATTTGTGTACTTTTTAGAAGAATAATTAAATAACTTTAAAAGATATTTTATTATATTTTCTTCTTCCTTACACAGTGACTCATTAGTGCAACAATGTTGAAACGAGGAGAAACTGAACCCCACTAATTAAAATCATCAATGAATCATCATAACGACACTACAACACAACATAATAGAAATGTTGATTCATGTTTCCAAAATTAACATCCAAACAAGAATTGTAGGATTGATAGTACAATCTTTGGATTTTGCTGAGTCATTAGTGGGTGGCGACGATGAACAATGAATGGTGAAGTAACTTTCTTCCAACATTTAATGAATAGTGAGAAATAATGGGATGCATATCGTGAATGTAGAATGAAGGCATGTGATACCATTCTCCCTCGATCAACAATCATATCCCAGGATGGGGTTTGATGCTTTTTAGTTTGAATTGATTATCCCCTTTCTGTTTACTAAATGAACAATACAGGTTAACTAATGAACAAGTTAACCCATGGATCGATCATTCATAAGAGAGGGTTAATGATTTTGGATAAAAGGGGGATATCTATATTTGTTATTATTCAACATTATTTTGGATCTTCTTGATTCTGATAATAAGAACGCATTCGTTTCAACAATGAACAATGACCCGGATAAGTTTTTGGGTGTTCTTGTATTGAAACTCCTTGTCCAATTTTATTCATACATTATTTCCAATCTTCATGATGAAATGGTCAATGTTGGAATATGGTCGTTGAGATAATAAATGGAAACAACAATGATCTGTAGTGGTGGTGACAAGATGTGACCCCAAACCCGAGGCGGCTGGAGGAGCTGCCGACACCATGGCCGATGGTGGGGGGGAGAGATGGTGGAGGCCACGAACAATAGGGGATGTAGTAGTGTAGCAAGGTGGAGTCATTCAGGTGTTGCGTAAAGGAGAGTAGCCCACCGATTTGGTTCGCGGAGTACGTTGGCATGTGATCCGGGGACCACATGTAGAGGGAGGCTGCCAGCCTCATCCTACCCCATGTTGCACGAACTGAGCGCTAATGCAGTGTTTAGTATAGTCCCAATAATGCCCATTGATGTTAGCCAGGCTAGTGCAGTAAAATGGGTCACTATGTGGTCTGGGCTACATGAGAGCTGGTCCACCGATGCGGGCCAGGCTGGATAAAAAAGTGGGTTGTGGTGCTCGCGGCTAGAAATAAGCTGGTCTGACTAATTGGGACTGGGCTAGAAAATGTCTACCAGGCCATTGGGTGACCCATAGGGATATACCCAGATCCAAAATTGGTCGGGTCCAACAAGGCCCAATGGGCCTTGCTCGATAAGTTCAGGTTGGGTTCTCCAAACCAGGTCAGGTCATGCGGGACTCCCAGGCTAGGTTGGTCAAGTCAGTTCAACCATGATAGACTGGGCCCAAAAACAACCATACACTGTTTAATAAAACAAAAATATCTTTTAGAGTGTGTGTCTTATTAACATAGTACCCATAGTGTTGGTATCCTTGCGACGAGACAGTCCTTTGAGTATACTCTCAGTGAGTTTTTGTGGTAGTTGAGACATGATTGATGGATTGACGAGTAGCTTCTCCCAGAATCAACTGTGATATGAGTAGGAATATTATGGATGTATGTGAAATGAAGTATATTAATTGTAGACCTCAGTGGTATAGTAGATGAGCGGACCTTAGTGGTCCAGTAGACAAGTGGATCACAGTGGTCCTGGGGACAAGAGGACATGTGTGGTCCAGTAGAAGATCAGACCTCAGTGGTCTAGAATATGAGCCAACCTTAGTGGTCTAGTAGTTGAGTAGACCTTATTATTCCAATAGTCGAGTAGTCCTATGTGGAAATACAGTTGATTGAACCTCAGTGGTACTGTTGTAGAGAAGACCTTAGTGATCCTATAGCTGAACAAACTTCAGTGACTCGTTAGGGATGAGTCCCTCAACAATACAAGATAATTCATCTATATGAATGATAATATTACATTCTATACATTGATTTATCCCTAGTGGGATATAAATTTTATTTGGGATCTTTTTGTGTGATATTTGTATGTGGTATTTCATTTTGGTCCTTCCTTTGTGGTTTGGGGTCCTCTACTAAGTATTGTGTTACTCACCCCTTTACAGTGTTCGCCTGCATGTGTTGTGTCTCATGGAAGAGAACGATGCTTTCACGGTTGCCTTGGTGGTCTGGGACGAGGTGGTGTCTAGTGATATAGGATGAACAAGCCGTACTTCTACAACTACAGACATCTACCCCACAACAACCCTTCGGGTATGGTTTGAGCAGATAGACCATAGCATCTTTATGTTCTATTATGGTTTGGGGATTTTATTTTGTCCCCTTTGTACATTTAGTTTTTACTTTACTCTATATATTTTCATTAGTGAAAATTTTGGTTTATTTTGGTTTACATTTCGATGTTTCATCTTTGTGCATGTTTACAGGTTTAATGGAAACTACCTTCCCTTTTTTGGTATATGTGTCTTTTGTGCTAGTTTCCAGCCACTGTCCTATGGTAGGCGGTCTAGGGGTAGTCATGATACAGGTCCTGGGGGAAGGTTCTTGAATAACAGTGTATTGAGAAGTGTGAGTAATTTGGAGTATAAGAGACCATCTTATAGTAGAAAAGGACTGAACTCTTGTAAATTTTAGGAAATAGAATTTTAACCACGTTTTCCCTAATGAATTTGGATCCAAAAATGCTCTAAAGTTGATAAAACTGATGATATAGTCTAAATAGGGCCATCCAATAGATTTTGGTAAAGATTCTAGGTTATTTAGGTATATATGTTTTTGGTTTCTCCAATCGTCAAGCTTAATTTTTCTACAGTCGATATAATTAATTATAATTAATTTCACCTATATTTTTGGTCCAAAACTAAGTTGTCCTATTTATATATTATTAATTATTTTGATTCCAAATATTTAATTTATTTTTCAAAATTCCAAACACAAAAGTGGAATAAATTAATTTAAATTTAATCCTCCAATCGGATCAACAATGTGGGTTTCAATGATAAAATTTTCAAAAGTTTCCTATATTTTTATATTTATTTTTAATGTGAAATTGATTCCAATAACCTAATTTGGGATCTTTTATAAAAATATTATACACAAAAACTTTTAATTACATTTAAAATTTAAATTGACATTATAAATAAATTAGATGAAATGGTAGTTTTGAACTAGAATTCAGTACTTTTAACTATTAATTTAAAAATGAAACATTATAGAAAAATACCAAAAAATTTATATAACTTATTTATTATGTCATTATTTAAGATATGAAGTTTATATTTTTTTTAATATATAAAATTTCCTAAAATGTATTGAAAATTGGTTGTCCATAAATTAGTGGTAAAATTCTATATAAAAAATGTCATGACCCATCCTTGGGACCTATGTAGTGACTACCCCAAGCCCACCTTCCATAGGCCAGGGGCTGGAGACTATCACCAAAGCCGTAAATCCATAAGATAGGATGACATTGTCTTTATAAATTGTAAACACACACAATCAGTCTCCTCCATATACTTACTCGTCAAAAGGTCCACCTCCGTGTACCATCCAATCCTGCTACTCTGATCCTCAGTCAGTATTGTCCATTTTCTACAACCAACCTAATGAGGTGTAGACATAGCCCGTGTAGGGGTGAGTATAATTATACTCAGTAGGGACCCTGCGACCCTCAAGGTCTCCCAAAATCTAACATGGATAAACCACAAAGTATGAAATCAACAGATAACCTCACTTAGGAATATTCCCATGCATATACCAAAGTTACCATGTAATATATCCCAATCACAAGGAAAACACAAAGATACTGACATAGCTCAACCATGATTTTATTCTAGGGATAGTATCAATATGAACCCTTAAATTCTGGAGAACTCCTCCTCAATCGAGTACAGTGGGCCTTCTGCGTCACACAGAGGTGCTTCCCACTAACTTGGACTGCTGAGGTACTCCTCTTGTCATGTACTATGGATCTTTCATGCTCACACTGAGGCGCTCCCCACCGTGGGTCTACTGAGCTCACGCAGAGGCGCTCCCCCTCTTCTCCTATTGAGGTACTCCAAATGTTGAGTACCATGGGTCTGCTGCACTCACACAGAGGCGCTCCCCTCCGTGGGTCTTCCGCGACACCAAGGCGCTCCCCATAGGGCTAGTCGAATAACTCCGAGTTGAATCGGTCAGCACTCATCAAGTCTTAGCCAACTGCTAGTTTCGCACACAAATGCATGCTTGTCTCTGGAAGATCTTCTCCAAAAGCTACTGGGCGATAATCGAATTTTCATCAAGTCCCATGTAGAGGTATCTCAACGGTTCGGAATGTCATAGAGGTTATAACACAAAAGACAAAGCATCAATCGGATGCCCGGTCTGTTATTTATTAGCTTTTTAGTCCCGGGGGCCCTGTTGGATTCATGTACGATCCAACCTTATCGTATCTCAACATAACCCCGAACTCCATTGGGGTATACTCAAAGGGACTGTCGCGTTCCAAGAAAACTAGTGCTATCGATGGTTCGTCAAATGGTCGTATGCTGCCAATGATATGGCCAAAAAAAGTCAAGGGGGTCAGTAATGGGCCTGGGCCCGGTCCGACCCGGTCGGCCCGACATGGCCCAACCCAGACTGGGCCGACCCGGTTTTCCCGCTAGGTTCGACGCGGTCCACTAGGCTCGGCCCTGCGGACTATGGGGGTGGTTAGGCATGGAGGCCTAGGCCGGTTCGGCCAGTGCCGCGAGGGGCACGGCTTGGCGGCTTGGCCCGGGAGGTCGGCAGGGTTCCGAGAGGCCGCACGGGGCGCGGGCAGGCCGGTGGGGTGCCAGGAAGGGCACAGGAAGGCCGCGCGAGGTGCATGCTGGCCACGCGAGGCATTCCGGCAGCGCATGGGCAGGCCGACAGGGAACCGTGGTGCGCGGGCATGTCGGCGGGGCCTGCGGGCATGCCGGCGGGGCACCGTGCTGTGCGGGGGAAGGCCGCAAGCTGGCGGACCGGCAGCCAGTGGAGGGCCGGTAGCTGGGCAAGCAGGTTCAACGTGGCTCAGGCCAGTGCGTGCCTGTAGTGGTCGGCCGAGAATATAGGTGCGCCGTGGGGGCATCACGATTCACGGAGGCTACGGGAAGCACAAACTTTGTAATCGTTGCCTTCGTCACCTCGTTGCCGCTTTGTCTCCATACATAAATAAACATTACAATGAGATCGGTGGAGGGAGTTGGGCCTCGTTATTTTGGCCTGCACCCTCCGCGTTTAGGGATGATAACGATTGTTTCAACAAAGAAGGAGAAATTTGAACATCAATTGTTTATAATTAATCGCATCGATTCTCATTAAACGAATATGAGAGAAAGGAAAGGAATAATAATCATTGTAAACCCCCTACCATTGATCATTTCTTGACGATGAAGTTGAGGGAATAAGACGATGTTGTCTTCATTCATCACGTCTTCCATGCATTTCCAATTCAAGCTCGTGCATCGGTTTTTTGACGACAATGAGGAGGGATGATCCGTGGAAGACATCCCGCGTTGAAGGGGGTTACGAGGAAAAAAGTCAAGGAAGATCGTTTTTTTTTTCGAAGGTGTTATTCGTTGGAAGCATTCTATGTTGAGAGCCTTCTCCCAATATTTTCTCTAAAGATCTTCCATTCTCTCAACTCTACACAAAATGAAAATCATAGAAAAATAATAGATTAGGATATATTATGTTTGTTGGTGTAAATTCAAATTGAGTGATTTAAGTAAATTTGATGAATCATTTAATTAATGGGGTGGAGTTAGCTTAACAATTCAATTTGGAGATTTAAATTAAGTGGCTCCACCTAATAATTTCATGAGAGTTGTCACAGATTAATTAGGGGAGGTCCAGAGGCTCTCCCTCATTAATGAGGGATAGTTGAGAGGTTTTATCCTCCTTCATCAATATGGGGTTAAGCCTCATGTGGACCCCATGTCGTAACCTCTCGTGGGAGGTTATGTTTAGGTGGGACCCACCACCATAACCTCCCACGGGAGGTTAAGGTGTGGTGGTCCCACCTCCAACTCCCAAGAGGAGGTTTTAACTACTAGTCACCCACATGGCTGCTCAATAAAATAAAGTCTTAGCTCACTTTATTTTATTACTTTTTTTAAGAAAACCCAAAAACTATATTCAATTCTTGACCAACCGACGTTAAGGTGAATGTCTTCTTAAGCGAATACCGGCACTGCAATTTCAAAAGTGCCCTCAGATTTCAATTTCGAGCATCGTTTCAAAAGTTATAAAATCCCGCTCATATGTTTACTAAATGTACCTGAACAAATGTTTATAAATTGATTCCTTGCACAATGGGCCTCAGAATCACGCGCCATAAATTTTCATAGACTCATAAAATTCCCATGTATTTAATGAAAAAATGTTCCACGGAAATTCCGAGTCTTTATATTCTCCCAACCTGAGGGATTTACGTCCTTGTAAGCTACAACTCGAACTAAGGGAACAAAAGGGGGGTACTGAGCACACATCTGAGACTCCCACACCCATGTACTCTCCCGGAGGTTCCCATGCTGCCAGCGAAAACACACCAGAGGTATCGGCCATCCATGTAGGACCTGATCCTATCGATCCTCAATCTCCACTGGAACCTCTATGAAACTCTCCCGATCATCGATGTCCAGCTCTCCATGGTCGATGATGTGGGAAGGGTCATGCACGTATCTCCTCAGTTGAGATACGTAGAAGAATTTTTTTCCCAGAACAATTGAGGTGGAAGAGACAGGAGGTAATCCACCTCACCTACGCTGCTGTGGACCTATAAAGGTTCGATGAATCTTGGAGATAACTTTCCGCCTTGTCCAAATCTCCATAGACCTCATCGAGGTGAGACCCATAGGAAGATGTGGTCGTCATCCTAAATCTCTAGAGGCCTCTATATCCTATCAGAATATGACTTCTCTTTGCTTTTTGTAGTCTTAATCCGATCCTGGATGATTTTCACCTTCTCTGTTGTAGCTCGTACCATCTCTAGTCCCACTAGTGCTGACTCCCCTGGGTCAGTCCAAGAAAAAGGTGATCTGCAAGGTTTCCCGTATAATGCCTCAAAAGATTCCATCCCTATGGTGGAGTGATAGGTGTTGTTTTAGGAAAACTCTAACATAGGTAAGTGATCCTCTAAATTGCGACTGAAGTCTAGGACACCTGCACAGAGCATGTCCTCGAGAGTTTGAATGGTCCGCTCAGTCCGACCATCTGTCTGAGGATGAATGGTGGTGCTCAGATGAAGTTGTGTCATGAAAGCCTACCATAATCCCTTCCATATCTGGGAAGTAAAATGTGCATCACGATCAGAGACAATCATTAAAGGTATACCATGTAATTTCTCAATTTCCTTCACATAGAGTCATAATAAGCTCTCTACTAAACCCATCTCTCTGATCGGTGGGAAGTGGTCCGACTTGGTGTGTCGGTCAATGATCTCCCAAATCGAGCCGTGACCCCTTGATGTATGTGGAAGACGTGTCAAAAAGCCCATGTATATCACATAAAACATCCACTATAGGACCTCTAAAGTTTGGACAAAGATTGGTGGTACTTGGTGCTCCGCCTTCACTTGTGACAAGTGAGGCATCAAGAGAAAAACTCTGCTACCGCTTTCATCATTTCTGGACACCAGTGCTATCGTCAAAGGTCTTTGTACATCTCTTCCAGTCCTGGATGTACTGCTAGAGGGGATGTGTGTAACACCCTCAACACTTCCTCCTGACGTGCCACTGCTACCAAGGTAAGTCCTCTAAAGAGGATGACATACTAGCCACCTTTAGAAAATCTATCAGGTGCCTGCCCTGTGGATATCTGAGAACGTTGTGTCTTGTAGTCAGTGTCCACATGTTGTGACTCCTAGACTTGCTGAAGAAGTGGAGGAGTGACTATAATAGACTGAAGGAAAGCTTCTCCATCTCAGTCCACATAATAAATCTTTAAAGCAGCCACGTGCTCTGTCACCTCTCCTAGCAGCTGTATACAAGATCTTCTGCTGAGCACATCCACAACAACGTTGCCGTTCCCAGGAGTATATACTATCTCGAAGTCATAGTCCTACAGGAACTCAATCCAATGTCGCTGTCTCATGTTCATGTCCTTCTGATAGAAGATATACCTGAGACTCTTGTGATCATAGTATACGGTAAAACTTTCGCCCCTAAGATAGTGTCACCACATATTCAAGCTGAAGACCACTGCTGCTTACTCTAGGTCATGGGTTGCATTGTTCTGCTCATGTTGTCTCAGCCACCCAAAAACATATGCGATCACAACTTGTTCCCGCATCAGGACACACCTATGTCTGGTCCATGATGAATCACAGTAAACTACGTACCCTACACCTTCCTCTAGAAGCCTCAAGATGGGGGCACTATTCAGCCACTGCCTCAGCTTATGAAAGCTTTGCTGGTATCTCTCCTACCACACGAAGGGTTTCCCCTTCTTCATCAAGGATGATAGTGGTGCTGCAACTCTGGAGAAGTCTAGTAAAAATCTCCGATAGTAACCAACCAAACACTGGAAACTCCGATCCTCCGTCACACTCTTGGGTGGTCCCAAGAAAGTACCACCTCGATCTTCACAAGATCCACTGCAACTCCAGCCTCTGATATGACATGTCCCAAAAAGTAAACCTCTCAGATCCAAAACATACACTTTGATAGCATACCATAAAGTTGGTGCTCTCGATGTGTGTCTAGTACTACTGAAAATTGTAGGCATGATCCTCCTCAGTAGTCGAGTAGATCAGAATGTCCTCAATGAAGACTATGACAAAGTGATCGAGGTATGGCTGGAAGAACCTGTTCATGATTCCCATGAACACTGCTGTATTGTTGGTTATGCTGAAAGGCATAACCAAGAACTCGTAATGGTCTTACCAACACCTAACATTTGTCTTCTTCACACCCTCATCTCAAACTCTGAGCTGGTGATATCCTGACCTGAGTTCTATCTTTGAGAACCACTGTGCTCCCTTCAGCTGATCAAAGATGTAGTCAATCCTTCAGAGTGGGTACTTGTTCTTCATGAGCACCAAGTTTAGGTGACAGTAATCAACACAAAGCCTCAAGCACCCATCCGCCTTCTTGGCGGATAGAATGAGGGCTGTCGAGGGAGAAACACTGGGCTAGATGAATCCCTTCCCCTGTAAGTCCTCTAACTTTACCCGTAGCTCATGAAGCTCAGCGGGATCCATCCGATATGCTGGTGTATATATCGGTGCCATCCTGGGGTACATGTCAATGTAGAAGTCCACCTATCTACAAGGAGGTAGTCCTAGAACATTTTTAGGGAAAACATCCGTATACTGGTCCACCACTACCATATATCTCGGACACTCCACATCTATTACTCCAAGGGTAAGGCAGGACAAATGATGAGTGATCGGCTGCACCCTCCTATAAGTAAGTCTTCCCCACACTGTAAAGGCTCCCTTCTCGCCGGTGAAGGTGAACCTGGTTCCATCCGTGAAGACACACTGCACGTTGCACCTAATATAGTCGATCTGAGCACGGAATGTAGATAACTTGTACATACGCAAGATGACGTTGTAAGGCCTCAAAGATGCTATAAGAAGATCCCATCCAAAGCTCTCGCCTCCTAGAGTAAGCTCACACTGCCGGAACCAGTGCATAATTGTCGATTCTACTACCATAGGAGTCTCTAGCCATAAAGATTGAACCAATGGCTCCGTTGGAATCTCTGAGCTCCGAATGAGGGCAATTGCGATGAAAGAGTGACTGGAACCTATGTCTATGAGAACTGTAGCTATGGTGGAGTAGACACAGATCGAACCTCATATCATCTCTAGAGAGCCAGGGTCGTATGCATCATCTTCATGAAGCTGAGCTCTCGCCTGTCCACCTACTCCCTGCGGTCGGGGTGGACCTCCTTTTGGTGGTGGTGGTAACACCTCGAAATGTCTTTCACCACCAGCTGCACGACCAACAGCTCTTCCACCTCTATATTATCCCTGTATAATGCCTCGATCGAACCTCTTCCTCTGCCTGTGAGGTCCCTAATCTATCTTTTGATCATATGAACAATGGTTCGGATAGTCATGAGCTATGTGACCATGCCCGCCACATGAGTAACACTGCCCGCTCCTGGCAGGTGAGTCTCTGCCCCAGGTGCCCCGTATAACCGATCCTCAGTCATACGATCATCCACCCATGGGTCTAGTACTCTTGGACCTCTGCATCATCTATCTACTACCAGCTGCAGAAGACTCCGCTACATTTCTACTAGTGGTGTGTCTCGCAGGTGGAGGCCTCTAATCAAGGAAACTCTCCACTAATAGGGCTCGATCCAACACCCCCGCCTGCGTCGAGATTTTGAGCGAGATCACCATAGATCTAATCTCTCTCCTCAGTCCCTACTCGAAGGTCCGAGCCATGAATAATGGGTCCCTCACCTTATCATTATAGTAGTGCGAGTGGTCGGTGAACCTCACTGAGTACTGAGCTACCATCATGCTACCATATTGTAGATGTAGTAGCTCCCGTATCTGCACCACACGAAGTGTTTCTAGGAAAAACTCCACTTGAAATAGGCTCTCATAGTCTGTCCATAGTAGCGCCATCTCATCATGCACCTGGAGCTTCAGGATCCACCATCTTCCTAATGCTACCTGAAGGAGACTCGTGGAAAGGATCACCATAAGGTCTGTTGGTGTACCTACCAATATGAAGACTCTCACCACAGCCTCCAGCCAATCCTCAGCCGCCTGTCATTCCATCTCTCCCCTGAACATGGGTGGCCTATGGGGCTGGAACTCATGAAACATGCTCAAGCGGCGTGTATCGTCTGCTGCTGGGGCTGGTGGCATCAGTGGCCCAACAGGTAGTGGTACCGCTGGTTCCTCCGCCAGAAGAGGGCCCCGCACCAAGGCTTTTTCACTCGGTGGGCTTTTTGAAAACACACACGCAATCATTGTTTTCGTGCATTGAGTCGGATATCAGTTTTCAGGGTTCTGGTGTATGGATATGTCGGTCACTGCACCAACACTCGACTCCCGGAATCAAAAACCACACTCGGTACCATAAACACTATTGATTTGCAGAAAAGAAAGATCAGAGTCCTATGTTATGCTATGTAACTAACTTCTATAATACCAATTTTTAATGACCCATCCTAGGGACCCATGAAATGACTACCCCAATCCGGCCTTCCATAGGCCAGGGGATGTAGACTAGCACCAAAGGATTAATTCCCTAAGCTGGGAAGACATTACCTTTGTCAATTGTAAACACACAAAATCAAGGTACAACTGGAAGTAAAAACTATGTAAAAACTGTGTACAAAAAGGAGTGCTAAAAAGTAAAAGGTCTGGAAATACAATCCCAATAGGAAAGTACAAGTACAACTATAAAAAAGTATAACTGAAAAGCAAGTACAACTGAAGAAACGTAAAGCAGCTACATGGTCGTCCTCTGGGGTTTCCTACCTGAAGGGTAGGTATATATAGCCTCCCCAACACTCTATGTCTGTCAGTCTCCTCCATGAACTGACTCGTCGTAAGGTCCACCTCCGTGTACCATCCAGTCCTGCTACTCTGATCCTCAGTTAGTGTTTTCTATCGTCTGCAACCAACACAATGAGGTGTAGGAATAGCCCATGTAAGTGTGAGTGTAACGATACTAAGTAGGGACCCTGAGACCCTTAAGGCCTCACAAACTCCAACAAGGATAAACCAAAAATAATAAAATCTACAGATAACTTAACTTAGGTATATGCCATAGATATAACTAAGTTACCAAGAAATCCATCTCAATCACGAGAAAAACACAATGTTACTGACTCAGCTCAATTAGGATTTTATTCCAGGGATAGTATCAATCTGAACCCTCGACTGTAGGATAACTCCTCTTCTATCTAGTAAAGTGGGCCTTCCATGTCACATAGAGGCACTTCCCACTGACCTAGATTGCTGAGGTACTCCTCCTGTCGAGTACCGTAGATTTTACGCACTCACACAGAGGCTCTCCCCACTGTGGGTCTGATGTGCTCACACAGAGGTGCTCCCCCTTATCTCCTGATGAGGTACTCCACGTGTTGATTACTCTGGGTCTTCCGCACTCACACAGAGGTGCACCCAACCATGGGTCGTCCGTGACACCTAGGCTCTTCCCATTGGGATAGTCGAATCACTCCAAGTCAAATCGGTCAGCAGTCATCAAGTCTCAGCCAGCTACTAGGTTCCCACACAAATGACTACTCATCTCTGAAGAACCGCTCCACAAGCTACTGTTTGATACTCCAACATTCATGAAGACCCATGTAGAAGTATCTCACAGTTCTGCCATGGCATAGAGGTCTCAACACAAAAGACGACGCGTCAATCAAACGCTTGGTCTATGATTTATTAACATTTTAGCCCCGGGGCCCCAGTTGGATTCGTGTACGATCCAACTGGACCGTATCTCAACATTACCCCGAACTCCAGTGGGGTATACTCAATGGGACCTTCACATTCCATGAAAACATGTTCCCCTAAAGGTTCATCAAAAGGTCTTCTGGTTCCAATGATTTGGCCAAATGATGTAAAGGGGGGGTCAGTAATGGGCATGAGCCAGGTCCGACCCGGTCAGACCGACTCAGCCCATCCCAGACTGGGCCGACCAGGTCTAGTTTGACTGAGTCAGTCTGTAGGGTTTGGCCCTATCTGCTGGACCCGTATAGCGGACTGTAGGGGCGGTTCAGATTAGAGGTCGGGGCCGGTTCGACAAGAGTCGTGAGGTCCTCGGCTCCGAGGCTCGGCCCAAGAGGTCAGCAGGGTGCCATGATGCCGTGCGGGGCACAGGTAGACCATAGGGGTGCCGGCCAGGAAGGAAGGGCACCGGGCAGGCCACGGGGCACGGGCGTATACGGGGTGGTCAGCAGGGCATGCCGGCAGGGAGCCCGGGCGCGCTGGAAGCACACGTGTGTGCCGGTGGGGCACGAGGCAGTGCACAGGCATGCCGCGGGCTGGTGGCAGGCGGTGGCCAGGCAGGCCGTATCTCTTCGTCTTGGGCCGGAGTGGGTTGAATGTGTTTTTTCGAGAACACCGATGTGCCACAGGGGTGGTGTTGTTCACGGATGTCGTGTGTAGCGCGACCTTTGTCGTTGGTGCATTTGTCGCCTCATTGTCGCTTCATCACCATGCCTAAAGAAACATTACAAAGAGAGCGATGGAGGGAGTCAGGCCATGTTAGTTGGGCCTACACCCTTTGCGTTTAGGGATGATAATAATTGGTTCAACAAAAAGTAATAATATTGAACATCAATTGTTTACAATTCATTGCATCGATTACCATTAAACAATGATGAGAAAAAGGAACGGAATAATACTCAAAGTAAACCCTCTACCTTTGATCATTGCTTGACGATGAAGTCGCGGGAAGAAGATGATGTTGTCATCATTCATCACATACACCAAGAACTTACAGTCCATTATCGTTTGTCAGTTCGTTGAGGACGATGATGAGGGATGATCGGTCGAAGACGTCCCATATCAAAGTGGGTTCCAAGGAAGAAAGTTGAGGAAGATAATTCTTCGTTTTCAAAGGTGTTCTTCACTGTAAGTGTTCTATGTTCAGAGCCTTCTCCCAATATTTCTCCCAAGTTCCTCCTTTCTCTCCACCCTACCCAAGATGAAAATCGTATCCAAATAATAGATTAGGATCTATTATGTTTGTTGGTGTAAATTTAAATTGAGTGATTTAATTAAATGAGATGACTCATTTAATTAATGGGGTAGAGTTGGCATAATAATTCAATTTGGAGAATTAAATTATGTGACTCCACCCAATTAATGCATGGGAGTTGTCACAGATTAATTATTGGAGGTCAAGAGGATTTCCCTCATTAATAAGGGAGAGTTGAGAGCTTTTATCCTCCTCCATCAATAGGGGTTAAGCCCCATGTGGACCCCACATCGTAACCTCTCGAGAGAGGTTATGTTTGGGTGGGACCCACCACCATAACCTCGCATGGGAGGTTAAGCTGTGGTAGTCTCATCTCTACCTCCCAAGAGGAGGTTTTAACTACCAGTCACCCACATGGAAGATCAATAAAATAAAGTGTAATCTCACCTTATTTTCTTTTTAAGAAAAACCAAAATCTAACTTCAATTCTCAACCAACTAACATCGAGGTGAATGTCTTATCAAGAGATTAGTGGCACTGTATGTTCACCAGTGCCCTCAGATTTCAATTCCGACCATCGGTTAAAAAATTATAAAATCCTGCTCGTACATTTGTTGAACGTACCCCAACAAAATATTAGAAATTTATTCCGGGCCTCTGAATGAAGCGTCGTAAATTTTTGCAGACTTTTAAAAATTCACATGTATTTAAGAGAAAAACATTCCATGGAAATTCCAGGTCTTTACAAGAAAACTAGGATTTTATGAATAAAATTGTGTTTATTTGTATCAAATGTATATAAAATATATTGGATTAATATAAAAATATTTTATTGAATATATAAAATATATATTACATTAATATAACTCACTAATTATAATAAATTTAATTTATTATGGTAAAACAACATTGTTACCATAAAAATAATAATATTTCCTTTATATTCTATATGTTTTCATATTCATTTCTAATTAATTTGAAGTATATGAATTCTTATATTTATATGTAAATAATATTTTATAAAAAAAATTATTTAATAACATTCATAATGACTAATTTAATATCTTGGTTACATTTTATTGTTTTAAATGACAATATTTTAACAATATATTATTGTTTGGTAAAACTCAATCTTGCGTGCTTCACAAGCCATCAAGGAAAGAAATTGTTTCATGTAACTCAAGCTAACCAAGATATTTCATGTAGAGAAAACTAAAATTTATATTGTCTGTAGTGTATGATTAACTTAGTTATTTATATAAAATATTCCAAATACAGTTCTTTTATATAAATTATACTATTTTTAGTGTTCCAGTAAATGAAAAGAAAAAATAAATTCAGCAGAAAAAATTTCAAAACATATTGGGGTGCCATATTATAATATCTTTAATTTAGTTGTGTGGACTTTGAATAACTTCTTCTGTCAAATAAAGTGTTTTTATATGTATTTTCACGCATATAGAATTTTTATTTGAGGTGATACCAACCACGTATTTGATAAAATGATATGTGATCTTTTGTTAGTGATTTGAGACATTTAAAGAAGGGTATGGCCTTGGAAATCTTTTTCTAATATTCCAAATATTGGATTTGGTTTCTAAAATGGATTTCGAAATGGACTGGGACTTGAAAGAGTTCTGCAGTTCATTCGTGAAATTTGTACGACACGTGATGATGATATATTGAACATGTTGAATTTTGATTAAACTCTATTTAATTTTCAAATGTTATTTGTGTTCTTAAATGGGATTGTGTAAAATGGTTTTGAAATTAAAAATTTTGTGTTTTCACAATTTTTGAAAAGTGTATTTGTTTCTCTGAAAAAGAACGGGTTTTTGAAGGGTGCTTGAGGCCCATTTTGTTTTTTTGGAAATTATTGAATAGAAAATACTCCTTAGATAATCCACATTACTAGATTATATTGAATGTATGAGTTTTAATCACATTGGAATAATATTTCTCTATTTATTTTGAATGGATGAGGCATCCTCACAGTGTAATATTTGAGATCCATTAACTTTTAGTGGTATAAGAGATTATTGATGTAGAATCTTTTGAGATCTTAGAGTTTTATGGAAAGAGATTCCTCTTTCAGGTGAAGCGATGATGAATTTTTGTGATCTTTATAAATATAAATATATATATATATATCATTGTGTGTGTGTGCATGTTATTATATGCTCTGTTGGAATTACTGGCTCACCCACATTTCACTTTACTATTGTCCTATGAACCATGTGGATTTAGTATATTTTCAGTGAATAATTGATGCAATATCATATAATTATGCTCTGGTTAGTGGAACATAGTATATAATTGTTTTGTTTTGTTTTATTTCTGTTGGATAGTTTCCCTATGTTAGACCAGATTGGGTGCCATTAAGCATGTTAGTGAAATTTGATGTCAGCAGGTGGGTAATTCCTTAGGGATGAGTCATGATGTATAGTATGTTCTTAATTATCCCCCTAAAATCCTAGTATTTCCCCTGACTGTTGAAACGTAGTTGTCTCTAGTGGATGATTTTTATGAATTATTGTTTTTTTACCCCAGTCTGATTAATTCAATTTCCTTTATTTTGGGATCTTTTCATGGATCTATCATCTGTGGGGTTTTTCATTAGAAAGTTATGTGTTATATTTCATATGATTATGGAAAAATTTGTTTTGAAATTATTTACACTATATCTCCACATTTTGAAAGAAATAATTTCCTTTCTCCGTGAAAAATCTATTATTTCTTCATGGTAAAGAATATGTATTTGAGATGAAAAAGGGAAATGAACCATGTCTTGTTTTGAAGTGGAAATGTGTGGAAAATATAACATTTATAAACATTATTTAATACCTCAAGTTTTTGTTTATTTATTTAAAGGATGTTAATTGGGAATAGATTTTTTGGTAATGCTTACTGAGTTTTAATAATCATCTATATAGTTCATTATTATATTTATTCTTTACTATATTTTCAGATTTTTTTTATCAAGGGTGATGGTTGGTGTCGATATCATAGAATGACTATTGGGATCACCCTGAAGATGTTGTGGTTTTCATGATTTTGTAGAATTTTTATTCAGTTTGTTATATTTTCAACTTTTTAAAATGGTTTTATGTTTGGATATTTATTCATATTGGATTTAAATTCATATTTCCACTATTAATTTTATTTTTTTATTCGGTGAAATAATTTCCCTAGTTACTGTAGTGATAATCGACAGTAGTTGTCAGCTTGGGAGGATCACAAAAACAACTAAGGCCATTACAAAATTCAGGTTTGGTGAATGGTTTATAGTCGACTCTGGTTGTTTTGTGACACTCTATTAGATTTCATCAGTGGGTAGTCAATATTTGTTAAATTTATCATAGACATCTATGATTTTTTGGATGTGTTTCTGAGGATCCTCAATATGATGTCCTCTCAATTGACCCCTGTTCTAGAACAAATTGTTGAGTCCATGTTTGATTTTAAATGCATGTTCCTGGAATGAAGGGAACATAATTCTGGATGTAGAACCATAGATTGGTGTAAATACATAATCCTTAATCATTAACTCTAGATTCATGTTGGGTTTTTCTTCTTAATGTGTTAGTGGAACATGTTTCATGTTAGGTGGGTTAGAACCTCCAAGATTGCTACGATGTGGCATATCTAAAAAAATTAATATAGAAAGTTAAATTTCAATGTCAGGCATGAAGGTAAGAGGTTATTGTGTTCCAATAATATTTGAATTAATTAGGGAACCCTAAAACATGTACTAGGATGAAAAAAGATGAACAATGAGCTGTTAAAAAGATGGAAAAGGAAATAATTAAAAGGGAAATGGGTGGGTATTATATTATGGTGTTTGTAGAAAAGGTTCCATTGCCGAGGCACAATAAAACTGATCCCTAAACATGGTTCTAAAATTTGATTAACCCACACACACAATATAATTCACTTAGGATGTGGTCAAATTAGAATTCTATTATCCCAAATTATACATTTTAAAATGATATTGAATAGTGGTAGTGAGGGGTTAAAACCCTGTGAAACAATTTAGCATACCATAAAATATGACTTATAACCCTTTATATTGGATTCCCCATGAAATAGAATGAATTTAGGATTTGAATAAAGCTATTGAGTTTGGTTTTACATACATGTAGATGGTAAAGATGATGGTCAATTTTTGGGTACAGGTAATAAGGATAAACTCAGTCTTAAGATCGAATAATACTATGGATTACGGTAAAGAGAAGTGCATAGAGCACTATTTGATTATGAAAAATAAACTAGATCAATTTAATATGAAACTATATCTTGGTCAAGAGTTATCTAAAAATATATATTAATTAACCCAAGATTTTGTGGCAGAATGTGTTGCACACTAAGGTCATAGATGACTCGACTCCAATCAAGATATGTTCATTCATTTAAACTCACCATGGTTAGGATTCTGAAAAATAAGTTAATAAATAGTTTTTATTTGACCTGATTAATATCTTTAGGTTTACCATGTTTAAAGTTAAATAATAATTATGTTAAAAACACCCCTATTCTCTACCCCCTATCTTATGTGGTTTAGCCACTCATGATGGAAATAATATATATTTTGGAAACAATTAAATACATGAATGGATGATTAATAATGATGTTTTAATATGACATTTACCAATCAATGGTAAAATAATAAAGTGGTTCAAAATAAAAAAAAATTAATAAATCAATCAACCACGTACTTGAAATAGTAAACAATAAAAAATGTAATGCAATGCCACTATCAAATAAAAATAGAAATTTTATATGGATGTTGAAATGGTAAATAACAATTAAATTAATATAGAACACATATTGAAAATGAAATGGCAGTTAAATTCAATAAAAATATTATGAAGAATTATTTAGACTTGACTTGAGAGAAGAATGAATGGAAAGTAACTTATGAGAATGAGAAAAGGATGAGAATAAATTATGTTATGTGATTATTTGTGCACTCTGGAATGTAATTTTTTTTGGAAATTACATGATATGTAAGCTTTACACATCATGCAATCTCTATCCTTAGTTTTAACAGTTTATTTTGGATCTATCATGAATCTTATCTTATAAATCCATCTTTCAATGATTTGAATAATCTAAAAACATGTACTTTGATCTCTTGACAAGATTATTCTCATAAATTGATAACGATGTAGGATGTTCCCTTTGATTATTAGATTACATGTTTTTAGAGATTCATGTAGTTTAATTTTTTAAAACATGTAACTTATTTAAAACATTATTAATGACTTGTGAAATGCTTTTAATGATTCGTACATGTTCTGTAAGAGATTTAAGACTTGTAATGATCACTATTTTCTATTTTTCATATCCACTTAGTTGGAATCTTGGAAAAAATTATATTTTATTATAAATACAAACCTAGTGAATTATGGAATAAAACATTAATAATAATTAATTAAAAGACTTCAAAATGTATATAAAATTTAATCTTATCAAAACCAAAAAAACATCATAATATAAATTTATTACTTCATCAAAAACAACAAAGAGAGAAACAATTTTCTATATTGGAATCAAACTCAATTATCACATATTTTCAACAAATCAACACTAAATTCCTAGGGGTTTAAAAAAAATTAAAAATGTATTCTTGTATTTCAACAAATGAATTAAGATACAATTGTTTTATGTCTTATATGAAACCCAAAAACATTTATATTTAATTTAAATTTATAAATTGGCTAAAATTTAAATTTATTTTGATAAAATGGATTCAATTATCCTCATCATGATATTTAAATTACACGAGGGTGATGTTTTTAAATATATATATATATATATAATAAAAAATGAAGTACACTAGTAAATATATTACAATTATAATTGTTTTTTAATATGTCTAAATAATTTCCAAAAATCATTTATATTGAAATAATTTTTTATGTATGATTTATGTGAATCAAATACTGTTTTTGTTCACTAGTATTAGCATTATTGATTTCCTTGATAAAAAATTTTATTTTAGTTAAATTTTATTAAAAAAATACTCTCCAATAATAATTTTAAATAACCAAAATTAGTATGAATTTAACATCACTTATAAAACACATTCTATTACCTATATTTTGATAAAATACTACACTAACTATTGTATTCTACATTCATAATCCCTTACTCTCTAATATCATTATGCCCTAAAAATATACCTTCTGTAGAAAAAGAGTGATCTCAAAAAAGTTGTATCAACTTATATTATGTCTCATTTAATTTATTTTTATTTATCACATTTTTATGTGTTTCTAATCACTCTATTAGAATAAAATATATAGTATGTTCTTGGATGGTTAATTTATAAACATTTAATATTTTTTATTTCCTACCCCTCCCTTAGTTTAATATCATTGATTACATGGTCAGTATAAACCACATATATAGATGGTGTAATTTTACATGTGTTACAACCATTAAATTTCAATTACAATTTTAAAACATATAGTTAAATATAAAAATAAGAATATTTTATTGTTTTAGTGTGGTTCTGTAATCTGATAATGATTGTATACAGAATATTAAAATAATTTCCTACGTTTAGTAAACATTTTTTAAACAAACTGGCATTTTAATTTTTCCATTATAAAAATGAATAATATAAATTATATAAATAATTTTTAATAATTTAAAATATGTAATATTATTAATAATTCACAATGAAATTTAATTTTTCACTGATATATAGTGATAAATATTAAGGAAATAAATTTACGTAGTCGCGACATTAGAACATTGAATGGACATCTCTGGATAACTTATATAAACAACATTAATCTAATAAAAACAATAATAATGAAATCAAATGTAATAACCCAACATGAGATATACCAAATCATGATTCAATATATCATATACCTCAAAAAGGAATTCATATATTATAGAATCAACTAGAGTGTTGTATGGGATATAATAAATAATCTTGAAGTCAATTCCAACCTCAATATAAATTAGTCCATATTATGCTAGGAAATATTAAATATCGTGTATGAATCATAAAATCATAGAACATACCATCTTATGGAATAATTAAAAATAGGATCATAATTATAGTCCCTCACATCCACTATATAGAATGATTTATATATATATTTTATGCATTTGTGATGTCTTAATATAAAATGTATAAGAAAATGAGTAAATAAAAAAAATTCCATAATGATAATACATAAACCATTATTAAATTTGTTTTCCTCTATCCTAATGGACTCAAACTCTTTCTAAGACTCAAAATTCATTACACTAGTCAATAGGAGTTATAATCTACATCATGTAATTATACAAAACACTTAATAAATCAAAACATTGAAAGAAAATTAACTCATATACACTAAAAAGACTCTTGTAAATGGATATGGGTTTTTATATTATCCCTAATAAATCTCTCGAGTTTCCACAACTCCCCTTAGTAAATGAAATAAATGTGGATCCACATTAAATGTATATGGGTAACACTTAACCTGTCCTTGGATGATAAATGATATATAATGTTAATGATTATAATAAATATTAAATTTAAGAAACAAAATCATACTTAATAAAACATGAAAAATATATAATAATAGAGGCACCCATTGCTAGGATTTCCCCCAAACACAACGCATAATCCCAAAAACTCTATCATAATTTTCTTCTAAACAAACTAAATAATAATGTAAACAGTTAAAATAATAAAGAAAATAAATAGGCTAACTCATAGTGTGATCAACCATATTATTCCAGACATTAAAATAATATAGTATCCAATATATTAAATAGAAGAGGGTCCAACAATATCACCATTTTATTCAAGAAAAGAAAATCAATTTTGATATTGTATTCGACATGAAACACAAAGCATCAATGACCTATAAAATATGTAACCTTAATAACCTAACCATTAAATTGGAGAGTATTCATATTATTAACTACACCATGATATATATATATATATATATATATATATTTCATAGGAGATTTATATTATTGATATATATTTATTATATAATCATTCATATTTTAGTAAACTAATTTTATGCTTCTAAGATATGTTTTCATAAAAAAATTATATTTATTTATTTTCAGAGAAAAATATAAATAATTTTTGTTAATTTTAGAAAATAAATTTTATTAATTTAATATAATTTTTGAAAATTACTTTTCAAAATTTACTTTTGGTGGATATTTTGGGATTTTTGGGAATATATGTCTTTTTAATGAATAGTGGAGAAAACAGATTTCTTTAGAACCATCTTTTCTCTTAAATAAATGATGTAATTTAGACATCCAATTATGATTTGAATATGATTTCAAATAAAATAATTATATTTAGTATTATTTTAACCACTTAATTTCATTATAATATTCATTATATGGTATTTTTAAAATTTTTTATTTCGGTTTAAAAACAATATTTTTGTAAAACCTTTTTAATGTGTATAATTTTTATCCTTTTTAATTAATTAAAAAAACCCACAATAAATAACTAAATAAATTAAATTTATATATAATCAGTTAATATTTAATAATTTGGATTAATAAAAAGATTATTACAAATCATAGAGTAACTATAAAAACTTCTATTTCATGTAAAATACACTTCTTGATAGCCTCATTTTTCATTAGGCATGTGGGTTTATTATTAAATTACATTTTTACCCTTATATAAATTGAAATTAACATAAAAAATTAATTATTTTGAATTATATTAATTAATATTTTATTATAATGTAAATTTAACATTTGATTATAATAAGTAGTGAAAATAATAAATATTAATTACTACGGTTAAGATGAAAACGAGTTTACTTGGAGATTTACTGAAATAATAATTTTTAAAATGACCTAAAAACATTCATAGAATCAATTTTATAAAAATATATAAAACATATAATTTATAAATCATGACATGGATCCATTTATTATCCTTTCAGTATTTTCCAAACATGGAATGATATTTTTCTTTTAAAAAATAAAAAATTAGTTCAACTCACCACAATTATTAAAGAAACCCATTGTCCAATCTACATCACACCATATAATAAATTTTAATAGGACAGTACCTAAAAAATGAATTCATATATTTCCTATCCATATCCATGAAATCATGGTTTCATTTTCCATCCATCTTATAAAGGGTTCTTGGGAATACATAAGGAGGTTGTTCGAAGAAGTGGTATTGTTATTAACAGAAAAATTTTATTTTTTTCCACATCATTATAATATTGATAAATAATATTAGATAGTAAAACAAGTATATAATATATAACAAAATTATTATATTTTATTTACATATATGACATAAATATCATATTCCATAAAATGTGATAAAAATCAACATTCTTGTGTGTGGTTTAATACCACCTTGCGAGCTGATGCCATCACAATTCCATAATTTCCTCCATAATATTTTAATAATTATGGATTTACACTATATATACAATAATTACCACATATTTATACTTTAATAGTTTTTAGATTCCATATAACTTCTTACCTTCCACTCCATTGGGGATATGATAGTAATGCTTGTCTATACGACTGACAACCGCCTCGCAAGGTGATGTGTTTCATTTTGGAATAACGCTTTACAATGTCGATAATAATTTTAAAGATAATCAATAACATTGATATATATGATATAATTATTTTATTAATGACATATTTATCTTTCCAAATAATTATAATATTATTTTATTTATTTCACTGAATAATGATAACATCATTCACACACACATGTGGTACACCTTCTCCACGAAGTGATGGGATTGTTTTTCATCACCACAACACATAGATGATATATATGTAATTATATCTCACTAAATAATAAGCCTTTTATATAATTTTAATTCTTTTATGATAATATATTACTTAGTAACTTTCCATAATGATCATTGAAAAAGGGAAATGTTTCCCATGTATGTGTATGACCTACCATCTCTATAAGGGTAGCATAGTTAATTTGTAAAAACCATAAGTAATTATTGGTTATAGTAATATAATTAATTTATAATTTTTTTAAATATTTCATGATTATTATTATTAATATTTTGAAATAATGACATATTAGACAATAATCAACATAGAAAATCTGTTTTGAAATAATGAACTTATCATCCTCAAAACATGCGACATGTACTTATCCAATTAAATATTTAAATATGAAATTAAAATAAATAAAATAAATTATCATTTTTATAATTTATTAAACATGGATTTTTTTAAAAAATATAATGTTATTTATAGATTACTAATATATTGTATTTGAAGGATACACCTTGAATGTCAATACTGAAGGTATTGGTTTCTCATCTCAGTTTTTTATTTCTCTAAGACAAATTCATTATTGTCTACTATTTTTTATTGAATGGTTGATATATATTAATTTTAAATATAATACCTAGAATTAGTCAAACATCTTGGTATTTTATATTTTAAATTTAATTAATTAATCCAATAAGATTATACATCAATTTTACCAAGTTGTAATGAATTTGATAAGACAATTTCATTTAATTGGGTTATATTACATTATAATTTTCATTGGAATTCATATATTATGTGGGTAATGTCATTGGATTGTCTTATTTTGTATTTCCTATTATTTTATGTGGAATTAAATTTTGTACAAATTATTGAATAATTGATAAATTAACACTTCAATGTCAGGATCATTGTAAGGGTTTCTCATATTGAATTGTATTCTTTCAGACATAAATTAGGTTATAGAAATATTATCATTTATGAGGTGTATCTAATAAAATTTTACATGTTATATTTTAAGATATTTATTTCCCTGATATTTCAAGTATCATTTAACATTATTATATCTTGAGGATTACGATTGAAGAGTTACAAAACTGGAAGACAATTTATGTTACGATAACTTGTCATTAAGAATAATTAATGTTCAAGGTTCATTTAGAGGATATAACATGATATTATTTTATTGAATAAAATATATAGTATTATTATATGGTTATTAATCTATTTTTCATTTTTAATTTCCATTTAATTCTTTATTTATTAAATAAAATTCATGAAAGTAATTTATAAGTGATACCAATCATGTTTGCACTTTTAGATTAGAAATATTTCTCTAGAAAATCCTTGCCTTCTAAAATGATTGAAAACATTTTATATATAAAAATAAATTATTTGATAAATATATCATATATGACCTTATAAATTATTTAAAAGTAATTTAATATGTAAATTTTATAAAATTTTAAAAAATGGGTAACATTTGACTACCATGAAAAAATAATTGAATATAAAGTTTATTTTTAGCATTCACAACATTAATGGATTTTCCCACCATCATAAACATTAATTTTATAATATTCATTTATATTTTTCTATAATTATGTACAATATAAAATATTTTAAAAAACATTTAGTGATGTCATAGAAATTAAATGTTATTTTCAAAATGAAATGATTATTTTCTAAAAAACTAGTCAATGAACATTTAATGGTGTTTCCATTCATCAAAGTTAGAAACTATTGATTTTACTTATACTAAATTGAGTTCCTTATGTATTGATACCATACTCATTATTTCTCTATATGGATTAACAATTATTCTAAGAGAATTTTGTAGAACCCATTTCTTTCCCACTAGTTAATCATGTTTCAAAGAGACTGTTATGAAACCCATTTCTTTCCCATGGGTTAATCAGGAATCAAAAAAATTGTTATGGAACCCATTTCATTCCCACAAGTAAATTATGTTTCAAAGTTGTTATTATGAGAACCTATTTCTTTTATATGGGTTAAGAATGATATAAAATTTATATATTATGTTTTAGTGAGTATAAATAGAAATTAATTCTCTAGGTACTTTACTCATTAATTGTTAATGTACATTATAGATGAACGTGTGTGAACCCAGATGTTTTTTAGTGATCCTACTATATCTTATTAAATGGATTTAAAAACATAGTTTTGGGTCATCCTGATATTTCTTATAGGATGGGTGTACCCAGATAGCACTCTAATACATTCAGTAATAAATATGTTCTCCGAAGAATTATATTCTATTTCATCCAAATGTTTATAATAATTTTAATGTTTCTCTATAGGATCTATAATAATTATGTTCCATGATAGAGAGATGTTTTTTTATTCATTGAACGATTTATAAACATTTCCATTGATCAAAATTGATATCAAATGGATTTTTAACTTTTAATATTATTACTCTTGATTGTTATATCCTTATGTCTGTTTGTTTCATGATTTATGATCCATAAATTTATGGGTATGAATATTCTTGTGTTATTCTCATGCCCTTGGATTATGTAATCAAAAACATATTCTATTCTTCTTCTCACTGATGGAATTAAATTTTTAATGCTTATGTTTACCCTTACAGAGAATTTTAGATCACCCTTATTTTATTTCCTTTTCCCCAGGTTATCAATAATGATGTTGAATGAATTATTTACTAAATGGATTAATATGGATTATGGTGATGAGTTAATGTGAAATAAAAAAAATACATATTAAGGGTGATAAATTATCATTTAAATGAATGGATATTTTTTATGTAAAACATTCTCATAATTATATAAAACACTAATACTAAACATTCCTTGAGAATATTAGTGGCCCAATATTTAATCCTGAATATTTATGATTCAAATGGAAAAAAATGGGTCACATTTTATCTATCCCAAATATAAATATGTAATGTTTTTTATTTCAGTTCAAGATCCAAGAGTGCGGTTTGACGATGTTATATTTGACATCAAAATATGATTTAGATAAAAATGTGGATTAATATGTTTTCATTAATGGTTTAAATGATATTTATGGATACCATTATTGGTTTATAAAAATAAGTTTTATCATAAGTTTAATATTTTAGACATCACTTTTAGGTTATAAGTAAGGATATTTTAAATTTATTAATGACATTTTAGGAGTCATTTTCATAGGCTCAAGTATATGTAAATTTTTTATTTAACATGAATTATGAATTTAGATTTTATGGAAATAAGATTCATGGTATTGATATCTATAAGAGTTTATATGATAATGGATATTGATAACACATTATTTATAATATGTAAATATACATGGGATTAATATGTTATTTAGTGACTAAGTGATTAATGTTATTTAAGAATATGATCATTAGTTTTTTTGTGAATATACAATGAAAATAATGAGATAACATTTCATTATAAAATATACATTAATTTTTATGCTATTTTTATATGTTTGGTATATGGATACTTCTTTAGGGAATGATTTAATTTTAACATTTGGTATTACAGTTGAGTTTTTCTGATTACTATATTATTTAGTGATATGAAGGTTTCTTCATTTTGAGAAACATCATAACATATTACAAACTTTTTAATTTAAAATAAAAGGTGAAATTAATTGATTTTTAATTTTACGATTACGTGGTCCTATAGAACCCAATTTTAGTGATTCAGAAAGAAAAAATGTCTTTAATTCCTATCACTAGGAATGAAAGATAAGATTATTGTGGACATTGATAAATGATGAAATTATACTCATGATGTTATTATGTTTCCCATTTATTTTAGACTATATTAAAAATTAATTCCTAAGCTCTTTGAAAATGAGATTGAAACAAAATTTTATCCTACTACCCTCATTTTCTGATGATACCACTAACCTTATTTACAATTCTATATTTAATGGATATGTGTTTTTTATTTTCTCATAGTCATTCACATTCTTGTTATCTATGATCCATGTAACTCTACATATATTTTTAGATATTTTAATTTTATTCCATGTCTGAAGTTTCAATTCCCACATATAAAATCATGTTTGGAAAATTTGTATGTGTTGTTCCATATGATCATTGTACTATGTCTTCCCTCTTATGAAGATTATTTTTTATTAACCCTTTTTATGATGGGGGTTTCCAAAAAATATATATTTTTGATTTGTAAAAAACATTATTACCAATTTATGTTATCATTTTTGAGAATGAAATTTATTAATGGGGATGAGGATGTAAAACCCATAGATTTTATAAAATAAAACTATGTTTGACAGTGTATTCGACATGCAACAACTACCTTAAATGATTTAAATATATATATATATATAACTTTTATAACCTTGTTTTTATGTTGTAATATAATAATAGTTCTAACTAATTTATGAAATATATATTTGGTAATAAATATAAACTATTTACATATTTTTACTATATAATAAAACAATTTTTTAAAATGTAATTTTATTATTAAAAAATAATTTTAATTTTATTTCACAAAAATAAAATATTGTAATTAATTTTTTAAAAAATTGAAATATTAATTTTCTAAAATTAACATCATTTTATCAATTATAATATCAAATTTTAAATTTAGCGAAATTTTGGAAATTTTTAGAATATATATTTTTTAGTGTATAGTGAGATATAGAATTTTTCGTATAACAATAATTTATTTTTATAAAATTGTGAAATTTAAAATTACAAGTATTTTGTAAATAAAATTTATTGTAACATAAGTATTATTTAGTTATATTTAATCTACATAATTTTATTTGATTCATCTTTATATTACATTTTATTATAAGTTTATTTTTGGGTTTAAATACATGATTTTTCTGAAACTGTTTTAAATTGAAAAATGATTCCCATTTTGAAATAATTTAAAACACCCATAATTATGAATTATTAAAATTTCATTCATTGACTATATATTTTATTATTAAATTTTATTCCAACATATATTTTAATTTGTGATATAGTTAATATAAAAACAGTTTAAAAAAAGAAACATGTTGAAAACCCACATCTTCGTCACATCATTACTTTTACAATTAAATTAATATTTTACAATTATATGAATTGGATTTTGTAAAATTTATTTCATATTTAGATTAATTAAATTTTATTATCTTATATGTTCATAATGAGAAGTGAAAGATGTAAAAATAAATGATCACGTTTAAGGTGAAAACAAGTTTACTAGTGGTGAATCAAAAAATATTATGATAAAAATGTATTACAATTTTGTTTATATTAAATTTAATAAAAACAAATAGATATATTAATCTCTAAGGCTCTTGGATATTCAATTTTAAATAATGTTTGGATATCAATATCATGGTTACACCTTTTTATATAAAATTATAATGAGAGTTCCACTAACCGAAATTATAAAAGGTGAATGCCTATCCTCTCTTTTTCACGTCTTGAATAACATTTTTATTAGAATATAACTAACAAAATTAATTCATTAATTCCATACTCACATCTTATAATCCATTTTGGATCATAAAGTTATCATAATACGTCTGTTGGTGATAACATAAAGAGGTTGTACAATGAAAAGGTATATGTTTTAAATGATCATTATTGATTTTTTAATTCTTCCAACTCCTTCACATATTATTCATTCATGTTGAAATAATAACACCAAAACATCTCATATACTAAGGATATATTATATTTATTTAATAACCTAAATTCTTATACTCTTCTATTAAATATTATACAAATTTTTCATTTAGTTTAATGGAAGACTACCACATTGCAAACTCATGTTATTCATTTTCTGTCAATGCCCATCATGTCTTGTTATAATTAAAGAATTAATGTATATATGTTCTATTTTTAAGTTATGTTTTATTTATTGAGTTATTAAATAACATATACATTTTTACTTTCTATTCCATAGAGGATATGATAACATCTCTCATGTGTTAGGAGGATGACCACCATATGAAGCGTTGTCATTTTTTCACTAATTCAATAAATAGAAGGTAATAAGTATAAAGTGAATAAATATCTATGATATAAAGGAAATAATTAATATATTAATGACAAAAATGTATTTATGAAATGATATTATATCATTTTCATTATTATAGTAAAATTGATAATGTTATTCTTCCACACGTGTGAACTAACGCCCCACTAAGAGATGTGATTATTTTTTCATCACCACAACACATAGATGTTATGTATATATACAAATACTTAAATAATATAATATCTATGATATGATTATAATTATATAAAGATAAAATATTACATACATTATTTTAATTATTATCATTGATAAATGTAAATGTTACTCATGCTTATGTATGGCTTAATATCTCCATGATTGTAACACAGTTAATATTTCACAACCATTTTTCTAGATTTTATTTAAAATTATAATTGAAGAATAGTTATTATAAATATTTCCTGAATATTAATTTGGTGATAAATAAATTATTTCAACTTTGACCATGGTAAATACACATAAACCATTTTGAAATAATGAACCAAACGTCCTAAAAACACCGTATGTGGACTTAACTGATAATGAAATAAACTATGTCATTAAAATATATAAAAAAATTATTTAATGTAGTTAAATAATCTTGGAAAATTTTATTTATTAATCAAATAATTTATATTATCTTATTATACATGATTTAAGTACACACATGAAATTTCCAAATCAGGGGTAATGGTTTTCTCATCTCATTATTAATGTTTTTGAGATGTATTCAATATTAACCATGCGTTGTTTATATAATTTAAATTATAAATGTAATATAATGATTCATTCATATATCATGGTATTTTATGTTTGAATTTAAATTAACATAACCATGGAGAATTTACTTTAATGGTACTAGGTTGTAATTAATCTCATAACCCAATTTATTTTCATCAAGTTATATTATTCAAAATATTTATTGATATTATACAATTATGTGTGTAATTATTTTTTATTATAGTTTCTTGTATTTATGCTTATTTTATGTAGATTTTAATATTATACACATAATTGATTCATTGATTAAAACTCAATTGAATGATGTATTCATTATAAGGGGTTCTCATCTCAAATTTTCTTCATTGGGACATATTTCTTTTATACACCTATATTATTTTATGAGTTTTATATACTACAATTTGACATTATATATACTTAAGATCCTTATTTTTTTTTAATATATCATTTGACTTTTTTCATTCAATGATATTATAATATCAAATTATACAAATTGAAAATGGGATTTATGTTACAATATTATTTATTTAAGGAATATTTATGATAATGTTTTTAGAGAAAATAATGTGATATTTATTTCTTGCACCTCATAAATTTTATTCTCCTTTAGTTATTAATGATTTTTTACTGTAATATTTCTATTTCTTCACCTATTTATTGATGAAACATCAAGAATGTGATTCATAAGTGACAATAATCTTATATTATATTCCAGACCATCTAGTATTCTCTTTCATATCCATGTTTTCAGAATTGTTTTTAGAAATAATATTTTTAAAAATAAATGATTCTATAAATATTTATTTACATGGTCTGTTAAATTAATTTAAACTTTTTAAAAAATGAAATTTCTTATCATTTTCCAAGTGGGTCACTTTTGACACTCTATGAAAAATGATTGAAAAGAATGTATATTTAAATAATTTACATTATGAATAGATTTTCTCACCATCATTAATGTTAGTTATTTTGAAGCTTACATTTTAGGTTTTCATGTATATTTTGAATAGGAAAAATTCTTTGTATTTTTGGATTTTGTAGTTTTTAATGATTATTTTCCTAATGAAAATTGTATTTTCCTAAAAACTAATTGTAATGATTTCTTAATGGTATTTATATTCTTTAAAACTAACACCCATTGATTATACATATGACACACTATTATAATTATGTAATGATATTATGCCCATTTCTTCTATAGATGTAATAATATTATTTCAAAGAGATTATTTTGGAACATTTTTCTTTCCCATAGGTTAATCATGTTTTAATGAGGCTGTTATAGAAACTATTTCATTACAATGGGTTAATCATGATTGAAATTGGTTTTCATGGAACCATGTTATTTTTTTGGGGTTAATCATTTTTCAAATAGTTTATTATGGGAAATTTTTTTCCAAAATTTAATAATGTTCTAAAAAGAATATTTTTTTTCAATTACATTATTAGAAAATTAATTATTTATGTATTTTATTCACAAATGGTACTAGGACATTATAGATGATTATGAGTTAATCTAGATATCTCTTGGTGAGACCTATATAACATATACAATGGTTCGACCCAGATTTTATTGGGCAAGCTTAAAATATCATATATTATGGGTGTACCCATATATCACACTAATGCATTGGGAAATGAATTTTTCTCTGGGTAATTATATTAGAAACCTTATGTATGGTAATTCCAATCGAAAGGGATTTATGATGATGATGTTCTAGGATACCTACACATTTTTCTTATGATTTCTATGCACTATATATGTTTTCTATGAATAATATTGATATCACATGGATTATGATTATATAATTTGATGACTCTTATAGTTATTAAAACCATCTTCAATTTTATTCCATGTTTTACGGTCGATATATTTACTGGTATGAATATTATTATTTTATACTCATCCACATGGATTGTGTCATGATACCCTCATTCTCTTTTATGCTCAGTAATTGAATTCAATTGTAAATTCATATGTTTACCATTATAAATCATTTGAGCTCACCCTTTTTATCTTTAATTTTCCACACATTATCAAAAAATGATGTAGAAATATTATGTCTTTATTGGATTAATATAGAATATATTGATGATAACATGTAAGTTATGAAAATATTAGTTATGTGAGATAAATTCTCATTTAAAAACATGAGTATGGTTCATGTATGTGTTTTCATTAATTCTATAAAAATATAAACCATAAAGGTAGTTAATATTGTAAGTGACCCCATATTTCATCATTTTGTTGTATGTTTTTTATTGTAAAAAATGGTCCACTATCTTTGGTATTGAATAATGAAAAATATTTTTTATGATTTCATAACTAGATCTGAGAGTTTGGGGTTTGGGTTTTTATAAGAACCACACATGATGTAATTTACAAAATCTTGAGATACATATCCCTATCCTAAACAAAACATAAAATAAAATATCATCCAATATTTGAACTACATGAGATAGACACACCCTTTCTGTGATATCAATGACTACCCATGGGGGAGGCCCCTAATAGATATGTGGTGATCACTATCAATCCACTTGTAAAATAAAAATATCTTCAAAGACATTAATTTATATATAGTTAATCTAGGAGAAGAATTACATAACATGAAAAACATTAAAATATATTAAAATTTACACAAAACCATTACTCCATTTTTATCAAGTAAAACAAGCAGTAAAAAATTTTCCACATCATGATATAGATAAATGTGGTACCATTTTTCAAGATTCATAATAAATAGGAATTATCCTCAATGAACACAAGACCAAAACAATAGAAATGATCATTCCAAATCTCATCATCATTTTATGGTTTTCTAATCACTCACATAAACTCTATAAAATACATGAAAATGGTACCCTATTTCGGAACATTCAATGAGGAAAAAGGTAAAAACCACTTTCACTAAAAAAATAGATTTATGTTATGAAAATAAACCATTATAATGTTTCACATCATATTCATGATCAATAAAAATTGTTTTATCCGGTTATGTTCCCTTAAAATTTGACAACTCATTTACAATGTTTTTTTCACAAAAATAATCCAAAAAATTAATGAAAATATTTATTTTCAATTTTTCTATTTTATTTATAATTATTTGAAAAAGTAATTCTTCATCACTAATATAATTTATTTGTTATCCAATATTTATAAATAAGACTTATTAATATTACCATAATAATTATAAATATGTTTCTCTTTGAAACTATTTGTTTAACTCAGATTTCTATAATTATTATATAGACTCTATTAATACACTTTGAACACTTATTTTTACCAAAAATAAAAAGTATTTAAACTATTCATACTGTTAAGAAATTATTAGCCATGTTAAATAAAATAAACCCAAAAAAAGGACAATTGATTTTAAAAATCCATTACTTTTGAAGTAAAATTTAAAATAAAAAAACACAAATACAATTCTTTTTTCAAAATTACAGGTTCTAATAAAATTTCACTTTTGATGTAATTTTTATACTTATATTTCATAATATTTACTAAACACACATCATAAATTAAAAATACCATTTTATTCCAAGGAAACCCATTATGGACCTAATAGAATAAAAATCACAACTTCTATATTATGCATCTTTTTATTTTCTAAAAAATATCCAATGATTAATGAATGGATGAAATTAAAATTTTAAAAGATCTAGTTGATATACTTGAAATGATATCCTTAATACTAATTTTTTTCAAATATCATTCTAAAATACATAATTCAATGAATAAAATTTAATATATGAAACTAACTACTGAACATTATAAATATGATAATAATTATTTATCCAATCCAACAATATTTTATAAATCATACTAACCCATAAGATAGTCCGATTATACTTCCCCAGCTAGTTCACCATAAGGAAATTAAGTTGTCTTTTTATATATAGTTATGTAGTGACATCCAAATTGGATAAATACTCATCCTATTATTTAAGATCACATTAATAATAGATTTACAAAATATTAATAACTGTGAAATTATAAAAATAATTATAAAACAATAATTATTATTATAATATATATATATATATTATAATATTTGTAAACAACCTTTTGAGCCAAATTTATGAAAATCATTGAGATGAGTAAAATAAATAAAAATTATCAAAACATTAATTAATCTACAATCAGTGATATTTTGAATTAATATAATAATAATATATAACCTATTCCAAAATTCATAATTTATTTTCCAAAAAAATCATTTACATTCTCAAATTTAATAAAAATGATTGAAAAATGATTGATTATTTTCGTAATTTTGAAGAGATTATCAATATTTATTGTTCACTTCATCTAAACCCCTCATAACTATCATGTAAAATATCTACTTAATTATGGTGGGTTTTATATAGATATAGTGAAATAACATACAGAATACCATTTAAATAATCAATAAAATATGGGAGAAGAGAATAGATATTAATGACAATGAGATATATGACGATTATACATTTCGTTGATGATGTAAATAATAAATAATGGTTTAAAATATTCTAGGATTAATTGAAAACAAATGGTAAACCTATGGTTATTGGGGAAGAGAATTAAATGAGGGGAAATATCTCAGAGAGCATGAAATATTAATAAATAAAATATGATTTCATAGGATGATTAAATTTTTTTGGATTTATAAATCATGTCACTAATCATTTATTATCTACATTACTAAATTTTGGATACTATATAATTTTTAACCATTATAATTGGTTAATAAATGATGTAGAAGACTTTAAAAAACCTAATAAATAATTCTCATAGATTCACTCTCCCTTGTTTTAGAAAAATAATCATACAAATAATCATCCCAATAGTTATTTATAAGAGATACTAACATTAAAAATCATTCAAATGATAATTTAACATTAAAAAAAATTAAACAGATCCCACTAAATTGTAGACATAAATTTCACTATAAGAATAATGGTGTGTTAGCATAAACACTCAATTTTGGGGAGATTTTATTTTAGCATCATTGATATTTTGGTATAGTAGGATTTGAAAACATGACAAACACATTAATACATAAATTTTTAATATTATTATATAATTTTTAGATTTTGGTCTATATTTTCCTATAATATCACCAATTTATTCCATAATTGGTATTTGATAATGTCAATCCGTGATATATGAATATTATTATGTTGTATAGTAAAACCATAATGAATCACCACCAATTCACATAAAAATATTATTGAAATTTAAAATGAAAATTAGAACTGTAGGACTAATAAAAAAATAAATGAATAACTTCTCAAGATTAGAGAACATCCACATCATGAAGAACTATAAAATTATATGAATTCCAAAAAGTAATTTATAAAATAAAACCTCGGGATTAAATAGTTACCAGTATCTACCAAGAGGATATATCACTTGGAACATTTATGAGAGACCACATAATCCTTTTTTCTGAATTACACCCTTAGTTAAAAATTAATTAATAATTAATTTAAGTAAAGGATTCAAGAAAGTCATATTTACCATTCACTTTAATGATATCTGATATTTGATACTTTTTTTATAAATTTCATATAAACATATTTTTACCAATCTTTTCCCACAGAGATGAAAGTTATTCATATTTCGTATGGAATTTTCTCCAGGTTTTTCTACATTATAAAAAACATAACCTTTTAAAACCTCCATATTATTCTTAGAAATGATAACTTAAACTAAAATTTTCATGTTATTCATTGTTATGGTATACAAAAATCCACTTCACAAAAAGCATATACCTCTACTAGGTTTTTAATTAGTCCCATAAAACCCTGGTGGTAATCCTTTTCACAAGTCATGGGACATTGTTCCATCTTTATAGACGTCACTCATATTCAACTAGATCATCAAAAACCCCTTACTATTCTCTATAAAATTAAAATTTAAAAACATATTACATTCATTAATATTTGTTCCAATATAAATATATAGAATATCACATCCATTTTAATATATTTTTGACTACTTTATTATTATTTTTAAACACCAGGCATGAAATAAAAACTATAAATTTATCTATTTTAAATGAATTTATATGTACATTGGTCATCTCTTTGTGTTATTTACATAGGTTTCATCCATCATAACCAAAAATAACATGTAATGGAGATTGTAATATGACTTAAAAATGAATTGTTTCATTTGAACAAAATATAATGTTTTATTGTCTGTTTTAAATTTTATAAAATATAAAAATTCTAAGTATTCAATATTTTATGTATAAAATAAATGACACTTGTATCAAGGATAACTGTTACACCTAATATATTTGACTATAAATAGTATAATGCCACTATTATCTCTCTTGTATAATTATAATATTTAATATTAGAATTATTACATGTATTTTAACCGTATGGATATTTTTTTAAGTATCATTTTTATTCCATGATTTCATAGATGTAATCTATATGAAATAACTTTTATATGGATTAAAAAGTAAGACATTTTTCCCAATGGTGGTGTTTCATAACAAAATTATATGGATTTAAACTGTCACGACCCGTCCCCCGGGGCCCGTATCGTCACTACCCCAAGCCCGTCTTCCATAGGCCAGGGGTTGGAGACTAGCATCAAAGGCGTAATTCCCTAAAAACTGGGAAGGCATGGCCTTTGTAAAACGTAACACACACTACCAGAGTACAATCAGAAGCAAACACTATGTAAAGTAGTATAACAAGTGTGCAGAAAGTAAAGGGTTCAGAAATACAATCCCAAAAGTAAATTACAACGAAAGGAAAAACAAGTACAACTAAAAGAAAAATAGCTATAAGGTGGAAGAATCCCCTGGATCGTCCTCCAGAGTTCCTACCTAAAGCGTAGGTACAGATGGCCTCCACAACACTCCACGTCCATCAGGCTCCACCGTGTACTGATACGTCGTAAGGTCCTCCTCCGGGTACCGTCCTGTCATAGCGCTATCTGTCTCCGTCAGCGTTGTCCATCATCTACATCCAACACAACAAGGTGCGGGCATAGTCCATGTAGGGGTGAGTATAAAGATAATCATTAGGGACCCCAAAACCCTCTATGTCTCACAAAATCCAAGAAGGATAAACCAAAAAGTATGATTTCAACTGATAACCATTACTTAGTTATATGCCTATACATATACCTAAGTTAACAAGTAACCCATCACATTCATGAGGAAAACACCAAGGTCACTGACTCATCTCAAACCAGGATATTCATTAAAGATGTCGAAACCAAGACTTCTAGAGAACACCTCCACTATCGAGTACAGTGGGCCTGCTGCTACAACCAAAGGCTTCCCACTAACCTTAGACTGCTTAATTACTCCACCTGTCAAGTACTGTGGGCCTGCTGCTACAACCAAGCGCTTCCATCCATGGGTCTGCTGCTAAAACCATGCGCTCCCCCTCATAACATATAGAGGTAATCCTTCGGTCGAGTACCGTGAGTCTTCCGCTACAACCAAGCACTCCTCTGCAATGGGTCTGCTGCTATAACCAAGCGCTCCCCACTGGGCCATCTGAATTACTCCGAGTCGATTAGTCAGCAATCATCAGGTGTCATCTAGCTACTAGGTCTCTACAATATGCTCGCTCGTCACCAGGAGGGTCTGCTCCAGGTTCCACTAGATGATACTCCAATTTCCACGAAGTCTCACATTGAAGTATCTTAAAGGACCGCCTCGTCATAATGGTCTCAACGCAAAAGATGGCGCATCAATCGGACCTACGGTATGTGATTTATTAGTATTTTAGTCCTGGGGGCCCGGTTGGATTCATGTACGAACCAACCTGACCGTAAATCAACTATACCCCAAACTCCCATGGGGTGTACTCAATGGAACACTTCCCAATGAGATTACCAACTCCGCTGAAGGTTCGTCAAATGGACGTCTGGTCTAAGAGATACTGGCTTTTCTGTTCCAGGGGCCCTATTTGATATATGCTCGATACAAACCCGACCATTTTATATAGTCGTCGAAAACTCACTATGAGTATCACAAAAGAACCGTCTCGTCGTGAGGATCCCAGTGTCGTAGACGGCGTGTCGATCGGACGCGCGATCTTGAAGTTATTACCGTTTAAGTGAAACGGGCTCGGACCGTCATGATGGTGTGTTGGCGGGTCGGCCCGTCCTGGCTCGCTGGGTTCGACAAGGCTAATGGGTCGGTCCGGCCCGATGATGCACAGCCCGGCCCGGTGGGGCACAGTCCGACCTAGTGGGGTGCGGCCCGGGTGGGCGGGGGGTGGCCGGAACCGGTGGGGCGCGGCCCGAGCTGCAGTGGGGCACGGCTCAGCCAGCTGGCTGAGCCGATCATGGGGCGCGGCCCCAGGTATTCCGAAACGGAAGCGCTGAGTGGCGCCACCCTCCTATCTAGCCTGCCGAAGCCGGCTGGTCTTCTCGGTGCAAGCAGCCCGCATGGACAGGCCGCTATTTCCCTATTGCAGTGCCCTCCTGGCGTTGCGACCTCTATCAACCTAGACGGCTGATGAGCTGGCCAGTTCTCCCGCCAAAGCAGCCCACAAAACGTGCACCGCGGTCCTTCGTAGCGCAGTGCCATGGGGCGCCACGGTCCCTCCAACCTGGCCGACTACGGCCGGCCGATTCTTCTTCTGCCCACTGTTGCGGGCCGTGGTTCTTCCACACGTAGCTGGTGTGTGACTGCTGCCTTCGCTCACCGCCACCTCCATTCGCCACTGCCAAAATATTGAAGAATCATTAGAGGGTCGTTGGGCCGTGTGCGTTCGGCCCGCGCCCTCTGCGTTAGGTGATAATAATTGACCAAAGATGATCACTTGCATTCATCATGAAAGAAGGTATAATTTATTCAAATTAAATTATACAAACACCCTACCTCGATCTCAAGAATGTTGCACGTCGACGAACCATGGAAGATGAGCGTCGCGGAGGTCGGGTGTTGCGGATTACGGAGGTTGATTTCGTTGACATCGGGATAAGTCTGAAGAGGAAGTGGTGTATTCTCCCTTGTCGCAGAGGAAGAAGAAATAAGAAACGTCGTCGTTCCTTAGTGGAATTGATGGTCTTCCTCAAAGAGGGCATCATTCTTTGTGCTCGTCACCATTCTTCGTCGAGAGATAAAAACCACCCTTCCAATTCTCCAGAGCCTCCCCAACACAACAAAAGACAACCCCAAAAATAATAGCCTAAACTACGATTTTATTCCCAACACTAATTTTCAAAATAATTCAAAAGGTTGAGCCAAATAATTTATTTCATGATGGAAAATTAATTTTTGAGGGTGTTGGCATAATAAATTGAGAGAAGGGAGGTGGAGAGTTAGAATTAAAATTGGAGGTGGAGAGTTAAGAAAGGGGGTTAAAGAGGAGAGTTAAAGGGGTTAGGGCTCGTGTGGGCCCCACAACCATTATCCTCCCATTGGAGGTTATATGGGGTGTGGGCCATACATCCAAATCCTTTTTGGAGGAAATAACCACCATCAAATAAAAATAATGTACACATCATTTTTACTATTTCTTTAACGAAACTCTAAAACATTAAATTATTCTCCCGAGAAAGCGCAATTGCGGTAAAGGTCTACTTAAGAGAATACCGGTGCTGTGAGTTCATTGGTGTCCTTGAATTTCGATTCTGAGCACTAGTTCAAAAGATAGAAAAACCCGCACATACGTTCACAGAACGTACTCGAACAAAACATCAGAAATTGATTCCAGGCACACCGGGCCTCGGAATCAAGTGGCGTCAGAAACTACGGACTCGTAAAATTATAAAGAAATTAAGAAAAAAATTCCTTCAAATTTCCAGGTCTTTACATTACCTCCACCTAAGGATTTACGTCACCTTAAAGCTATAACACACACTAGGTAAACAAAGGTGGGTTCTATGCACACATTCTGAGCCTCCCACTCTCATGTGCTCTCCTAGCAGCTGAAAACCAGACCTCCTGCTGAGCGCATCCGAAACAATGCTCCCCTTCCCAGGAGTATAGATTACCTCTACGTCCTAGTCCCGGAGGAACTCAAGTCATCACCGTTATCTCAGGTTCAGGTCCTTTGGAGAGAAGATACACCTAAGACTATAGAGATTTGGGTAAACCACAAACCATTCACTCCACGAACTATTGGTGAGACTAGCTAATTATAATAACTCATCTTTACCCTTCCTCGACTATGTTCTACTAGAGCTTAAAATATTTCCCCATTGCCGAAAAGGGAAATCCAGTCTAATCTCCTAGATGAACCAAATCTTTTGCCCAATACAGTCAATCCTAACATGAATTATACTAATTCATGTCATGGATGATGTCGTAAGTCCTCAACGCTAATACCAAGAGATCCAATCATTACACTCGCCTCCAAGGGTTGAGTCACACTGTCGGCATCAGTGTGTGATCAATAGGTATCCTCTAGTAAAAATATCAAAAATGAGGGTCAAGTCAACAGTTTTAACACGGACTACTTAGTATTAACCACACAAAAGGTGTAGGAAAGAAAACGTCACAAGGAAAAGTGTATTTTATTACTGCAGCTCAAAGTAAAAATTCACAAAGAAACCACAAACTAGGACATCAACGAAGCTAGATTCATCATGAACAAAGGCCTCTATGCCAAGAACTATTCCTGCTCTTGTCTACCTGCTTCTGGAGCTCCATGGTCATATGCTTTAACTGCCTGAAGCTGTTCTCTCCCCTATCCACCTGTTCCCTATGGTCGGGGTGGACCTTATGGTGGTGGTGGTGGAAACACCTCGAATTGTCATCCACCACCAGCTACACGACCAGCTCCCCTACCATGTCCTCCTTCACCCTGCAGACTGTCTCGATCGAACCCCTGCCTCTGTATGGGAGGTCCTTCATCTATCTACTGATCGTCTGTATGGCGGGTCAGATAGTCACATGACATATGACCAAGCCCTTCGCAGGAGTAACACTCTCCGCTTTTGGTAAGTAGTTCTCCACCCCGGGTGCCTCACACACACGATCCGGAGTCATGCGGTTGACCACCGGCGGGTCCGGTCCTCCTGGACACCTGCGTCTTCTTTCTACTGCCAACTGTAGAAGACTCTGCTACATGTCGACTAGTAGTGGGTCCCGCTTCTAGAAATTGCTCAACAACGAAACTCTCTCCTAGGAGAGCTTGCTCCAACACCCCCGTCTATGTCGGGATGATATGGGAGACAAAGGAAGCTCTAATCTCTCGCCTGAATCCCTAATGAAAGGTCTGGGCACTGAAGAATGGGTCTCGTACCATATCAGTGTTGTAGCGCGAGAGGTAGGTGAACCTCGTTGAGTACTAAGATACAATCATTCTACCCTACTGCAGATGAAGTAGCTCCTGTATCTGCACTGCTTGAAGGGTGGATGGGACAAACTACCCCCAGAATAGGCTCTCGAAGTCTTCCCAGAGAAGTGTCGCCTCATCGTGGACTTGGAGCATCAGGCTCCACCATCTGCCTACTACTACCTGAAGGAGGTTTGCAGCAAGGATCACCATGTAGTCTTCTGGTCTCCCTACTAGCCTCAAAACTCTCACCACAGTCTCCAGCCATTCCTCATCTGCCTATGGGTCCATCGCTCCCCAGAACCAGGGTGTTCTCTAGTGCTAGAACTCATGCCACGCACTCAAGTGGCATGCATCGTCTGCTACTAGGGATGGTGGCATCAGTGGCCCAACGGTGGGTAGTACTGCTGGTGCCCCCACTGGTGCCTCAACTGGTAGAGTGCTTTGTACTGAGGCTTCATCGCTCGATGGGCTGTCAGTACACACAACTCTTAGGGCAGTAACTGGTCATCCGTGGGGAGGCATCCTGAAAGAGCAGATGCGACATGGTCAAAAGCCTATACCTGGTGAGCTGACCAGGTTGAGCTGACTTATAGATAAATTTTGGAGACACACATGCAATCATTGTTTTTGTGCATTGAGTCATAAATTAGAAGTCAGGGTCCTAGTGTATGGATACGTCATCCGCTGCACCAACACTGGACTCCTTGAACCGAAAACCAAACTCAGTACTGTTAACACTATTGCTTCACAGAAAGGAAATATCAGAGTCCTGAGTTCTGTAGTAGAACTGACTCCATTGATAACAATTTGTCACTACCCGTCCCTCGGGGCCCGTATCGTGACTACCCCATGCCCATATTCTATAGGCCAAGGGCTGAAAACTAGCACCAAAGGTGTAATTCCCTAAAAACTGGAAAGTCATTGCCTTTATAAAACATAAAAAACACTACCAGAGTACAAGAGAAAGCAAACACTATGTAATGTAGTATAAAAAGTGTGCTGAATGTAAAGGGGCTGGAAATACAAGCCCAACAGTAAAGTATAAGGAAAGGAAAAATAGGTACGACCAAAAGACAAACGGCTGGAAGGTGGAAGCAGCTCCTGGATCATCCTCTGAGGTTCCTACATGAAGGGTAGGTACAGATGGCCTTTTTATCACTCCATGTCCATCAGACTCCACCGTGTACCGATACGTCGTAAGGCCCTCCTCCGGGTACCGTCCAGTCCTGGCACTCTCGGCCTCCGTCAGCGATGTTCGTCATCGATATGAAACACAACGAGGAGTGTGCATAGCCCGTGCATGGGTGAGTATAATGATAATCAGTATGGATCCCGAGACCATCAAGGTCTCACAAAATCCAACAAGGATAAATTAAAAAGTATGATTTCAACGGATAACCATTACTTAGGTATATGCCGATACATATAACTAAGTTATCAAGTAACCCATCTAATTCATGAGGAAAACACAAAGGTCACTGACTCATCTCAAACCATGATTTTCATTCACGATTTTGAAACCATGGAGGCTAGAGAACTCCACCTCTGTCGAGTACAGTGGGACGGCCGCTACAACCAAGTGCTTCCCACTATCTTTAGACTGCTAAAGTACTCCACCTGTCGAGTACTCTGGGCCTGCTACTATAACCAAGCACTTCCCACCATGGGTCTCCGGCTACAAACAAGAACACCCCCTCATAGCCTACAGAGGTACTCCTTCTGTCGAGTATTGTGTGTCTTCTACTACAACCAAGCGATCCTCCCCCATGGGTCTGCTGATACAACCAAGCACTCCCCACTGGGCCATCCGAATCACTCCAATTCGATCGGTCATCAGTCATCAAGTCTCATCCAGCTACTAGGTCTCTGCAATCTTCACGCTCGTCACCGGGAGGGTCCGCTCCACGTGCCACAAGATGATACTTCAAGTCTCATTAAGTATCACATTGAAGTATCTCAATTGACCCCCTCGTCATAGGGGTATCAACGCAATAGACGGTGTGTCAATCAGACACCTGGTCTGTGATTTATTAACATTTTAGTACCGGGGGCGCGATTGTTATTGTCTATGAACCAACCCGACCATAGCTGAACTATACCCCGAACACCCATGGGGTGTACTCAAGGGACCTTTTCTCAATGATATTACCAACGGTGCTGACGGTTCGTCAAATGGTCATCTAGTCTGAGAGATAATTGCTTTTCTGTTTCAGGGGCCCTATTGGATTTACGCTCGATCCAAACCCGGCCATTTTATAAATTTGTCAAAAACTCACTAAGACTATCCCAAAAGGACAGTGTTGTCACGAGGATCCCAGTGCCATAGACGGCGCGTCGATCGAACACGCAGTCTTAAAGTTATTCCTGTTTAAGTGAAACGGGCCTGGCCCATCAAGCTCGGTGGGCTGGCGGGTCAGCCCGTCCTAGCGCGGCAGGTCTGACCAGGATAAGGGGTCGGCCCGACCCAATGATGTGTGGCCCGCCCTGGTGGGGCACGGCCCGACCCGGTGGGGTGCAGCCGGGCCGACGGCGGGCTGCGGTGCAGCCAGTTGGCGAGCTGATTGGGGGGGTGAAGTCCTCGGTCTTCAGAAACAGGGGGCACCGAGCAGTGCCGCCCTCCTATCTGGCCGGCCAAAGCCGGTCGGTCTTCCCGGCGTGAGCGGCCCGCACTTGAGGCCGCTATTTAACTAGCGCAGTGCCCTCCTGGCGTCGCGGCCTCCATCAACCCGGTTGGCTGATGAGCCGGGCAGTTCGCCCCCCGAAGCGGCCCACAGAACATGGGTCGCAGTCCTCCACAGCGCGGTGCCATGGGGCGCTGCGGTCCCTCTAGCACGGATGACTATGGCCGGCCGATTCTTCTTCGGCCGAGCAGCCCGTTGTTGCATGCCGTGGTTCATACGCAAGCGGCAAGCACGCGACCGCCGCCATCGCTCGCCGCTGCCTACGCTCTCCACTGCCAAAATATACAATAATCATCGAAGGGTCGTCGGGCCGTGTGAATTAGGCCCGTGCCCTCCGCATTTGGGGATAAAAATTGACCAAAGATGATCACTTGCATTCAACAAGAACGAAGGTATAATTTATTCAATCTAAATTATACAAACACCCTAACTCGATCTCAAGAATGTTGTACATCGACGAATCGCAGAAGATGAGCATCGTGGAGGTCAGGCGTCGCAGATTATGGACGTCGATTCCGTTGACGTCGAGGTGCGTCCGAAGAGGAAGCGAAATCTTCTCCCTTGTCACGAAAGAATAGGATGGAAGACACGTTGTTGTTTCTCAGTGGAATCAGCATTCTTCGTCGAAGAGGACATCGTTCTTCATGGTCGTCACCATTTTTCATCGAGAGAAAAAACTATCCTTCTTATTCTCCAGAGCCTCCCAAACACAACAAAATCCATCCCCAAATGTAATAGCCTAAGCTATTATTTTATTCCCAACATTAATTTTTAAAATAATTCAAAATTTTGAGCCAAATAATTTATTGCATGCTGGACAATTAATTTTTGAGGGTGTTGGCATAATTAATTGAGAGAAGGGAGGTGGAGAGTTAGAATTAACATGGGAGGTGGAGAGTTAAGAGAGGGGGTTAAAGAGGAGAGTTGAAGGGGTTAGGTCTCATGTGGGCCCCACCACTATTATCCTCTCTTGGGAGGTTATGTTTGGTGTGGGCCCCACATCCAACTACTCTTTGGAGGAAATAACTAACATCAAATAAGAATTATGTACACATAATTTTTATTTTTATTTTAACAAAACTCTAAAAAATTAACCTCCTCCCGAGGAAACGCAACTGCGGTAAAGGTCTCCTCAAGAAAATACTGGTGCTTCAAGTTCATTGGTGTCCTCGGTTTTCAATTCCGAGCACCGGTTCAAAAGATAGAAAATCTTGCACGTATGTTCACTGAACGTACCTGAAAAAAATTTCAGAAATTGATTCCGGGCACACCGGGCCTCGGAATTAGGCACCGTTAGAAACTGCGGACTCGTAAAATTCCAAAGAAATTAAGAAAAAAATTTCATTGAAATTTCTGAGTTATTACATAAACAGTCTAATAACCCTTAAAACTATGTGAATTTGTATTACATTAATTGGGATACATAAAATTCATTCATGAGTTTCAACCAAAGTATTTTCATTACCACAACATCTCATTAACGATCAATATAACCACTACTATCCTCGATAACCATAATCTAAAAGGAAGCGTTTACATTATGTATCTTGTGAAGAGATCCCCCCATGATTTTAACTAGGGACATAATAAATGATAATATAGGTGATATGCCACTACATTGAGATCTTTGTGCATTATGAGTGTCTAAAAATATTTTACTAATGATTAAAAGGAATAGTTTTTAGTGACATTCCAATGGATTAGGATCATTGTGAATTATGAATATTTCTGTGTCATTTATTTAATATCACATGGGATATTATTTGGGTGGTAAAAAAATTTAACAAAACCAATATTTTTTTACAAAAAATTATATCATTGTAGATGTACTCCCAAGAGGATACCTCATTTCCCTACTTGGAAACCTCATTTTTTATAATATCATATGACCTTCCCAGCATGATTTTTATTATATTATAAACCATCACACCTTTTAGTGTTTATTTTAGTTTTGTAATAATAATATTGTTTCTAAATATATATTTGAATTATAGAATAAACTCTCTACCTTCCTATCTGGATTTAATATATAGTCCGAACCCTCAAACCATCTCAAATTGAATTAAACATTGGTGTAAAAATTAATACCTTTATATCTTATAGAAAACTATAATAAAATATTAATTATTTTCTAGAATTAAATTTAAAAAATACACCCATCCATATTTCCTAAATCAATCTATACACTAATGAATTACATTCATCTTCAATGATGTATTTAGATTATAAAACAAAAAGATCACCTAATTTTAAGAATTTAATCTCATGATTTCAAACTCACATGACATTAATATAATGATATACAAGAACCTATTTTGTAGAAATCACTTGATTTCTTCTTTATTTAGTTCATGAAGAATCACAATTCCTTACAAACACAATGAATACTAATTAATCAATAAAAAAGAAACAATGTAATATCCTCTAAAATATAATAAGTAATATAATTGGGAAATGATCATAAGGATATCATCTGGTAGATTTTTTTTGAAAAAAATATTAAATATATATGGGAGTACCATAGGACACAATAAACTATTAATGTGACTAGTTGACTAGCTGATCTCTCTATTTAGAAGTGTATATTCCAGTACTATATTTTCCATCAAAGGTTTAAATGGATCCCGAGGATGGAAACATCATAAATGAATAATTGTGAACCAGTTGTAAATTATTTAATGACTAAAAAAATAATTATAGAATATAAATTATATATATTATTTTATTTATGTATTTATTCATTGTTCGAAATTATGTTTCGAAATCAACATTACAAAAAATATATAATTATATTTGGAGACATCTAACTGATATGGGTGCACTATGATGAAATTTTTTTCTATATATTCAAACAGCAGGAAACAATATTTTTATATATAATATTATATTTATGACTTTCATAAATATTCGGACCCAATTCCCCTCTCAAAAATTTAATTTCACATTCAAAGACTAAAGTCACCAGTATTGTAATATTTTAAAGATGATGTATTTTGAACGTGATAAGAGTCTATGGAAAGCATGGGAAAAAATATATAGTGGTTAGTTCCATGTAGAAAATTTTACTTGTAGATGCAGATCATATTTTAATGTTAAAATAAATTCTATAACTCTACCTTTTGAATGATACAAAATGTACCTTCCTTATCTATATGATCAGTACCATGCCTTGGACATCCATCCTGTGACATGGTAAAAACCTATAAATGATCTTACAAATCACTATCATTTTAGCCTCCATAGCACCCAATGAATTTCAAAAAACCCATTAGAGGTTTCTTCCTTGTATATCTATGTCCAGATATAAAGAAAAATCTATGGCCATGGGAATATCCATTTTCTATTTTTGGGTTTTCCCCCATTTTTTCCATTAAGAAGCATGTCATTTTTTATATATTCCAAAGGTATCTTGAGTGCAAATCAATGTCATATTGGGTTATAGGGTTCAATCATCCTATATTAATTAAATTTTGGTTCGACCATATGAAACATTATCACAACGTAATATGTTATTACCCTCCACATCATCCTATCCACACGGTGATAAAGCCCTATGTATTTTCTTGATTATCACCAACTTCAATTCAGTAATGTGGAAACAAATTATACACTTATAGGAATGAGTTCACCTAAAAAATATTAAACTAAAATAATAATTCCACCAAGATGTTCTGGAGGAATTCACCATATTTTTTTGAAAATACATTAAAAAATAAAATGGGTTTATAGTAATGAAAATGAAATCATGTTATATGAGAACAAATGAAATCCAAAAAACAATAAAAAATAATAATAAACATATCCAAAACATCCCATCCTAAATATTAGTAATCATTTATACGAGAGAAAATAGATACCTCATTCTACTTCCAGGAATATACTATATTAAACCATTAAATATATGTTGGGTGTCATAAAATAATGTCCATTATGTATTCTACCTATTATTATTTAATAAATTGAAAATAAATTCTATTTAATACTATTTTGATATAGAATAATAAAATTAATCTCTTCCTTCTAGAATAAAACATGTAACAATATTCCATTTATAAAAAGTCAATATTTTCATGATAACCTTATTTCACACTTTAAAATAAAACAAAAAATCACAATTTAAAGGATGGTGAAAATTTATACATGGAAAATAGTCTATAATTATATGTTAACAATATAATTGAGATATAAGAATAAATGAAAAATTCCATTAATTAATAATTTATGAATATTAATATTTGAAAGCACATGAGATGTGTAAATGTTCCCGAAATGAAAAAAAAATCGATTTGGTGGTGAATATAATAAATATATCAAAGAAACATGAATATAAAATCAAACATGATTATAAATTAATTTTAATAACAATACTTGATATAATAAACCAAGAAGTAATTACAATACAACATCCTTTAACCACTATAAATCAACTATCAATAGATAATAAAATCACTACCTTAATAGAATATTCAAAAAATAACTACCATTGGGAAATATATGATCCATAAAGACAATATATGATGACACCTTACTGGAATCCCACAATTTCGAACTAGAAGTCATTTAACTTCCAAAAAACTAAATTTTATGAAACATGGAATGATTATAAAATAAAACCCCATGTGAATAAAATAATCCCAACATAGGCCCACAAGAAGAACTATAATTTTAATGTGTTAATATACTCATAAGAATTCCCAACTATATAACTATGGATTTCAATGTTTCAGAATATATGTTAAAAATCACAGCACAATATTAAACAATATAATAGGATAAAAAACAATAACAAACACATACTCATTTCTGATAAACCTTCATTAAAGAGTTACCCTTTAAATAAACTAAATGATGAAAGAAATATAATATGATTGTTTTAAAGTGGTTAAATAGAATAATAACATTAAATAATTCACCTATAGAACTATTAGTTGGTTATAGTCAATTATGCTACAAAACCCATCAATAAGAAAAATGCCTCTAAAGATTTCAACTAAATAATATAAACATTGAAATAAAAATTGAAAAAAATAAATTAACCATTTAAAAGAACATATAACCAAGAAATTATGATGGAAATTCATTTAGTTATTAACCCTATAGTTTTGAAACTATTATTACGAATCATTTGAATGATTGGTCAGGTATTTTTATTATGAAAACCCATACCAAAAAATATTAATTTTTTAAAAATTCAAAAAAGGTCATTCTAAAATAGTTTGTGGATATAATTCTAAAAAATAACTAGTTAAATTTTATCAAAAACTAGGTTTGAAAATTTTCAATGGAAGTACGATTAAAACATATGGAATAATGTAAATCCCTTATTTCTTCTAAATGTAAAAAAATGTATACCATTAATAACTTATTTCAAAACACCCAATAGACTCTTTAAAATATATTATATTTTCAAAACCATAATTAAAACGAAATAATTCATGGTTGGAAATATAATTTTAATGAAATGGATGTTCCAAAATTAAATAATTGGAAACATGTATCCCTTGATGAATAATGTTATATTGGATTACGTGATGATATTATAATATCCGAGTTTGAAAAAAATAAACTATTTTGATAATCCTAGACATGATATTTCAAAAACATGTCCATTAGGGATCATAGGAGATGATGAAAAAAAGAATATTATGGATAAAGAAGTTGAAAATTTGAAGGATAGAAGAATAAATGGATGATTATCATTGAGACCCAATTGGAGATCATTGGTGAACATTTTATATAATTGTAGAAAGAATATGAGATGATCCCATGGAGCTCCCTAGCATCTTTAACTGATTTAATAAGGAAATTAGGTAGTATGGAGTTAAATTGTATTGAGGATATGAGTATAAACACATAGATTTTAGTTTTAGGATTCCCTCATGAATTAGAAACATTTTAAACTAAACCTTTTACTAACCATGCGATAGGGACAAGACTAAATATTTAGACCGTGTATGGTTATACTACATGGTTACACCTTATTAAAACCATCCTATAGTCACTAGGATGAACCCTTGCATAACATTTATCAACATGGTTACTCCTAATTGAGAAATATTTTAGTACTATAGACAACATATATAATATTGAGATAAATGGAATCTAATAACAATATAACAACAATTAAATGATCTTAAGAACCATAAAATTTTAAAACAATTTTAAAACATATACCATGTCAACCAATATTTTCTGAAAATTAAAAAATAAATTAAATAATTAGTATTATTGGCCTTATTTTGTGAATAATATCCCAAAAATACCAGTATATACCCATAGAATGCCTTGAATGAATATTTTGACAATAAAAAACATGATATTTAACATCCTCATTAAATAAATATCTCTAAAACGCAAGGAACACTTTGACCCCAACTCAATTATAATCATTAAGGGACACATAATGACGGAATGAAAAAATGAAACCTTATCATCAATATTTAAGATGAGTTTATAAAATTCACCAATATTCTTCAAATATTGGTAATCATAAGAGTCTATAGTTATGATTACATAAGAATATTTGATTTAAATTGACAATAGACATTCATAGAGATTGGTTTTTGAGATGTGGGAATACATCAAGTCACTAGAACCAACACCATCAATCCATTATAAATTCATATATATATTATTATACAAAGTGGAATCCAATCCACAAGAAGTTCCATAAATGACTAATTTTTCCACAATATAGGAAGTCTATATACCGTTCAATCCTCATAATTCCAAACCTCATATAAGACTAAAGAAAAAACCATGAATTTAAAAAATTTGAAATAATACCATTGAATTTAAAAAAGTAGGAAACAATAAAAGGGGTTTCTCTCCTTATATAATGAGTCATATATCCATTGGAATAAAAAAAGTTTATTTAATTAAAATTTTCATAAGTACATGAATTATAATAAACTAAAGAATGAAATTTTATCAAATCATTAGAGATATTATGATTTTGTAATCCAATAAATAGAGTATAATATATTTTTAGATGTATAATTTATTCCACTTTTCAAGACACTATGGTATTCTTAATTTCGATACCCACCCCATTTTATATATTACTCTGTTGCTCTTATAAATTCAACTAACCAACAAAATTCATTGAGATTCATCCATTTGGAATTGTAACCGTTATTCCCTTATTTCAATTAAACCTTAGAAGATTTCCCGAAGGAACTCATTTAGATACCTTACGGTAAATAATTATTTTTTAAAAACTCTATAGCCCTCCAAGATTCAACCAAAAGATATGAAAATTTAATAAACCCAAAATTCTTGTGGAGTTATTTTTATACCAGTGTCTATACGCTAAGATATCTAAATTTCCATAGACATGAATTTGAAGAACTAAATAAGATAAAATGAATATGGTGACCTAAAATAGAATTCATATTCTAACATTCTACAACTTGAATAATATTATATAGAAAACATATGGAATATATCAACCACTTATTATAATAAAAAACATCCCTTGAGACATCATAATATATATTGTTGTCAATTCTCCTTTTATTGACCCACATCCCACTAAGATGTTGTGTTTCTCAAACTATATTCAAATACATCATTATTGAAATTTCCCATAAATTTTTGGATTCGTGTTATCTTACTTGAATCCAATATATTGTCCAATATAATGTTTTTGATGAAGTTGTTTTTTCATGTCAATTTACCTATTCCATGTATCAAAAATTGGATTTCGAGAAAAGTGAACAACACTCTAATCATTATAGGATAAGACTCATCCATCCTGAATTATTATGATCTACTTTGGTAACTGATTTAACATTAACAAATCCTTCCCTAATACCATTGTAGCTATATATAATTCTTTAATTTTCCATAGAGAAATAATTCTCTGTAATTTTAATATCAACCTAATAATTAATATATCAAAGGTGAATACAAAATTGGTTAAACAATTCTCGATGTCTTGGTCTCAAGTGAATTCAATATCCACAAATACTTATAATTGATCTTCCTTTACAAAAAAGAGAGTAGTTTCTTCTAGTAAATTTAATTATTGCATTATCCAATTAATGGGGTCCCACTTATACCGTTCTAGTTTTTGCAAGGAATAACATAAAAAATACAATACAAAATTAATTTCCCACTATGTACAAGACATCACATACATAAAAAATCCAATGAAAAATTATATAAGTACTTTAGACATATTCATGATCTCTTATTATATTACTGTATCCTAATAGTTAAACAACATGTGGTGTATCGAACGAGGGGATGATTCAGGATTAAATCAGAATAATGAAAATCATTCATTAACTATAATGATTTAATATTCCATAGACATTACCAATTAATCTACATTTATATCCCTATCAATAATCATCCAAAATAATTTCAATAAATTTTTAGGATACATAATTTAAAATACTATGGAAAACAAAACCCTCTAACCTAGAATTCATAAAAACATCAGAGTCATTAGAAACATGTCATTCACAAAGAAGAGTAGTACAATGAATTCTGTATCATCAAATTATTTTATGTCAGACACAAATTCATTTTTTACCGTATAAATCCATCAAAAAATATAAATAAAGAAATATTTTGATTTCATTATCTAGGTTTATGATTCAAGATATAAATAATTTTCATCAACTTACATGCTATGTTTCAATTCCCTTCTTTCAAAAAAAAACAATCAGTTTCATCATGTTATTGTGTTTATAAAAAACACCCCCAATGAATACCCAATTATATATATCTATTACAAATAAAAAGAATTTTTTACATGGAGTTTAGCACTATCCAAAATGTTTCATGTCTAACATTAAATGAAAGTATCATTGTGAAATCAGCTCATTCCTTTTATTGAAATATCTTTACCAGCATCATTGTTTTGAACTAAAAAATTTGGTGGTCAACATCAAACAACAAACCCATATATTTTCATGTTTATGTTTTCCTTATATTGGATTATTCCATTCCTATGTTCTTTTGGACTTCATGGAACACATATCATCATTAATTTTTTAATTCCATTTTTATATATCACTACAAGATTCCTCTCATTTAGGTTATTCAGGTTTCCCAAAATACATTAAATGTTGAAAAATACTATCACCTGTAAACCACTTAACTGTTTTCCTAACAATGGTTGACCTAGTCAACTAAAAAGGTTATAATGAACTATAATGACCTTATATAACATATGAAAACATTAATTTTGGTTCAATGACATGATATTTTCCTTATTTTAAGATTAGATAATATAATATTCTATCATTTCATTTAATCTCTCAATACATCTCTTGAAAACCTACAAAAAATTCTCCCTATTGGTGTTCTACATTGATGAACATGTAATAATTAATTTGATTTATTTCCATTATATTATTCCTAAATTATGTTATTATCCAACAAAAAAACCTTCTTATTAGAGAAAAAATCTTAGAAAAATTAAATTTTAACCTATCATTATAACATTGACTAAATATAAATTTCCATCTCCATACCTAATTTTAAAAAATTCTATTTTACACATGATTTCCTAAATAACTAGAATGAAAATTTAAATTTGAAATCATTATGAAATCATTATGTTGGCCATCATATGATCAAATATGTTACAATAGATTCCCCAAAAATTCACACTCTTCCTTTAATTTTAGCCTCCGGTTGATAAGGATTCTCTATATATTAACATCTTCTACACAAATCCCCTTAGAAATAATTGAATGTAATTGTATTATATGATCCCTTCAATTCAATGTTTTATTTATAATTTTGTAAAAACCATTTTCTATTCTATTCTAGGAACCATCATCTAATGACCTACTCAAATCCACTGTAAAAATCCCTCCCAATTTTTTCTTAAGTACTCACTTCCATTTTTAGAATAGGGGAATTTAAACATACAAAAACTTTCCTTTTCCATCCATGGAATTACATTAAATGAAAAATAATCAATGTTAATCATCATAATGTTAACTCAATTATTTAATTACATTACCAAAAAAGTTACAATATATTTATTTCCATTGAGGGAATAAATAAGGGAAGGTCCCTAAACATCTTATTGATCCATTTCCATCCTCAGTGATATAGGATTTCATCCATATATTTTGATGGAAATACTTGACTATTTTTCATGAAAATAAAACTTTCACACATTCCGATTTTTATGTGATCAGACATTATCTATTTGGTAATTCATATTCTTATCATTGAGTTGACCAAACCTATAATTCAAAACCAATGTGTCTTCTGATGATGTACTTACATACAATGAAATTCTATATATTCATCAAGTTAAATATAGAGTCCAATATTTTACACCACATGAATCCACCATGAGTCCTTAATTCATCTTCATATTTCTATTTGTAATGGAATTTATTTAGTCTTCTCCAAAAAGGTATCCTATAGATTTGAGGTTCTTCTATAGCATAATTATATTTTGGACTCCATTGAGTCACCTGATCACATTTTTCATAATCTATATATTCATATCAACCATTACATATAAATCCTAGACTTTATCATCAACAATATGATTTTTTAAAATGCATATAGATATAATATTATAATTTTATGTACATTATTCTATTGAATAAAAATATTCATATTAATAAACAATAAATTATTATATTGAAGAATCGACACCAAAAAATATCATGTCATATACTTTTGAAGTAGTATTGGAATTTTATCTTCTAGATGTTGAGGAGAATAGATATTTCTCCTTATGAATTATAAAATTATTCATGATGTGCCTATTTTCAAAAAAAAATGGATGTAACTCTAGGAAAAACTAACTTACTCTATGCCCTATATCAATACATATCACCAAGCGGTTTCTTTTGATATATTTGTTCCAGCGACCAAACACATTCATCGGTATTAAGAGCATTATTAGGAAATGCGTAGAATTATCCTCGACAAAGTTATTTATTGATAACCAAATTTTATACATCTTCAAATATTAACTCCATTTTCTGTATGACTTACAAATATATTACACCATTGAATCATAACAATTATATGGTGATGATAAGAGTATCAATTCCCATATATCATCGTTGAAGTTCACCTTTAAAAATTTGAGATTCCCTAGAGCATATTAGATCAATTCACATTAAAATACATTATTCAAACATATGATTATCCCATTTTGAACTACTATCACACTATAATAATAATTTTATGTGGTGTTAGTGTCTCATAAATATCATCCATTACTTCCTTGATCTCAACTATTATATTCAATTCAAGGTCATTAATGGAAAATTATGTTCTAATGACTTCTAAACAACCCTAATCACCTTCCATTACCCCTATTACCATTCTACATATTCAATTTTTTTCGGCCACAAAAGTGTTAATGGAATTTATCAGTCCTTTTGAATTTGATGATCCTCTATCTGCATTATCCAAAAAAATTCAATATAAAATACATATTTACTTGTAATTTCTATTCATTTGATCCAAAATATTATAATAAAGGTAAAATAATATTAAGAATGATATAATGATATGGAAGGAGTGACCCAAATATGGACCACCTCCATGTGTGATTATTAGTCATTAAACCATATGATCATATATCTTTAGTGAATATAACAGGGGTGAAATCATTCCCTAATCTCTTAATTGTCTACAAAAACAAATTAAGGGAATTACCAATTCTTGTAGTCTAGAATATAGTTCCTATTTATTCAAAATTAAACCTTGTAAATTATTTTACCCGGACACAATAATAAAAATAAGCCATATAAATAAAAGAAATGAACATTGGATTGGAGATTAACATATCTAAACAACCAAAATCTTATAAAAATGATACAAATATCACATAAATATCCTAAACATGGATATATAAACTATATTATAAAATACATTGTCCATGAAACCAATAAAATTTGTATGAATGGCGAAAACTACAAAACATTTAATAAATGTGTCAGTACATGACTTACAATCTACTTCAAACCATACATCTCACCATAAAGGACAATGAAGAAAAATTAACTTGAAAAAACCTATACCTATAAATGTATGCGTGAATTTAATATCCTAGTATAATATATAAAAATTTATATGTAGAATATATTATATATTACATCCCAAAACATGTTGTATTAAAATATAATAGAAACACAATTTTTTTACTAATTATTGAAAATGATACAAAAACCCATAAAATAGTTGTTAATACAATTTTATACATATTTTTCATTAAATTAAATCAATCACATGTAAAACATTTCTCCAACAAATACCATTGTTTTAAATTATATGTTTTATATAATTTTATAAACTCACTTTATTCTAATACATATCTCAATACTAGATGGTGTTTTATAATTCCTGAAATGATTTCTAACATAATGATGAAAACCATGATTTCTTTAAAACATGGCATGATGGCAGAAAATTTATTTTAAAAACCCACAGACGCTTCATGTTATAGAAAAAAAATCCAAAAACACCATTACTTTAATACATTCCAAAATGGAAAAAAACATTTAACCATTTTAATTATACACTTTATAGACAGATCTAAAATAGTTTTTATGAATTTTAAAATCACACACATTCACATCATTTTGAAATAAAAAAATTTCATAAGTGATGAAATAACACAAGTAAGAATCATTATAAAAAGTGAAACAAGAATGAATAAGGTGTAAGAATATTGGTTGATAGTAATAAATGATGAAATAGGTGATGATGTTTATAAACAAGATAAACACCCAAGAACATTCTAGTAAATAATCCTAGTGTCATGGGAATCATCCTTAGGCTCTAGCAACAAAGGACATGAACTAGATACAAGGAACCTAGGTCAATACTATTGAGCCTATCGCATCGAAGATATCCCAATAAAACTATCTAAAAAGATAAAATCCCTATAACACCATAATCCATGAGAATCAAAATGTAGCTTTCATAATGGTATATAATACCTTACATTCTAGCCATATCGATTTATCTAGGAAGAAGACCCTTGTTAAGTGATTATATAAACTATGTCTTTCCCTAAACCTAGTACCATAAAATCTAACATTGGTATATCAGGACCAAAAGAATATATTTTAGCATATAAAGTCTTAAAATAATATAGATATTAATCATTTTAAAGTAAACTCTTTTCTCGCCTACCAAACCCACACAACAATCATCACCATTTAGCTTATAACATGACCAACATATAATAATTATTTAATAGTACAATTATACTCATGGGATCCTAAGAAACTATGGGTATAAATGATTTACTAGGGTCTAAATTTGTTTATGAAAATTAATTATTCATAAAATGCCTAATGATATTTATCTTATCAATATAGTTTGGAATTATAATCCCAAAAACCCTATGAAAAATCCACCTCAATCTACTCTTGACACTAATTTTATCAAAAAAAAATTCAATATTAATGAGAAATCTAAATTCCATATAAAAAACATATGAAAAAAATTAAAATTTATAAATGATATTAATAGAATCATCCTCATGTAGAATTCATCAAATTGAAACTATCCAAACCACTTTTTTATTTAAAATTCATTGATCGCCTCAAACCATTAATTTAAAATAAACAATAGTTGAAATATATTTTATATAAAGATAAAAAAATTTAACCCACCACGTTGTAATCAAATAATACTTTTCTTATATTTCATACACTTTCATAACATACAAAAAATTGGTTAGAAAGTAAATTAATTTCGGAAAACTTTAAAAAATCAAGTTAGTCAAAACCAATAATTTTAAAACCTGAATTATTCTTCAAAATTTCATTAGTAATATTCAAAAAATATGTATTTAATCCCATACCCAGGAAACGATTAAAATAGAATTAATTAAACTTATCCACCCATGGTTTGTACATATAGTCTTAATTTAAAATAAAAATCGTTCTCAATATATGAAAAATTGAGAGGCATGTAATAGAAATAGATAAAAAAGAAACATCAAACTCATTTCAGTGGTGATCATTCCTTAAGTTTTAACCTATGATGGTGAAGAATGATGCCTAAAAATCCCTTCTGTATTAAATATGTGATAAAATAACTATTATGCATACCTACCTATCCATAAAAGGAGCCAAAAAAAGATTATGATTATTAGTATAAGATAAATAATGTGGAAAAGAAGAAATATATGGGAGGGTGGGATTTAATGTTACTACCCATGAATTAGACCACATAAAATAATGTGTAGAAGCCAAAAAATTAAGAGAAATAATATTATAATCTTTCATGGAGGTGGTGGATTCATTCGATCAAGATAGTTTGAGAAATGAGGGGTGGAGTCTTAAAATCATAGAAAGGACATGTTAATCATTATATTTAAATGAATCTGTATAGACGAAATGGTTTGTCTACATGGTTTTCTATAATTTCATCCAACAAATCTCAAGACACCTTCTATCCAAAACTGACTCAGATGGTTTATGTGGATATAGCACATGATTGGAAAAGCCCCATCTTAAATGTGACAAATGAAACTATCAAATTAAAAATCCAATATGCATTTTTTCTCAAAGTTTACAAATACAAAATAAAGTTGTTTTAAACCACCTGGACTCACGTAATATACTATATGGTCTCTCTATGGAGTCACATAGTTCTGAAAAAATACAGGCACCGCTTGTGCAACCCAAAACATTCATGTTTAAATTGTCTACATGTAAGGGTTTACTAGAACCACTTAAGTGTATGATCAGGGTTTCCTCCAAGTCATGAACCTAAACTGTGTGTTACTAAAAACTCATAAAATTAACCACAATTAAATGAAACACTCAATTGAAGTAGATAATGTCGCCCAAAATCAAAAAATAACATGTGATAAACACTTCAGTGAAATGGTGGGTGTCAAATTCTCCACACTGTTATACTTGATTCCCATATAATGTATCATGTCCATGTACATGACATAAGAATATATTTTATAAACCAATATCTTAAAGAATAAAATAACATAAATAACCATGTGTATCATTAGAAATTACTAATCCACCTCTAGATTATCTATTTGAAACCTAATCAATTTGAAGTTATAAAATGATGGAGAATAAGAATTGGTCTCACAACCAAAAAAATTGTTATAAAATTGATAAACAACTGAAAATATATATTCCATAATATAACAGGATATCACTAAGGGATTATATTCCAAAAATAGCCTGGGGGATCATACCCTAGAATTAGTCGATGGAAACCATGAAACACAAGATCAAAACTGCCAGTGATGGGAACTAAACCTAAAAACATTACGAAGGACCAAAATAATCAATCACAAAATCCAAGTTATGAAAACCACATGGACAAAAAAACAATAAAAATGACTTGATATGAAGTGACATGAATCTAACCTAATGTTCACATCTATTAATTGAGGCTGTTTAAATCCAAATCCTCAATATAACATCCCTTATAAATTCTAATGAAACATAAAACCTTAAATCATCCAAGTCATAATCAAAAAATAAGAAGTACACTCCAATGTTTCCTTGTAGACACCCTTGGTTCATCCCTAGTGTAACTATTTGAAAAATCCATAGAATTATCTACATTATTTTTGGTAATTAGGTAATGATGAGGCACAAATGATTCCCAAATGATCCACCAATCCCAATGGGAATTAAAGTTTCACCCAAGAAAATAACTATAAGGTTATTTCCGTGATGAAACATCTCTAAAGAAAATGGATTTTTTCCAAAAGATTCACATATATAAACCCAGAATTTTTCAATAAGAGATGAAACCACATTATCCAATACCTAAACATTTATACTATTGATCAAATAGACCTCTAAATTTGAGATCCCTCATATGTGACTCAAATTATGGCCATCACTAATGCATCCACAAAAGGCAATCTCATAAGTAAAAACCACATCACCCATATGCCTTCAAATTGAACCAATAGAGATTCACCAGCATATATAAACCCATGTCTAACCAAAATGAGAAGCAAAAAACACAATCTAATCTATTCATAGTATATGAAATGTTAATATTAAATGGAAGAAAAACCTCTAAAAAAGATACTTCATATATATGCTATACCTTATTGGAGGCTTCCATTACACAACAATTGACATGGTCCCAGTCATATCATGTACTCTAAAATTCAATAAGAATTACCAAAACACAAAACATGATAATAAACTCATACACATTTCTAAAATAATCCAGGATTTTCCAAAATACATAGATTTAATTTCCACATACAATAAAAAATTATCACAAAACCACATATTTAAAATAATGATCAGATTAAAACTAGGGTTTAATTCACAAAAATCTAAATAGAAACCATTTCAAAATTCAACCCCCAAGACTGAACTTTAGTATGTCATTTTATAATGATTCCAAAACTAATTTTTCAATAAATGATAACTAATTTTAAAACAAAAATTCACTTTTGTGTTTAATAGCTATAAAAATAGTATTGTTTTGAAACCATATCAAGTCAATTACCATTTAGAAAATACAACATGGGAAAAAATACAAATAAGATACAAAACTCAATTTTAAAATCATATATTTCCTTTAAAAAAATGAAAAAAATATTTAAAAAATCACTCATAACATATTAAAAAAATAAATCACATGTAAATAATTTTTAAAAATTTAAATAATTCCGTAAATATTTTCAAAAAATTCAATAAAAGAATTATCATTTTACAAAAAATACTTCTTCTTTGTTTCAAAATGGAATTTTTTTATCATATATTCAAATTTTCAACCATAGAGACCAAATTTCATATCATGTGTAAAAATTTGTAAATAATGGAATAAAATGATCTTTAATGAAAATATCAAGCCATGATTACTAAATATCATAAGACTAGCAATTACACATTTCCCATTACCCTCCCATACTATTAAATCCAATGGACAATATTTCTAATAAAAAATATCACATGTAATGGAAAACAAAGACCACCATGGCCACATGGATGAGGAAAAAATATAATCATGAATAGTAACCTCTTTGGTGTATAAAATTCTTATTGTTACTTTCATATTGTTTTTGGGGTCCAATAATCTAACAACTGAATCCCATTACATGTTTTAATTTCTATCCCAAAACAGTAATCAAGATACACTAAGGAATCTAAATACATTACATTGATGATCAAAAACAACTACCATTGGACTCATACCAGAATCCACACCACCATCAAATGATTATCCATAATAAGAAAATATCTCAACTGCCCATGGGAACATCATTTTCAAGGATGAAGGTAGATCATGAAACTCCCCTCTTACCTACCTATAGAGTTCCAAATAAAATATCTACCCAGATACCAACACCACAAGAATATGATTTCACTAAAAATACCAGGTCATAATGTGAATTTAATCTTGATTAAAAATTATTGTGAATCTACATGGGGTATTGTCTTACACAACAACAAAATTGGTCCTCTACATGGACCAATGGTAAATACCAATCCAAAGAGTTTGGTAGATACTATGTTAAAATCAAAAAAATATTCCCTATGAAATATTTCACCCATTTCTAAATATATAAATTATCTATTTGAATAAATTCAATAAACACCCAACTTAATATAAACATAATTCAACAATGAACAATATATAAAACTGATATATAAATAAATGAAATATCCTACATATGAATATTCAAAAAATAACATAAATTAAAACATCCAGCCTAGTAATAGTGAATCATAAGAATGATGAAAAACCATAAAATATTCACCAACATGCCCCAACATGACATTAAACCACCATCAAACCCTATATCTATCCTTATAGATCAATCTATTGAAACTAATTGGATTGAACCTAGAAATATAAAATATAGGCATGTGATAAACACCATAGTATGTCTCCACCATCAAAATAAATATTTTTTTCATTAATATTACATAATAAAACTATCTAGTTGATAATAAAATAAAAAACCATTATTATTTATCTAAATTGAAATAAAAAATAAGAAAATATTTTGAAACAATTTGTTCTGAATTATAAATTAAATAAAAAAACCCTTGGAAAACATTTTTCCTCAACCAATAACACATGATAAACCACCATTTAAAGCCTCCCTTTAAAACCACAATATAAAAAATAATTTTTTGAAATACATTTTTTGAATTCAAAAAAGGTATCCTATATATAAATGATTTCCTAATACTTCATTGATAATCGATCATTCTATAAAACTATGTAAGTAGTCCATAAATATTTATTTGAAAATAAATAGAAATATATATCTTAAAAATTAATCAATAAACCCCATCCATTAAAAAAACTAAAAGCACATTAGAAAACCACATTTAAAATTTTATAGATTATTTATTTCAGAACCATTTCTAAATTGTGTAGAATGTAATTTATATTCAATAATCATGACCTTACTATCTAGAGTAGATGTATGAAATATTTTTTTGAAATATATAAGTAATTACATCTATAAGTACAGAATAGCTTCTTGGTCTTGGTAAAATAGATAATTACATGATCCTTAAATTTTATTTGAATAAAATATTTACAACACCTTTATTTAAGAATAACATTATTCCATCTGGAATATCATCACATACCAATCAATATAAATTTCAAATAATCCTATAAATATGAAGAAAAATAAGGGCGAGCTTAAACGATCAATATGGGTTATGTAAAATGGAAGTGATAATGAATTAATAATCATAAATAATAATTCAATTTAAAAAATTGAACGAAATTCCATCTAGTAGATAAAATTTGAATTATATTTCTGAAATATATGATGATCAAATAATTCCATATAAATAATCAAATAACCCTGAAGGATATCCATGTATATTATAATTGGTCGAATAATCAGATAGACATCAATATATGTTCCCATAATGATGGAATGCATGATACCATGCTTCTATAATCTCACGATATATCCACAAGACTGTTAATGTCAATATATATCTTAATGTTTGTTTAAATATGTGTGTAGAAACCCATTAGATATGGCCGAATCATTTTTCTCATGAGACATGTCAACTCGAAAAGGGGACATATAATGTCTAGGACCCACCAATCAAAAACTAAGTCTATTGAATCCTTCATATGAAGGGGTAAACCTAAATTCATAAAAACTTATATTCAAAAACAATCATAAAACACATGAATACATTCCCTAATCAATAAAAATAATAACAAGCCATCTAGATTATGGTGAAAAATGGTATGAAAATAGCACATACATAGTAAAATTAATCATAAACCATCCATAAAATGAATAAAGACTATATCACTAAAATATTTCCCCACGATCATAACTATTTTAAGTTGTTTATATGTTTTCTGAATAAAAATATAAAAAACTCATTAAATCAAACTTGAGGTTAATATCATTTTCATTTTGAAGGTTACATTGTTTAAGACATAAAATGTTTCTAAAATATTATTCACTACAAACAAATATTATCATTAAAAATATTATTGTAAATATAAAAAGTAATAATTAGTGAAATGATGAAGGTAAATTATGTACATAATATATAAGTTATAATTTTTTTCATCCTAGGAATGTTCAAAAATTAATTTTTCAGAAAGTGAAAATAATATTACATTAAAAACCTTTTTTAGAATTTTTAAATGGGTAAAAATTCATTGAAAATCTATTTTTTATAAGATTTAAACAATTTATAAAACATTTCAATAAAAAATTCATTTTGATGAAAAATGATTTCCACCTGATGTGAAAAGTAAATTTAGATTTTCTTAAAAACATTTCCTATAACTTTTAAGTACATATGAGTGGAAAATATTAATATTATCTAAAAATATAATGATTATCCTCAGGAGGATAAAATGAAATTTTTTTATAATATACTGATAAAATAATTTCCAAAAATGGAAAATATAAGTATAAAAAATCATGATTACAATAAGATTTTGAAATAAACCATTACAATTATATTAATGTTGCCCTAAGAATTAATCATTGAATTTATTATGTGTTTATAATTTCAATGAACATATAAAAATTATAAAAAAACATAATAAAATTAAAATATATTATAAAAAAGTCTAATAATATCCAATCAAATGAATAAGTAACAAAATTCAATGAAAAGAATTTAAATTCTAGAATTATTTACAACTTGGTAACTATTATGTCAAATATACTTTCATTATATAATTCAAATTGAAACATAAAATACTAAAAATAATGATTTATTCATGATATTACAAGTTAAATTGGACGTATATACAACATATAAATTAAATTAGGTTCATAACTTTATAATATACCTTAAGGAATAGAAATCGAGACGAAGTCCCTTACCTCACACTTTCATTGGATTGGATTTTATTTAAAATCATTTATATTGGTATTAAAAATTATATTAAGTTAAAAAATAACTATATTAGTATTTATAATACATATATTATCTTTTTATAACATCTTATCATCCATTCATTGATAATCATTCATTACTTTCATTGTTTCATGGGTTAATTGACTTGTTTTATTATACATGAGTTTTAATTACAGGATTAGTTACTACAAAAATTAAATATTTTCATAATATAAAGAATAATAATTGTTAAATAATTATCATATTTATAAATAAATATATATTTGAGACCCATTCATGAACAATGGATATGAAAAATGATGCATGTTACGATCATGGTGATAGTAGACTGTACATACATATGACTGATGTTTATATATTCCAATTATCATTATAGAAATTTTTTATGTAATATGTTATCACTAAATAAATATTTTAATTTTATATATCCTATATTGTATACTTATATATATCATCCAAGTGGTCTGGTGATGAAAATCTAATTACATCGCTTCGTAAAGGCAGTAGTCCACATGTACCTGAAAGATGTTATCATCATTAAGTTAGGGAAATGGTAAGAAAAGAAATGATATATTATGTTTAAATAAGGATAAATATTTAATCAATATAATACATTTTTAGTTATATAATGTTTACTGATAAAAAATCACCTTTTTACATTATATGTAAAGCATTAGTGAAAGATAAATCACATTGCTTCACGAGGTTATAAACTATCTTACACACAAGTGATGTTGTTGAATCCCCTACAAGATATACTATATATATATTATAATTATTACAATGGTATAATTATATTACAAATATCATATATATACTTTATATCAATCATCTTACCAAATCGTGGTATGTGGTAATAGAAGAACGAATGACATCAGTTCACAAGGCAGTTGTTCGCTTTTCACACTAATGATGATTTCGTAACACATTTTATGGATATGAATATTGTTTTTTTCATTAAAATATTAAAAAAAATACCTTCATATGGAATATAATTTTTTTATAACAAAATTATGTTTCAATAAAAACTAAAGGAGGTGGAGAAAGAAATAATAGAAAAATACTCATTGAACAACATTACCTATTTTTCTCGTATCCACCTTAGGATTTAACCAAATCATTCCTATATTGGATTTATGAAAAAAATATGGATTATAGGATGAGTGATGGATTGTTTTATAGTTATTTGGGTATTTAGAAGGCGAAAAAGTAATTTAAGGTTTGGAAAAGAGAGTCGAGGTGGTGGCCATTTTTATGTGAGGTGTGTTGTATATTTGTAATCTTTAGAAAAGATTTAATCAGAACCACATTCTGATCTTTTATCAAGCCTCTAATGTGGAAAATAATTAAACTTGGAGGAGATAAGGTAGTTATATGGAAATAAAATTTGTGCTTTTTATGATTTTATGTTAATTTTAAACCATATATTCTTAGATTAACCCCTGTAATCCTATTTTTACCCTAATTGCGGTAATTATTTTTTACAGTTTAAAAGATTCATTTTTGGTAAAAAAAATATTCTCAATATTAAAAATTAAAAATTATTCCTATCCCAATTATGGAATATATTTTTCTGAATTAAATTCAAATAATTGGTAAATTTCAATTTAAAATTATTCCTATAAATGTGATGTGAAGGTGGGATTTTTAAATTGAAAGGTTTAAATATTGATAATGTTTTTATATCAAAATTGAATATAAACGCATTTAAAATTACAAAATCTGTATTAATTGAAATATAATTGAAGTAATATTTCTTTAAAATAAACTAAAAATTTAATTTAACATTATAAATTATTTATATGAAATACTGTTTTGAATTAATGTTCTAAATATTTCTATATACGTTAAAAATGAATCCTTTCAGAAAAACCCAAAAAACTAACCATAATCTAATATTTATATTCTTATTTCATAAATAAAATTTATTTTTTCATAATAATATTAAAAATGTGTTAAAAATAAATTTTAATTTAAGTGTGTGGAGGGAGATTATATTATCTTCTAGAAAAATATAGTTTTTCCAAAAACCATTCTTTTTCATTAAAATGATCATTATTTTATTATTAATTAATATATAAGAAATTATTTCTTTTATATATTTAAAAAATTTAATTTCTTATTTTTTTAGTATTATCCATACATAAAATTTCAATGGATATGTTTTAACTATTATATTATGTAATAATATTTTAATAATATTTTGCATTTCACATAATCTTGGTGTTTCGTGTAACCCATGATAAACAGAGTGATTCATATATTGAAAGCTACAATCAGTGTTATATCAACTTGATTAAATTCAATAAATAAAATTAATTTAAAAAATATATCATAACCTCTTTAGGTTTTTATTTTCTTCTATGATTTGGGTCGCGTGTTGCATATTCTATTTAATACAATGTTATTATTATCAAATTTTGGGATGTGACAATCTATGCACATTAAATAAATTTAATCCTACTGATTTTAACATGATTTTGGAAGTAAAGCCTCTAATATTTTTAAAATTATATACTATAAAACCCACAACATAAGAAGGGTTCATTAAAATCCCCATAATTAGAGAGAAACAAAACTACAAATTAATATATTATAATATATAATTGGGTTTCTATGTAGAATAACATTGGTGGAATGTATAGATTTGTACATGGATGAAAATATTGAATAATTATAAAGAGTTATATAGAGAACTTATCATATGAAATTAGATTATCAATAGAAAATTAAGGCCCTAAAATACATATATATGTATTGATTTAAAAGACCATTGATTGAACATGAATGATGGTATTAAGATAAACTTCTGATTTCATATCATTTTCCTATAGAGGAAGAATTATTTAATTATCTCTGAATATAATGAAATATACTTAATTGATAAATTATTATTTCATAAGAATAATCTCATCCTTTATTTGTGATTTTTCCCATTTCTAATTTTTCTCTCTCTCCATGAAATGAATACCTTAAAATGAGTTTTTATACTTGAATCACTAAAATTCAATTTTAATGGATTATAAGATCCATAAATGATTTAAAATTATTTATTCACTTCTAAAATTATTTAAAAATCAATATGATTATTAAAATTTATCAAATATGAAGTAGTCATCTTATAATGAAGTATATCATTAATCTCTAGAACAACATCAAAAGTTCAACTTAAAGAATTTCATAAATGGTTTACCTTATGGGTTTTCCAGAATACGATGATCTAAAACATTGTAAAGGTATCTAAATTTCAAAAATGAAGTTAAAATTAATCCCCAAAACAATAGGAAGTATATCTTATTCATAAAAAACCAAACACGTGAATATCTTAATCATGTATTTTATTGAAACCTAGTAATAAAATGATTTACCATAAAATGTGATTTAAAATATTCAGTATTCCTTATTCCTTAAACAGAACACATATTATTAGATATACCCCTTAAATCCAAAAAGAATAATATGTCCAACAATGATAGAATAAATCAACTTCTCAACTGTTAATTATTATAATACATGGTAGTTCATATTTTCCATATTAAATTATTTGTACTAACCCTCTCTTTATCCCAAAAATCATTATCTCAATATAAATAACAATTTAGGGATATAATTCCCTCAATCAGTTATTTACTATGAATTTCTACTAACTTCTGGATTATTTTTCATGGTTATCCATTTTCTTCATCATATGATGTCAAATCCTTAATGAAAGGGTGTTTTAGTTAATCCTTATACATTTAAGAAGACATATATTGATAATATTTTCCTTAAAATAAATTTAAAAAATATTCATGGATCCCAATACACAACCACATTAGTAAATATATAGTGGTTGTATCAATAGCATAAACATGACTTCGATCCATTTTCTTCTTCTGTAGTATATTCCCGTGACATCGAGGACATTGATTTATATAGTTGGTGGTCTTCTTAAAATTGAATAATTGTACATTATTGACATTATTATTCTCAAAAAAACTATAATCATGGTTTCATATCTCTCAACATATATAGAAATCTCCAATTAAATTTAGGAAAATTCCAAGGTGCCTCTATCCACAATTTTCACATGTGGGAAAACCCTTCTGTCCCATATTCCCTTTATCCTTATTTTTCCTTAATATTCTCTTCTTATCTTTATTATATTCAATGAAAAAATACTTATATAATTATTTCTATATTTTTTATTACATGATATTATTTCATAATATGATGAGATTTTTTTTGAGACTAGTTCCATTAGAAATATCTTCTCAAGTCCATCAATGAAATGATCATTATTACTCTTTGGGTTATGTGTATTGAGACAAATCTTATTCCTCCTATATAGTTAATTTTTTATATTTCGGGATACAATAGATTGTTTCATATAATTAGGAAATATATTTTATAATCCAAAAATAATTTTAATAAATAAATCTAATAGAAAAATTTATGCATAGCTAATATCATAATCGTAATCATGGTTTCTTTGGATATATCTAAAATTTTTAAACTCATCATTATGGTTTTTATGGACAATGTGAATTATCCTGAGAATATCTCAGAGTTGTTTAAAACCGGTGCACAATTAGGCAAGTTTTAGTGCACTACGTGATGATCTAGTTACGAGTAATGTAACCTTTTTGGAGTTATTTCCTCAAGGTACCTCTATTATAGAACCATGTCCACTTGTAGTATACAGATCTGGATGCATTTCCTATGAAAAACACATATTTTCTTATTTACCAAAACATTAGTTTATTTTTCTATACTTATCATAAAATTATATCATTGGATTATATTCCATAATCTATTTATTCTGAAATCACATTTTCTCATTTTATAATAAACTTCATCTGATACCAACTATTATGAAGCAAATCCCATAAGCACAAAGAAGGTGTATTCTTTATTACCATAGAATTAGTTTCAAGGAATCACAACTTGAAAGACTAGATAGTTTATTAGACATCGTTTTCTATATACATATATGGGTATTAAATTATTTTTGAAAATAAAAAATACAACTCATTTTTTAAGAATAAAATTATTATCTCTTGAAATCCATGCCTATAAATCATGATACACTTTATTGAATCCTTATAAAAATAAATCAAATAATAGTGTTCCAAAATGTTCGATAAGAATTTAGTACCATGGAACTGATCATGAATCAATAAGCATAAAAAATATGTTAAGGAAAATAAATGAACCACACACTATTTAATTAATAAACGTATTATAATATGGGAGAAATAGATTATGATAAAATAAATCCATATAAATAATTATATAAGAATAAACCTTATCCATGGATATTATATCTAGTCGAAAAATAAAAATGAAATAAATATATAATCAGATAATTATTTATTTAAAATTAATAGACACTATAAATATCAAGATATATAATAAATATAGTTACTATCAATATCTATCATCAATTTAATTTAAATATCTATGTATAAACCTATCGGGTTTGGCCAATTTATTTTTTTATGAGACATGTCGATGCATAGAGGGGATATATAAAGTAAGGGCCCCACTCATCACATATTAAATCTGTTGCATTGTTCATATTTTGTGGAGAAATAAAAATGAGATAATAATTAAAATTGAATATCTAGAATGTTAACTGTTAATACTTTCCCAAATCAAGATACGTAACCACTAACCATCAAGAGTAAGACAAAAAATGGTATCAAAATTACACAAACACATTAAAAATAATCATAAACCATCTTATGAAATAATAAAGATGATATCAATACAATAATTTCCAGGCTTATCATAAAATAAATATGGTTATTTTTGTTTGTTAATATAAATATGTGAACATACTTAAAAACATTCTTGTGGCAAATAGCCTTATCATTTTGGAAATAATTTATTTACAACATAAACTATTTTTAAATACCTTTTAATGGAATATCAATTATAAAAGTAATAATTTCCCAAAATATTAGGGAAAAAATTTCTTTACAAATATTATTGTAACCATTAAATGAATTCTTTAAAGAAATTATGTTGGTTAATTTCTTACAAGTCATACATGTTAAAAAAAATTCCTTTTTCATTATAAAACGGTTTGAGAAGTTCCATGTTCAGAAAGAGTCATTAAGGTTCTTTTGTAATAAATGTGTTAATGTAATACATATGATTAAATATCATTAACATATAATTTATTAAAGGTGAATCTTTTTTTGAAAACAACTTTAAAAAACATCGGTTTTGTTGCCTTTGGAGTTATAAAGGATGACCGAAATAAAATCATATTTTCTTAAATGAATTTTATGGTTACAATTAATTTCAAAAGTGTGGAAAACTTTTATGATTATTTGAAAATATAATGAATAAACATGGGATGATTATGTAAACTAGGTTTTATATAAAATTATCAAATAAAATCATCAAATGGAAGTATAACTATAATTTTTTTTATAATGATTTTGTGAAATAAATGCTTATGAGGATCATAACATTGATGTAAAAATTGATCAATCAATTGATTATATATATCTAAAATAAATAAGAAATAAATAAGTGGAAATAAAACATTAAATAATCCAAATTAATTATACATATAATCTAAAAGTATCAAAGACAATGAAGATTTAATATAACCCAATGAAAAGAAATTGTGTTATAGAATTTATTATCACTCGATTAATTTATTTCAAATAAACTAATATGAAATAATTAAAATAGAAATATAATATTATGTGATTAATGGATTCTTCTTGATATTATATTTAAATGTGGTTTTTAGGCACCCTATAAAATATATTATTTTCATAACATTTAAATATGTCTCAATGAATAAAAATTGAAATAAAGTCCCCTACCTCAGACTTCATTTGGATTGAACATTATTTAACATCACATATAGTTATTTTTGTCATGTTATTGACATATAAAAAGATGATATTTATATTTATAATATTACATATGATCCATTTTTTACATCTTATCACTCGTTCATTAATAAAATTTAATTATTTTCATTGGTTCTCGTGTTAATTTCCTTGCTTTTTGATGCGTTTATTTACTTGAAGATCCCGTTCTTGAAATTATTACATAGTTTCATAATATCTATAATTTAAATCATGATATAGATATCATATTTTTACATAAATTTTAATTTTTAATCCAGTCATCAAATATTTTAATCAAAAATAATGTCTGTTATGATAGTTGAGATGGTTGGTCAAACATACGCATGAGTAAGATTTCCATTTTACTATAATTTTTATGGAAAGAAGGAATGTAATATATTATCATCATATCATTATTATAATATCATATATAATATATTATATACAAATATTTGTCATCTCTGTGGTGTTACGATCAAAAGAGAGTCACATAGCTTTGTGAAGGTGGTAGTCCACACATAAAAAAATGATGATATCATATTTAAAAGAGTGAAAAGGTAAGAAAAAAATGACATATTATCATTAAAGAATAATAAAAATGATATTTATATCGTAATTATTTAATTTATATCAAAAATATTTAAATAAATTAACATTATTACATTCCATGTAAAACATTAGTGGAAGAAGAATCATATCACTTCATGTGGAGATAGTCTGTCATACACAAGAGTGACATTATCATATCTATTACAGAGTGGAAAATTAAAAATGAAAAGATGATATAATGACTAAAATTGTATGACAATATTATAAATAATATATATATATATATATATATATCCTTCATCATACCCAATAGTAAAATATTTTAATAGAAGAACAAATGACATCATTCTATGAGGTAGTAGATCGCCAAACACATGAATGGTGATTTGGTAACCAAGTTGATTGAAGTGGATATGGTTGAAGTTCATTCCCTTTTTATAAAATCATAATAGTATATTGAATATATTGAGTTTTTAAAATCATAATTTTTTATTATGGATTGATGTATTTGAAAGATAAATAAAAAAAGATTGTTGAAGAACATTGCCTCTTCTTCGGGTATCCTCCTATGGTTTCTTTTAAATCATTCGAAGGTTGTAATTATGAAAAAAATATTGATTCTATGAATATATTAGGGATTTTGTTAAGTGATTTGGTTAGTTATTTTTCATACCAAATGTTTTTTATGTTTTGAAGAAGAGGGATGAGTGTGTAGCCATTTATAAGTGTGGATAGTGGAACACATGTAAATTTTTGTAAAGATTCAATCATAACCACATTGTTTTCATGAATAAATCATTCAAAATGGACCCTTATAGAGAAATTTATACATATGATTGGAATATGTTCATAAAATGATTTGAAAAAGGTTACTTGTAACCATTATCACCTTTGTTTGATCACTGGTAAATCAATTGTTTACCATAAGAACAATAATTAATTTTTACTATTATAATCATTCATTTCTATCAAAAAGAGTTGTACAAAATAAAAATATTAAATTATGATTATTACAAAATAATGAATCAATTTTTATAAATTAAATTCCATTAAGTGGAAAATTTAATTTAAAATTAATCTCGAAGACTTGATGTGAAATCTGTTTTTAAAGAGAAAGTGTTCAAAATATTACAAATATTTTATATCAAAAATAATATTAAAAGTAGATAAAATAAAATTAATTGTATTATTTGATATATAATTGAATTAATTTTACATTAAAATCAATTAAATATATAATTTTAAATTATAAATAATTTAAATTAAAAGTTTGTTTCCAATCAAATTCATTATTTTCATTATTCCTAAAAATTTGAAAATTTTCAGAATAAATCCTAGAAATTATCCCTAAGATATTTTTTGTGTTTAAATTTAAAAATATTATATTTTTTTTATTTTTTTAGAAACATGATAAAAATTATATTATATTATTATTTTTCATCATGACTCATCCTTATGTGAAACATAAGATATCGGAGAATCCCATTTTTGTGTGTCAGGTACGCCATCAAGCATAGAATTACCTATAATTTAAAATTAATACTTAATACAGAAATATTAATAAATATGAACATGTCTTGCTCTTTATTTACTTATGATGTTACATCCTTCCCCCCTTTTGGAAATTTTATCCTCACAGTTTTATTCACTTATCAAATAAGTGGGTTTATTTGTCCCTCATATCATTTTTAGATTCGCATGTTCCCTCTTCAACCATGTCATTTTTTTCACAAAACCTTTACCAGATGAATTTCCTTATTCCGTAACACATTCTCACTTCGATCAAGTAACTAGAATGGTTTTTCCTCATAATAGAGATTCTTCCAAATAAACTACCTCTGGACTCAAAACATGAGATGGATCTTGCATGCACTTTCTCAACATTGAAACATGAAAAACATTATGTACCAGGGATAAAAATAGAGGTAAAGAAAAACTGTAAGAAAGTGATCCATATTTCATTAAGATTTCATAGGGTCTAATTAAACTTAGACTCAACATTCCCATATTTCCCAAACAAATCACAATTTTACATGGAGAAACGCTGAGAAAGACATGATCACATACCTCAAATGAAAGATCCTTCCTTCAATTATCTGCATAACATTTCTACCTTCTCTGAGTTGTTCTCATGTGCTTCGGAATTAACTGAACTTTTGTTGCCATATCATCTACCAATTCTGGTCCCATCAACTTCCTTTTAGATAATTCATCACAAAAATTTTATGTTCAACACAGTTTTACATATAATCCCTCAAATAGAGCCATTTGTATAATAGAATGAAAACAGTTATTATAAAAAAATTCAACCAAAGAAAGATGTTGGTCCCAACATCACTAGTAATCCATTGAGAAAGAATGTAGCATATCTTCCCATATCATAATTGTTCATTCTGACTGCCCATCTGATAGAGGATAAAAAGCTGTAATAAAATTTAATTCGGTTCCCAAAGACGTTTGAAGGTGTTTCCAAAAGTTTGAAGTGAACCTAGGATCCCTATCATATAAAAAGAAGAGGGTAACTCCATGTAACATGAATCTCAATTTAACATACAATTGAGAATGTTTATCTAGAGGAAAAGTATCTCGAATTGGAAGGAAATGAGATGATTTGGTCAATCGATCAACAATTACCCAGATTGAATTGATACATCGAGATGTTTTTGGTAATCCCACAACGAAGTCCATGGATATATTTTCCCATTTTCCCTCTGGAACTAGCAAAGGATGAAGCATCACTTTTGGTAATTGCCGCTCTTCATTTACCTTTTAAAAAGACAAATAGTTCATATTAAATTCAGCAATATCCCTTTTCATTCCATCCCACCAGTAATACTCTCGAAGAACTCTGTATATCATAGTACTACCAGGATAACTGAAAATGGAGAACTATGAGATTCACATAATAACTCTTTATTCAACTATAAATAATTGGGCACATATAATCTCTTCCCAAATCAAAAAATATAATAATTATCAATTTTAAAATCCTACCACTTACCATTATAAACCAACTCTACCTTTTTCTGTAAGTTATTGTCATCTTTCTGCGCTTTCATAATTCTATCTGATAGAGATTATTTCCCTCACACCTAAAACAAAATAGGGGAATATTCTGCACCAACATCTTTTATTCAAATTTTCACCAAATCTTTAATCAATGTATGTTTTCCCAAAATAATCATGGTTAATGTAGCATTAAATTTCTGACTCAAAGAATTAGCCACTTTATTTTCCTCTCTTGAATGGTAATGGATCTTGCTATCATAATCCTTGATTAATTCCAGCCATATCCTCTGTCTCATGTTCAATTCTTTCTGAGTAAATATATACATAACTATTTTATAGTCAGTATATATTTCACATTTTACTCTATACATATGATGCCTCCATATATTTAAAGAAAAAATATCAACTGCTAATTCCAGATCATGTGTAGGGTAATTTAACTCATATGGTTTCAACTGACTTGATGCATAAGCATTAACCAAATCATTCTGCACTCGGAAAAAACCAAGTCATTTTAATGAAGCATCACTGTAGGTAAAAAAGTCACCATCTATGGAAATAAGTTCCAAACTGAAGCATTCACCCATATTATTTTCAATTCCTTCAAACAATAATCACATTCTGTTGTCCAAAAAAACTTAACACCTTTTCGAGTTAACTTAGTCATTGGGCTAGATAGCTGTGAACAATTTTAAACATACATTCTGTAATAACATTTTAAACCCACAAAATCATGAATCACTATGATATTACTAGGTTTTGTCCATTTTTAACAATTTTTTTTTGCAGGATCAATAGTTATGCCATTTTTTTGAAATAATGTGACCAAGTAAAGAAGTTTTTTGTAACAAAAACTCACACTTTCTGAATTTCCCATATAGTTTCTTTTATTTTAAGGTTGGTAAGAAAACCCTTAAATGAAATTAATGTACCTCATTTCATTTAGAATAAAACAAAATATCATTAAAAAACCAAAAATCTTATTCAGGAACTCACAAAAAAATAATATTCATAAGATCCATGAATACATAAGGTTCATTGGTTAATACAAAGGCATAACATAAAATTAATAATGGATATATCTAGTAAGAAATGGAGTCTTTAGAATGTCTTCTTTCTTTACCTTCAACTGATGGTACCCCAACCTCAAGTAAATCTTCAAAACATACTGAGCTCCCTGGAGCAGAGAAAACAAATCATCGATACGAGGAAAATGATTCCTGTTCTTAATAGTGATTTTATTCAATGCTCAATAATCAATGCAAAGTCTCATCGAACCATATTTCTTTTTAACAAATAAGACAAGAGCACCCCATGGTGATCTTCCAGGTCGAATGAAACCTTTTTCTAATTACTCCTGCAATTGTTTCATTAACACTAAATGTTCAATTTGAGCCATTCTATAATTGGGTTTTGAAATTAGCATAGCTTCAGGAACTAAGTCAATAGTAAATTCAACTTTCTGATAAGGTATTATATCAGAAAAATAATCAAGAAAACATCAAGATACTAATTTACCACTAGAACATCCTTAATCAAAATAGTTTCTTTTTTTCAACTATATGTGCAAGGTATCATTCATTTCCAACTTTTACATGTTTCTCAGCTTCCGGATATGTTATCAATATTAAGGGTTCATTCTTGTAAGCTAATAAAAATTCTTTCTGAAAATAAGCCTCTTTAGATCTATAGTAAATCTTATCATGAAAAATAAAATTCCAATCCAAACCAAAAATAACATCAAACTCTAATAGGGAAAAAAAATTAAGGTTTTAAGGTAGATTATTTCATAACACAAGGAAAGAAAGGTTTTTATAATTAAATTTTATATCAACATTTCCTCCTAGTGTTTTTACCATATGTTCAGGATTCATATGTTGAGGTGGAATTCCCAATTTACTAGAAAACATCTATGAAATGAATGAATGTGTAGACCCTAAATCAAACAACACGTTGGAATAATCTGAATAAACAAACAGTGTACCTGATACTACTTTATTCGATGGCCCAACATCTGATGAAGTAGTTAAAAAGGATCCCCCCTGCCCTTCTGCTTAATTTCTAGTGACTTTCCTTTAGTTTGAATTCATCGTTGGTCACTCATTTGCATAATGACCCATTTAATTGCACTTAAAACATTTTACTGATTATAATCTGAATTTTTCACACCATTACCTTGATATGTTTCAGTGCAATTACACCCCATATATCCCATTTTCCCAGATCGGTTGCACATACCAGAATTCAAAAGACATTCCCTAATGTCCTTCTTACCACAATTTTAACAAAATGTAAACTCAAGTTTCTTACCATTAGACTTTTTTGAAGAGTTATTAGATTTTTCCTCTACCTTGACATGTTATTTTATTGTATCTTGAAGAACACCTGATCAATGGAAAACTCCATTTCCACCTTCTCCTCAATTCAAACATGTTTTTCATATCATTCGAACTCATGTGAAGCTAATACCCTACAATACCTTGGATTTAATTATGAGTAAAAATGGTTAATTTTACTATCAATATCTCATATGAAATTAATAGCATACCTTGAAAGTCGATTGAATTTTTCTTCATAAGAAGCCACTAAGTCATATACCTTCCTCAATTACAAGAATTGTTTTTCCATCCTAAGGCAAACCACCATAAGAAAATATTTTTCAAGAAACATAAATTTGAAGTAATACCAATCAAGAGCATCAATCTCTTCATTACCTATAATATTTTTCACCAATGACCATCACTGCAACAAATTGTTCAGTTATGATTCTGTCCACCTCAGGTTGGTGATTTGGAAGGTTGTTTTCTTTCTAATGTCACCCCATCATAGCTGCATTTTTTCCTCTATGGAAAACCATTCTGAACAAAGAAATATCTTCGAAAAAGTAACAATGTAATCTATAAATGTTATATCATTTCAATTTTTCCATAACATAAGTTATGGATATTAATATAACAGTACCCTAACTCTTAATTTTATCTAAATCAAACCCTAATACCAACTATAAGGCCCCAACCATAAACATTATGTAATCTTGAATTATGTTAATAATTCACATTAAGGAACATTTCAGGTTTACGGTTTTAGGTAATTAATCCATAACTATTAAATTACATCTCAATTGTTACAAAGTAGACACTTATACTCAGTATCTATTTTTTCAAATAATAGAAAATATATTAAAAGAAAACTAGAGTTCTTTTCTTGATAATTATCTTCTTGAATTATTCCTTTCTCATACCCTTCCTTATATCTTGTGAAAACATTTCAAAAACATAGGATGATCATAAAAATCTCAGTAAGGGTTATAAAACAAGGAAAGTTATAATTTTCCCATAAATATGTTCAAATCAATGAAATCATAATTTTCAATATTTAATATACCACAAAAACATTACATATTCATAACACATAATTATGTTGTAGCTTTCACAGCAACGTAGGGAGTTACATTTGGAATATCCATCATAGTATATTCCTTTAAATATTATATAAGAAACAATAATATTTACCTCTGTCACATTACACAATGCATTGGAGGTCTATCTCTGGCTGAACCATGCTAGGCTTATCACAGAACAACCCATATACGTAAATAATTCCCAAGAAACCTAACATATTCATAACACATAAAGGAAACATAAAGGAAAGATAAAATTCACACATTTCAATCACAATATATCATAAAAATATATTGAAATAACCAATCCATTATCAAAACCATTTTCAATACCAAAATAGGAAAAAAAAGTATATGGTATTTATTTTATTTTTAAAAATATTACGTCTTGTTAAGGATTCCAAATATCAAATAACACCCGCGGTGGTGGAAAGGTCGTTATCACTGTGTACGTTAAAAAGAAACATACCCAATGTATTTTAGTAAAATTATATGTTGAAAAATATTCTATTGGAATGAAATTACAATTCAAGGGGGTTTATACACCATATAAAATAAAGTCGTGTATAAATCAAAATATGCTTCAAGAAATGATATTGAGAAGAAGTCCCTTTCATAATGTCTAACTTGACTCATTCATTCTTCAATATCCTAAATAATAAACTATATTTAATTTCAACATGATTAGGAAAATTTTCAAGTTGACTATTGCATTTATATTACTTATTTCCATGTTTTAAACATTACACAATCATTTAAGTTAATAACAGTCGTTCTGTCGATATTTGGTAATTGAGTCAAAAATGAACATCTTATAATTAAAAGTTTTCCATGTGGTCGAAATTAAATTATCTACAGAATGATATTTATTAATTAGATACCATATATATTATATATATCTATTATGTATATGTATTCATAATTTTACATACCATTTGGAGATAAGAAATGAAATGCACCATTCACGGAGACGGTAAGCCGTACGTACACATGAATGCTACTTTAATTTATATTTTTTATTTAATGTAATTAAAAAATAATTATATATGGGTAAATTATAATTCTAGTATGATATCATATATAATTTTAGTAATTACATACTTTATACGATCCACGTATGGCATAAAAGAGTCATATCACTTTGAGGGGAAAACAGTCTGCACTTCCTCAAATGAAATAATGGTATTTAACTAATATGGAAACCATAAAGGTATGATATAAATAGACAATACAAAATAAAAGAGACAATATAATACATATCACATATAACTAAAATTCCATCCTAATGGCCTCCATGAAAGGTAGTAGTAGATAATTGAAGAGTCATTGCTTCGTGAGGCATCAATTTGTTGTACTCTGAAATGGTATGTTCCTGTCCATTAGATGGATGTGTGTGTTAGTGTAGATTTAATCTTTATCATAAAAAAACTATTATATTGAATATTCTGGTGATTTTATGTAAATAAAGAATAATAAGTGCATAGAGAGTGATGAGTATAATAATGGAAGATAACTTGAGGGAAGATGTTACCTTTAAATCAGGTAACTCCCTTTGGTTTGAACTGAAAGGCTTCCTTAAAGTGCCTTATTCCCAATTAAGGATTATAGGAGGAATAGAGGGATCTTGAGAGCTTATTTGGGAAGATTTTAGACAATACTAGGGGCTTGAGAGGTGTTTTTAATATGTTATTGGTGATGACATTTTATAAGGGAGAGGAGGGGCTCTAAAGGATTGTTTAAAAATATTATTTTATTATAAAATGATTTTTTTGTTTCAAAACGTCAAAAAATTATTTAATTATAATATAGTGTACATATAGGTCGAAATAAAATAAAAAAATAATTATTGGACAGGTTTTGGTTGTTTTTTAATCCTTATCTTTCTTATCTAACCCTTTGTTAAATTATTTAACTTTTACCATGTCCTCTTATATATTCAAACTATATGGTTAATATATTTAAAATAAAATGGAAAACTAACCCAAATGGAACATTAATGAAAATTTTAACATTATATTAGTCATTTGACTACATTTCATTTTTTGAGGACTATTTTATAATTTATTAAAATATTTATTTTTTTTAAAAGTCTTTTATGTCAATTATAATTATATTCATATCATGAATTTTTAAAAAATCCAAACCAACATAAATAATACGAAAAACATTGATTAATTAAAATATATCTAGTCATCCTAATATTTAAAATTCGTGGATGGCATAAAATGGTTCAAAATAAATTAATTTTAATATTTATAATATCATTTATTTGAATCCGTTATTAAAGAATCAATTACTACATCACTATTGTATCATAATTAAATTTCTTTATTTAATGTCTAAAATATATTAATAAAATACCATGATTTAGTTAATATTTTTATCTTTCTAAATAATGTTTATAGTTTAATATATCTCTTATATAATACCATTTAATAATTGTTTTAGTAAAAGTATTCATGTTTATGATATATTTTTTTCTTTAAAAAAATTTATTAATGTCATAATTTTATCCATGTGGCATTCAAAGGCCAAAAGACTCACCCAAGTATTTTCTTGGTCTTATATTACTCATCCATTAAGTTTAAGACAAGTATTAAGGTAATTTTATGATATTATAATATTATTCTTACCTTGATTTACTATATTCACCTTTAACTACAGAAAATAAAAATAAAAAGTTATGATTCACCAAAAATTATTTTCATCTTATTAAACCACAATTCACTTAGTTATAATAACCATTAAGGTCTGATTATTTAAATTCAGCTCATTGAATCAGTACAATTTCATTTAAATGAAAAAGTTTGTGTTTAAGTCATCTGTAGTGTTGTTTCACTATTCATAAAAAATTGAAGGTTTTCAAAAAAATTCCAAAAATTCCCCAAAAGCTAATTGTGATATTCATAATTCAAAGATAATTCCTATTTTACCAAATTAAAAACATATAAATTTCATTAATTAATTTAAAATTAATTTCTGTTGTCAAAAGAAGAAAACATATTTATTAAAAATACTAACTAATAAAAGATTGACACTTGTTTATGTCCAATTTAAAATTAAAATTACATCTAATATCCAAAATTATATTAAATAGTAAAAATATAATTCAATTACATTTTAAAACCAATAAAAATAACAATCTAACTATATAAATAAATTATATTAAAAGGCAGTATTTTGCCCTATTAATAAAAAAATGAACATTATGAGAAAAATGAAAAAAATTCATCCAATGTAAATTTTGATGCCCTGAGTCTAAAGAAGAATTTTATTTTTTCAAATAGATCATATACAATAGAAAAAACTAGATTTAAAAAGGGTTCTCCATTAAAAGGTTGTAAATTGATCATATAATGAATATTTGAGTATTTGATGCTTAAAATTGGATCCATTCTTATTTTAAGCCCCATGAATTTATTGGATAAATGTAAAGACATTTTATAAACATGTATAATCATATTTTAGTTAGTTATTTTAATTCCCTCTAATACCATGGCAAGGCGTTAACTACTATTTAAAATAATATTATATTATTATTTTTCAGTATGACTCTGCCTTGTGTGGAACATAAGACTTCAGAGAAACCCATTGTTGCGTGTTAGGTACACCATTGATCATAGAATCCCCTTTAAAGTTAAATTAATATTTAATTAAAAAATATTAACAAATATTAACATGTATCACTATGTATTTACCCGGTATGTTATAGATAGTTCTATGAAGACCACCTACAATTTGGATCTTGATGAAGCCAGGAAACCAGGTGATAAAACACGTTATAGAGGTATGATTGTAAGTCTTCTATACCTGATTGATAGATGAACTGATTTTATGTTTAGCGTGTCTATGTGTGCACATTTTCAAGAATACACAGAAGATTCTCACCTTGTTGTTGGTCAATAAATTTTCAAATACATAATGTAGACAACCAATGTAAGATTATTTTACCCAAGGGGACAAGAAAATGATTTAGTAAGTTATTCAGAGTCTGATTTTGGAGGATGCATGTTAGATAGAAAAATCACCTCTGGAACATTTTACGTTCTTGGTCTGTCACCTTTTTCATGGTGTAAAAAGAATAAAAATTATGTTACATTGTCTCCTATTGACGATGAGTACATAATAAAAAGTAGTTTCTCTTTATAACTTTTGTGGTTGAAACAAACTCTACTATACTATGGATATTAATTCCAACATATCCCAAAAAACTGTGAAAAAATGTGCTATTAACATTTCTAATAATCTTATTTTTTATTCTAGAAAAAATCATATTGATATAAGACATCACTTTTTAAGGGGCCATTTTCAAAAGTGGGATATCACACATGAATTTATGGGCACTAAACATCAATTAGTAGATATTTTTACAAAGAAATTGAATTATGAAATAATTTATTATATCAAACACGAGTTAGGAATTGTAGTTTTTTATTAATTTTAATTTATATTGATATAACATTGTAATTGACACCCCATTTCACTGACACAATGGTGGCTTGTCATGCCTTTGGGTTGTCATAACATTGTTCATCTTGATGTTGGTCATTAATACTATTGTTATGTCCTGACATTGTATTTCATGCCTTTTTAAACATTTCTATTTATTTATATATTTTTGACAAAACTTTTATTTTCTGTTTCGTGATATGTTAGTAACCCGATGCATATTTTTATTAGGATTTCAATTTAGATTTCATGTATTATTTATATTTTAGAATACGTAATAACAAAAAAGACATTAAAATGGATTTTTTTTGTTTCCAACATACCCTCGGACCTGCTCTATACTATAATATATTTCTTGAGCCTAATAAATCCATTTGTCTCACTATTATCAAAACGTCTCTTTACTATATGAAGATTCTTCTAATTCATTCTGAATTCCATGAATGAAGCGTTCTTTTGATTTTTATGCTTCTATTTCCAAGTCTTCAATTATGTAGATGAAGGAACCCAACATTCCTATTCCAGTTATTCCGGTCAATCTTGAGCTTTCAAATGGAGTATTTTTTCTGGAAGAGATGTTTAATAATTTAGGTTGTTGTCGGGTGTGTCTCTTATCTTGAATATTCTACAGGTTCAATGATGGTTATATTTGTTTTCATCAAAAAGTGTCCTCTCAAACCTAAGACTCTTCAATATTTTATCCAATATTTTTTGTTTGTATTTATTGATGTGGAAGAATAATGGATAAGAGAATATGTTAAAAGATATAAATTGATCTTTTCTTCAAAATAGTGTGCTGATTTATTGTGTGTTTTTCATGATGGAATTTATGATAATAATCGAATAACTCTTCCTGATGTTGTGACTTCTTTGTGCATGGAAAATATCATAATGAACTAACAGGTGATAGTAATGTTAGAATGTCGATATATTTGAAACTGAATAGAGTGTTTAGATTATTTTTTAATTTTATTTAACACATTCTCTTCCTTAAAAGAGGTGATTTTCCACCTTGAGATATCAAAATGTTTATTTATTATTAATTATAAAAATTGGACTATAGATCAACATGAGTATATATCTCATGGTTCATCTATCTAGGATGAAAAAACCCTATTCAATGTCTAACTCCTTGATCTAGCAAAAAACGATTCTAGATATGATAGAGTTAATATGATTTGTCTCATATGATGGTGAAAAATTCATTGAATATGGTAGATTCTATGACCAAAAGGAAATATGTTCAATGTTTAAATTAGCTGGATCCCCTGGAGGAAGTAGTGGGCTGGATATGTTGAGAAGTAGTATAACGATTTTAACCAATCAAATAATCGAAAAATACCTAGGGGTGTTATTGATCTAAGGATTGATCTTAATGAGGTTGTAGAATATTATGATGAGGAAGATAAAGATATTAAAGTAAAATAAGTAAAGGAAACAAATTTTGACATAGGATGTGATCGATATTTATCTCTAAAATATTCTCTTATTACTAATATAGATCCTAGTACACCGATGAGGCCTCCAAAATGAGAGAAATTGGTTATTCTTGATGAATAAGAGAATAAATAATTTGGAGAGGATCAATATAATAGTTCAAAATCTAATGAAGGTGTTGGTAATGATAATTACAAAGAATAAAAGGATGAAGAATATGAAAATGTATGTGATAATGAAGATTCTGATCCATGTGATGGTGGTGGAAAAATCTAATTAAAGGAAGTAGAGATGCCTCCAGAGCTTACAAATTCATTTGTTGAGGGGAATAAATCCACATATGTTGAAAATTTTCATGACGTGCTACCTATTGATTAAGTCAAGTCCAATTATTTTTCCACCCATCAAACCTTTTTTGATTATGTTGTGATGAAATAGTTAAGCATAATAGTTGTTATAGAACTACATGTTGTGGAACAAGAGAAAAAGAATATTTTTGAGGAGGAAATTGTAATTGAAACAATTTTTGATTTAAATGATAATAAAAATCTTATGGTTGGGAATTTTTAATGAAAATCCACTATTTTTGTTCAAAAATAGGATTCATAAATGATATATGTGCCTGATGTTGTACAGAATTTGAAGCTGACTCTATAAGTGTTGCTGTCAGGTGCTCAAATTCTAAATCTTTAAAAGAAGTTCATTTAGCTGTCGTACAATTTATAGCAAAAAATAGTTAATATTTTCTCATAAAATTTGAGGTAAAAATCAAAGTACCTACTCTTTTGGTCCCTTCTACCTCTTCTCTATTTGTTTCTAAGACTTCTTAAACTTGGGTTGATTCCATTTTTGAATAATGGGGAAAGTGTATTAGAAGTTCCCCAATTATTATTAGATCTAATGATCAATATGAAAATTATCCTAAGGGATACTTGATAGCTCTAGTAAATTTTCATGGGATTTTGAAAAGAATATCTTCTATTAAAACCCAAACACCTATATCTTCTCCAGCACCTATTCCAGTTTATATAGTAACAAAAACTGACTTTGATAGTTTTGGAATGTGGAAACTGTCAAATTTCTTTGGGGATAAGTATTCCACCACATCAACATAATTTCATCTCTAAAAGGTGAAAGGTACATATTTGAGTTTTTTTTCACAATATCCAACCAAAAATGATACATCATATTTATGAAAAATAGATTGAAAATAAGAGTATAAATGGTGAATGAGAATATCTCATGTCTATGGAAGAAGAATTGAGACATGAGTTTAAATATTCCTTGGATAGAATCCATAAAAATCATGAGGATACCACTTATGATAATTCTGTTCTGTATGTTCCTCCTCCTCCCATGCATGATGTTTATTTCATCTAATCATTTGTGAGATAGGTAGTTTCAACTACCTCTTGTGATCCATCTAGTGGAGAACCTATCATTCCTTTACAAATTCTAATGAAGTTTGACTATGAATCCGAGTTTTATCATATGATGATCATGAAGTATGCCAAATATATGAATGCAGATAGAGAGAATCTTACTAAATAAATAATTTTCAATTTTTATCAGATCTATACCAATCATGCAATGGTTAAAAATTTCAAATTCTTGGATGAGAATCATTAGTTTCCCCCAATGACTCGAGCCTTCCAACAACTAATCTGACATCTCAAGTATATTCCCCTAGTATTGAACCATTTTATGGAATATAAGGAAAATTTCTTCTATGTGATGCAAAGGGAGTCCAATTTTTTATAGATTTTATAAATCTCATGAAGTTGTTTCTTCATTTCCATTACCAAGTAATGGTCACTCAAGAATCTGTTTGACTTACTCCTCAGTTCTATCTCAGACTTGGAGTTTCTTGAGATCCTTTTGATAATTTTCTTTCATATCACTAGACGTTTCTAATGATTCCTTTTCAATAACTATGATAACTCAAGCCAAATATGATTGTGGGGGATCATCTGTGGACTGTAGCTAGACTATCATATATTGTTCCTTCTATTTTTCCTAGAGTTGGTCTTACTACCTCAGATAAGAAGCAGAACCCAACTGATGCTAAATAGAAATCACCAATTGACCATTACACTACATCTTGAGCATTTTTTAATTGGATTACACATTTTCTCTTCGATGGTACATGGGTTGTAATAAGATTTTGGAAGTCATTTTGAATAAATTTGATCACTATTAAAATATTTTTATTATCATTGTCATTATCGTGATTTTAATTTCATTTTTTATAATCCCAAAAGTGGGAAATTTTTTTCATATTTGAATTTCTTATGAAATTTATTCATTATTAGAAAATTGTTTTTATATTATCTTTGATAATGTATTTTTACAACATGTATTCGTTTATCTTTGATACTGATTATTTTCATACTTTTTTCTATGTTTTCATTCGTACCATATGATATTACTATGGTGTGATATATTCCAATTTATTCCACCTTGTATATCATGTATAAAATATTCTAAAAAACTCAATTCCATGATATATGATCACGAAAGAGGGAGAAATTATTGACCTCCTAGTTTTATTTAACACTCAATCCCGATTCTAATATTTTTAATGAGTTTCATGTCTCTCTATAATTAGTTTTTACTCCAAGACATGTGACATAATTTTCTATGGATGGGACACTGTTGAAGTTGGAACCACCAACTCGAGACACAATTATCCAGGACTCAGCATCAGCATGAAAATATAACTAAGTATGTGACACCTTCAGGATCTAAAACCATAAGTTTATCATATTATTTGAATGAAATATTGACAATGTCTACGAATATTGGACATCACAACATTATGACTTCATCCCCCAAGAATAAAAATTTGGATATGTATGAGATACCATCAGAGAAAGCACCAATAAAAAAATACAGTATACAAATAATTTCATCTCAGTCTAAGACACCCCTAGAATAGACACTGCATGCTGAGACTCTAACAATATAGTGGAAATTTGGCCAACTATAAGACATGTAAAGTGTTGTATTATCAGTGAGAAACATGCAGTCTAAGATACCACTACTAATTTTCTATTACATATATATTTATATCATATAATTATAACTACAATTTTTATTTAACTTAGTGATATTTACAATTTAAACTTTTTTCTATTAAATGAAGAACATAGAGCATTGAAGATAGTGTCAGGATATGATGTACAAGTTAACATCTATTCCAAATATTCACCATTATTCTGATATTGATAAATGTGCAGTACACTCCCTCATGAAATGTCATATATATATATATTAAAAATAGAAGTAAATGTAGTGGTGGAATCTTTAATGTAATGAAAAACTGAGATCTCGAACTACCGAAATATACTTAGACCTCACTTACAAATAACATTCAATATGGATGACGAAAAATATCATCACATGATGTACCTTCCTCTGGTCCAAAACTAGAGTTCGTGAAACTCTATTATTCATGAATATTTTTTATAGAACCTGAATTGAGCTTCATTTTTCATTCAACTCAAGAGTCAAAAGCTAAATTGCAATAGAAAAAGAACTTATAAACTCTGTACTCCTAGATTTATAGATTTAGTTATGTTTTATTACATTTTGATAATTGATTGTGCTTACTCTTATTTACCACACACCCACACACTATCTCCTACAATAAATTGGACGATACATGATATCTTCTAAAAAACTGTTATTATTTTTTTCTCCCACTAATATGAGTAGTAGAGGTATTTGGGTGTCGTAATTCTTTTTAATCCAATACATATCTATGGAAGAGGATGTTTTTTTACCTCAAATGTTGTAATCTATTGTGTTAACCCAATCTAGTTTTGGGATAATCTAGTTTATATTATATATACTGTTTCGTGGAGGGTGATCAACAATGTGATAAGACTAAGTCTCTTCTTGAGACTGAACCTCTTGTATTTGTATTTTTGATGTGTGTTATTATTTTATTTTATTGACATCATTTTTAAAACTAAAAAACTATTTTAGATATAATGAAAATATATATACTTTGATTTTTTTCCTTAATATGTGATAAAAAAGTAATTTTATCATGAAATTATATTTCAAATGATTCAATATTATCACATACATAATTCATCTAAGACATAATCAGTCATTAAATATATTTTTGAAATATTATGATATATATCATACTAATTATTTTGATAAAATTTCACTTATTATTCATTTTGGGGAATTTAAAATAATCCAGTTTTAATAGAAATTTTTATTGGGTACCTAATTCACCCCTCATGAGATACTAACTCCCACCAACATTAGAGATTTTCCCATTGAAGGATCTGTGAAGATGATTATAGTCCTATGAAATATACTCTCTTAACTATGTTCACTAAATTAAAGGATGAATTTTTACCCTTCTATCTATATAATTTCAAACCTCACACAAAAAACAAAAAATTTCATACATATCCAAAAACCAAAAAATATAATCCCCAAAAGTCCATAAAGCTGGAATGGGAACAAGAGATGATGTGTATCATACAATGAGTTCTCTATGCATAGTTGAAGCACTCTTTCATTATATAAATTCAATATAAGTACAATAATTAAAATAAAAATAAAAATATATCAGTATTAATTAATTCGAGATATTATTATTTAGTAATCCACTCTATTGATTCAGGTCTCACTCCCTATATAGAATCTTTCAAACTATTAATGTTAGTGATACCACTCCATTTATAGGAGACTCATCCAGATATATGGGTTCTACTGAACTTTGAATTTTATTGATATTATTTCATTTGGTGTGTAAACTATTGTTCTGTTGCTTCACTTTTAAGTCAACATTGTTCCCTAGTGATCACATCTCAATATTTCATTCCAGATAAATCTTATATGATAATCATTCTAGACTTCTGAGATTCCATACAATGATATAATACTAAGTGGAACCCAACTACCTTATATGGATCTTGTGTTTTCATTATCTATACACCCGGTTTTCTTATCTTTTTCTAACAAAATATCATGGAATCAAATCTGTTGACCTATATTTAGAGTCATGATACATGAATTACATTCCAAAAAATTTTAGGTTGGGGAATTCAGTACATCGACCGAAAATTCATCCTCCAAAATTCTTATCAATTAACTAAAGAAATAAATCAAGATACCACCATTCAACATAACGAGATCACATATATTTATCTCCACATCATATTAAAGTTATATCTAATATACTTCCGATGAAAATAAAATAAAAACTCCCAATGATTCAATATATGATTAAAAATTCAACAATGTCCTATTAAACATAGATTTTTCTCACATTGTTAGAAAACAACATATGAAACTTAAATAAAACATAAAAAATTTAGATAATTACATGACATATCCACTAATTATTTATTCACACTCCTAATGAACTCTAACATCAATATGAATCATATTTTTTTTTACTATTAGTGGATTCTTGGAAACATTATTACCTATAATTAATATCATCATAAATAAAATAAAACAAATATAGGACTATGAAAAATGAAAATAAATAGTGAAATATGGAATTCCTATGTCATACCTAAAGCATCCATCACATCAAAATTATATTCAACTAGCTAAACGTGGGGATTCTCTGAAATAGTTGATCTTGTTCAACCATTTAACATTATTCTCCTCTATTTAACCTTCATAGATGACCTAGAATACAACAACATTGGAGTATTTTAGGATAATACATTAAGGGGGATTCTAATGACATCACTTACCACCCTAATAGAATACAAACTATTTGATCCTATAATAATATTATTTGGATAATAGAAATGGAATATTGATACCACCACTAACATGAGTAAAAATTGTATATATCATATTTCCATTGAAGGAATTATTTTCACTAAAACAATATATATTGAAAATAGCTATCACTTAAGGTAATACAATCACATTTTCCTCAACACTGGAAGTAATCTTCCAACCAATACATAATAGGTTATTCTATATTTGGAATCATTTAACTGATGATCAGAATGATGATTTCTATTAAGTAATTTGTATTTTAGAAAATAATCCAAGGATCTATCAATTATATAAGGTACTATATTAATATTATCAAGAGAATACATTATTATTGATGAGTAACTCTTTCAGTGGAAATAAAACTCTATCTCCTTAGACTAATAAATGATTTCACGGAAATATATATTATAATTTTTTTAAAAAAACTTTTCCATGAATGGAACTCCTTTGGTTTATTTTTAACAATATAATCCCTCCACATTGGGTATGATCCTTCATGCATAATCCTGGAAAATATTTTCTTGAGAGACTTTGGTAGTTTTAAGAGGTTTTTGTTTATATCAATTTTCAATAACCTCTCTTTCACATCATGGGAACCTTACTTCCCATGGATGAGAGGAGGATAACTATTAAAAAGACATGGTAGTATTCTCTATATTGATGCAGGGGATAATGAAAATTATTCATCTATGTTAAATTAGATGGGAAAACTAACTCATAAGAATATTAATCATCTCAGATCTCCAATTTTGGGGAACCATTCACAACACTTTCTTAAAAATCCATAATGGCTAGGTGGGATGTTATAGTTAATTAGTTAGAAATACAAATATTAATAAAAGAATGTGATAAGATTTTAAATATAAGAAGAAAATAAAAACTGAGGAATCAACCTTAAAATACATGGAGAGATCTATTTACATTATAACAATACCAAATATTTTATTATCAAAATAAAAAACATTAAGAATCCGATTTTTTTTCAAACAAAATCATCATAAATATCTTTTGATAGTCTTTCTAACATGTATAAAACTATCATTTAATAACATGTTATTTTATATAGTGGTTCTAAAACCCATTTTCCATGGGAAATCACCATAAATAAAATACAATAACTTTAAATAAGTAAAAATAATAAAAATAATATTTTGAAAAAATTATCAATCCAAAACCTTTAATAATAATAAATTATGATATATAAGTCAAAAGGATATAATACATAAAACATTGGTTGAAACATCAATTTCCATAAAAATCACTATTTAGAAAATCACATCATTAAATTCTAATTATTTATTAACATAAAATTAATTTTTAAATTTATGATTTTTATTATATAAACATAGAGTATTTGTATAAAATAATCCAAATTAAACCAATCTACATAACAATTATAATTCATATAATTTATCTCTATTCATGTTAAATCATTAATAGAAAGGAGTACAAAATATATAAAATCAAAATGAATAGAAATTTGAATATTTGGAAATGTAACAACTTCAAATGTTTTTAAATAACAATATATACTACTACACATTAACTTTCTGAACTCAATTAAATCTTTCTTATAATATGTAATATGTTCTACACATGATTTTTTATAATGTGCAGGATAATCATGTCACCCAATTTTTCTTTCCATATTCAATTCAAATCTTGGAGCTTTATAAAATAAATGGTAAATATTCAATATAATGTACAATAACAGAAATAAAGACTAAAACTATTTGGAACAATATAGAACCATAGAAAAATTTGAGACACACACTTCGTAACAAACATTGGTAACTCAATGTTTTGTAAGAAAAAGGTTGTTCAAAAACATACTTGTTCCTACATTTAGAGATATAGATATCATGTTTCTTATCAACCTTTAACTCCCAAATAACAAGCTAACACTGATATTGTTTTTCATAAAACCGATACAACCAACCCGACGACCACATTATCCAGAAATAAGTGCATGGGAATGTTCCAAATCACCATCAGTTTCAAACAAGTATCACCACAACAAATAATACACTAATATAAATAATTTCACTTAATAACGAAATGTCCCAAACGGACTTCCACAAAGAATAAAAACATAAAACCTATATACATATGAAAATATTTTTAAAGGATATTATTATGTTCCCTAAAAAATCAAAATAAGAATAAAATACTAAATAAATTTCATCATACAATTAGTAAACCCAAATAAAAATTTCTAAAACATTCCAAAATATCTATGGATAAACTTATATAAAAGAGATAATAGAAGATACAAATGAAATATTTTGTCAAATATAATGTGGATTAATATTAAAAATGTACCAAAATACTAATTTTAAAATAATTAAAGATATTTCCAAACCATTTATCCCCAAAAATCACGTGATTGATCATTACATTCCAAAACAAACACAACGGAACTACAATCCAAAAAAAAACTAAATTCAAAAGGAACATAAACTAAACAAATAGCGTAAGATGGGATTGAGAAAATAATTCCATAGTGGTATTGTCCCAATCACCCATTCAAAATCCTTAACATAATTTCAATTAATTTATTTGTTGAAATTATACAATAATAGTTTGTTATAATTTTAAGAAAATAAAAATAAAAATTGATTTTCACTCAACACATTCTTTTCAAGGAATTTTTATTTCATAGAAAATAATATATTATACATTAATGCTCATAATTATGGATGTATATTTAAATAATGATAATGTTTTGAGCCCTAATTTAATGATAATAATGTCAAAGAAACAAAAAATAGGCAAAATTAAATAATCCACGCTATTTTTTGAATAAAATATTTTTGAGGAGTAATTGAAACTTTTAGATGAAAATATTGTTATGAATATGATTAGAAAATAGAGATAATAATTGTATCCAAAAAGTTAAAATCAATAAATAAGAAGATAATAGTTATAAATAATAAAAATAATAAATATGTTGATAACCAATAAAATAATAACAATAAAAAAACATGAAACAATTATTAATCAACTATCATCATATAATAAAATTACAACTGTCAAAGTGTATCTAATAACTATTTATCATTGGGAAACCTAGAATCCCTATAGAAAATATATTATAGCATATTAATGCAACCCATATAATTTTATTATAATCTGATTAAACTACTTAAACATTTGATTTTATCATATCTAGCTATTAGGGTGGTAAAATAACCCATGTAGGGAATACATTTATCTTGGATTCGTAAGAAAATGTGTTTCCTTATTCATAGTTAGTATTAATACATATATTTCATTCTTTTAACCCAAGGCTTACCATGTCATGAAAGAGGGTTGAGAAGCCATGGTTTTACATGTAATAGTGTAATAATATTACAAATCATGAACACATCCTATCCACTAATCAAAATTTACAAATGTATCAATATAAAAAAATCACACCATTAACATATTATTAATTAAATTTATTATAATAATTCTATATAATAGTAACATCAAATATTTGAAAAAAATAACATCAATTATACTATCTTCAAGGTATTTATAAAAAACATCAATTACAATAATACATTTAAATCCTTCCTATTATATTAAATAGAATTAAAAATACAAGTAAAATTATATGTTCCCTATTAAAAAATACATATAAAGAATACCCCTTGAATGAAAAGATGGTAGGTAACACCATTGGTGTTTTTCTAATGCAATGAATAAGCATCTTAATGACTAAATTACTATTTATATTTTCAAAAAAATCTATCCAAATTAAACAGAATTTAAAAATAAAATTCCATTAAATTATGTTTGGGTAATTACCAAAAAAATGAGTTTGAAATTTTATCAAACATTATGTGTACATAATTTCATTAAAATTAAGATTAAAACATATATATTAAACGAAATAGTTTTTCCATGAATTACTTAGGTTATATAATGAATAATTATTTTCAAAACAATCCAGTTGTTTTATTAAATAGATAATCCAATTAAAAATTAAAATTCAATACCTCTTGGTTTTAAATTTCAAGGTCATCATATAGAGCTACCACCCTCACATCACTATAAAGAATTCAACATTAATTAATTATAATATATTATGTCATAATCAGAGATCCAAAAACCCTAGAAATAATGAATCTTGTATTTTTGACAAACATCGACAATAATTTCATCTACTATTTCCATTATGTTTCATCTAATGTGATGATAAAATAAGTAGTAAAATAAAGAAGAACTAAAGAAGAATAAAATATTGATAGATAGAAAAGATTACCATAAATATTTACACTGAAATTATTAGATTAGAGGTTGGATATATTGGGAATGAAGAGGAGAAGATCTGATGGGTCTCTCTAAGGGATAAAGTTGATTAATAAGAGAATGGAGGTTTTGTGGTTTAAAATTCAAGTGAGGAGAAATGTGTAAAATTTTATGGTTAAATTTTTTGTATCTACTATGGTTTGAAATTTTTTTTAGTAATCAATGAACCTACTATATGATTTATACTATACTCAGGGTGTTCACCTCACATGGTTAGACATAACATTTTATCATAACCATGTTAAAAGCATGCTGTAGAAACTAGTATTTTAACTTATAAAATATAATGATATAATTTTATTTATAATAATACACCAATTGTGTACCACTAATAAACTATAGATCTCATATATATGATTGAACTATGTATATTTTTTCAATAATACACAATCAATATGATAATTTTACATCTAATAATTTTTTTGATTTTTTTAAAAACATAAACATGATCATCTCAAATTTAAATAAAATAAATATTTACACAAAATAATAATAATAAATGACAGAAAATATTAGTGTACTATCATTTAAGCTGGTAAAATCAATGATTTTACTTACATGTTATGTAGTAATGAATAATAACAGTGCTCCACAACATTATTATATGATACCTAATCACAATAAAATAACATTCCATGATTATAAATCAACACAATGTTAAATAGGTACTCCTGGTAGAAAAGAAAATCCACTTCTAATGAAATTTATTTAAAACATGTGGAATCTCATTAGAGACACCATATGTGGGTTATCATTGTTTACATGAAGTCATATTAACTAAAGGTATATTAGAAAACCATTCATGTCCCAAAACCATCCATCCAAAAGAAAATATAACAACTCAAAAGATTAATCATATTAAATGATGATATATGTAAATACCCTAAGAACCTTAAAAAATATATCAATAGAGATGTTTGGAGACCATTTTCTCCTAATATTATTATAGGATTATAGAGTTATCATAGAACCAATGTCATTAGGAACCAACATTCCTAATTTAATATTATAATTTTTTACCATATGGAATTAGACCTAATAATATATACTAGATCTAATAAAAATTATGGTCAACATAAATTTTACATCTTACACAGATGTACTAGTAAATCGATTATAGAGTTATTGAATTCATTATTATTTGACTTTGATAGTTCATCATTATTAATGGAAACTATAAAATAATAATCATCATTAGTTAATTAATTGGATTTTACTCACATAAATTTGATTGATTATTAAAATTCCCAAGAAAATGCTTATCTAGTAGATAATGTATTTGTAATATATATCATTTTATTGAAATAACAAATATTTTTACTCATAATGGATATGGATAAATGTAATATATGAATGAATAAGTTCATTGTGAAAAGATACTAGTTTTGATCTTACCCACTATTAGCCACTAATATAGTATTCCTAATATAAATTAATAAGTGTATACATACTACCTTTTTCCGAACTAGTATGAGATGTCTAAATGAATTAGTTATAAACATGTTAATTTTTTTGTATTATTTTAAAAAATAGATATATTGATGGGAATCTATATCCATATACCATTTATATTCTTTCAATTTCATGGAAGTCACATTAATATAGAGAATATAAATTCATATATCATATTCACATGAATTTCATTAGGGTGATATATATATATTTAAAATAATCCTCTACCAATGTATGCACTATGGGTATGGGTGGTGTTATGTGCTTCCCTTATCTCATCCAACTCATCTCTAAGAGAACCACAATTGTGTGAATATAATCCCCTAGAATGAAAATTCATCTGAATAACATGAAATGATATTATCATTAGTAACACACTAAATTAGAGGAATGATAATAAATGACATCATACCCAAATGGAATACCAGTTTAAAATTTTAAAAGAGTCCTACACAGTGAGATGTAGAAATTATTAAACTAATTCATTATGGTGTCCATATAGTAAAAAATTAGATCTCTCTAATGCCTCTAAATATAATTATTCCAAAGATACACTTGGAAATTGTTTCCAATATACTGAAACTAATTAATTCTAGAAAACAAATCCGTAAAGATAACTCATATCATGTAGTTTCCAGGATATTTTAAAAGATAGTATGGATTTCCACCAAAAAAATTCATTATGACCACCATATATGTAATTATTATTGAATATTTATCCATACAAATATCTCCCATGGTTTTGTATAATATAATAGAAATTGACATTGCATACACATGGCATTCACGGTTGCTTGTATTTTTTCGTATCATATAGACAATTGTATAGAGAAATAAAACACCATGGTCTCCTCCCAAAAAGTTGTATATGATTTCTTAGGGAATTTACACCTGAATAATTTTTTTGAATAAAATTTATAGTCTCAAATATTTAAAATTGGTGGAAATATAAATCATTTATAAGTGTGAAATGTTGTATATCCCATTGAGTTGTCAATTACATGAATTTGAAACATTGATAACTTTGACAATTTTTTTAATTATGCTGAATCCCTATATTTCATAAATATTTATGATGTTATTTTTATTCTAGGTATAAAATCATTTAATATTATATCTACATTATCAATTTATTTTGTAAATAATATTTTCATATAAAAAGAATTAGGGATGACTTATTGTTTGAAAATGAACATCAACATAAGACGCATTATAGTTGAGAAAATACATGATATTAAATGAGATATTGAGTTATAATTAATCTTATTTAAATTTTATTATAATGTTCATGATGTATGTGAAAAAATATGGGAATTATAATCACATTAGCATACCAATTACATAAGACCAATAAATATTTCAATTTTGTTGCTTACATTTCTTGATGGATATAAGATATTGGTGGTTTTTTGTAATTAAACATTGAGTTAATCCAAGGAAAAATAACATATATTAATGATAATAGAGATTATGAAATAACAATATTAAAAAATAATAATCTATTAGAAGGAATTGATCAACATATAACCATTAATCTAAAAAAACACATTCAAGAAAATATTTTCTGGTTTGGATAACTACCTTCTAGATAGATCGTAAATAATTACAACATCATAATAAAAACCAATAAATAGTTCATGATATTTTCCCATATTATATCCATATATAATGATTAATATCATAGGATGATGCTTTTCATTTAATCAAGACTCATTTATATCCTATTTAATATTTAAAAATAACAGCATATATTAAGAAAAATACATACCCAAAAGATAGTGGACAAGACCCCTCCACCAAAATATTATAGTTACCCTTGTTTCTCTTCTCTCAATGTAACTAGAAAGCATGGGAAATATTTCACATATCTATCCCGTAAATATACACTACTATTTAGGTACCAATAAAAACAATAGAAATACAATCATAGATATTTCATTCAAACTCTATGAGGATATACATTTATCATATATTAAAACATGGTTAATAAGTCCATTACCAAATTAGAGGATCCCCATTGAAAATTCCTCAACTAATTTAATATTATATTGAATAATAATATAATCTCAAACTTTTAATATTAAAAACATATCAATGAATGGGTATAAAACTGTTTAACCCAATTCATGGTCCTAATATAATTTTTAAAACTACAATGGATATAAGTGAAATTTCAGTAAATATACTTAATGAATTTGAAAGTTGAAATATACATAATTATCTAGAAATACAAAAGTGAATTACATAATTTTTTATTAATATTTTGGATATTATAAGACACTATAATAGAATATAATAATAAATTTTCACTTGTTCCATCATAATAATTAATAAAAACTGAGAGGAGAGATTTGGAGATAATTACATTAAAATTTGGGATGGAATAATCTCATTCCCATAATAAAATCATATTTCTATTATAACTATAAACCACCAATAGTGTATTGATACCCTAATAAAAAATTTAAAATAGTTAATAATGAAAATTCATGTTAGGACTTATCCCATAGGAATCAAATTTCTACTCTTTATGGTTATAGTAAAGCCATTGGTGTTTTTTTCTCCTATAGAGAACAATCTTCCATATGTTATAGAAACTAGAAATCCTAAAAAAATAGGATTAATGGAACAACCTAATTATTTCCCATACAATTTAACTTATTTAAATAATTCCATGAATATTATTTCGTCAAGTGTTTTATTTATAAGATAGTTCAAAAGAAGACTAGATATGGGTAATCAAAAATCTCAAATGAAAATAATTTTTTTTATTGTAGAAAAATAATAACATGAGTAGAAACTATTTTTTAAATTAAAAAAAATCCATGCATAATGATCAGATCAGCCAAAATAAAACTATTTATTTTCACATCATTATCCTTGTGGGATGAATTATTTTTCTGTATCCATAACCACCTTTACAGCACAAGTAGTGTAACACTTTACATCAATTTCCATTAAGTGTTTATGATGTCAGTTAAAATTTATTAATGTGTTATATAGGAAACCAAAATTGGTACCCATTTCAGTCTATAATATTTTATGAAAAATGACTATTCCTTTTAGTGTTTTGGAACCTATCCCTAGAAGTTATAACTTTTTGATAAAATATATTTTGTAATTCAATTAATATGACCTATCTGGTATAGATAGCTTTTGAAAAAAATGATATTTACAATATTATAATTTATGGTAATTCTAGTGGATCTTTTTAAGATAGGCGGAGGCACGCCCATGGAATAGATAGAAATAAGGGTGTTGTACCATTTTATAGAACATATCATACTAGAACCCATTGAACGTAAATTTTTATATTTTAATATAATAAAAACTGATTAATAACCATAATATTCTTCAAAAATAACAATTTTACAGTTTATTTACTCTGATAAATATAGTCATCCATTCAATACATATGTTTTGTGTATATTGATAATCAAACATTTTGGGAAATTTATACCATATCGTACCAAACCATTTGGTTATAATATTCAATGTAAACTCTAATATTATACACAATTATTAGAAATAACATCCTGGAAACATATCTAGGCCCAAAGTATATGTGATTGAAATTTGAAAACATCTTGTAATCATCATTACAAGGCTCTTGTTCATGGAACCCTTCTTTTATGGGGATCAATCAAATGATTCATTCATTGAATTTCTATAAAAAATAATTCCTTTTAACTAAAGTAGTGTCATTGAGTTATATTGTGTTGAAATTTGATTCAATAACTTTTATATAATCATCACTTAATAGTAGAAATGGTTATTAAATCAATTTCATTCATGAAAAAAAACCAATAACCCTGAATAAAAACAATAAAATCTATATCTATATCATTTGGAAATATTGGGAAATGAAATGGTGAGGAACCCCATTGTAAAATATTTTCTAAAATTATCTACTCATATATCGAACATCAGAAATTGATTTAATGGTAGTAATATAGTAAATGCCATTGAATTACATACTTTGATGAATTTTATTGAAACATATATATATTTTTCCCAACATAAAATCATCAATTCCAAATGTGTACCACTGGTTTATAAGGAACATTACATAATGAATGTGTCTTATTCTTTCTTCGGGGCGCGCATTCATCTATGAGGATGCACTGGATGTTTTGTCTCATTCTCACTCTCTAAAAGCAGGCGGCATCCATCACATATTTAGGGATATTTTATCATTGATCCAAATGAGATTATGGGATGTCCATCTCCCATTTTGTGGATTCATCCTCAGAATTCGTTTCCTTGTCTGTGTCTCCCTCATAGACATAATACATTGATCGTGAAACTCTTTCTGAGGTCATATATTTTTGGATGATAGCTAATTACGCTACTTTTTTGTAGACATTCCAAGGGGTCTAGTCAAGGCAGCAACCTTTTGTCTGGATAATAGTCACGTTGGGCATTGGTGGCATGAGTGGGCACTAGAAAATGGGTATATCTAGATTTTTTACATTTATGATAAGGCTTCTCAATGGAATATAAGTTTGATGCATCTCAGATCGAGTGCAATGAATTATCTACTATAGGCATGTCCCTGAGTTTTTCCTCATCATCCCATGCTTAGCGCAAGGCATGCTGTGAGTTCAAAATCTAGCAGAGATGGATCAGAATGATCAGATTTTTTTAAGAGTGGATTAGATGGGTATATCCCTAAAATGGATCTCCATGAAGCTTTCGAAATGGGTGGATCAAAACACCTAATGAGGACATATCCGGGGTGGGGTATTCCACAATGGAATGATGTCGCACCGTGAAGGTTGATGTGGACACAAATAAGGGTATATCAGGGAAATCAAACCCCAGGAGGTGAGACACCATGGTTGACTATTGGCTAGGATTGAACCATAGGGAGGCTTCATATGTACAATGTGTAGATGATAATGTCAAAACCCACATAGTTCAAATGGATGAGGCATAGGATCGGGGTGTACAGAGAGGAAAACGACCCAGAGGCATGTCAGGGCTTACACATGGATAGAGGCACCTCACAACAGGGAAACTCTTGGTCTGATGTTTATGGATTGTTTATGGGTCTTACACATGGTTAGATTCTTGTGTGGATGGCATGACATCACCGGGATGTGGCCGCTTGGGTAAGAATTAGGATGGATGATTGATAGTTGAACGAAGTGAGTGGGTAATGAGGTGGAACCATCGTGAAGATGATAGTAGTGTTTGTCTTGAACCCTAGAGAGGCTCCCTACATATTCCTATGGCAGGGAATTAAATTACATGTAGTTGGGTGGGGCGATGAGACACCTGAGGAGGTGGCCTGTGAGAATGGTTGAATGGATGGCACCCGGACAGAGTATCACCTCTAGGATGGGGCATGACTTTCCCAAAATATAGAGGCTCAATGGAAAGGCCAGTATGAGACATGATTAACGGCCTTGTACCTTGGGGAGGCTTCCAATGTATACTCGTGGTAGGGAATCAAATTCAACATTGTTCATGATCGGGGCATAGAATCAAGGTTTCCACAAAGGACATCGACCCAATGATATGTTGGGGGTAACATGTTATTAGAAGACTAAGAGTTTGTCTGGCGACACAATGGGATGGACCAAGTATGTGGGTCCCATCAAAGAGGACTCTAATGTTTACCTACATATGGGGTTGATCATCAGAGAGGCTTCATACATACCCTACATTTGATATATGGATCAAAACCCATGATTTTCGAATGGATGTAGTTTAACATCATGTAGGACGGAAGGGGGAAAACAGTTTAATGCCATTCTGGATGAGGGAGAGCAGATATGAACTGGTCGAGACTGATGGGTGATGGTCTTGAACCTCGAGGAGGAATCCTACATACCTTTCTAAGAACGGGACATGATCAATGTCTACGTAGTTTGAATGTGGATAAAATTTGGCATACACACTAAGATGACCTAGGGTGGGTTCGATAGTTGGTGCTTACTCTAATCCCACATGAGTCATGCTTGTGATAAACAATAATTGGCAAAGACCAGATGATGAGGTCGTGAATGTTGTGTCTATGAGGAATAGATTGGAGCTTAATCATGGTAAGTATCCCAAAGAGGAAATGGGGGATTACTCTTGGTTAGCGTCCTTGAGAGATGGGGATTTTGACTAACTCTAGGATGGAGGCCTAAAATAAATAAAGCCTAAAGGGATAGGTATGGGTTAACAAAGGTCCATGTACCCATCTCTCATCTGGACATTGCGTACAAAAGAACCGAGTAAGAGTAGGGATGCTACCACCCACAAGAACGGCTACGGGATTACCCCAAGACGGTTTCCCTCCCATGCGATCAAAGGTCATTCCATTCAAGGAGGGTCTTATTCAATGAGATAAATATCTCACTCCCCTGGAGACCCATGGGAATAGAAAATGTCTTAGGAAGGGAACCCCGTGAATATTGAATATGGTGAGGCCATCGTTTAATATCATGTGTTGGGGATGATGGTACTTTGATTTTTAACGTCATGTGGCTCAGATGATGAGAATTATCTTCCCAACCATATTTCTTACAAAACCAGCACACTTTAAACCATTGTATAGGTATGGAAACAGAAAAGTTGTGGAGATATGGGATTGTGGAGTGATCCATTAACCGACTAAGGTATGTTTTTCTATGCAAAAAATACATATCCATTACATTTCCTATGTGAAGAAACATACGGCTAAGAAACACAATATGAATCACTAACCAAGGAATCTTGAAATTACATCGCATGTTCCTGGAGGGCCAAACGAGAATGGGGTGTAAATAATGAGATCATGGAATGAGGTGCTTTGTGAAGAGTATAGGTTTTTGGAAGATATGATGCCTCATGAAGTGGGTGGACCTCATGAAGTGAAAGGGATTCTTGAAATGGTTGGGCATTATAAATAATGAGGTATTCTTGAATGGGAACCTTTAATGGAGGAGGGAATCACCTTAGAAAAAAATCATTATTTGGGGAGAACTTTGTGAAGGCTCAACACTTCATGAAACCTCGAACACACTGAAGGGGCCCCTTCCCCTACGAAGGTCATATGCCTTCGTGAAGGGAATCTCCACCATAATTGAAGGACGGAATGAAAACAAAGAGTTATGACTCAGAAACACCAACTACCTTTGGAAATTTATATGAGGGTTTCATGAAGGAATAAGTGAAAGGGGAGTGGGGAAGATGAAAGTGAGGAGTAACAGTGTCTTGGAGGGGGTTGTCCTCTATTTATAAGCAACCATGGGTTGCATGGTTAACCGAACCAGCTATAGACATGATGGATATTGAGTATAGAAGCCACTCCATCGACCTTCATCAGCATAACAAATGGTGTGTGACACCGCGAAGAGGCCCGTCAAAGAGGCCACCATGGAGCAGGCCACCGAGGGACTGTGGACTAACATCATACTCACGGTTAGCCGTGATTTCATGGAGTCTATCAAAGATTTAGCCTCACCAAAAGAGGCTAACTGTGTAGATATCTTCATGGAGGCACCCCATTTGAGATATTTTGGAGGGGATCTTCCCCTTTGGCGTGATAATTCACATTATCAAATCCTTGATTATGCTCTCCCAACAGGGAAACTTTTTTTTCAGCCCCAAAAAATGACCCCCTTTTTAAATGGAGATGACTAAAAAAGATGGTTGAATTTTGAGGGCATGCTGCCGAAGATACATTTAAAATTGAACCCATGGTGGATCACGGAGATGGGTTGTGAAAGCGGCTGAGAAGCTGCATCGCGAAGGCTGTCGCACCACCAATTTGTAAAGGGATCCTCATGGAGAGGCCTCGTTCCTTGACGTGGAAGGGAACTGTGAAGAATATGGCGGTCTCCATGAAGATCCTCAGCTGTTCCCCATGATTTCAATAACCACTGCATCTATATATTGGTGCTCAGAGTGATTTTTATGCATTTGGTTCTTCGAAAATGATGGTTCATTCCGACTTTCTTTGAAAAAAAAGTTCTTCTTGTTGAACGCTTTAGTGAACCAGAGTCCTTTGGTCTGATGATTCACAACATATATTTAGAAAAACGGGTATGTTTCTTCCATTGCGATGCTGGTCGAAGCCAAGGTTGCTTTACGACACAGAGGAGGTTTGTGATTTTCTTCGCAAAAGGACTTTATGAAGAGAATCCATGACTGATTCATTTCTAAGTGTTCATTCCCCGTTCAAAATTTTTCAACATACTCAGATAAAATGTCCCCTTAAGAGGTTGTGTGAGAAGTTTGTGCCGATGCTTCTCAGATGGAGGTCATGAAAAATAACCTAAAAATAGGAGATTACATTTGAAGTACTTCCGACCAAAAATAATTGATGGATCAGATGATAGAGGTGAATAACGAATATCCACTGTTCAAGTGCATTATATTAAATAGTTTTGGATTATGGGACGAATTTTTCATCCTAGACATTAGGAAGGATGAGCCAACCTACTAGTTTAGGATAACCACTGAGAAATACTAATGGTACAAGGCCACGAATGGGTATATCATAAAAGATCATTCACTAGTTCAAAAACAATGTACTTACAATGATGAAAATAATATAGATAGTAAATAATTATACCTAGATACATCCCCACCCTTGCACAATATGATCATCAATAAGGGTCTCAAAAATCCAGAATAGGGGTGGATCACAAGTTGGGAATTGTGCCAGGGTGGAAGCTTCACTGACGACTGGGCCTGGGCCTATTGGGTGTGTGAGTCATATGAAGAGTTTGAGAATGTACTTAGGTGGGTTGGAATATATGAAGCAGTCAGGGCCTCATAATTTAGAATATCTCTATAGAGGGAATTTATTCTGAAATTTTTGAGCCAGTGGTCTCTAGATTCCCACACATTCCATTTTCATCACTGGGAGGTTGGCATCAACCTCTGGGACACCCATTAGTTTTCTGGCATCCCAATCCTAGGACTGATTTATAATGAGTTCCTCCCACCCATGACTGTCTTCGAGGAAAGGGCAATGATTTTACCTTTAGTGATGGAATTATTGAGGCTACTACCAAGCACAAATGAGTTTAAATAGAATATTAGAGACATCCACTTTAATAAGTGGTACTGTTACTTATGGAATTCCTCCAAGAAGCATGAACACTATTGGTGAGGCCTTCTATATGTCTTTGTGGAGCTAAACATGGTATGTTTGGTTCATACTGGTGTTTCTTAAAAGATAGCCAGTGGAAATTGTGGGGATTCATCAGCAAGACCAATCAGTGGCTGATAGTCAGAATTTCCATGTTTATCTTAGCGCTGAATTGAGGGGGGGGGGGGATTTTACCATTCCGAGATGCCCTCTTAGGGTTGAAACCATGTAAAATTATCATGGTGGATAAATTGTATGGTGGGGACCGCATCAACCTATGATTACCAGTGTGGGAAAAGTCATTCGATCTACTTCATTATGTTAGTGAGGGGAAGAGACCATTGTGGGTGTACGGGCCATTCCACTTTTTGTATAGCTGGACTGTGACACACATGGGGGGATATGAATATCTTAACCCCATCACTACACATAGGATGCATTTTTATTGTAAATTTTGAACATTTTATGGAGTTCCTCATTGAATATGGATGCAATGACTATGTTGGGTAAGATGGGACAAGAAGAACAACTCATCATACACCCATTTCCATTACCAACTATGGATTATACCGATGATGGAATGATTATCATCGAAATGTGGTCATATCTATTATTGTTATGTGGCAGTGTGTTAGTGGAATGAGTAGATTGTGAACCTATATGTGAACCATATACCCCACACCGGTTTGACCGAAAATTTTTGTGCATGTAGAGGCTAACTCCTCGAGTGTATAAAAATGTGAACCACAAGAATCACCCATGTGTGATGTGACAAGTTTTTTTAATGTTTACAATGGAGTATGAGAAGATGTGGAATGATTTGACTTCGTCTAATGCTTCATTCACACTGGTTCATGAGCATGATCAGAGTTGAGTGGTTACCTACATAGGGGAGAGGTTGAAGCGAGTTACTATCCTAGCCAGCGGTGTGGTTGCAACACCTTGACGCCGAACAATGATGACGATGGGAATCAAGAACATGGGGATAAAATACACTGGGGTGTCGATTCTGTAATAGAAGGGGTGGTAGGCCATGAATCAGTAAGCCTCGAACAAGTACTGGCTGGAAGTGAAGCGGGAGAGGTGGCAATTCCAGGCCCAGTGGCATAATCTTGGATAGCCTAAGAGGGAGGTGAATCATCCCAAGGCTTTTTCAGGGTCTCCCCTCAATCTACTAGAATGAAAATACATCTAGTATCAGTCAACTTTGATTTCATCTCCCAAGATGAAGGGAATGATTGGTAAAAGATAAAATAGTACCATAGCATTAATGTCTTGCAGACGAATTTGATCATGCACGAGATGTCACTGGGGGAGCATGGATTTTCCAAATATGGATTCAATGCTACCTATATTGAAGGGATGAAGATTATAATGGAGGTGGAAGAATGAAAACATTCCCGTTGAGATATACAGCTAATATCACACTATGAAATGGTGCTACAAAACATTACAACTCCTAATTAACTAAAGGGAGCTCAACTAGTAGAGCATTTTCCCTTGCCTGATCAAATTGATGAATCACAGGGGGAAGATGTGAATGAGGTATATTTTTTATGACCAATGGTGGGAACATGGAAGGGATCCTCTCATGAATAAGTTGAGATAACAGACTTTGGGGGAAACTCCTTGGCCAAATTCGACGCAACTTTAGAAGTCAACCTCGACTCCACTTCAATGCAATGGTTTCCATCCTACCTTATCGTTATCTATCATCTTACCCTTTTATATGTAGGAGAATATTACATTAACCACCCCCAAAGATAGGGATGAATGTGAAACAGGCATCAAGAACCAATCAATGGGGCATGAAACTAGAGAGAATGTGGTTACGGAATATAGAGGTGCTAGGGGAGTAGGGGGGTCCTTAGCATCTTTAGAGCCCACAATCGTATACAGAGTGCCGCATCTTGGCCTCTCGGTGTTGGTAGAACTAAGGGTAGATCAAGCAGTTGAACATGGTAATTCACAAACATCAGAGCTATACAGGTTGTCTGGTCAGTCAAATTGGCTATTGCGACCCCTACCTGTACAATTTCAATGATGGTGTATACACTGCCGATTGAAGTGGCTGGAAGACTTAAGGCTCCAATCTGAATAGAGGTGTCAATAACAATAGTATTGAGTTCCATAGCTGAGTAGGAAATGGTTCTCTATGAGCGGAAAGTGGAAAAAAGCAATACTTCTGGTGAAACTGAGTCTAGCATTGACTTGGTGGACATCATCAATGTAGAATCCAGTGATGAAGTTTAACTCAAGGAAGACCTAGCTGGAGAACTCTTAGAGTAATTTCTATAATATGACCCTACCAACCTAGACAATGAGGATAATAAATCTTCTGATGAAGAGGATAGAAAGAACATTCATTGTTTGATGTATAATCTGATAAATCTTTTTATCAAGGACACCCCACAAACAGAATGTATATGCCAGATGGATAGGCTTCATTATCGACTGCGTGACTTATGCTGTAAGATCACGAACCTTATTTCCAAGTATGAGTTATCTTTTTTGTGTTTTTTAGAAGTACATGAGAATATGTAAATTCAAGTAGTGCACACCATGTAATTTTGAGTACATTCCATGTACCCAGTTGTCGTAGTTGACCGTGTACTGAGCGTGTAATGGTTGTGTACATGGTCATGTGGGGTGACTTGGATATTGATTAATACGGGGCTTGGAAAATCCATATACATGCCTTGTACTATTAAAAGTCACATTGTGAACTTTTTTTAATTTTTATATCAGACTGGGGTCATATTTTGTTAACAAAACACACTTCTTCTTATCCAGTCTCATCCTGGCGAAACTAAGGCCGCCAAGTTTTCTCTGAGCCCCTGACCCACTGTCCTTTCTACAATTCAACTATCATCGATTGCATTGGAATCAAAATGTTGATTTCTTCCTTCTTCTAGAGCATCTTATATTGATTTTTATTCTTTCTTGAGATATCCTCAGTTGAGTGTTTTTGATGTTTTTATAGATTTACCATGTTCTAGGTAAATTCAAGGAAATAAACTGGAGTATATTGATCGTAAAACACAGAGGTAGGTGGTTTGTGCCTTTCCATAGTTAGTCATTCATTGTTATGTGAAAAAGATCCCCATAAATAAGAAAGAGGTATTGTAGGTTTAGGGATTTTAACACTATTGATGCCTTATAAGCATGTTTTCTTGAGATAGGGAACTTTATTGTAAACAGGGTTACTTTTCCATTCTTTGGAGGTGTTTTCCCAAACTTTATTTTATATTGAATGTCGGTCTAGCCTCGCCTAGTAGGATACTTTCATTCCATGCCTAGTGTTGTTATGATGTAGTGATTTTATCTATTATTGTTATTTTCTTTATAGATTTTCATCACATTATTTATTGAGGTTTACTTTGGATTCCGAACATTATTGTGAACGATTCACTTACACTGGGCTGTGGGAACCTGGTGTAGTAGACCGTAGGGAGAATTTATGATGAGGGAATCTCCAGAGTTCCTGTTTACTTTTGCGGGGTGAGACCCTTGGAATGATGGATGTAATTTCTCCTTCAATGTGTCAGTAGTCACACATTGCGAGACCATATTCATAATTGGACAATGAGGGCTTCCCTAAAGTGTTTTTAGTTTACCAATAAAAGACCACATGGGTGATTGATGGTGAGTGCTTCCCTTGAGAATCTTTTCGAACGCTGAAATATAGGAGTAAGAATGTGAGTACTTCCCAGATGGTTTCTTATGTTTTTTGTTTTAACCAGAGGGATTAGGCTATGTGTACTTCCTAGTGGTTCACTGGGTTTTGATTAGGGTCTTACATGATATATTGTAATGAATGTAATTGCAACTGTCAGATTGTTTACTTTAAAGTCCTTCCATATTTACTACTTCATTTTTCTTATTAACTATCATATATATTCACTTACTATTAGGTATAGATCTTTGGTTGGTTTCATACTGGGATTCGTCTCACATACTTTTTGGGTCATGCTTTTGGGCCTAAACATCTTATATTGTTGCAGGTATAGATATGAGAAAGTGACCGTCTATATTTGGTACTTGATTGTGGTGGAGATGAAGGTCATGGGTCCCAGATGAGGCCTTCGATGTTGTTGGAGTTTATTTGTTTTCTTTGTACATTGTTTTGTAAATAGGGTTTCTTTTCCATGCTATAGAGGTGTTCACCCTTGCCGTTCTGTCTCATGAATGCACCTGTAGTTTTCATGGAAATGATGAACCCAGTATTCCATCCATACTTATATTCTTTCATGGTAGTCTTTATGGATGATATCTTGGTGTAATCTAACACTCAACATGATCATGCCACACATCTTGAGATCGTTTTGATCACACTAATATTGAATCAGTTATATGCTAATCCCTCAAAATTCCACTTTTGAATGGACTAGATTTAATTCCAGGTTAATGTCATCTCAGAGATAGGTGTTTCCATAGAACTTGAGAAAGTTAGAGAAGTAGTTTCCTGGGAGCGAAAAAAGAATCTCTATAAATTTAATAGTTTTCTAGGGATGGTCAGTTACAAAAAACGTTTTATACATGACTTTTCATGCCTAGAATAGCCTATGATGGGTCAGACTAAGAAGGGTGTGAAATGTTTATTGTCATATTCTTATGATTCAGCCTTTCAGGAGCTTAATGGGAGGTTGACTTCGGCACCAATACTAGTATTTTCAGAGTTGGGAAAGAGATATGTTTTTTACTATGATTCATCAATTATTGGGTTAGGGGATGTTCTTAGGTATGTAGAAGGAATTATTGCATACAGGTCTCAAAAGTTGAGGCCACATGAGAAGAATTACCTGACACATGATCTTGAGTTTATTGCCCTTGTTCATGGTCTGCGCCGTTGGAGACGTTAACTTTTAGGAGAGAATTTTATGGTTTTCACCTACCACAAAAGTCTCATTAATATCTTCATATAGCATGATATAAATTTAGGATAGCTAAGGTGGTTTGAGTACCTTCAGTACATTGACTTTGACCTTTCCAACATTCTTCAGAAATGCAACATAGTAACTGATGCGTTGAGTAGGAGGTCTCAGATACAGGAAGTTCAGGAGGCCAGTAGTAAGTGGCAGCTGATGAATCTAATCTCTAGGATGAATTTGGAAGTGCACGACATAAAGGGTTTGGCATTTCATTCTTCTATGATAGTTACCTCTACTCTACTTGATCGAGTGAAAATTAGGCAACTAGCATATTCTAATGTCTTAGTCCTATGGGAGAGTGTGTCAGGAGGGGTCCCTATTCATGGATTCAACTTTGGTGAGGATGAGATCTTGAAATTTCATGGGCATGTGTTGGTGTCACCAGATATGTGAGATGAGCAAATGCAGGACTTTCATTCATCATATTGGACAGTTATCTTGGTGTCACCAAGATGTCTCGAGATTTTCACCATCCGTATAGGGGGATAGGTGGGAAGAGAGATGTTGCTAGGTTAGTCATGAGGTGTTCCACCTGTCAAAAGGTGAAGGTGGGGCATCAACAAACAAGGTCTTATGCAGTAGTTAACCATTCCCAAGAAGAAGTGGAATGATGTCGAGATGGACAAAGTGATAGGATTACCGAGGACTCCTCGATGGAACGATGTAGTTTGTGTTATCATTGACAGACTCACGAAGGATGTCCACTTCTTGCCAATCAAGAAGACCCTCAGTGTTGATGAGAGAGGAAGGTTGTGCATCTAGGAGATTGTACATTTACATGGAGTTACATATACTATTGTTTCAGACAGGGATGTCCATTTTACCTATCTGGTCTGACAATGATTATAGAGTGCATTGGGTACACATGAAATTATGAGTACATGTTACCACCCCTAGACATATGGCTAGTCCGAGCATACGATTCATGTGCTACAGGATATGCTTTGAGAATACTTCCTAGATTTGGGAGGTTATTGGCAAAAACACATACCTCTAGTAGAGTTTTCATACAGTAATAGTTTTCAAGGATCAATTCAGATGGTAGCTTTTGAGGCATTGTATGGTAGGTTATGCCGATCACCCTTATGTTGGCTGGAGGTAGAAGAGGAAGCTATGTGAGGACCTCATATTCTCTAGGAGACCATAGAGCAGATAGAGTTGATTCAAAATTGGATGACTGGTGCACATTCATGACAGTAGTCTTATGTTGATCGACGGAGAAGACCTCTGGATTTTGAGGTCGAAGATCAGGTTTTCTAGCATGTCACACTAGACACATGAGGATTAATAGACATGGTAAATATTTTCTAAGATACATCTGGCCGTTTGAGGTTCTTGATAGAGTCGGTCTGCATGCCTATCAATTGCAGTTACCTCAGAGGTACCGAGCTATGCATGAAATTTTCCATGTTTCTCACTTATGTCATTCCTTCTCATACAGATCTCATGTTTTTAAAACCGAGGAGGTTGAGTTAGTGGTGGACACATTATTTGAGGAGAATCATTTCCTGATTGTTGATCGTAGTGCGATGGTTCTCTATGGCTTGTTTGTTCTTTAGGTGTGAGTGTTATAGAGGCATGGGCGGGTATAGGATGTGAATTGGGAGGGGGAGACCGATGTATGATCATAGTGTCTAGAGCTATTCCAGGATTCATCTAATACACCGCATTTTTATGGAAATGAGGTGAAAAATTTCATTAAGGATGAATGGTTGTAAGAACCTGAACCTTCATTTACGGTATAAGTTTTATTTTAAAGAGTGTTTGAGAAAAAAGGTTAGAATATATAAATTTAAGGAGTACACACTGTTTACTTTTTGAGTACACAATATGTACCCGATCGATGCGAGTGACCGGGTACTGGTCATGTAACAGCTGAGTACATGGTTGTATGGGGTGACCTGAAGTCCACAAAAAGTGGGGACCGAAAAATGCATATATAGTTTGTGTAATTTTAAAAGACACATCATGTAATTTTATTTTTAATTGTTATATTTGATCAGGGTCACATCTCGTTCACCGAAAACACTTATTCTCAGCTCGTCTCATCTAGGAGTGACTGAGGCTGATGAATCTTCTCAGAGCCACCGACCTACCGTCTGTTCTTTGATTCAACCATAGTCAATTTCCTTAGAATCACCATGGTGAGTTCTTACTTCTTATAGATCCTCTTCTCTTGATTTATCCACTTTCATGAAATATCCTTGGATGATAATTCTTTATGTTTTTGCATATCTACCATATTCTAGGTCGATTCAAGGGTCGAAACTAGAGTATATCGATCATAAAATGCTGAGGTAGGTGGTTTGTTCATTTCTAATGTTAGTATTTGAATTTTATGTGAAAAAGTTCCCAATACCCTAGAATACAATATTGTGTGTCTGTAAATTTTAACCCTATTGATGCTTGTAATTCTTTTTTTCTTAAGATAGGGATCTTTTTGTATAATAGGGTTACTTTTCTATTATATGGAGGTGTTTTCCCATGGTTGTTTTGATATTGACTAATGGTCTTGCCTTTCCTGTTTGGATGCCTTATTTCCATGCCTATTATTGTTAAGATGGAGTGATTTTATCTGTTGATGTGATATGATTTTTAGCTATTAAGCCAAGTAGTTCTTGAGGTTTACATTGGATGGTGAACATCATTGTGCATGTTTAACATATATAGGTTTGTGGGAACCTAGTGTAGTAGACCATTGGGATATTGGACATTGAGGGATTCTCCTGATTGCCTGTTTACTTTTATGTTGTGAACATATGTGGGATGGACATAAGTTCTCCCTTACAGTGTCTATAGTTTCTTGTTGTGATACCACAGGGGGAATCAGACGTTTAGTGCTTCCCCAAAGTGTCTGTAGTTTACATATAAAATACCTTAAGGAAATTAATGGTGAGTTATTCCTCATAAAGTCTTTTCTAAAGCTGAACCAGAGGGGTTAGACTATGAGTACGTCCCAGAGGGTATCTTGTGTTTCTTTGGTTGAACTAGAGGGGTTAGGCTATGAGTACTTCCTAGATTTTCACTTGTTTTTTATAACATATTTACTTGATATATGATAATGAATGCAACTGGAACTGTAGGGTCATTTACTTTTAGGTACCTCTTTTTTCTGCTTCACATTTCTTATCGGTTACCATATATATTCATTGAATTTCTGGAACCGATCATTGGGTGGTTGCCTACCGGGATTCATCTCACACCCTGTCTGGGTCATGCATTTAGTCCCAAAAAAATTATATTTCCACTGGTATAGATATGGGAAATCTCCCTTCTTCTTCATGTACTTGATTGATGTAGAGCTAGAGAGCATGGGACCAAGATGATGCCTGTGATGCTGCTAATGTTTTTTTCTTCGTACTTTGGTTTTATAAATTATCTCAGCATTTTTACTTGTTTGGATTATTTCCTAGACATATGTATCAAGCATCATCTATATATATGTGATCTAGTTGTTCATTACATTCATTCATCCGCTATTTTAGTTTTTTCATGTTATTATTACTTATACTATTGCTATCTGTTTATTTTCCACATGCATTACTCTGCCAATGATAGAATAGTTTGCCCACTGTCACACCCAAGCCCCTCACTGCTAGTCGGTAGCCTTTGATGATTGTGGAATCCTGCATGAGGCCATGTGAACAACCGGGTACGGTGCACCTCTGGGAAACACTCGGAACCAAGATGTTACAAAGTGGTATTAGAGGAATTATTTTGTACATGACTTACTATTTGGAGCCTATAGACATGGATAAGAAGGAATATGTAGTTAGTAAAATTTTTTGCCCAGTATTAGCTAACCTGTGTACAAGAAAATGCTAATTTACCTGGATTAATGCAATTTTTATGGTTTTTCAATTACTACAGTTGATTTTATTTCACCATTGGGTGATTCACATGTTTTTTACAGTTATCATCTATATTATTGAGGTTCTATTTTCATTGAAACTGAATGAGATGAAAGTATTCCATCTCATGCATCATATAGGAACCTTCTAGAGATCAAATGTCATGCATTCATTCCATGACATTTAGGGTGAATTAATGATTTCACGTTGTTGTGATATATGTTGTTATAGATATTCATGTGGTTGTGATAGATTCCTTGATTGAATAACAGTTATTTTATAGGGTATTTTATTGTGTAAGGATTCATTTGAATCAAATCCAATCATTGGTTATTGAGGTGTTACTAGCCCTTATGGATTGGAATTTGTTGGATCGTTGCATAGTTATGCTTCTATACGACATGTATAGGATTCCAAACATTGATTCACGGGGAGTATAGGCCCTCATGGATCATAATTTGGAACATTAATGTTTTTTCAGTGTTTTTATGTCTTCCGGAGTAGTTTCTGATGATTATTGTCTGGAAATAATGAGAATATACATCTTGTATTGCAGAGTACAGGCCCTGGGTCCTTCTATTCATGAAAAAAATGTTCTTCTTAAGTACACGCCCTTTACTATATGCACATGTTGTGTAGTCTCTAACCGTGTCACTGGATATGTGGGTATAAACCTGGGGTTTGGAAATCGTTGGAGGAACACGCCGAGCACCAGATGTACATGCCATGTTTTTAGGATCTCGTGTCCAGCTGTGTGACCAACAGAATGGATGGATAAAACTTATGTAGTAAACACTGTGTCCATATTGAACATGTCTTGTAGGGTTGATCATGTAACCAGTCATGTGACTAATAACACGGGTCAGTGATGTTCTTCTAGTACACCCCACGTTTGAAACATACATGCCATGTAGTCTTGCTCTTGGGGAACCATGTGGGTTATGTCGTGTAGAAGAACTCAAGTAGGGGAAAAGGATTCAAGTACACGGCATGTGTTTGGACGACACTCCTTGTTTATGTGGTGTTACATGACCTGGGCTTGAAAATGTACATGCCTATTTTAATGAATATGGGAACATGTTGTATAGGAGTTGTACATGCCGTGTATCCCCCTTTTTGAAAATATTTAATGATTTTTTTCTAATGTTACCTTCTTGCACATCTATGATTCCGTCCTTGTTAATCCTGATCTAAGATGTGTGCATGACCTTAGAGAATCATACCACCGAGATGCCCTCCGGCTATATGCCAGTTACAGGGTGGTGACCAGACCCCATACTTGGAAAATCAGGAACTTCCAACAGATCTTTTAGTTGTTATCATCTTGGAACAAGCCATTATCACTGATACAAGTTCCATCGAATAGTTATGATAAGGGTTTATGAGGATTATATAGTCCTTAAGGGGAGCACCACATCCTACCCCATCTATGGGAAAGATGACATGGGTCTTTCTGCAACAACATCCTCCCACATTACCAGAGGATGGAGGACCTTAGGCTACTGAGTCACGGTTAGAGGCCATTCTATCGATCTTCGAGCATCTGGAGATGCCTCTTGATAGGTGGGAGAACCTCACTACATAATTTCTACGAGATTCTGCCAAGGGATGGTGGGATGTGATCTCACTGGTGGGACACCAACAGGTTATGAATTGGGATGCGTTATAGGGTTCCGTCTACAATTACATATACCTATATAAATCGAGGTCCAATCGAGCCCAAGATTTCATGATTCTAGAGTAGGGTACTCTTTCATTCTTGGAGTATTCTTATTTTTTCATAGAGCTTTAGTGATTCACACCCAATCCAGGGGGAGATGAGTTATTACTGAGGATAGTCTCATGCACAACATCTGATCTCAGGTGAACATCTTCAGGTTTACTTCCATCTTCTCTATATTCAATAAGGAGCTAATCAGGAAATGAGATATGAGGGATTATGGAGCTATGATTCCGGGAAGATCGGAATCCGAAGTTGGTACCCCTCCTACTAACAGTAGGAAGAACCACAGCTAGTCTACGTGTGAAGATCTGAGTAGGTAGAATATTTCTTCTACAAGCCAGGTGTTGTGATTACAGTGATGGAAGAGCAGGAATACAAGGCTATATTTCCTGATATATATAGAGGAGTGTCGATCTTGCGGAAAGATGGTTCATCTTCAGTTTTTCTATCAGTTCTTCTCACAAGTAGCTGGTGATCAGTTTTATTCTATGTCTCTATGTTCAGAAGTATCACCACTAGTTTATCATCAGTTTGGGAACTAGAGATATTTTAGTCGTTTAGGTTGAGATGGAGGGCATGAACATGGTAGGTAGTCGACAAGATTTCAATGGAAATAGAGTGGATCAGCTTAGGGTGGTTAGGCAGGGTCACAATGCCTGATATAGGCCTGGGTTTTGCAGGGGAGATGACCTAGTAGGAGAAACTTTAGGGAACCTCTACAGTGTGAGGTATGATCTTAGTGGCTTTAGTTTTATCTTCTGCACTTTTTGATACAAGGGCTTCCCAGAGTTTCATATCAGTTTCTATTGTGGAGAGCCTTGGGCCTTGTGTCATTACTTCTACTAATGTCTTGACGTTGGACACTCCCTTGGGGACAAGAATGCCTAGTATGCGTCAGTTCATGGAGTTCCCTCTTGAGGTTATTGGGTGTCACTTCTTATGCGATATCTCTGTCCTAGAGATGACACGTTATGACGTCATTCCCAAGATGTACAGGTTAGTTCCCTTCCTAGTTGTTGTCGATTGTTATCGTCGTAGGGTGAGTATCAAGTCCCCAGATGGTGGATTATTTCTACTCAATGGTGAATGTGAGGTCCAAGAGAGTAGAGTAGGACCCAAACAATAAGGGTGGAGAGGAGTTATAGCTCACATTGTTAGTGTGTATCAGGATGACTAGGGGACTTCACATTTGGACATTCCTCCAATGGTGGATCGTTTTAGGGGTGTCTTTCTAGATGACTTTTCGGGTTTTCTTTTGGAGCGAGAGGTAGAATTTTCTATTGATCTTCTTCTATGGGTAGAACCGATGTCGATTCCTCCTCATAGGATGGGTACACTAGAGTTACAGGACCTCATGAAGTAGTTAGAGGTGTTACATGCAAAGGGTTTCATCCGACATAGTACTTCTTCTTGGGGTTTGTCTGTCATGTTTTCAAAGAAGGCGAATAGTGCCCTCATACTTCATGTGAATTATCAAAAGCTAAACAAGTTGATAGTCAAGAACCAATATCCATTTCTATGGATTGATGGTATCTTTGATCAGCTTTGAGGAGCCGAAGTTTTCTCAAAGATCAACTTGAGATCTGGTTATCTTCTTTTGTGCATTATACCATGAGATATACCTCTTAATGCCTTTGTAGAATTTATGGTCTATACGAGTATGTGGTTATGTAGTTAGGTCTCATGAAATCACCTTCGGTTTTCATAGCACTGCTGAACCAAGAGTTCTATCCATTCTTGGAATCTTTCTTGGTAGTCTTCATGGGTGATATCTTGGTGTACTGTCCCACTCGACTCGACCTTGACACAAATCTTGAGATCAATTTGAATACACCGAGAGAGAATTAGTTATATGATAATCTCTCAAAATTCCACTTTTGGATGGACTATATTAAATTCTTGGGTCATGCTATCTCAAAGATAGGTGTTTCAGTATATCCTGAGAATGTTAGAGAAGTAGTTTTTTGGGTGCAGCTGAAGAACGTCTTTGAGGTTCAAACTTTTCTATGGTTGGCCGGTTACTATAAACATTTTATATAGGACTTTTCCAGCTTAGAAGCACCTTCTAACAGGCCTGACTAAGAATTGTGTGCGGTAATTATGGTCAGATTCTTATGAGTCATCCTTTGAGGAGCTGAAAGGGTGGTTGACTTTGGCACTGATACTAGTATTTACAAAGCCAAGAAAGAGAAATGTTGTTTATTGTGATGCATATGGTATTGAGATAGGTGCAGTTCTTATATAGGGGGAAATCATCATTTTGTAGAGGTCTCGGTGATTGAGGCCACACAAGGGGAATTACCTGACACATGATCTTGAGTTGGTTGTAGTTGTTCATGCTCTGCGCTATTGGATACATTAATTTTTGGGGGAAAATATAGTGGCTTTCACCAACCAAAAATGTCTCAAGTATATCTTCACACAACGTGATATGAATTTGATACAGTGAAGGTTTGGTTAAGTACCTTAATTACTATGATTATGAGCTTTCCAACATGCATGGGAAATGCAATGCGGTAGCTGATGAGTTGAGTAGGAGGACTCAAATACAGGAAGTTCAGGGGGCCCGCTGTTAGTGGCTACTTATGACTTTGTTCTCAGAGATTCATTTGGAGGTGCACAACATACATGAGAAGACATATCTTTCTTATGTGTATGTTACCTCTATTCTACTTGATCGAGTACAAATGAGGCATATATCTGATTCTGATATCCTAGTCTTATGGGAGAGTCTGTCAAGAGAGAACCGAATTCCTGGATAGACTATGGGTGAGGATGAGATCTTTCACATTCATGTGCGGGTGTGGGTGTCAACAGACTTATTTGATGAGATGGTGTAGGACTTTCATTCCTTAGTTTGGTAAGTTCATCATAGTGTCACAGTCATGATATAAGTCTTATGTTGATCGATGGAGAAGACCTCTGAAGTTCGAGGTCAATGATTAGGTTTTCATGCGTGTCACACTGAGTTTGGGACACATGAGGTTAAAGAGATAGGGTAAACTTTCAGCAAGATACGTCAAGACATTTTAGGTTTTGGAGAGAGTTGTGCTGCTTGCCTATCGGTTGCAGTTACCTTAGAGGTAGTAGGATATGCAGGACGCCTTCTACGTTTCTCAACTATGACGTTACTTCTCTGTCACACCCCATGTTATTTAACCAGAGGAATTTGAGTGGGAGGTGGACAAAACATTTGATGAGAATCCTATCCAGATTTTTTATCATAGTGCGAAGGTTCTCCATGGTCGTTCTGTTCCTCTAGTACGAGTGCTATGGAAGTACAGTTGAGTACATGATGAGACTTAGGAGTGGTAGACTGATGTACGATCATAGTGGTCAATGCTATTTGAGGAATCTTCTTCCACGATGCATTGCTTGTGAAATTCAGTGACAAATTTCTTTAGGGAGGAAAGTTTGTAAGAACACAGTTCTTCTTTTTAGGTATGAGTTTCCTTTTCTGGCATGTTTTAGAAAAAGGTGATAATGTAGAAATTTAAAGAGTACACACCATGTACTTTTTTTGTACACACTGTGTACCTGGTTTCTGTGGGTGACCATTTACTAGCTATGTAATGGCTGAGTACATGACCGTGTGGGGTGACCTGGAGACCGCTTAAGAAAGGAACCTAAAAGGCATATAGATTCCATGTACTTTTAAAAGACACACTGTTTAATTTTCTTTTCAATTGATGTATCCGACCGGAGTAACGTCTCATTCAAAGAAAACAATTCTTCTTAGCTCATCTCATCTTGGAGAGACCGAGGTCGATGAATCTTATCTGAGCCACTAACCCACCACTATTCATTGATTAAACAATATTCGATTGCATTGGAATAAACCTGGTGATTTATTCCTTCTTCAGGAGACCCTTCTTTTGATTTCTCCTCTTTTATGAGACAATCAGTTGAGCATTTTTCATGTTTTTTAAGATCTACCATGTTCTAGGTCGATTCAAGGGACAACAACAGATTATATATATAATACAACACCGAGGTAGGTGGTTTTTGCATTTCTGTAGTTAGTCTTCAAATTTTACGTCAAAAAGTGACCAATACCCTAGAATGGGGTATTGCGTATTTAAGGGTTTTAACCCTGTTGATGTCTGCTATGCTTTTTTTCTTGAGATAGGGCTCTTTTTTGAAAATAGGATTACATTTCCAGGATATTAAGGTGTTTTCCAATGATTTTTTTGGTATTGACTATTGTTCTCGATTTTCATATTAGGCTGCTTGCTTTCCATGACTAGTGCAGTTAGGATCGAGTGATTTTATCTGTTGTTGTGATATGATTTGTAACTATATATCCAAGTAGTTCTTAATGGTTACATTGGATGCTAATCATTGTTGTGCAGTTTTGAATTACACACGATTGTGGGAACCTATTTTTGTAGATCATACAAAGAATGGATGTTGAGGGATTCTCCGGATTATCTATTTACTTTTATGTTGCAAGATCATAGGGGGAATGGATGAATGTTCTCCCTTAGAGTTTCTATAATTTCATGTTGAAAGACCATAGGGGGAATTGGACACTGAGTTCTTCCCCATAGTGTCTTTATTTTATCAATAAAATACCATAGGGGGAATTGATAGTGAGTTCTTTCTCAATGAGTCTTTGCTAAATATGAACCAGAGGAGTTAGACTGTGAGTACATCCCAGAGGGTTTCTTTTGTTTGTTTGGTTGAACCATAGGGGTTAGGCTATGAGTACTTTCAATAGGGTCACTTTATTTTGATTATCTATTTACTTGATATCTAATAATGAATGCAATTTAAACCGAAGGATTTTTTACTTTTGTGTACTTCTTTGTTTACTACTTCATTTTGCTTATTTCCTGCCTTATCTATTCATTGATTGTTAGGCACAGATCGTTGGGTGGTTGCATACACGGATTCATATCACACCCCGTTTGGGTCATGCTTTTGGGCCCAAATAGATTATACTGCTGGAGGTATAGATAAGGGAAGGAACCCTTTTTCTTCAGGTACTTGGTTGCTATGGAGCTGGAGAGCATGGGACCAAGCTGAGGCTTGCAATGCCATTGGTTTTTATTTTTTTCCTTTTTTTTACTTTGGTTTAGTACTTTATTTCATCATTTTGACTAATTTGGATTCTTTCCTAGACATATGTTACATTCATCATTTATATATATGTGGTATAGTTTTTCATTACTTTTACTATTCTGTTGTTTTACTTATTTCATTTTATTACTACTTCTGCTATTGCTATCTGTTTATTTTCCACTACATTACACTGCCAATGAGGGTCTAGTTTCCCCACTATCACACCCACGTCCCATGCTTTGGGTCGGAAACCTCTAGTGTTTGGGGATATTCTATTGAGGTTATGTGACCAACTTTGTATGGGACACCTATAGGAGACACCTGGAATCAGCACATTACATATGCGCTAGAAGAGTAAATTCCAAATGACCTAACACAGTTATTCGGGACTACCTTGCTTAGAGGGTGTGGGAGGATGCTCATAGCCTCAGTGTTAGTTGGAAGCTGAGTATTTCCATTAATATCCAATGACACTAGGTGGTTGAGAATGAGTTCCAACAGTTGAGGTCCCAAGAGAATGGGTAGTCTACTTTTCTTGATGCACAATCATGACTCATATCATGATTGAAAGCTTAGATGGTAGAGGCTGAGGAACAGATGATTCAGGATTCTCAACAGAAGGTTATCCCAAAAATCTAAGAGGATTGGGCCGGCATCAAGGCTGATGAACTATTCCCTATCGTCATTGACTAGGATAAAGAGCTAAACAGGGGATAACAGATCATGGACACCACGAGCCAAAGAGTATTCGAGCTGTGACACTCTACTAAAGAGGTCAGCCCATCTATGGTGGGGCTAAACACTGGGTGCTGTAATTTATGTGAAATCATAAACATACGTTTAGTCATTTATTTTTTCTGTTTGTTGTGTTCATGAGTTATATTATCTATTTAAATAATCGAACTTTTGTCACATACATGAAATATCCAGCGATCAATCCCTATGATCATGTGGGTCATACCTGATGTGAAAAACACGAGACCACTGAATCATTATTCCTTTTGAATGTGATAGTGACAACCAACCTCTAGGATTATAGGAAGATAGAGTGAGGGCCGACTAGGGAATGATGTTCTTAGAATAGTAACATTTCTAATTTCCTAATGTGCTCTAGTGAATGACTGGGGTAATTCCAGTGGTGTTATAATCAATCCGAACATCAGGGAGTGAAAAATGTGAATCATGATACCCAAAATTTTGAACACTGTAGTGATGGAATTACAATGAAGCATAACTTTTGACCATGTTCTATACACAAAATCCATATCATTAGTCTGAAAGGGGGAAAAAATGGGGGCTGACCACCGACCATGTTTGAAACACGAGTCCCAACTCAAAATGTCATCCATTGTCTTCTGGAAAATTATCCCATGATAGTATGTGAGCCATTGGCTAACCATTCATACTGTTAGAAGGTTCCATTAGACATGAAAGAGCTAGGGGATCCAAATAAATGGAACACAACATGTGGAGGGTGGAGTGATGGTTTTTCCAATGGATTCCAACACTCTTCACATTATGATAACATGATGAAAAAACATTAGGTGAGTGCATCTATGTGATCAGGGAATGTACTCATTTCCAGAAAGGATCTATCTGGAGAGAGCCTAGAGTGGCCCTCTCTTTTACATCATGCCAATGAGGATGACATATGCGTAGTTTAATATCATACGATGAGGATGCTTCATGGAATATTTTAACAACATATAACCCATATGTTGCACATAGTTTTAAGGTTATACTTCCTGGACCGATGATAATAGTTTATTTCCATATTGCAGAAACTGTTGGCTCCTAGTTTGTAGACAATGAATAGGTGAAAGGCACTAAGAAAGTTAATGGTCATGGGTTTGGGCCCGAGGTTAAATTATTAGGCATGAATATGTATCCCATACGGATGAGAATCATGAAAAATTTAGTACTTAAGCACAATGTGGTTAGAGACCAATACTAACGGGGGAAATCATTTTGATGAGGAAGCTGATGCATCCCATAATTATCAGGGGGAATCCTGAATAGGATCAAGGTAGGGCTTCAGTCTATGTCTTTCATTAATTGCATGGGTAACCTAAAGTAAATTTTTGGTGTGGTATATATCCCGACATGAATGAGGACTATAAGCTTCCACACCACACCACGTGTTCTAAATGGAATTTTTAGGTAATATACGAGAGGAATCCTACCATGGGTCTGGAACTGATGGAAAGTGCTCAGGTATTTCTATATATCCCATGAGAATGGGAATCAAGACATACATAGTTCTCTTAAGATCATAGTTTATGGTCATAGAACTCAGACCAGGTGGGGATGAAATAAGGGATACACATGGTGTAGTTGTAGAAAAACACAATAGGGAAGAGAAACAAAGGAGTCTACACCACACCAATTGCAACCTAGGAAAAACATAGGTCAGGAGACCAAAGTTGGAATATATGTTGGGCCCAAGACTAATTTTTTAGGCGCTCAAACATATCTCATTTGGATGGGAATCTATCCGCACATAGTTCTGAAACGATTCATGTAGTTTATCATCGTACAAATAAGACTTTTGGAGGATTGAAGGAAGATCCCATGTGAAAATACATGGAATTAATGTTATAAACATGACATGAATCCAAACCCAAGAGGTACTCACCACACCACATGCTTCCATTAGAGTTCGAGCCAAGGAGCCTAAATGAGAGAATAATTTGTCATACTTGGGGCTGGACTCGAAGACGAAATGTATGGGCATTTTAACCTATACCATTAGTAGGGGAATTAAGAAACACATACTTATGGAATATTGAATAGTATCGTACCAATTATAGGAAAAATAATTTCATGCAGGTCTGGTCGATGCACTAAAAGAAGCATCATTTGATGGATCTTGTTTTTTTCTTTAGAGTAGATGTATGTGTCATTTTTTGGAGCAATATCCCCATGATGGAGAATATGGGAATTTCTACATGAATCAAGCCATATGAACACCATTAAAAATTGAATAGTGTAGAAATGAAACCAAAAAATGATGTCCCCTTGAGGGATAATGTAATAATGTGGTGTTTTTTATTGTGCGGACATGATGCTAGAGTCACGATTTAGGGTCATATGTTAGGATCATCCCATACATTTTGATGTCGTGTGATCAATACACAATAGTTTGAGATATTATGGGACCACAATGTAACACCCTGAGATTTTATGAAAAATATTTCTTTTAATTTAATTGAAGTCTTGTGTTGTATGCTACACCAAATGGAGCTTGCAATACACACAACTCTGACTTGGCTTGCATTACACACAATCAAGCCCGTCTTCGATAGCGTGGGTAGTATGCAATACTGAGTTTCACTAAACGAGATATTATTATAATATAACTATGAACTAGCCGTTATGAATAGTAATACCCACTTTTTGAAATTTTATAAATTTTATCTTTTAAAATGGACATCATTTTTGGATTCAGAATATCGAAATTAGCCTAGGGTTAAATTTTGGTATTTTTCTGAAAACTTTCAATTATTGATGAATAGTGAAAACACTAGGTTACTATTTAAAAACTGACTTTTAATTTAAATAATTATTTATTTTATTTAAATTTATTTTAGGTAAAAATTGATATATAATACCTATATAAGTTCAATGCAATTCATTGGAGTCATTTTATAATAATTTTAGATATATAAAAATTTTATTGAACTTTTCACCATCTTTTACCCACCTCCTAGGATAAATTCAAAATTTACATAAAACATAATTTTACCGCTTCTGTAAGTGGAATTTAAAAAATCCAAGAGACACAGTTTATGTCAGTATGTAAAATGTGGTTCAATGAGATGAAAATAATTTTTGGTGAATAGTAACTTTTTACTTTTATTTACCACAGTTAAAAGTAAATAGAGTAATTAACGGTAAAAATGATATTATTATTACCCTAACACATGTCCTAATTCTATTGGATAAGTGTAATTTGACCAAAAACAACCTTAGGAATAAAATATGACTATTTAGGCCCACTTGGATTAGATTAGGACATTTAATATTATTTTATATAAAGAATAGTTAAAGTAATTAAAATCAGAGGCTAATAACTAAAACATTTTTAATATAGTGTTATACATAAGATAAATTAGACTATAAATATTCATTAGAGACCTAAAAAGATTTCCTACATAATTGTATTTTATTTATAATTTATAGACATTAAATAATTTAATTTATTAATGAGACAATGATGACGCAGTAACTATCTCATCAATGAAATATTGAAATAATTGATGTTATAAATACCCAAATAAATGTAATTTAAGACTTATTATGAATTCCACTAATTTTATAGGTTAATAGGTCATGTTATTATAGATTTAATTAACTTTTCTCGAACTAATCATTCTCACAGAAATCAATTACCAAATAGTGTCAAAATTGACATAAAATAGTTTTAAAACAATATATTATATTATTAATTGTTATTTTATTAATAAAAATCTATGTTTTGGCCAAATGACTTATATGAGGTTATATATATTAATAATGAACAACTTGGGGTTCGTTTGTCTTGTTATAGTATGTTTATTAACCTTATAGTGTAAGAAAACAAGAAGACACGGTAAAAGTAAAATTATTTAACTTAAAGTTAAATCTAAATGATAAGGTAAAAAGAGAAACCGAAACTTGTATAAATTCTATTTTATGAGAGTATTTCAACCAATACCCACCTTAGATTCGAAATAAATCAATTTGGAGCTATTAAAAACCGAATATGACTTTATAATAAAATAATATTTTTCATTTTTCCAAAGGTTCCCCTCTCCTCCCTTATAAAAGAGAACCTCCTCCCTCTCTTCGTCACACCACATTGAACCTTCAAGCTCAGCCAACCCCTGAAAAATTATCTTATCCACTTCCATTGAAACATCCTAGAGGTCCTGTTCTTCTTCAGAGACCAATTTTAGTGCCCTAAAAGGAGGTCTCAAAGAGGCGCTTCAAAGAAGAGGTAATGTCCGTTACCGATTCTTTCAACTTTATTTATTCTTCCAATTCTACTAATTTAGTTGTTTCATTATGAAGTAATAACATCCGTATCACTCAGGTACTGATATGTTATTATAAGTATGAAATAACTCTATTTCACCATCTATCCATCCTACGGAAAATGAAATCACAGCGTGTGCGTACGTACGGAATACCGTCTCCACGTCGTGGTGTAATCTATTTTCCACCACCGCCTTACTTGGATGGGCATAATGGTGAAAATAAATAACTATATATGATTATTGTAAAGTATTATTGATTTTGAAATAGTATACATACAATCCAATGCAATTTCACGATCATAGGAATGATATCATCGCTCGTGCGTACGTATAGAATACCGTCTCCACGAAAGCGATGAGATTCATTTTCCATGATTAACCATTCAAGAATGATTATAATGTATATATAATGAATAATAATGAAATATATGGCATAATTAAGCTACTGTATTTATGTATACATATATATATATATATATATATATATATATTTCATCTACTTACTTCCATTCAAGTCAATAAGGAAAAGAAAACAGCATTCATGCGTACGTACGGCCTACTGTCTCCATGAACGGTGTATTTAATTTCATTAATCTATATATTATATATATTTATTTATACTGAATATATGATATATATATATCATGATTTACATTCTGGAAGTAATTAAATCATGATATAAGTAGTAATAATATCGAGAACAACAATGCCGAACACGTACAATAAATAAAACGTTTTACCTAAAACGCTGCTTTGACATGAAATTTTCAAAATAACTGGTAATATAAAGTCATAAGTGGACCATATATGATATCATAACAACGAATATGATTATGAAATAATTCAATGACATTATTTAAATCATTATACAGCAGTTTTAGATACATACAAATCATATCAGACCTAAGGTAAGTGAAAACTTTTCCAATCTTGTTTTTATCCAAGATTGTTTCTTTGTAAGTATTTACTGGGGTTATATTTATCATCCATGTATTGGTTTATAAATTTTTTTCATGTATGTTTAATTTCCTTTTTACCCATTTTTGAATTTTACTACATGGTATGTATGGAATCTTTCTTTTACTAGGTACTTTTTGAATTTTCCGGCAAAAGTACGATAAGAATGTTTTTTTAACTTATACGGAACGAACGGATTTTTACAGTTTTATAAAGCCTTATTTTCATGAAGCTTCCTCCAAAAGATTTCATGACTATTTACGACATAATCCTTTTCTTTCAAAATTTCATGACATTTTTTGGAAAGAGAATGATTTTGAAGAAGAATGGATATTTTCCTCAAGAATTCATTTCAAGTGTTTATCGAAACCATTTTTCATCTAAGATGACATTATTTCATATGTTTATGTTTCAAGTATCATGTCTCTATGATTTACATGGTTTCAATTTTCTTATTATGAAATGATATCCATTTATTTTATTTGGATTATGTGATGATGTGATGACGATTATGAAACCCATTTTATTTATTGGGTTATTATGAATGATGTATGTTTATTTTGTGGAACAAGTAAGAATGATTTCATTATGAGATGGGTGGGACCTATATCTCCCTCCAATGCATTAGGTAATGATTTATATCTCATGAGATAGACATGGCTGGAACAGTAAGTTAATCTGGTTCAGTGTTTCAGGACTGAAACGAGGAGTGAACTCGATTCAGAAAGGGACTTTGTCCACTAAGATGGTCTTGGCAGTAATGCCTTTGCTACTATGGAAATCATAACATGTTCTGAGTGGTTTCCACAATTACATGTTTTATTCCCATTATATTTTATCGTGGTTGATGTTCCATTATGTTATATTCCTTACATACTTCCACGATTTATGTCTTTGCTCAAGATTTTGATGTTTAAATTTCATGTTAAAGTTTTTGCATTCAAATGATTATGGATTGTTCTATTTTCTCTATGATTTCCCTTACTAAACAATTGATCTCACCCTTTTTATGTTATATTTTCCCCAGGAAATAAAGAAAGGTTTTAGGTAAGGAAACAAAAAGGGGAATATTTTTATGGGAGTTTTTGAAGATCTTTCAATAGGATTAGAACATTATTTTCCGAGTTTCTAAAGACACATAACTATTACGGTCCTTTGGTGTCTGTTTTAGTTATGTGTTATGAATTCCGAAAAAGTATTGTAATTTCCAAGTACGTCAGTCTTCGGGGTCTCTACAGTTGGTTTCAGAGAAAAGGTTTAGTTAACCTTTGGAAACTAGGATTCTAAAACTATAGTGAGATCCCTAGAGATATTTCTAAGGTATGTCTACGGATGTCCCTAACGTTATGTATAAGTATAGGTTATAGTCCTAGAATTAAGTTAACGATATTAGAATTAAACCTAAGATGTTACATGTCGAAGTTACTCCCCCTTGATTATGTTATTTTCCTTGTATGATTTTTCCCTCTCACAGAATTCTTTTTGTGTTTTAGTTAATGGAGGGAACTTGAAGGAATTCAGTTAACATTGAATTCAATGGACAAATTGGTGACTATGAGAAACAAAATTTCATAATGCCTAGAGAGAAAGATATTGTGATTATTCTGAGTCAGTCATCGCGATATATGATTAACAAGGTGAAATTTAGTGGTATTCCTAATTCATCAAATAAAAGGAAGATAGACTTTTATTCATGTTCGCATGTTGAGGAGCATAAATAAAGGAAGATTGAGATTTCTAAAGAAGGGAAGAAGAACCTTGAGGAATACCTCAAATGGAGGGACATATGTTATCTGTGTGGAGAAAATTTTCATAGAGTGACAGACTGTTATGGAGTTCATTGTCTTATTTGTGGAGAACATGGGCATTACCCAACTCAAAGCCCTTACCTAAAATTTTACTTCTAAATCAAGGAAGGACTTATTCCAGGACAATCCTTGAAGAGGATGGATTGAAGTTTTTATGTATTTGTATTCAAGAATAATGTTGTTGAGGTACCTTTATGGTGTATTAGAATATTTTCGTATTAGTCTATTATGGTTTTCAATAATTTTATGGTACCAGTATCCATGAAAAGCGATTCAAATATTTTGGAAAGCAGATGATATGCGCATAATGAAGGGATAAGGAGAAAATGAAATGTTTGACAGTATTCATGAGCTCATGATTGATATAAGTACTAAGTAATATCATGGTTTGAGTATATATAATTTTGGGGATTTTCGTATGTGGAAAGTGTTGACTTTTAACTGCATTCATGTTTTCACTAAGGTTCAATGGGTATTCATTTTTTTCAAGAGAATACATTATTAAGGCCTTCGAATGTTTGGAACGTGACCAACAAGACATATCTTATGATATATGGGGATCAACGATGGTATTAACATGCTTTTTATATGAACTCTTTGGTAATCGTTTTCACTATAATATGAGATTGGACAACAGTATTCTGGATAAGCCTAAATATTGGAATGGATTATGTTAGACATAAGTTAGTATTGTTTAATTATAGAAATTTTTTTGATATTATTGATGGGATGCTATAGTAATGTAGTTTTAGAAAAAGGAAAACCTGTTGGACGGGTGACAGCCCATCGCGTTGGACAAGGCTGTGGGAATCGAACACACAACTAAAGTGAGACTGGCCTTTATTTCCTACCACTAGTCTACAGAAAGTCCCTGGTTAGTAGAAACTAGTTTTATTTTATTAAGAGGTATGATATATGAAGTAGAAATTCATTTTTGGAATCATATATTATTAACCTCACCATAGATGGACTTATGTATATTTGATAAATTTTGCTAACCATTTGTTTGAAATAGATGGAATGACCCATCATTCTATCACATGATCTGTTATAACTTCACGAATAACAAATTAAACTTCTTTTCATTATGATATTAAGTGGAAATTGTTCAAAGAACGAGAAACAATAAGATTGTATGAAAATCAAGCAAGTATTTCTTTTAATTCAAAATTTTCAACTTTAGGGAAATGATATTGAAAACCAAAAAAGTTTTCCTAGTGATCTTATATCCGATGAATCAGATGGTAACTTAAATCATCACAAATCTATGGCTTTGTGATTTTTGGCTTTTTCATAGCCATGTTCTCTACCACTATCCATCAGAACATGATGGTTAGATTTCTCTTCCATATCCATATTTTCACCTATGTTCTCCTATGTGAAAACCCAGTGATTAGTTAATTTGGGCAACCGTTATGTTTCAAACATTAGTTTTTATGATATGTTTTGGTATTCCTTTTTACGTTGTGGTTTTCTATTAAAGAAACTTTCGAATAGTAAACCATTTATACCCCCGACGAATTTTGAGGGAAAAATTAATTTTATGGGCGGTAGAATGTAACACCCCGAGATTTTATGAAAACTATTCATTTTAATTTAATTGAAGTCTTGTGTTGTATGTTGCACCAAAAGGAGATGGCACTACACACATCCCTGACTTGGCTTGCATTACACGCAATCAAGACCTTCTTTGATAGCGTGTGTAGTATATAATACTGAGTTTCACTAAACTAGATATTATTATAATGTCACTATGAACTAGCCGTTATGAATAGTAATACCGACTTTTTGAAATTTTATAAATTTTATCTTTCAAAATGGACTTCATTTTTGGATTCGGAATATCGAAATTTTCCTAGAGTGAAATTTTTGTATTTTCTGAAAACATTCTATTTTTGATGAATAATGAAAACACTAGGTTAATATTTAAAAACCGAATTTTTATTTAAATAATTATTTATTTTATTTAAATTTATTTTATGTCAAAATTGATACAGAATACCTATATAATTTCAATGCAATTCCTTGGAGTCATTTTATAATAATTTTATATATATATAAAGTTTATTGAACTTTTCACCTTATTTTACCCATGTAACGCCCCGACCCCAGCTACCCAGAGTCGGTGCATTACTTCATAACATTGGCATGATCAAAAAAGATCAAGTATCGAAAGACCGATTAGTTTAGTAGCCTTGGAAACACTAGATACATTCATAAGTCTTTCATTACATCAAAAAGTAAACAAACTACAATAACATGGTCTTCATAGTCCACACTCATATCCTCACTGACTATTCTTGCAAGTCAGTCATAATACACTTCTTCACATCCTGGAAAATATTAAAACATTGAAAGGGGTGAGCTCAGATGATCAGTAAGGATAACAATATTGTGGAAGCTTTTATAAGAAAATATAAGCATTTAAGGCAATGTATAGCTAAAACAAAAGCCTTATTGAACATGAACTTCAGCATAATATGGCAAAAGTAAAATAAAATAATGCCATTACTTACTCACATGGATATTCTACTAGACGAATAATCACATGAAATATCAATAACCACTTTCATAATGAGGGAATGTATAATGCCAGACATTCTGAAACATTTTGTCAAGGCCTCGGCCAAGATGTCTAAAATGATTAAGGCCTCGGTCAAAACCATAAATCAAACTGGGAAAGGGCCTCGGACAATTCCACGTCTAGTTGTCTCATGAGACCTACCGATGCATTGAGGAGCTATAGCGGGCTCCACCCGTCACATATTAAGTCCAATACATTCCTTATATGAATAGGTTTAAACATAACATAAATATTCGTATTAAAACTAGCATACGAAATGTCAACAATTTCTCCATAAACAATGGATGGTATAAAATAACACATCCACAGTCAAATATTTCACAAAATGTTCATTGGATGTTTTGTATCATAAATCAATTTCAATTAATCTTAAAACCCATCAAAGGATGTTGACATGGATGAAATCAAAGCTATTTTAGAGAAATACCTCTCCTTTTTGAAATCATTTAAAAGTACCATAATTATAAAATAATACATTTACTTTGAAAATATTCTTATAAGCTTGTTAGGGAAGCTTCGACGAAGTTATAATGGCGGAAAATAGCCGCACCCGCCGTATAAGTAAAAAGAACATTCTTACCTTAAATTTGTCAAAAAGGTCAAAAAGTACATTGTTTGGAAAAAGAAGGTAATATTCCTTTAAAAAATGTATAAGGGTATAAATTACATTAACCCTTTTTTCCATTTAATAGTAAAAATGTTTTGAAAGACATTTTTAAGAAACATGGATATGGATGATAACGAGGTCCCAGTAGATAATTATGTATAAACAACCTTGGATAATGAAGAGGTTGCGAAGTAAACCCTTACCTTGTACATTTCCTTGGTTGGGGTAGGTTAACCTCCTGTATAATGATGAAATAATTGTTATTAAATTATACAAGAATCATATACATTCATATGATATCATATATGATCTTTTAACATTGCTTTGTTAACAATATCTTAGATTTATCATTGTTTCGGGTGTTCACTTACTCGTTTTCTTTTATATGTTTTGTTACGTAAGTCGTGTTTTTCATGGATAGGTTGTATCTTATTCGTATCCAGAATGATATAATTTTCTTAAACATTATTTTTAAATCATCAAATGATAATTATACTTGAATGGATACGACGGAGAATGAATCTCATCGCGTTCGTGGAGACGGTAGTCCGTACGTACGCACGAGCGACAATATCATTATTTTGATATTAAAATAATATATAATTGGATAGTATATCATATATACAGAATCATTATCATGTTATATTTATTATTTACATGAATTACATATCATTATTATACCCATATAAATAATAATATATTGAATAACAATTACACCACGACGTGGAGACGGTAAGCCGTACGTACGCACGTATGGTGACATGTCATTCAAATGATGGGTAGAATACTGAATATGGTTGTTCCAAATTTATAATAACATCAAAGTATATAGAAGATACTGGAGTTATAATTTTATAATTTAAATAATAAACAAAGAGGGAGTGGAAGAAGAAAGAAACATGAAAGAGGGTGATGAAAATGTTACCTCTTCTTCGGGTTCTTCCTTTTGATTTTATCAAAAGGACTTTTTAGGATTGCTTTCTGACTAAAGTAAAGCTTCTAGGATGAAGGGAGAGAAGTTGGGAGAGTATTTGGGCAGAGTTTGGACGATCCAAAAGGCTTGAAAGTGTGAATAATGTGGTAGAGGTGGGGGCCTTTTATAAGAGGAGAGGAGGGGCTCTTTTGGAATGTTTGAAATGTTACATTATTATACAATGCTTTTTCGGATTCTAAAGGTCCCAAACTTATATAATTCGTGGCTAAGGTGATAAGGGTTCGAAATATCCTCATCCAATAGGCTTTGGACAAGTGTATGCCTTGGATTTTTCATTATCTTCTCATTTTATTTAAATCGTTAAATAATGAGGTCATCGTTGCATCATAATGATTTCATAAATAATTTAATTTATGTAATGTCTAAAAATTATAAAAAAACTACTATGATGTAGGAAATAGTTTTATCTTTCTAATGAATATTTATAGTGAAAATATGGATCTATGTAACTCCACTTAAAAAATGTTTTAGAAAAACAACTCATGTTTGTGTCAATTTAATTTTAACATTAAATAAATATATATTAATGTCATTTTCCAACTAAATTGGCTCCATGGGGTCCTCAAGTTGACCCATGGGTTGTCTTGGTCGGCCATGACTCATCCAATAGGAGTAGGAGAAGTGTCAAGCTCATATCATATTATTAAAACATTATTTTTACATTAAACTACACTAATTACCTCTAATCGCGATTAAGAACTTAAAAGTTACTATTCACTAAAAAATTATTTTAATCTCATTGAACCACATTTTACTTCTTAATGACAACCATGTATGTCGGATTTTTGAAAATCAAATCACAGAAGTGGTAATATTTCATTTTAACGAAAAATCAGTTTTTAACAACCACTTAGTGGTTTCACTATTCATCAAAAATTGAAGTTTTTCAGAATAAGGCCAAAATTTCACCCTAAGCAATAATTGATATTCCGAATTCAAAAATGATGTCTATTTTACAAAATTACAAACATATAAGTTGTATTAATTAATTTTATAATTAATTCCCGCTGTTACAACAAATAGCGTGTTTTTAAGAAACAATTTCTATCAAAAGATTGGCAATTGTTTATGTCCAATTTCAATGTTAAATTAATTCTAATGACCACCATTGGATAAAATGGTAAAAATATATTCTAATTATTCTTTAAAACCACTAAATATTATAATTTATCACTATAAATTATTTTTATTAAAAAAGTTTTTTTAAGTATTTTTCACTATTCATAAAAATTTAGAAGTTCTCAGAAAAATACCAAAAATTCAACATAGGCTAATTTCAATATTCCGAATCCAAAAATGAAGTCCATTTTGATAAATAAAATTTATAAAATTTCAAAAAGTAGGTATTACTATTCACAACGGCTAGTTTAATTAGTTGTGGTGTGTGTTAGAGCTCGAGGTTGCGTACAACACACTCTATTGCATTATTCGAAGGGAAACGTACAGTGGAAGCTTGGGGTGTTACATTCTCCCCTCCTTCAAATAATTGCATCCTCGCAATTTCTAGGGTATTACTGCATAAAAAGACTCGGGTGGTTTTTCATCATAAATTCCTCAGGTTCCCACGTTGCCTCTTCCATTTTATGATTTCTCCACAAAACCTTCACCAGACGAGTCGTCCGGTTTCTCAGCACCTGCTCCCTCACATCAATAATCCTGACGGGCTCTTCGCAATAGGAAAGATCGGGTTCCAGTTCTAATTCCTCATAGGTGAGTACATGCGTTGGGTCAGGCATGTATTTCCTCAACAGAGATACGTGGAACACATCGTGAACTTTGGAAAGACTTGGTGGCATTGCCAATCGGTAAGCTACAGCCCCAATTCGTTCTAGAATTTCGAAAGGTCTGATGTACCTGGGACTCAATTTACCTTTCTTACCAAAACGTATGACTCCCTTCCATGGAGATACCTTCAGGAAAACATGATCACCGACTTGAAATTCCAAATACTTCCTTCGATTATCGGCATAGCTCTTCTGCCTACTTTGAGCTGCTTCGATGTGATTTTGGATTACTTTCACCTTTTCCACCGTTTCCTCCACCAGTTCTGGGCCTACAAGTTTTCTTTCACCAACGTCATCCAAACAGGTTGGTGTACGACATCTCTTTCCGTATAACGCTTCATATGATGCCATCTGAATACTCGAATGGAAGCTATTGTTATAGGAAAATTCTACCAGTGGTAAATATTGATCCCACATACCCTGAAAGTCAAGAGAGCATGATCTCAACATGTCTTCTAAGGTTTGAATAGTCCGTTCTAATTGTCCATCTGTTTGAGGGTGATAGGCAGTGCTCAAACGAAGTTCAGTATCCAAGGCCTTTTGAATACTTTTCCAGAATCTTGAAGTAAAACGAGGATCACGATCAGAAACAATCGATAGGGGTACTCCATGAAGTCTTACAACTTCATTAATATATAGTCTTGCTAGACGTTCAAGTGGTAGATCCTCCCGTATAGCCAGAAAATGTGCTGACTTAGTAAGTCGATCAACAATGACCCATATTGCATCATTCCTTCTAGGAGTCTTTGGTAGTCCCATGACAAAGTCCATCGTAATATTATCCCATTTCCACTCAGGTATGGGAAGAGGTTGCAATACTCCACCAGGATGTTGCCTTCCAGCATTCACTTGTTGACAAACCATACACCTCGACACAAAATCAGCAATCTCCCTCTTCATATTGTCCCACCAAAAATTTTCCTTCAAATCTCTATACATTTTGGTGCTCCGAGGGTGTATAGAGAAGTTGGAACTATGAGCATCATCCAGCAATTCCCTTTTTAGATTAGGTATATCGGGAACACAAAGTCTCTTCCCGAATTTCAAAATTCCATCCTTATACACAAAGTCCCTCAATCTTCCATCATTCACACCTATAATCTTCTTCTGAAATTCTTCATCATTGGTCTGAGAACTCTTAATCCTTTCTAGTAATGATGGTTTGGAAACCATTTGAAAAAGCATTGATGTTTCACCTTCCCTAGTTATTCCCATGTCCATCTTCACTAGATCCAAGAAAATTGGATCCCTTTCAATTATCATCACATTCAAAACTCCATGGTCTTTTTTACTCAAAGCATCTGCCACCTTGTTTGCCTTCCCCGGGTGGTAATGTATCGTGCAATCATAATCCTTGAGTAGTTCAAGCCATCGCCTTTGCCTCATGTTGAGTTCTTTTTGTGTGAAAATATACTTGAAACTCTTGTGATCAGTATAAATCTCACATTTTTCACCATAGAGGTAATGTCTCCATATATTTAAATCAAAGATCACAGCTGCTAACTCAAGATCATGAGTAGGATAGTTTTGCTCATGAATTTTTAGCTGTCGTGATGCATAGGCAATGACTTTATCATTCTGCATAAGGACACAATCAAGTCCTTTCTTCGATGCATCACTATAAATAACAAACCCATCATTCCCCGATGGTAGAGTCAATACAGGGGCATTGACTAATCTTCTCTTTAGTTCTTCAAAAAATTCTTCACACTCTTTTGTCTAGACAAATTTAATCCCATTACGTGTGTGCTTTGTCAATGGGTTAGCCAATCTGGAAAAATTCTGGACGAAACGTCTATAATAACCTGCTAAACCAATAAAACTGTGTACCTCAGTTATACTTGTCGGTGCTGGCCATTCTTGGATTGCCTTGGTTTTAGAAGGATCAATGGAAATTCCATCCTTAGAGACAATATGGCCAAGAAAAGAAATCTCATGAAACCAGAATTCACACTTGCTAAATTTTCCATATAATTCATGTCTTCTAAGAGTCTTCAGGATAATGTGTAAGTGATTTTCATGATCTTCGTGGCTTTTGGAGTATACCAAGATATCATCAATAAATACCACTACAAAGTCATCAAGATATTCCTTGAAAACTCTATTCATTAGATCCATGAAAACAGAGGGTGCATTAGTCAATCCAAAAGGCATTACTGTAAACTCGTAATGCCCGTACCTTGTTCGAAATGATGTATTTGGAACGTCTTCCTTCTTCACACACAACTGATGGTATCCAGACCGAAGGTCAATCTTTGAAAAGTATTGAGCTCCATGCAGTTGGTCAAACAAATCATCAATGCGAGGTAGGGGATACTTATTCTTTATTGTTATAGCATTGATCTCCCTATAATCAATGCACAACCTCATAGATCCATCTTTCTTCTTAACAAAAAGAACAGGGGCTCCCCAAGGAGAAACACTAGGGCGAATAAATCCCTTATTACTCAATTCCTCTAGTTGTTTCTTTAGTTCAACTAATTCCACAGTGGCCATTCTATAAGGGGTCTTCGATATGGGACTTGATCCAGGAATTAAATCAATGGAAAACTCAACTTCTCGTTCTGGAGGATGTCCAGGTAAATCTTCCGGAAACACATCAACATATTCTCTCACAATAGGTACATCCTCTATTTGAATATTCCTTTACTCATCCTCAGTAATTTCCTTCTCTTCCTCCCCAATAATTGAATTTAGTTGAGCTACTGTGGGTGGATCTAGATAAGAATTATGTGGCGATGATTCTGCTCTAAAGATAAGGTGTTCCTTTTCATCATCATCAAGAATCGTAACCTCTTTCCTCTTACAATAAATTTTTGCATCATGGTCCGAAAGCCAATCCATACCGAGGATTATATCAAATTCAATCATGGGTATGACGATGAGATCAGCAGGTAAAGAACATTTAAGTGCTCTAATGGGAACTAATTGACAAAACTTTGTTGCAACAATACTTCCCTTAGGGGTTTTGACCGACAACTCCCTTGTTAAATCAAATTGGAAATATCTAATTTTCTTAGCAAACTGGGAAGATAAGAAACAATGCGATGATCCAGAATCAAATAATGCATTTTCTAAACTTGAGGAAACCATTAAATTACCTGCCACCATGTCTTTCGGAGCTTCCACCTCAGCAGTAGTGATAGCATAAGCCTGGCCTTGATCCCTTGGCCTCTTCTGAGGTAAGTTCCCCTGACGCTTAGGACATTCATTTGCATAATGTCCCTTCTCTCTACAATTATAACATTCCACATTGACAGCTGCTTTCTTTCCCTTGCATTCATGAGCTTGGTGGCCTTTTTCACCACACTTGTAACATACTCCTTTTCCTTTTAGACAGGCACCAGGGTGCTTCCTACCGCAATTATCACAGGGTGGAAATTCATTTCTACCCTTCTTCCCTGTTTCCTTATAAACGATCAGTCTTACTAACCTTGCCTCAGACTCAGAAATGAAACGATCAGTCTTACTTCTTGGGTTACGTATGTAATCCGCAACATACCTTGCTAACCTTGTAAAGTTATCCTCATACTTTGCGACATTCTCATCCTCCTTCTGCCTCAGACTCAGAAATTGCCTTTCCATATCCGCTCGATGGTCTCGAGGAAAGTATTTTTCTAAGAACCGATCCTTGAACTCCTGCCATTCCATGTTTGTTAATTCATCATCTTCCTTTGTGTTTTGAATTAGTGACCACCATTGATCGGCATCTCCAGTGAGGCGGTAAACGGCCATGACAACATTCTCCCTTTCACTGCTCCCCAAGGCATGGAATATTTTCTCTAAGGAATTTATCCATTGCTCAGCTACTATAGGATTTTTATTCCCATTGAAGGTTGGCGGTTGTTGCCTCATGAAACGGTCTAGCATTGATCCTCCACGTTGCGGATCAGGGTTCTCCATACGAGTAAGGTTGTTATTCATAACCTGCGTGAGTTGTCCCAGTACGGTGAGAAGCTGATCAGTACTAGTTGTATCACTATCTCCACCATAATTATCCTGAGCAGGAGGGCAATCCCTACACGGAGTGCGTGCATTGATACGGTTTCCATTCCTTCCACTAGGCGCCATTTCTAAATAATGGCATAAACTAGATTAGTTCATGAATCAAAATACATAATTCCATACTTGTAAAACACTTAACATAAATTGAACTAATTATGGATATAATCCATAATTATAAAAATGTTTTCTTTGAGGAAGTATATACTCGTAACCCTTCATAGTGGTTTGTAAAGAAAATGGGAATTATCCAAATCATATCCCCTGAGAGTGTCGTAACCATGAGTGCAGCAAGGCCCGTTGTCGTGCACCAGTTCCCGTTCGAGTCTAGCTCAAAGCGGTGTTTTCGGGTTTTACCCCTAGGTACATCTGTGCCAGAGCCGCCTCTACCTGCTCGTATCCAGACAGGGATGTATTGCTCGGAAAACTCACAACATCTCTACAATACCAAAATTCTAGGAAGTTCTTCTATACTAATCCTCAAAGTCTATCTTCGGGATATGTCCTCTAATCAGAGTTTATCTAAATCTAGCTTCCAAGGTTAGTACTAAACTGCCTCTGATACCAACTGTAACGCCCCGACCCCTGCTACCCAGATTCGGTGCATTACTTCATAACATTGGCATGATCACAAAAGATCAAGTCTCGAAAGACCGATTAGTTTAGTATCCTTGGAAACACTAGATACATTCATAAGTATTTCATTACATCAAAAAGTAAACAAACTACAATAACATGGTCTTCATAGTCCACACTCATATCCTCACTGACTATTCTTGCAAGTCAGTCATAATACACTTCTTCACATCCTGGAAAATATTAAAACATTGAAAGGGGTGAGCTCAGATGCTCAGTAAGGATAAAAATATTGCGGAAGCTTTTATAAGAAAACATAAGCATTTAAGGCAATGTATAGCTAAAACAAAATCCTTATTAAACTTGAACTTCAGCATAATATGGAAAAAGTAAAATAAAATAATGCCATTACTTACTCACATGGATATTATACTAGACGAATAATCACATGAAATATCAATAACCACTTTCATAATGATGGAATGTATAATGCCAGACATTCTAAAACATTTTGTCAAGGCCTCGGCCAAGACGTCTAAAATGATTAAGGCCTCGGCCAAAACCATAAATCAAACTGGGAAAGGGCCTCGGCCAATTCCACGTCTAGTTGTCTCATGAGACCTACCAATGCATCGAGGAGCTATAGAGGGCTCCACCCATCACATATTAAGTCCAATACATTCCTCATATGAATAGGTTTAAACATAACATAAATATTCGTATTAAAACTAGCATAAGAAATGTCAACAATTTCTCCATAAACTATGGATGGTATAAAATAACACATCCACAGTCAAATATTTCACAAAATGTTCATTGGAAGTTTTGTATCATAAATCAATTTCAATTAAACTTAAAACCCATCAAAGGATGTTGACATGGATGAAATCAAAGCTATTTGAGAGAAATTCCTCTCCTTTTTGAAATCATTTAAAAGTCCCATAATTATAAAATAATACATTTACATTGAAAATATTCTTATAAGCTTGTTAGGGAAGCTTCGACAAAGTTATAATGGCGGAAAATAGCCGCACCCGCCGTATAAGTAAAAAAGAACATTCTTACCTTAAATTTGTCAAAAAGGTCAAAAAGTACATTGTTTGGAAAACGACGGTAAGATTCCTTTCAAAAACGTATAAGGGTATAAATTACTTTAACCCATTTTTCCATTTAATAGTAAAAATGTTTTGAAAGACATTTTTAAGAAACATGGATGTGGATGATAACGAGGTCCCAGTAGATAATTATGTATAAACAACCTTGGATAATGAAGAGGTTGCGAAGTAAACCCTTACCTTGTACTTTTCCTTGGTTGGGGTAGGTTAACCTCCTGTATAATGGTGAAATAATTGTTATTAAATTATACAAGAATCATATACATTCATATGATATCATATATGATCTTTTAACATTGCTTTGTTAACAATATCTTAGATTTATCGTTGTTTCGGGTGTTAACTTACTCGTTTTCTTTTATATGTTTTGTTACGTAAGTCGTGTTTTTCATGGATAGGTTGTATCTTATTCGTATCCAGAATGATATCATTTCCTTAAACATTATTTTTAAATCATCAAATGATAATTATACTTGAATGGATACGACGGAGAATTAATCTCATCGCGTTCGTGGAGACGGTAGTCCGTACGTACGCACGAGCGACAATATCATTATTTTGATATTAAAATAATATATAATTGGATAGTATATCATATATACAGAATCATTATCATGTTATATTTATTATTTACATGAATTACATATCATTATTATACCCAACTAAATAATAATATATTGAATAACAATTACACCACGACGTGGAGACGGTAAGCCTTACGTACGCACGTATGGTGACATGTCATTCAAATGATGGGTAGAATACTGAATATGGTTGTTCCATATTTATAATAACATCACAGTATATAGAAGATACTGGAGTTATAATTTTAGAATTGAAATAATAAACAAAGAGGGATTGGAAGAAGAAAGAAACATGAAAGAGGGTGATGAAAATGTTACCTCTTCTTCGGGTTCTTCCTTTTGATTTGATCAAAAGGACTCCTTAGGATGGCTTTCTGACTAAAGTAAAGCTTCTAGGATGAAGGTAGAGAAGTTGGGAGAGTATTTGGGTAGAGGTTGGCCGATCCAAAAGGCTTGAAAGTGTGAATAAGGTGGTAGAGGTGGGGGCCTTTTATAAGAGGAGAGGAGGGGCTCTTTTGGAAAGTTTGAAATGTTACATTATTATAGAATGCTTTTTCGGATTCTAAAGGTCCCACACTTATATAATTCGTGGATAAGGTGATAAGGGTTCGAAATATCCTCATCCAATAGGCTTTGGAAAAGTGTAAGCCTTGGATTTTGCATTATCTTCTCATTTTATTTAAATCGTTAAATAATGAGGTCATCGCTGCATCATAATGATGTCATAAATAATTTAATTTATGTAATGTCTAAAAATTATAAAAAAATACTATGATGTAGTAAATCTATTTAGATTTCTAATGAATATTTATAGTCAAAATTTGGATCTATTTAACCCCACTTAAAAAATGTTTTAGTAAAACAACTCATGTTTGTGTCAATTTAATTTTAACATTAAATAAATATATATTAATGTCATTTTCCAACTAAAGTGGCTCCATGGGGTCCCCAAGTTGACCCATGGGTTGTCTTGGTCGGCCATGACTCATCCAATAGGAGTAGGACAAGTGTCAAGCTCATATCATATTATTAAAACATTATTTTTACCTTAAACTACACTAATTACCTCTAATCGCGATTAAGAACTTAAAAGTTACTATTCACGAAAAAATTATTTTAATCTCATTGAACCACATTTTACTTCTTAATGACAACCATGTATGTCGGATTTTTGAAAATCAAATCACAGAAGTGGTAATATTTCATTTTAACGAAAAATCAGTTTTTAACAACCACTTAGTGGTTTCACTATTCATCAAAAATTGAAGTTTTTCAGAATAAGGGCTAAAATTTCTCCCTAAGCTATAATTGATATTTCGAATTCAAAAATGATGTCTATTTTACAAAATTCCAAACATATAAGTTGTATTAATTAATTTTATAATGAATTCCCGCTGTTACAACAAATAGCGTGTTTTTAAGAAACAATTTATATCAAAAGATTGACAATTGTTTATGTCCAATTTCAATGTTAAATTAATTCTAATGACCACCATTGGATAAAATGGTAAAAATATATTCTAATTATACTTTAAAACCACTAAATATTATAATTTATCACTATAAATTATTTTGATAAAAAAAGTTGTTTTTAAGTATTTTTCACTATTCATAAAAATTTAGAAGTTCTCAGAAAAATACCAAAAATTCAACATAGGCTAATTTCAATATTCCGAATCCAAAAATGAAGTCCATTTTGATAAATAAAATTTATAAAATTTCAAAAAGTAGGTATTAATATTCACAACGGCTAGTTTAATTAGTTGTGGTGTGTGTTAGAGCTCGAGGTTGCGTACAACACACGGTATTGCATTATTCGAAGGGAAACGTACAGTGGAAGCTTGGGGTGTTACAACCCACCTCCTAGGAGAATTTGCAAATTTACATAAAATATAATTTTACCGCTTCTGTGAGTGGAATTTCAAAAATTAGAGAGACACGGTTGATGTTAGTAAGTAAAATGTGGTTCAATGAGATAAAAATAAATTTCGGTGAATAGTAACTTTTTACTTTTATTTACCACGGTTAAAAGTAAATAGGGTAATTAAGGGTAAAAATGATATTATTATTACCCTAACACATGTCCTAATTCTATTGGATAAGGGTAATTCGACCAAAAAAACCTTAGGAATAATATATGACTATTTAAGCCCACTTGGATTAGATTAGGACATTTAATATTATTTTATTTAAAGAATAGTTAAAGTTGTTAAAATCAAAGTTTAATAACTAAATTTTTTTTAATATAGGGTTATACATAAGATAAATTCTACTATAAATGTCATTAGAAAGCTAAAAATATTTCCTAAATAATGGTATTTTATTTATAATTTTTAGACATTAAATAAGTTAATTGATTTATGACATAATGATGACGTAGTAATTATCTCATCAATGAAATATTGACATAATTGATGTTATGGATACCCAAATAAATGTAATTTGAGACCTTTTATAAATTACACTAATTTTATAGGTTAATATGACATGTTATTAGTGATTTAATTAACTTTTTACGAACTAATCAATCTCACAAAAATCAATTACCTAATAGTGTCAAAATTGACATAAAATAGTTTTTAAAACAAATATTATATTATTAATTGTTATTTTATTCCTAATAATATAAGGTTCGGGAAAATGACTTAGATAAGGTTATATATATTAATAATAAACAACTTGGGGTTCGTTTGTCTTGTTATAGTTTGTTTATTAACCTTATATTGTATGAAAACAAGAAGACACAGTAAAAGTAAAATTATTTAACTTAAAGTTAAATCTAAATGATAAGGTTAAAATAGAAACCTAAACTTGTAAAAATTATATTGGATGAGAGGATTTATACCCATACCCACCTTATATTATAAATAAATCAATTTGGAGCTATTAAAAACCGAATATTACCTTATAATAACATAATAATTTTAGTTTTTCCCAAGGTGCCCCTCTCCTCCCTTATAAAAGGGAACCTCCTCCCTCTCTTCCTCACACCACATTGAGCCTTCATGCTCGGCCAAACACTGCCAAATTAACTTCTACACTTCCCTAGAAACATCCTAGATGTCATGGTCTTCTTCAATGACCAATTTTAGTGCTCTAAAAGGAGGTCTCAAAGAGGTGCTTCAAAGTAGAGGTAATGTCTGTTACCGATTCTTTCAACTTTATTTCTTCTTCCACTTCTTCTTATTTAGTTGTTTCATTATGAAGTAATAGCATCAGTATCACTCATATAATGATATGTTATTATAAGTATGAAACAAACCTATTTCACCATCTATCCATCCTACGGAAAATTAAATCACCGTGCGTGCATACGTACGGAATACCATCTCCACGTCGTGGTGTAATCTATTTTCCACCACCACCTTACTTGGATGGGTATAATGGTGAAAATAAATAACTATATATGATTATTGCAAAGTATTATTGATTATGAAATAGTATACATACACTCCAATACAATTCCATGATCATGGGAATGATATCATCGCTCGTGCGTACGTACGGAATACCGTCTCCACGAACGCGATGAGATTCATTTTCCATGATTAACCATTCAAGAATGATTATAAAGTATATATAATGAATAATAATGAAATATATGACATAATTAAGCTACTGGATTTATGTATACATATACATACATACATACATACATACATATATATATATTTCATCTACTTACTTCCATTCAAGTCAATAAGGAAAAGAAAACAACGTTCATGCGTACGTACGACCTTCCGTCAACATGAACGGTGTATTTCATTTCATTTATCTACATATTATATATATTTATGTATACTGAATATATGATATATATATATATATCATTATTTAAATTCTGTAAGTAATTAAATCATGATATAAGTAGTAATAATATCAAGAACAACAATTCCAAACACTTACGATAAATAAAACGTTTTACCCAAAACGCTTCTTTGACATGAAATTTACAAAATAACGGGTAATATAAAGTCATAAGTGGACCATATATGATATCATAACAATGAATATTATTCTGTAATAATTCAATGACATTATTTAAATCATTATACATGAGGTTCGGATACGTACGATGCATATCAGACCTAAGGTAAGGGATAACTTTTCCAATCTCATTTTTATCCGAGATTTTTTATTCGTAAGTATTTACTGGGGTTATATTTATCACAAATTTCATTGTTTCTAAAACTGTTTTAATGTATGTTTAATGTCCTTTTTACCCATTTTTTTATTTTACTACATGGTATGTATGAATTCTTTCTTTTTTGAGGTACTTTTTGACTTTTCCGGCAAAAGTACGAGAAACTTTTTTTAACTTATACGGCACGAACAGATTTTTACGGTTTTATAAAGCCTTATTTTCATGAAGCTTCCTCCAAAATATTTCATGACTATATTCAACAAAATCATTTTATTTTAAAATTTCATGATATTTTGTGGAAAGAGAATGATTTTGAAGAAGAAAGGATATTTTCCTCAAGAATTCATTTCAATTGTTTTATCAAAACCATTTTTCATCTAATATGACAATATTTCATATGTGTATGTTTCAAGTATCATGTCTCTATGATTTACATGGTTTCACTTTTCTTATTATGAAATGATATCCATTTCTTTTATATGGATTATGTGATGATGGGATGATGTTTATGAAACCCATTTTATTTATTGGGTTATTATGAATGATGTATGTTTATATTGTGGCACAAGTAAGAATGATTTAATTATGAGATGGGTGGGACCTATATCTCCCTCCAATGCATTAGGAAAAGATTTATATCTCATGAGATAGACATGGAGGGAATGGTAAGTTAATCTGGTTCAGTGTTTTAGGACTAAAACGAGGAGTGAACTTGATTATGAAAGGGACTTTGTCCACTAACATGGTCTTGGTAGTAATGCCCTGGCTACTATGGAAATCATAACATGCGCTGAATGGTTTCCATAATTACATGTTTTATTCCCATTATATTTCCTCATGGTTTGTGTTCCATTATGTTATATGCCTTACGTACTTCCACGATTTATGTCTTTTCTCAAGATTTTAATGTTTAAATTTCATGTTCAAGTTTTTTCTTTCAAATGTTTATGGATTGTTTTATGTTCTCTATGTTTTCCCTTACTGATCATTTGAGCTCACCCTTTTTATGTTTTATTTTCCCCAGGAAATAAAGAAAGGTTTTAGGTAAGGAAACAAAAAGGGGAAGATCGTTATGGGAGTTGTTGAAGATCTTTCAACAATATTATAATATTATTTTCTAAGTTTCCAAAGATACTAAACTATTATGGTCCTTTGGTGTCTGTTTTCGTTATGTATTAAGCATTATTCAAAAGTATTGTAATTTCCATGTACGTCAAGATTTGGGTCTCTACACACAATGTATAGTTTAACATATTATTGCTTAGATTCCCTCAGAAGAACGAGGTTCTAATGGGAATGCACAAGTGTCGATAAAGCATGCCCGCCGTAAAAAAGGACATGAGTCCACCTCACATTGTGTGCAACCCCATTGGGGGGGTATCCTTTGGCCAACATGCTAAAAAAGATAATAGAATATAGGTATGGACTTGAAGAAGAAATATATGGGTGTTCCTACATATCCCATGAGTATGGGAATCAATCCATACATCGTTCTGGATTATGTCGTGTAGTTTAACGTCATGAGAGAAGTAAGAGGTAGGAGAGAGTATCTCTTTAAGGGGGAGTACATGGTGAATATATTTCAAAACCAATGTGAATTTTGAAATAATCCCACATATTCCACACCATGAAATACAATAAGAGTTAGGCTCAAAAGGCCGAACAGAAGAGTTAATTTGTGGAGCCTAAGTTGGACCCACTGAAAAAATGTTTTGAAATACCTACATATCCCATAAGGATGGGAATCAATCGATACATAGTTATGGGAGTATTTTATTAGTTTAATTTCACACAATACGAGTGATGGTAGATCTTATTTTATTGTAATGTAGATTGGACCGAATGAAGTGAGACTCTTCCAAGCAGGCATGATCCTTGACCAATTCCCTAAGCTCATGGGCGCCATGCTCAATGTGGGAGACACAGGTGCATAAGATCTTCACAACATGTTGAATATAGAGAAAATTGAAATAGTGTGGGGCCTCGACTGACACCACAACAAGAATTCATCTTCTTAATGTGCAAATGCTCACAGAGGGATGACACCAGTAGTGTAGAAATTTCATTTAGACAAGATGGAGTGGAAAAGGATGTGAATAATGCATCAAATATTTATTGATTAATGGGGGTGAAAAAATGATAGAGGACAACTATTGATCATGTTTGAAACAGAACATCTATATCTTGTGGCATGAAATTGGGGAAAATGAGCATTGACCAAAGGCCATGTTGGTACTTGTGTCAAATTTTCATTTGAAATCCTTGGGGACAGTCGATCAAGATTGTAAGAGAGAATTGAGTCCTAGAATTCATACCATCTGGGGTTACATTAGAATGTGAATGATGATGAAATCCCAAATAAAGGGAAAAATAATAATGTAAATGAAAGGAAACATTTCCATGTAAAACCTAACACTCTTGGTTATAAAGAAGAGTGCTCCTAAGAATGTTGATGAACTACCAAATAGGGTCTAGAGGACTTATTTGAGAGCATACAACTCGATAAAATGAGTGGAGGAAAGGGGGAAAAAGATCTCTAAATATATAGGTATGTGGCATGGATGTTTCAAACCTGATGTGAATGAAGAAAAAATCCCACACAACACAACATACCCATTTGAAGGACTTAGTCCATGTGGTATAAAGAAAGAGATGGTTTCTAAAAAATAGGACTGGACTTGAAGCCAAAATGTCTGGGTTTTCCTACATATTCCATGAGGTTGAGAATCATGTTGTATGTGATTCTACAGAGGGCATGCAGTTTAACCTCATGCGACAAGGACATGGTATATCTTAGTTTATGGTCACAGATATCAGAACTTAGTTCCATGTTTAATGTCATGTGGGTGGGTAGGTGGGTGGAAAAGGTGAATCACCATGCTTATCATTTGGGATACCACAAATTGACAAGAAGTAGTAAAGATAAATTTTGACCACGTTAAGAACATAGTATCCCCTCTTATATCCTGGAAAAGGAAACAAATTGAGCATTAACCACTGACCATATTCGCAATGCGGGACATATGTCAAATTTTTCATTCAAAATACTCGAGAATGATCGCCCAAGCCTGTCAGAGATCCTTGATATGTAGAATCAATGATATTTTGGGGTTCTTTCTGATGTGAAGGATGATGGAAACCTAAATGATGGGACGTGTAAAGCGTGGTGGTACCCGTGCAGTTTAACATCTTGTGGAAAGGATGATGGATGAAGGAGGGGTGTCTTAAGGGGATTTCTGTGGCATGGAAAAATATCCCTATGTAAAAAAGGATATACATTCCATTCCACACTAGACAATCCTATGGGAGAACATGGTTCAGGGGGCTAGAAAGGTCAAGGTACTTGAGGTTGGTCCATATACAAAAAACCCCAACACGTTTGTAGTTATCGTCATGTGGAATGGGTGTTGAGTAGTTTTACGTCCTTCCACCTAGATAGATCACAAATGTTAATTTCATCTAGTGAGGACGATGGTGATCCTAGTTTAAGGTCATAGGGCTCAGACCATGATTATGGGACCCCTTATGTGGGTATTTCCTTACCAATTCTCCTAATCCTATATGAGAGATGATCAGTGTTGGAAATAAAGAATGGGATAAGGTTCCACTCAGAATATAGGGGTACTACAATGAAATAAGGTGATTGAGAAGGGTTGATCCCAACTAGACCGACATTCCTTCTTAAGGAAGACTAACGTTTGAAGGGATATAAGGAAAAAATAAATCATTGCAGACAATATTTGGGATATGTATGAGTGGTGATAATAATGTGGGATGGATGTCGACCGTGTTCGAATCAAAACAATTCTATCATGTGACCAGAAGTGGGAACAACAAATGATCTTTTTCCACTGATCAAATATGAAATGTGGGACATATGTAAAAGTTTCATTCAAGACCCTCCAAGACAATGGCTCAAAATACTAGGTGAAATATAAAGGCAAGCATCAATACCATTCGTGGGTCCCATCAGAAGTGAATGTTGATGGAGACAAAAATAAAGGTGATGTGTGAAGCCTGAATATTCCCAAATCGTTTAACATCATGTTTTATGGGTGAAAATTGTGGAGATCTCTATAGAGGGGGATACATGGTGATTTCATGACAAACCCAATGTGAATGAAAGAAAACAAGTCCCCCAGTATACAATGTGTATTGAAAAACAAATGGACCCAAGGGACGGTCCCAAGAAGAGATCATGATTTTTGGGGATGGGCCCATGGATGAAATGTTCAAGCATTACTACATATCCTGTGGGTGAATGAATCTATTGAAACATTGTTCTGAAAGCACCATGTAGTTTAACATCATTAGGGACGATTTGGGGGATTGAATAATTGAAGGGGAAATGGTGTGACCATCATAAACACAACATGAATGAGGGAAAAATAAGTGTACAATACACCTTGTTCAACCATGACAGAGAACTATATTCAAGCAGTATTCAAAGAGAAGTATTTGGGAGCTAGACTGATATAAGAATCATCCAAGCATTCCTATATATCCCACAAGGACAGGAATTAAGCAGTACATAGTTCTTAAGATGGCGTGCAGTCTAACTTCATGCAGATTAGATGTGAATGATCTTATATTTAGATAATAGTATAATGGTACATCTAACTCTCTCAGCATAAGATCATTCTAGATGATAAAGAAGTTTAACATCATGTGAGACAACAAATTACTCTGGAAAAGTACTACTTGAGGAATTTGGCATTGATGGGATGAGTAAAATGATCACCACCCATGGTGGGAAAGGATAATGCACCATTTGGGTAAACCTTTTGAATGATATAAAGGCCCTCCAATTTGAGTTCATGCTTGGGTTTCTTCATACCAGATATCATTGGCGTTCTTAGGGCTAATACCATGTCACCTCGTAAGATAGAGGGGAGGTGAAAATTCTTGTTGAATTCTATGACTAACTTGTTCTGATGCCTCCCTATATTGTGTAGGGTTGAAAGACTATTGTCCTCATGTGCTTCCAATTGAACCAGATAGATTTCAGCAACTATGTTGGGTGTCTACTGATCATAAAATTTTTGCACAATAAAGTAAACTGAGTCTCTATGTGTAAGACTACCATCCTTCTCTACACAAGGTAATATCCATTCATGTTAGTGGAATTACGAGTTATTGTCGGATAATCCCATAGAGCATTGGGTATCTGGTTCACCCAACTCATTTTGTTTTGACCTAACATGTTTTAAAAAATTTTATAGAGGGTTTTTTTTGAACACATAGATCATCACACTTTCTTTTACAAGATAGTAGGAGGTATTATTATAGTATATGTTGTATTTAGAATACACGTTCTTTAGTTTGGATGCGTAGAAGTTAGTGTTGTTATCAGTGAGGACAACATGGAGGAATTTAAATCGATAGATGATATAAGAGCTCAAAAATTGAATGATAGAACATGACTTGACTTCCTTGAGAGGAACTATATCTTCCATTTGGAAAAAATCCATAGCATTCAGGATGAGCCTACATTTGCGAGCTGTCGTCAGTGGATTAGACCCCAAAATATCTCATCACTAAACTACAAAGGGATAAGAGTACATTTTTTATGCAGATGATATAGTATTTGATGCATGAAGTTGTCATGTATCTAGAATTCATGGATTATATTGGAAAAATCAATGCAATTGTGGATTATGGTGGGACAAAATTTTCCTAAAAACAAATCTAGTGAGAATGATTCAGTCCTGCATGATGAGCTCTATAGGAACTGCCATGAACGTTGTGTGTGACATGGGGGACCGCATTACCTTGAATGTAGGGAAAGAAGAACCTCCATTAACCCCACAACTATAGGGGACCTACTCAAGGCAAGGGCCACTCTGAAGGGTAAACTATACTGCACACTGATAGATTCGTTAACGCTCAGTTATATCTTCTAGGAGATTACTATGGTGGAGATACTTGATAAAGGGATCCCTCCAATCTTGATTCTCTTACAATACTATAGTATGGGGATCTGGGGGCCCTTACGTGGAGGCACTAGAGGTAAGGTGGCTTACTTTTGGTCTATCATCACTATCCAAAGTAATTGGAACAATGAATCTTCGATGCACCATGTGGATAATCAAATGTCCTGATCTAGATATTCAAAAGATGTATACATGATGGACAAGGCATCAGATCGACCATTAGTAAATGAGGGACATGAGTAACTTGTGGTCGAGACTGGAACTGAGCCATCAACTGGAGTGTACGTTCTAATAGTGGTAAGAGCTCTGCCTTCCTGATAGAGTAGTCTCCGTTGATCCGCATGAGGAATATTTTATAATTCAATTTCAAATGCAAGTGTGAAACGTCGATCTCGAGGGCCAGCTTGAGACTAGTAATGAGAGTTGGGTACTCTTTCTCATTGTTGGCATAACTTTATAACAATAGAAATGAATATGGTAAGACAACATTTGTATGCATGGTGATGAAGATACCCATGTCCACTCTGTTGAGTTTGGGATAACAACGTCTTCTTCTGTAAGGCTTTGGGAAGCGTCATCAAAATGAATTTCACATCATAGAACAACTTGTTCTACTAAGAGGATTTGCTCATCTGGAAAATCAAGATCCATATACTGGTACTCGGGAGTCAGATAGGTAGTAAGGAAGCCTTCCAATGCTTGCCCCTTGATGGAATTTTGGGGAAAAAACATGACATCAAATTAGACGATGATCACTTCCCACCAATCTAGATGGCCTATCTACATGGGGTAGTTCATAATGTACTTTAGTGGATCCATTCACGAAACTATTTGTATCTCATGGTGATACAAGTAATGTCACAAAATAGGAAGTAAAAACACCATTGCAAGGTAGATATTCATGAGATAGAATTATATACTCTCTGTATTGAGGATCATGTGTCTAAGATTGTATAAACTATTATATGTTCCCTCATTGTTCTTCTGGGAAAGAAGGGAACTAAGAGACCATTCTACTGCAGTCATAGAAATGACCAATGAATTTCTAGAGATGGGAGGTATTAGGACAGAAGGGTGTACCATGTAGTTCTGATTTCATCAAAATATGTCTTCCACTCATCATCCCACTAATAATCAAGACCTTTATTTTTTAGACGTGAAAGGGGATTACACTTTCCAGCCATATTTTGGATGAATGGGAATATATAGCCTATGTGAACTTGGATGAATTGTGGCTATACAATGTTTCTTAGAGGAGACATTTGACTGATGACATTGATTTTCTCCATATCGATATCGATGCATATATATCTAGAAACGAATTTGAGAAACCTTCCAAAGGTAACCCTGAAGGCACACTTCAAGGGGTTCATCTTTAGATGGAGGGATCAGAGGAATCCTAACACTTTCTCATGATATTTGAGATGGTCTAGGAGCTGGAAAGATTTGACCACTAGATTTATCATGTGGCATTCCACCAATGTCCTGTGGATTGGCTTAAATATGTTATGCATGTCACACTGATAGGTGGAACATGCATCATTTAAACAAAAAAGAATTACATGGTAGAAAAAAGTGAAATAAAATTCTCTGAAGGCATTAGAATCTTCATCCTCAAGGGCCATTTGAATTTTTTTTATACCCAAAATACCCTTACAAGAATGAGAGATCATTGAACCCAGCCGTGGAATCAATCAACAGTTCTGTCACAAGAAGTTGAAAGTCATCCTTCAGGAAGTGGCAGTGGAAACCTCATCGATGACACCTAAAATGCTTAAACCATTGCGAAAAATGCTGTTGAAAAGATCCAATATGGACATCAACCCAAGGGGCCATGTTTAATGATATCAAATCAATTGTGTCATGCTGGATTGAGCTAGTATATCCCATCCTTACGAAACAAGAAAGTATGATGTAATTTCATTTCATGGGGTAGACATCCCTATACCTTATGGGAGTATGGGGTATCTTTGATAACCTAAGACAGATTTTTATTAGAATAAGAGGTGATCTACATGAATCCCTTAGACTAGGGAATGAGATTCCCCCTCTTTCTAGAGAAAACAAAGCGTTGCCCCAAATTCGGGGTTGGGGCCTCCAATCGGTGGATCATGAAAATGTAGGCATTAACCAGGTCTATCCATGGGTCGGTAGCAGCCATATCATGTTCAACCGCATTATCCGTATTCTTCTTTCCTTTTTCTCTTCCAGTAGTCAACATCTAGATAGTGGTCTTCACAAGAGGCAAAGGGAGACACATCAACTGGGTGCATGCCTAATAGACCATTAAGGGGGTACTTAAGGCATTGGTGATAAGAATATGGATCCACTGTGTAGGTGGAACCAAGTCCTACCCATCAACGTGTTGTATGTGGTGTCTTATGGGAAAACCATGAACTCAGTGCAGGAAACTAGGCCACTGAACTGAGTATTCAAGAGGATTATTTTAACTAGTATTTGTTCTTTCGTGTATTAACCATGAATTTTTAGGTCATAGGGACTCAAATCAGCCTCAGATAGGAACATATTATGCAGTGTTTGTGTCAAGATAAGGTTGATCCCTAAACCTCTATCTTGAAGACAATAGAGAACCTCCATGCTACTGAAATGTCTAGTGATGTGCAGTGGGTGGATGTGTCCCTGTATAGGAGTGCCTTCATCCTGTCTAGAGAAAGAGATAATGGCCTGACATTCTGCATGCTCGGGTACCTTAACATAGAGATTTCTATTACTGCTACCTCTTCCCTAAACTAGAGTGAACTTCTTAAAGCTTCGTAATGGGATTAATGTGTATCCTGTGATAGGTTAATATCCAATGGGATATTGAGCTTCATAGGAATTCATGGATGGTGGTTAAGAATATCACACTTCTATGTCATGCAAGAAGTTTTACTGATTGGAGGTCATTCTATGGAAGGAGGTATTACCTAGCCATCGGGAATAACCCGTAGGTTCTATCTTGTGCTGGGAATATCCCACTGCTTAATATTAAATTTTTTTGAGTGACAACTAGATGAGAGATAGATAACTGAGGCTGATTCATGACAGAACTTAGCTGATCATATCAAAATCATGGTGGCTCTACCAGATAATTTTTCACAGATGGTGGTGGAAGCATTTCTGGTAAAACAAGATGATAAATTTTCACATGTAATGATCTAAATTGGTCGAATTATCTAGTTTTGGTGGAGTTCACACCATAGTTGGAAGAATTAACTAATTCATCCTGGCGACTCATATAACCATGACTCCATCGACGTTGGTGCCAGCTGGGGATGTTGGGAGGATCCATTCGATGCTCTTCATCCTCGAGATCTATGTAGGCATTTACCAGCTCCACGGTATGAACCGTATCATACCCTTATTCAACATTTAAAAAATCTTCCATCATTGGATGGATTATGGAATTTTTTTTACTCTGGGGAAATGAAATTTCCAATAGTGTGGGATGATGATGGAATCAGTGGGGGACTTAATTTTTTCATACATCTTTTATGATTTCCCTCTTGGGTAGAGGAATGATGAGGCATTGATGCTGAGGCAGTGACTGTAGGTAACATGGTGAATTTTGAAGGCTCTGGTCGATTCAAAATGCACAGATAATACAATGGGCGTGGGAAACTTCCTTACGGGACATCTATTCATTGTATTTTGGTAACCCACAACTAGTAACCCGCTTACACTCACTTTTACAGTCACTATCACTATCAGGCAATATGAATACACAAGCCACCTGTGCTGGGGCTGGACCTAACCTAACTATGTTGTTATCAACATGGTCTTCAAGCCATGCTTTAAACCCTTATAACTTCTTGAGGGAGTTCCCTATGATCAAGTGATAAGGGCAGTAATTGGGGTGATTAGTGAGATCTACCTTTTCAGGGATCCTACATTCCAAAAACACTAAAATTCTATATTCCAAGGCACTTCATAAATAACATATAACCTAAGAATCATTAAATGAGTATCTATGGTTCTTTCTGTCCATGAATAGGGCCCGAGGAATCTGGCCCTGATGAGGGGCTGGAGGAGCCTTTCAAAGAGGTGGAACATGGTTATCTCACTTAGGTGGTGGTGGCGAGTTACATAGGAGTGCCTTTCGATTATGAGTTGGACACTATTAGGCCAAAGGTTGTGCCTAAGGTGGTGGGCCTCTGCAAGCCTATAGAGGTGGGTCCATTGGTATAACTCTAGCTACCTGGGGGCCTCTATTTTTAAAACCACATCGGGCTCAAATATAGAGTCTCTTCTCATGGGAACTACATGAGGCAATGGATGTTCCATCTTGGCCTACTATAGGGCCTCCTCTAGCCGCTTAGCTTTGTAAGAGAAGTATTTAAATGAATCTTGGTAGTTCGGAGTGATTAGAGAAGGGTCCAATTCATTCATTCCGTTACCCACACACATTTTTAACATATGTTCTTGAGTCAGTGGAATATCGAGAGAGTTTGTGGGGAATTTTCACCTAGAGAAAATGTATATGGATCGATCATCATACACATTATTTTACATTAAGAGGAAATTAATACTCACCATCCTTCCGGTGGAACTGAACTGGTAATGAAATTAACTATGAAGATCCTCCCAGTCAGGTACTGACCCAATGGGTAGATGACTATACAAGATAAATGCAGACCCATCAAATGTTTGTATGAAACACTGTAGATTAGTGACCATCTCTTATGTTGGAGTTCCCAACCTGGGTCCACACCATGAGATGAAGTGCTCTAGATGCTGCAGAAGATCCCCCATCCCATTCAAGGGGGAAAATGTTGGATTTTCAAATCGATGGGTACTGGTATTTCATCCACCCTGGCCAGATATGGCTTTCCATCATTTAGAGTTTCCACCTATCGTGTTTCCAAAGCCTCAAAGTAGTAAATGATCACATAAATTGGATCATATGTGGGTGGATTCCTATCTTGAAGAGTATCCCTGAACACAAATGCATTGGAAGGTTCTTCAACATGATAAGAAGGTATAGTATCTCATGGAGCGGCTGGTGGGATGACCTATAGGGCCACTAGGGGAGTCAGAGCACGGTCTCGAAGGTTATCGCATGGCTCGAGTGAATGTGGGGATGCATATCAAACCCAAATGCTGTAAAATATAGCTTCTACCCTATCTACATGGGTAGTATGGTAATGGAAACCCATAAGAAACTTGCTGGGGTGGAGTAGAATCAACCCCTACTTCCCTAGTTGAGGATTACCATATATGGCCATCGTTCCACATCACATTCAACAAGAAGGTCGTCGACCATCTTTATATGCATTGTGATTTGTTGGTGCAATGCAACCTTTTAGGGGTCATCAATCATCTTCTACAATGATCTAGATAGATTAGAGGTTTTGAGCCCCCAATAGGCTCTTTTCCCTTATTGGGATTCTGACATCAGGCTAATGACTCATAATGCAGAGGAAGGACCTTCAAATTTATTTGATGGTGAGTAACACATCCCAAATGGTCTAATAGGTATGAAACCATTGAGGGGTAAGTTATTTTCATGTATCTCTATCTTGGTCTCCTTCTCCGATAGGTCATCCATGTTGACTATGTCTATACCTGAAGTAATATCCTTAATATCATTTGGAATATAGGGTTGGAGTCTGATAGATGTGAATTCTAGGGAAGCCTAATACCCCCAACCACTAATGTGAATGTTGGGTGAAGCCTCCATAATAATTATAAGGAGCACTGTAAATCTCTGGACGCATCATTGTTTGAGGGTCTGATGGAAACCAGGTGGCTTAGGCTAATGATACACGAGGAGAGTAGCCAAGTCAACCATGAAACATTGTTAGAAAATATCTTCAATGTTTTCCAGACTATTTCAATAAGCCACCCAATAATGACCAAGACATAATTACATCATCTAGAGGGTTTCACAAAATCATGTGACCTCCTCCTGGGTAAGAGCATCTAGAGTACTAAAGCTCATGGTTGCAACTGGGCAGAACATCTCTGGGAACTGGTCCACTATAAGGATGTCCCACAAGCCCCTCAGCTAAGACTCGGGGACCAGCCCTTGGTTTCCCCATCATCGATTAGGGGTGGTTAAGGGACTCATAATGGAACAAAAGAGGATCTTTGTGATGTTATACTAGATAGTAGAGAATATGGTGAGTGAGCTTCCATGCTGCCCCATCTTGGGATGTCATCTTAGGAATGAAACGTCTAAGACACCATATCCCGATAAGACGGACTTGTGGCCACAACTTTCCACCTAGAGAATGTGGTTATTAAAGGAGGGTCATGCTGTTTCTTTTCCTTTATTAGTACTCAGAACCACTCTCCATGATGTCTCGTTGAGGTAGAGAATAGTATTGTTGACTATAAGGAGGATAACATGACCATAACCTAGAAAAAGGCCAAATCTTCCTCTTGGATGTGTCTTCAGAGGGTGGTGGGGATCCAGTGGACCTCTATTTCATTATAAATATGGAATATACTTTTTACTTAAACCCCATCCCCCAACATAGAGGATCAAGGTGGGGGTTCCATTATTGAATCAAACTCCACCTCGGAGTCTGAAAAGCATATGGGTTTAAATATAGTTTGAAACCTCTCAGTATTCTTCTGTTGGCGATGGTGACCTAACCTCCTACCTTAGGATTGTTCTTCAGGATAGAGTTGGTTATAGATACAAGGAGAACCTTTAGCCGAACTGATATTGGGGTGGAGAGGGCTTCCACCTGGGTGAGTTGGGGTACGAGGAGCACCATGAATAATGTCAAAAGGAACACGAGGAGGGCCTCTATGCCCACTAGTTGGCACTTGGAGGGAACCATCATGGGATGTCTTGGAGTGGGTAGGACCTCTATTGGAGCTGGTGGGAGGATGGTAAGTACTTCGCTATTTTATTCCCTTTCGTAGTGATGGTATAAGGGGGGGCCTTTATAGCGATCAAATTGAACACAAGGAAGACCTCCCCATTGAACGACAATGAAGGAGGGAAGACCTACACTACTCAGATTTCTATGATGAGGGATTCATTGACTATAGTAATAAAATGGGGAAGACCTCAATATTGATGTTTGACTAAGCAAGGAGGATCTTCTCATCAATGACCTCTGATAGGAGGAACATCACCATACCAAGGATCATGGGTGCGAAAGAAACCTTCTTGCTGGATGTCTGTGTGGTGAGGAGGGCCTTCTCCTGGAGTGATAGTTCCACTGGTATGGTCTCCATTCTAATGATGGGAGCATGGAGGTCCTTCTCTCTAATTGATAGTGGCACTGTAAGGACGATTTTTATGGATGTCATCATCACAGGATAGCCCGTGATGGGTACTACCATTGTCGATAACCAAGAGAGTCATACCAACTTGCCTATGTGGCAGTTGGGTCCTCAATCTGGGTCGGGAATATAGGTTATGTTGTTCAGTATAAATTGGGCATTGAAAATATGCATCAGTGGTGGCAGAAGACACATTAGTTTTTGATGATGATTCCACATGGAAGGAATCCTCTTTATCATTCACCCAACATTGGCGTCAGGTTAAACTGACGTGGGTCGATGCTGACGGTGTGTAAGAAACCTTCTCCTCAGCATGGGGGACCAGGTGGTGGTGCTAATGTGAACATCAGGGACAACTTCTTGGCACCCCTTGGGAAGGAACCACAGTTTGGTTGGCCCAGACTCCCCTCACCAATTTACTATAAGGGAGGGAGTCGTCAATGCATTCTAGGGAGAGGATCTTGTAATGATTGAATGTTTGAGTGAGGAGTAGTGGCTCCAAATGTGGTCCATTGGGGTGGAATCTAAGGAGAGGTGTAGAAACCTCTAGGTCCAATCAGTCCATATCCCTAGTTTGGATAATCCCTTCTACCTCATACCATCAAACTAGGTCATTAATAACCATCTTATGAATGAGTTAATATGGTGAGATGTGGTGTGGGTGCCTAGTAACGGTGAATGTGGAGGCCATTGTAGAAGAGAAAGAGACATGAGATATTGTTGTGTGGGTGTTTCCCCAACCCCTGTATCGATGGGTGGGTGGATATCAGTTTCATAAAATTGTAGCATAGATCCTGCAATGGTGAAAGAATCGAATAATATTATGGACCCTAGGAAATAGGAATATAGTTACCCCAAGATGTTATGTCTTCAATAGAAGGTTAGAGAGATCCACACTAACAACATCATAGACCGGAATGCCGAAACAATCAACTTCCCCAACAATTGTGAGGTTCACGCCAGGCCCACTATTTTCTTGGCAAGTCCTGGCGCCGAATGGATAGCTTCTATGACATGCTTATCTGTTGATTCCCCAAACCATATTTATCTCAATATTGAAGAGAATAGATTCACGTCAGGTTCACCATTTTTGTTTTTGATGATTTCTCCATGGTGTGCATCAGTCTAAGAGGATGCACTAGCTGTTTCCCCACATTCCCTCTTTCCAAAGGTGGGAGAAATCTATTACTTATTCAGGGACATTTTATCCTTGATCAAAAATGGATGATGGGATTTCAGTCTCTCCTTTTTTGTATTCCTCCTCCAAATTCAACACCTTGTCCGCATCTCTTTCATAGATTTAAGACGTTGTTCGTGAAACTCTTCATAGTTCCATATCATCGTGGAATCTAGTTAATTACGATTCTTATGTGTCACATGAATTACTTATTTTAAATTTATTTTCCATTTAATTTCCATTATTTCTTTGTTTTGTGTGCTTCCCATGAATTTTGGTGGAAATAGTTGGTTTTCAAAATTTGGCCCAAACCGTGAGCCCAATTCCAAATATAAAAATAAAATTTGATTCTTTTATAACTCCTTAATTATTTAACATTTTTCATTCATTATAATTCATACATTTCTTCCCCAGACCTATTAACAACACCATGTCAATATGGATCCATTATAAATTTTTAATCACTATGTATTTGTGTTTTTATTTAAGGAGTTGGCCGAGCACGAAATCCCATTTCATGTTTTTAAAAAAATTGTTTATTTAATATCATATAAATATTAATTATTTTACAGTGATTCAATTTGTCATCAAAGCCCATTGAACCTAGGTGTACCCCCATTCAACTCGTCCCCTCTTTGAATCTCATTTTCATCACAGTTTAGGTCAAATCATTATAATCATTCACATTTCGTCTATATTTAAAAGGGTAATTTGATTCCTTCATATCTCCTACATTTTTCACTAGTTTCCCATCATTTCTGTTCTCAATTAACCTTATATTCCTTGTTCCAACCTCAATTTTTTTTCTTTTTTTAAATTCAGTTACTAGTGTTTTTGCAGAAATTTCTTCAAGATCACTCAAGTAAGTTGGTATCCTTCTTTGTTTTTTCACATTTCTTAGGGTCTCATTCAACATGAATAGGGTTTCATCCCTTATTCATGATGTCCCAAATGATCAGTGGGTATGGTTTCAAACCTAGGGTTTAATCATGGGTTTTATTGGACTAGTATTCTCTTTTTAGGCTTGATCTACCCTCATTAAGGTGCAGCAATGGTGCATTTGAGTTTTCACCCAAATGATTCAAGGTTTTCATTACTTTGGTAGGTGATTCCATTTTCTGTGAAATTTTGTGACTTATCTTTTTTTATATGGTATTTGAATGTTTATTCCATTTGAATGTTTTTGCAAAAAAATTGTTTTAGTGCTATTTATAATTCTAATGTATTCTTGTTGTCACTTTTATTTGAAATTGGTGGTTTTAAAATAATTTTTTTCATTTCATCACTCAGGGTACCCTATAATTTCTTAGTTGATTTCATTGAAATGTATTAGTGAGTAAAATACGGATTTTCATGTTTTTATCATTTGGTGGTTGTTGAAAAAAATTGTTTTAATGGTGTTTGTGAAACACAAAAAGTTTTAGGTGCCATGTTTGTGAAAAATGGAGGTTTTACAATGCTATCATTTCATAAATTACATGGTGCTATCCTAATACTGATTTTTTTGTTTCATTAGAAGGTTATGGAGTCCCTTTTTTTTTGAAATGTAAAGTGTGCTCATGGGGTGCAAAGTGGGGGGTTTGATGGTGTTTTGCGCACAAAAAATGCAATATTTTAAGAAGTTGTTTATTAAAACCCCAAATGCTTCATTGTGTTTTTAAGTGGTATAAAGTGTGTGAAGCTACTATAATGTTTGTAAGTGACTAGAAGTGGTGTTTTTACATGAAAAGGGATGTTTTTGTATTTCATAAATTGTTTGATCAGAAAAGGGGAAACCCGGGTACCTAGGTGGGTAGATATGTACTATTATAGCTAGTGAACACGATGGGTCTTGTCCCTATTACATCGAGAAAACGTATAAGGAAAACACTAACTAAACTATATGTATGATTATGGGGTACCAATAGGTTATGTGTATGTTCCCTACTAGTGTATCATGCATGAGAACATATTTTTCTAGGGTTACTTTTCACCGAGGTACAAGGTGCATAGGGCTCGAGACTATCTAATTACCTAGCGGTGTTCCTAGTTTTGGTGCTCATTGGATTTTTGGTATTTACCCATGTATTAGGGTGTGTTTTTAGGTAATTTACTATTGAATTTTTTTTATTTAATTGTGTTATCATTCTAAAATTTTTAGTTTAAAAACAATTTTCAATTGAACGTTGCACTACTTGTAATTTTTCATCATTATATTTATATAGTAAAACTGCATGATTTTTCACTTTGTATTGCATAACCTTTGGAATATTTGGGTGGTATCCTACTGGTATTAGCTCACACCCTACATAAACCCCTTGGGTGTAAGTATACTTCCTTATGTTTGACTCGTGTAAATGAAAAACCTTAGGTGAAGGCAGTTTGGGTTGTTAGTCCCCTCTTGGTGTGGTGTTGTGGTGATGGCTCGGGGGTGATGACCCCTTGTCATATGGAGTCACTATAGATGACATGATTATGTTTTTATTATTATTTGGACCTATTGTTCTTTATTTAAAACCATGTATTCTATTATTGTTTTGTTAATACATATTTGGCATGAAATTTTATGATTCTTATTAATGATTTTTTAATGTTTTATGCTTTAATACTTTGGTAAATCATTCCCAAACATAATTAATTGATACCAGAGCACTTCTTCCAACCCATAGAGAAACAGAAATCCCATTGAGACTTGTCATAGTCTTGAATTGGTTCCAGTATTAGTGGAAACCAGATCCAGTTTGTGATAGAATGGTATCAATGGATGTTAATGTTTCTGGGTTATCTTTCTATTTTGCGATAAGATACAATTGACAGGATCTAGGATTGTCGGGGATTGGGGTTTCAATTGCGAGTAGGATTCCTATCTTGCACCTCTCATATATGACCTTGAGTCACCATGGGACGTTGGAATTGACTGATTCACTTCACTTTTATGTGAGATGTGTGGGCTGTAGGCCACAGGTGATCATCGAGCATGGGTGGAGTAGTTTCTTCTTTTATTAATGTGATGTGTTCAGATTATTTATATTTGATGTATTTGATTAATAGTTTTCATAATTTTAGTTTTAAATATCATTTATGTGATTGTTTCATTTTGTAGCAATCTTCCACCCTGGAAAGCTCCCATAATCCCATTGGAGGAAGCCGAAGAGAGTTCTTCGACACCGATTGATCAGAGGATAGTCGAGGCCATGGTATGGGAAGTCCAAGATCTATGATTATAACCATCTAATATACCATCTTTTATTATAGAGTATGAGACAAGTCTATAAAAAGAAAAGGCCCAAGAGTTCTTAAAAATAGTCCTCCCACATCTTGAGGCAGCATAGAATCTCAGGAAGCTGAGGAATGGATCGAGACTATCGAGCGCATGTTTGAGTTCCTTGATAAACCTGAGGATATTAGGGTGATGTGTGACTCCTTCATGTTAGAGGGTCCCCGTCAAAGGTGGTGGGAATTCGTTCTTCAGACCAGGAAGAATGAGTTGATGTGCTGGGGAGATTTCAAGGATGTATTCAATGAGAAATACTTCCCTGAAGTCTTGGCATACGATAGGTCCTAAGTGTTCATGGATCTTATTCAATGAAATATTTCTTCCATAGTGTATGCCAACCTTTTGGTTGACATGATTATCTATTCCCCTAAAATTGTCTACAATGATCAAGTGAAGGCCTAGAGTATTGAGAAAGGTTTGCAACCAGATATTTACTCTCAGGTGTTATTGTTCAAGATAAGGAACTATACTAAGGTCATTGACCAGGATTGCATGGTGGAGATTAAGTGGAAAGGAATGGATGGTTTTTATAGATTTGTATTATTAGTGAGTAGTTCCAGATCTTCAGAGAAGAAAAGGAAGTTGGTGGAACAAGTGAATAAAGGAGGTGGAAGTTCCAGACACTCTTCCAGGATGTTTTCATCTGCGACTTCAGATGCAAGATCAGTTGTCTGCCATTGGTGTTGGAATCTGGGGCACATCTGACCTGCAAGAACACTTCCTCTTAAGCCTTGTTACTAGTGTGGAGGAATGGTGCATTTTCATCACTTCTGTAGTGTGTCACATCCACTTCCGAGTAGGGGAAGTTCAGTAGATTCAAGAGGAGTGCCAACATAGTCTAAGACATTGAGGATTGGGGGATATAGATTTTGTGGATGTGGTGTAGGTATGGTTCATCTCCCAGGCGGATCCTATTCAATGAATAACCATAGACTAACGGTCATCCTCAGTTTGAGATCGTACATCTCCATGTAGGGGGATCAAGAACCAGTAGGATCAGAGGCATGACCATCGACAATTTGAGGTACCATTTTGATCACATATTCTATAGACGATTATATTTTTGATAATGGAGCATCTATTTCACCCATTTATTTCTGTTTTGTAGACACAATGAATTTTCAATCAATGTTTTTTTCTTTTATGAAGGACTTGGTTATGCCCCTGGGAAAGAAGAAGAATTAGGGTCTTAAGTTACCAAAGTGTGCGCTCTCCGTGTTAGGGATTGAGTTAGAGTGGGATCATTTTACCTTATATATGGATATTCTTTATGTAATACATGTCATGTATTGGATGGTACCCATCCAGGCCCACATCATTTGCTACAGGCGGTGAGTGAGTTTTAAGGCACCTGATGGGTGTCGTTAGGTTTTTCGTGGACAATGGGATCCTCGGTCAGGTCACGTAGTACCTCCACATCCAGAGTTGGGAAGTATTATCTTCATATTACCATCCCTCACACAAGAAGATGATTTAATTTCTCCTAAAGTTTCACTGCCTCATGTAGTGAATGACTTTATGGATGTATTCACGGATGATTTTCCGATTTTACCCTAGAGTGGGATGTGTTGTTATTTATTGAACTGGAACTCCGAACACAACCGATATCTCTTCATTCATATCACAAAGCCCCTACCGAGATAAAGGAATTAATGATACAACTAGAAAACTTATAATCCAAAGGATTCACTCGCCCGAGCATCTCTCCATGGGCTGCTCCAGTGTTTTTTATGAAAAATGCTGACAGATCCCTCAGGTTGTGCATTGACTACCTGAAGTTGAATAAGCTAAAAATTAAGAACAAATAGCCTTTTCCCAAAATAGATGATATTTTTTGATCAGTTGATGGGTGGAAAGATGTTTTAAAAAAAAACTTAATTCAGGATACCATCAACTCTGGGTGAGAGAGTCAGATATCCCAAAGACGGCCTTCTGAAGTAGGTACGCCAACTTTGATTATTTTTTCTAGCCCTTTATATTGACCAATACACCAGTGGTTTTTATGGCACTCATGAATAGGGTGTTACATCAATATCTAGAATCATTCGTTGTGTTGATCTTGGATGGAATTCTAGTATACTCTGGTTTTGAGGAGGAACATGAACTTCACGCTATGATTTTCTTAGGCACTTTATAGGATCACCACCTCAATGAAATGATGTAAAGGTGAACTTTCTGGATCAGGCAGGTGACATTATTGTTGCATGTGATATTAGAGAAAGGGGTTTCAGTGGACCCTAAGAAGAGAAGTGTGGTCATGTCATTGGAGAGGCCAAAGAATTTGTTCGAGATCAAAATATTCCTTGGCCTAGCTAGTTATTATAGGTGGTTCCTCCAAGATTTATCTCTCCATGCTTCACCGATGAACGCACTCACCAGGAAAGGGTGAAGTTTTTATAGGGCTATGAATGTTAGGTTTCGTTCGAGGAGATGAAGTGGTGGTTGACTACTGCCCCCGTGATGATTTTCCCTGAGGCCGGAAGGGGTATGTGGTCTATTGATAAGCTTTAGGTATGGATCTTTGGTGTGTGATGATGCTGGATGATCACGTGGTGGCGTTTGGATCTCGCCAACTCAGAACACATGAAAATAATTACCCTACCCACGACTTGGAGTTGGAAGTGGTGATTAATGATTTGAAGACTTGGTATCACTATCAATTTGGGAGAAGTTTGGGGTCTACTCTGATCACAGAATCTTGGTCTATAACTTCTCGTTGAAGGATCTCAACTTGAGGCAGCATCACAGGACTGAGTACATGTAGGGTTTTGTCATTAAAATTGTCTACAGACTAGGAAATGACAATGTGGTGGACAAAACCACAAGCGGAAGAGTTCTAGTTAAGACTTTGAGGAAGTCCAGTGATGAGTGGAAATTTATGGGACACTTTTCTCAGATGCATGTGGAGACTAGGGAGCAAAATGGTGGTACATTCTTGGCGAGCGTTCTGTTGGATCCTTCTCTATTGATGATTATTTTGTGGGAATAGACTAGTGACGAGTGTTGTTAGCAGTCAAGGTAGTTTATTCATGGTGGGGAGAATTCCACTGATTGGTGGTCGTCTCTCGAGGTAATCATGTGTTTCAAGGGCCACTCATTAGTGCCATCGTCTATGCAAAAGGTGATGATGGAGGATAGCCACTTGACTCTGGGGGATATCTATCTAAGGGCCACCAAGATTTATTAAGTTGTTCAACAATATTTATGATGGCTAGGTATGTGACATGGCATAGCATAAATTGTGTCGATATGATATACACTCCAGCATGTGAAAGAAGAGCATCAAATGCCCTTCAGTTTTCTCAATCCATTACCCATTCCTACCTGGATGTGGGACGAGGTTTACATGGAATTAATTGTTGGAATGACTCATAAATCATGGGGAAATAATTCTATTTGGGTGGTGATTGATCATCTTACAAAATCATCCCACTTCATTCTGATCAGAGATACAACTAATGTGGATGAGTTGGGCCGTTGGTATCTTCATGAGGTGGGGAGGCACCATGGCGTGCCATCATCAGTTGTGTCAGATAGAGAAGCCCATTTTACTTATGAGTTTTAGGAAGTCATTTAGAAGGACTTGGGGTCTTAGATTAAGGTGACCATAACATACCACCCTCATACATATGGTCAAACAGAGAGGGTGAATCATATTTTGGAGGACATGATCCATGCATTTGTCTTGGACATTAGAGGTTCTTGGGATATCCATTTGGGATTGGTTAAGTTTTCTTATAATAACAGTTACCAATCCTAGATTAAAATTTCTACTTTTTAGGTGCTCTATGGTTGGCTTTGACGCCCCCCTATGTTCGGCTGAGGTAGGTGAGACCTCACTACTGGGGCCGAGTATCAAGTGGAAGACTTCTGAGAAGGACAAATTGATCTGGAAAAATTTATTGGCAGCTGATAGAGTAGATATTTTCTATCGAATTTAAATTTAATTTCATTGTTTTGAACCAAAAAAAGTGTTACTCTAAGAGGAATTGCTACATTTTTAGGATATTGGTGTTATTTTGAGATGAACAGTAAAAATGACCCATTTAGGATTTTTAACTATTTTAAATTATTTCAGTAGTTTGGCCATAAAATTTTCTAAACTAATCAAATGTGAAAAATTATTTCTTTTCTAGATTCCAAACATCCAGTGATTCATTTCATACATGTAGACCAAAAGCTGAAATGGTCCTATGAAAGCTAAAACAAAGCTCACAAGGGGGAGCATAAAAACTGTTTTCAGATCTTCCATGTTTTGGTATGGGGTCCCTAACTAATTCTTGGTTGGCTCAATTTTTGGGAAATGCGGTGGTTGGATGCTCAAGGGGGTTTTTAACATCTTTCATGAAGAGAAGTCTGCATGAATTGGCCGTTTTAATGGTCATTTAAGCATCCTAATCTAGAGGTTTGCGATTTGGTGAGTCTGACTGGACAAAATAAATTGTGAGAGTAAAACAACCATACCTCTCAGAAGACATGTCCCAATCCAATGCGATATTTAGTGGAAATACCCAAGATCATTATGAACAACATTCAATAAGGGTGAAACATGTTAATATGTTATTTAATGGGTAAAAAATGAATCATCATTCGGGATATGAATTCTTCCTATAAAAGGAGGCCCTCACTTCTTTCCCAAATCATCCCACTCTCCATCCCATTCCTTCTAAGACACCAAGAAGGAGAAGTTTTCATCTTTTTCATCTTTTATTTTCAATAGTTTTTAATTCATTCTTCTTCCCCATTCATCTCGATTACCCTTACTATAGTGGGGTAAAAATTTGGAGTGATTGGAAAAAGGTTGATCTTTTATGTTGTAATGTTTCAGTTTTTGAATGTAGTTGAAATAAATTTCGTTCTACTTCAATGTTGTTTTCAATTTAATATAGAAGATTTTATTATCAAGTGTGACCATTCTTTAATTTTTATTCCGTTATTGATTTTTTCCATAAAAAATAATCATTATCTCCCTCTACTAATTTTCAGTTTATATACGATGGAATAGACCATGAATTAGTGGTGAAGTACTCGACGATCATCAGTACGTGTAAAAAGGGATAGTGAATGTTCTTGACTTTTTGGGATAAATAGGACCCAATCAGGTATTTCCCATTTCAATTGACGACATTTAATACAACTACTTTTCACATGAATGGAGAGTTGACCAAACCAAGATTTTCGTAAGATTTTCTCTCATCATCATAATTTCACCAAGGAAGTGAGAGGAAAAGATTGTGGAAACTCACTTTTATCAACTAAGAAGAAGAGGTTTGAATTAAATTGAACATGGATAGAATTAAAAATAGGAAACAAACCCCGAACTAATAAACCTTTTAATATCATAGTTTTTCAATCGTTTGAATTTCATATTTCCTTTCAAAAGAACAACATTTTTACCCTCATTTTAAAGGGACAAACTATTTTTTTCACTCCTCTTCAAGAGAAATCATAGGTCAACCAAATTAATACATTTTAACTTAGGAAATAATTGTTTTTCCATGATATACAGCAGGCGTGCGTCAAACTTGGCACCGTTTCTGGGGAGGCAGTTCCTCAAAACCGTTAATTTTTTTCTCTTTCTTTTGAATGACATGTAGTTCAAAAAACAATTTAATTGAATTTGATCCAAAAATTGAGCAAACTATAACCCAATTGAGAAAGAAAAATTTGCAAATAGAGTTCGAATAAATTTTCTTTATTGATTCAAGTGACGCATCGAGTGATCACTCTGATCCTCCAATGGCTGGCAATCCCAAACATACATTGCACAATCTTTTCTCCCCATAATTCGGTAACCAATGAATTCAACTAGCTATTTCAGCCATATAAAATTATTGTGAATTATGCATTAACATGATTCAAATTATTTCTAAATTCCATGGTCTTGTAGGTGATGACCCCAAAAGGCAAATCCTGGAATTTAAAAATATGTGCCTTAATTGCAGACCCTGAGGTGTTTCAGAAGAAAAGGTAAAGTGGATGTAATTCCACTTCACACTCGAGGGAGCATCAAAGTAATGTTTGTATAGTCTACAACCAAGAGATTCCAAAGACTTGTATGATATTCGATGATGCCTCATGCAAACATTTTTTCCTTCATCCAGGATCCCAGCTATCCGAAAATAGATTTAGGCCATTTTCCAATCAACCGGTGAAATACGTTACGAGCACAAGAAGCAATTCAAGAAGCTCTGCATTAGCTGTCCACATCAGACTGTAGAAGAGCACCATTTAATGGTTTTCTTTTATCAATTATTTCTTGACAATGATCTAAAACTTTTAGAAGCGTCATCTAGAGGAACATTGATTGAAAAGCCACCCACAGATGCCAGAGAATTGATTGAAAAGATTGCAAAAAATTCACAGGAGTTTGGCACTCGAGGTACGATCACAAGAGGAATCCACGAGGTGAGAACATCTGATTTAGTAGATTTAATTAGAAATGAAATTTCTGAACTCAGCAGGTTAGTGTGACAAATAGATGTGAACAATGTGAAGGAACAACAAGGAACAAATCAGTTATATAGTTTATTCTCTTCTAATTCTCATTACACTAATCAATATCCAGAAGTGAATGGGACATAAAGTTGTGCTGCTGCCTATAAAAAAAGGCAATAACAACCGCAAACCCAACCTAGGTATGGGTTTCAATAGAACCAATCTAGACCACCTTTTCAGCAGCAATATCAGAACCCGAAAGCATTCCAACAGCCTTATAAGCATCCCTTCCAACAACCAAAAACATTCCAACAACCACCTACCTAGAGAAATAATTATGAGAAACCAAACACAAGTGTAGTTAAAACTGAAGATCAATAGCTGAAGACAAGAGTTGTGGGAATATAAGATAAAATGTACAAGCTAGCTGATCAATTTTTAAGCATTATGGATGCCCTCACAAATAACTAAGGAAAGCTTCCTGCACAAACAATTCCCAATCTAAAGGAGAATCTTAGTGAAATCACCACCCGAAGCGGGAAAGAGATCACACCACCAAAACAATGTGATGATGAAGATTCCATGGAACCTCATGAAGCTCATCCTATCCTACCAAAAGTTGAATTTAATAACAACAATTGAGAAATAACATGGTTCCAGAAGGAAATGACATAAAAACATTTTCAAAAAGAATAGAGGGATAAAAATGATATACCAAATCCATTAGTATATGCATTTCTTGAGTCAAGAAAGGGTGAAGAAGAATGAATTCAATGAGAAGTTAAGGAAACATTCCAAAAATTTGAGATTAACATCCCACTACTATATGCAATCCGGAAAATACCTAAATATGAAGAAATTCTGCAGGAGGTGTGTACTAAAGGAAAGAGTATGGATGGATGTAAAAGAATCAACATTGGAAGAAGCGTATTATCATTGATGACACCGCCAATACTACAAAAATGTCAATATCCAGGAAATTTTCTATTCCATGCACTATCGGTTCATTAAATTTTACAAATTCACTATGTGATCTTGGAGCTTCGAAACATTTGATGTCTCCCTCAGTGTTTTTATCTTTTCAGATCAGAGAAATGAAAAAATATTGGGTGGTGGTACAATTAGCAAACAAATCCACGGTTATCCCAACTGAAGTTGTTTAATATGTACTTGTAGGAGTGACATGAATAATATTTCCATCAGACTTTTTTGACCTTCTCATAGAGGAAGACTGAGCACCATCCCAATCTCCCATCACCCTAGGGAGACCATTCATGAAAACAGAAAGGACCATCATCAACATTCATGAAGTAACACTAACCATGGAGCTTGGAGATAGTACAATACACTTCAACATTCCTGATATGATGAAACACCCGTCCAACAATCACTCACTTTATGTGATCTCCCATGATGAAGGTATGGAACCAATTGAAGACTTGGTTATGCGTCCAGAATTCTTATCAGTAGGAGAACACTTTACATTTTAATGTTATAATTCTCAAGAACTTAAAAATTAAGATATCATGTTGGAGGGTGGGGTAAAATCTGATTTTTTCTATGATTTGTTAAAAGATAGTGATATTACACCAGAGAATATAACCTTAGAAGTAGGATACCTAAATGAAATATTATCCCTTAAAAAAACCCCTAATTAGAATTGAATCCACTTACATGTGATTTGAAGTATTTTTACCTAATTGAAGGAGATAAATTGAAATTAAACATTGCTAATAACCTATCCCATTCACAAGAACAGACATTGATTGACCTTCTCAAAAGGAATGTCAAAGATGTAGGATGGATTTTAGGTGAAATTACTAGAATCAAACCTATAGTATGCTCTCACAGGATATTTTTAGAAAGTGATTTCCGGACAGTTAGAAAACCTCAAAGAAGACTCAATCTCACAATCATGGAGGTCGTTAAGAAATATATAGAGAAATTTTTAGCATCTGACATCATTAACCCAATATATGATTCTCAATGGGCTAGCCCAATTCATGTAGTCCCCATGAAAATCAGCATGACCATTTTTAAAAATGAAAGAAATGAACTGATCCCCATTAGACTAAAAAACAGTTAGAGATTGTGTATAGATTACATGAAACTAAATCAAGATACTAGAAAAGAACACTTTTCTATTCCATTCGTTGATCATAATCTTGAAAGGTTAGCTGAAAAAACTCATTACTATTTTTTAGATGGATTCTTAGGATATTTTTAAGTGCCAATCTCACCAGAATACTATGAGGAGATGTCCTTCACCTATCCCTTTGGAACATTCTCATAAAAAAGTATGCCTTTAGGGCTATGCAATTCCCTATTCACATTTCAATGGTGTATGGTGAGTATTTTCTCAGAACACATTGAGGACTACTTGGAGGTGTTTCGTGATGATTTCACAGTTTTTCAAAATTAATTTAGTCATTGCTTGGGAATTTTGGAAAAAGTATTAAAAACATGCATTGAAAAGAACCTTGTCATTAATTTAGAATAATTTCATTTCATGGTTGAAAAATGGATAGTGTTGAGGCACATAATTTCACAGAATGGTGTCGAGTTTGACAAATCTAAAGTTAATGTAATAAATTCCATGGCATATCCAACTTCTGTCAAACATGTTAGATCCTTTTGAGGGAATGCATCATTTTACAGAAGATTCATCATGGATTTTAGTAATATTTCTCTCCCACTCTCAAGATTACTTTGAAAGGATACTGACTTTTATTTTGATTTTGTGTGTAGGGAATCATTTGACTAATTAAATGAAAGGATGATAACGACACAAATAATACAGATACCCAATTGGGATTACCCTTTCGAGCTACTTTGTGATGCATGCAACCAAGCGGTGGGAGACACTCTATCATAGAGAATTTAAAGAAATCCTTAAGTCATCTCCAACACATCACATACCTTTGATGCAACACAAATAAATTACACAACCACTAATAAGGTGTTCCTTACATTCATTTTTTGCACTAGATAAAATCGGATCATATCTTCTTGACACTAATGTTGTTGTTTTTTCTGATCATGTAGCACTTAGATACTTAATGAAAATGGTAGATATTAAAAAAAGGCTGGCGATATGGATTCTACTCTTACAATAGATCAATTTAGAAATCAAAGATAAGAAGGGGATAGAAAATCAAGTAGCTTATCATCTGAGTTGACTACCCCACACTACTGGAGAAGAAATCCCATAATAGAATTTACTTAATGATGAGATTCCTCAAGAACAACTCTTCATCATTAGCAATGAAGTACCATGGTATGCCAACATTGTCAAATATTTGGTTACATCTCAGGTGCCCACTCATCTATGCTTTCATCAAAAATATAAGCTTAAATCTGAATCAAGATTTTACATTTGGGATGATCTATTTCTGTGGAAAATATGTAATGATCTAATCATAAGAATATGCTTACCACGAAGTGAAATTGAATCATTATTTGAATATTGTCATAAATTATCTTGTGGAGGCCACTTTGGACCTCAAAGGACAGCCCGAAAAGTTATAGAATCTGCACTCTAGTGGCCCACCTTATTCAAGGATGAAAATTAATTTTGTAAAAGATGTGAAAAATTCCAATTTACTGGAGTCATATCCAAACGACATGAAATGACTCAAAAACCAATAACCTTTTGTGAAATATTTGAAATTTGGGGAATAGATATGATGGGACCATTCCCAATGTCATTTGGAAATTTATATATTCTTTTGGTTATAGACTATGTTTCAAAATGGGTGGAAGAAAAAGCAACCAAAACTGATGATGCTAATGTTGATTGTGATTTTGTCAGGTCTAAAATATTTTGTAGGTTTGGAGTGCCCAGAGCAATCATTAGTGATCAAGGGACTCCCGTCTACAACTGGATGATGTAGACATTCCTAAAAAAGTATGGGGTGTATCAAAAAACATCAACTCCCTATCATCCACAGACTAACGGGCAAGATGAAGTTTCAAACAGGAATATCAAAGGAATTTTGGAAAAGTGCGTTAATCCTAACATGAAGGATTGTAGAAAAAGTTTGGAAGATACCTTATGGGATTACATGACAGCCTATAAAACCTCGATTGGAATGAGTCCGTATAGGCTAATTTATGGGAAATGCTGCCACCTACCTGTGGAATTGGAGCATAAGGCGTATTAGGCTATGAGTAAAATGAATTTGGACCTTGAATGTGCTAGGAAGGAAATAATGTTTAAGTTTCAAGAGTTGGAGGAAGTAATAAGAGAATCATTTTTAAATTACAGGATTTAGAAAGAAAGAACAAGAGTGGCCCATGACAAGCTGATCTGACCGAAATTCTTATATGATGGAGACAATGTGTTATTATTCAACTCAAGACTCAAGATGATGCAAGGTAAACAATTTTCCAGATGGGAAGGTCCATTTATAGTTACTCATGGATATCCTTTTGGTTTTGTGCAGATTATGAAAGATGGTGAGCATGACCCATTCTCAATAAATGGTCATAGGCTGAAGAAATTCCGTGGGACCCTGCCATCAATGATAGTGGAGGAGATTGAGTTCCTCCAACATGACTATCAATAAGATCCATCAGGTTGTATCTATCCTTCACACTTTCTTGATGTTGTTGTTCATTTTAAAATTGGCCTACATGTTAAATCCACTCCAATGCATTGAGGACACCACATCATTTATGTGTGGGTGAGGGAACCTTTTTAGTTAAGGATTTTCATTTATATTTTGTTTTAATGTTATCCAATAAAATTGTAATCTGTTTTTTTAATTTTTGTGTGTTTATAAAATTTAGTGTTTTTTAAAAACTTTTGACCGAAAATGATTATCATTACCATTTTTGAAACAGTTGTCAATGAGTGAACAAATCTATTCCATGAAACTGAGCTTAAATGAATGATGAAATTAATATGATTCATGTTCAAATCATTTGGAATTTCATGAAAATTACACTGATTTTTAAATATCATGCCATATTTAACTGTCTATATCTTTGAAATCACTTTCATGTGCGGCTTCTAATCCATTTTTCTCATATTCTTTTCATTCGCCTCTTTTATTGTGAGAACCAGACCATGCTTGCCTTAACCAAAATTTGCTTAATTTCTTTCAAAACATGAGGGTTTGGGGTACATGTGTTTTAAATTATTGAGGCATTTATTGGGTTTTAAGCCCCCTTTTCAAAATTATCCATTTAATTATGGCCCAACTTTAAATTTATCCTCCATAAGACCTTAGATTCCAGGAATTTTCTTTATAGGTTTAAACCACGTTAAAATCAAATTTTCCCTATCCAACCTAATATTGAAGTGAAATTTCATGATCTAGTTGATCATAAGTGTGGGGGATGACATAACGTGGTGTACTGCCTTATTTGGTGATACGTTTGGTGGAAAATAAAATGTTGAATAGTTGATGTTTCAGTTGAAAAGTTCATTTTTTTAAAATATGTGCCTTACTGGAGAATTCATGATAAAAGAAGCTCTGCCTTTCAGAAGCATCCAAAGTTGAATGAAATTTGTTACTATATGTGGATTTAATGAAAAAAATCTTAGAGAATAAATTTTTTCTGGTGAAATGATAAATAGAATGAAAATTCCATGAGTTCTCTTGATGATGGAGCTGGTTTTCTATAGAGCGGAAGAGAAGAAGACCATACTTGAGTGAAAATTAGAATCTATCAATTTTTCTTCAAAAAGAGACTGTCCCCACTTTTTCAGCATGAAAATTTTTAACATATAAATCCTACCAACCATAGGCCACAGAACAAACCATAGAAGTCCTCATGAGACACACATGTCTTTGACTCACATCGGGTGGAGAAGTATAAATTTATCATTCTTATGGTGACTCTTGTGTGAGTTTGGATGATAAAATCCTTGTTCAACATTTACATTTGTGAGATGAGAGAAAATTCATTTGAGGTGGGCGTTTTGTGTGCATGGGATAAGAAATAAAGTGGAAATATATTAAATAATCTATAATGTAGAACTTGAAATAATTTTTTTGATGAGGAATGATATATTTTTGTTTCTTGGTATGGATTTGTTAGATCTTATTGGTATGTGTTTTGGATTTGATTTGATTTGATTTTGATGTTTATTTGTCTTGGAGTCCAAGTTCTATGTGTGAGGGAATTTAAAGAGATGATATTTTCTATTATATTTACATTGATTAAATTTTTTTGAAACCCACAAAAGTGTTACTCTAAGAGGAATTACAACATATTTATTATATTGGTGTTATTTTGAGATGAACCGTAAAAATGGCCCATTTCGGATTTTTATGTGTTTTAAATTATTTTAGTAGTTTGGACATAACATTTTCTAAACTAATACAATTTGAAAAAATCATTATTTTCCAGATTCAAACTATCCAGGGATTAATTTCATCCTTCTGGAAAAAACTATGAAACTGTCATATGGAAGCTCAAACAAAGATCACAAGTGGGATCATGAAAACTGTTTACAGATCTTCCATGTTTTAGTGTGGGGTCCTTACTTAAATATTGGTTGTCCCAATTGTTTTTCAATTCGGTGGGTGGATGATGAAGGAGGTTTTTACCATCTTTCATAAAGGGAAGGATGTCGTAATTGGCCGTTTTAAGGGTCATATAAGCATCCAAATCCGGAGGTTTGCGATTTTGCGAGTATGAATGGACAAATTAAAATGTGAGTGTAAAATGACCATAACTCTCAGAAGACATGTCCAAATCCACTGAATGTTATAGGGGAAATGACCAAGATCAATATGAACAACATTCAAGAAGGGTGAAATGTGTTAAGATGTCATTTAATGGGGAAAACACGTCAACATTCAAAGGAAAAATTCTTTCTATAGAAGGAGACCTTCACCTCATTACCAAATCATCCCACTCTCCATCCCATTCCTTCTAAGACACCAAGAAGGAGAAAATTTCATCTTTTACTTATTTTTATTACCATAGTTTTATAATTCCTTCTTATTCCCCATTCATCTCGATTACCCTTACCATGGTGGGGTAAACATTTGGAGTGATTGGGGATGGGTTGGTTTTATATGTTGTAATTCTTGAGTTCTAGAATGTAATTGAATTAAATTTCTTTCCTCTTCCATGTTGTTTTCAATTTCATATAGCAGCTTTTATTATCAAGTGAGATCATTCTTGAATTTTAATTCCGTTATTGATTTTTTCCTTGGTGAAATAATAATTATCTCCCTCCACTAACTTATAGTTTATATATGATGGAATAAACTAGGAATTAGTGGTGAAGTACATGACGAACATCAGTACATGTAAAAAAGAGTTGTGAATGTTCTGGATTTTTTGGGATAAAAAAGACCTGATCGGGTATTTCCCATGTCAATTGAGGACATTCAATACAACTACTTTTCGCATTGAAGGATATTTGACCAAACAAAGATCTTGGTAAGGATTTCTCTCCCTATCATAATTTCAGCAGGGATGTGAGAGGAAACGATTGTGGAAACTCACTTTAATCAACTAAGAAGAAGAGGTTCGAATTAAATTGAACAAGGATACCATTACAACTAGGAAACAAACACTGACCTAATCACCCTTTAAATATCATATATTTTCAATCATTTGAATTTAGATTTCATTTCAAAAGAAGAACATTTTTACCCTCGTTTTAAAGTTACTAACTATTTTCTGTGAACTCATCTTTGGGAGACATCCCAGGTCAACCATATTACTACATTTTAACATAGGAAATAATTTTTTTGCCATGACCTATGACAGGCATGCGTCAATTTCTCATAGTTACCATATATATTATGCTGACCGGAGGTATCGAGAATTGGAGTTTTCTGTAGGTGACTGGGTATTCCGGAAAGTGGCCTTCATCTGGGCCATCGTTGATTGAGAAAGTAAGGGAAGCTGATGTTTCGGTATGTTGGAAATTTTGATATCACTGAGTGTATTGGAAAGGTGGAAAACAAATTAGATTTACATTCCTAATTGGAATCTATCCCTCACGTATCCCACGTATCCTAGTTGTATAAATGCCAACCGGATCAGTCCCATGTGCTGAGTTGGGAAGAACTAGTGATAGATCTTGACATGTCAGTTTTTGAGAGGCCAGTGAAAATAGTGAACACCCAAGAGTAGGTGCTTTGGGGAAAGTCTATTACACTGGTGTGGGTTCTTTGACTGTATGGAAATGAAACACATGAGACATGGGAGTGGAAGTGATGGGTTGAGGAAGAGTATTCGTTCATGTTTTTCAATCATGCTACAAGTTGACTTTCTGGGATGAAATACTTTCATAATGGGTATAATTGTCACATGAATGAATTATTTTATTGGTATCTTTCATTTAATTTCATTTCTTTCTTTGTTTTGGGTGTTTCCCATTCATTTTGGTGGAAATTGTGGGTTTTCAAAATATGTCCCAAACTGTGAACCCATTTCTACATTTAAAAATAACAGTTGTTTCTTTTATAAGTCCTTAATTTTAAACATTTTTCATCTATTCCAATTCATACTTTTCCTCCCCTGACCTATTAACACCATGATTTCAAATTAGAGCCTTTATAAATCCATAATCATGGTGTATTTGAGTTTTTATTTAAGGAGTTGGGCCTACCAAAAAGCCCATTTCCAGTTTTAAAATAAATGCATATTTAATATCATATTAAATTTTAATGATACTTTTGTGATTCCACCTGTCATCTAAGCCCAATGATCCTAGGGGAACCTCTATTCACTTCTACCCCTCTTTGGAGCTCATTTACCTCGCAGTTTAGGTTGAATCAACTGATTCTTTCACATTTCATATGCACATAAAAAGGTAATTTGATTCCTTCATAACTCCTCCATTTTTCACTCTTTTCCCCCATTTCAGTTCTCAATTATCCTTCTCTTCCATTTTATAACCTCAATTACATTTTTTTGTTTTTTTTTTCAAATTCAGCTATTGGTGTATTTGGGGAATTTTATTCAAGATCCCTCATGTAAGTGGGTCTCCTTCATTATTTGTTCATTTTTTTAGAGTATTATTAAATTTGTTAGGGTTTAATCCCTTATACTTAATATCCCAATTATCAGAGGGTAGGGTTTCAAATAGAGGGTTTACCCATGAGTTTTATTGGTCTAATATTATGTTTTTATGCTTGATATACCATCCCTGAGGTGTTGCGGTGGGGTATTCGAGTATTCGCACAAAGGATACAAGGTTTTCATTAAATTGGTAGGTGATTACACTGTGTGTGTAATTTTGTGACTTATATTGTTGTTTTTTTGGTATTTTAATGATTATTTTAATTTATTCTTGCCGATAAAATTGGTTTTAGTGGTATTTATAATGAAAATGATTTTTTGCTGTCACTTTTATGTGAAATTGGGGGTTTAACAAAGAATTTTCTAATCGCTTCACTTGGGGATACCCTTTAATTTCTTAGTTGATTTTATTGAAATGAATTATTTCTTAATATATAGTTTTTAATGTAACTATCCTTTGGCGGTTGTTGTAAAAATCTGTTTTAATGGTGTTTGTGAAACACGTAAATTTTTTGGTTCCATGCTTGTGAAAAATGATGGTTTTACAATATTTTCGCTTCTTAAATTATATGGGGATGCCCTATGATTTATTTTTTCGTTTTATTCGAATATTTTGGACAAATAGTTTTTTTCATAACTTAAAGCGTGCAAATGGTGTAAAATGTGGTTGTTTCAAAGATTCTTGGGCACAAAACAAGACATGATTTTTTAGAAATTTCTTATTAAAAATAAAAATGCTTCGTTTTTTGTTATAAGTGGTATAAAGTGTGTGTAGATACTGCACTATTTGTAAGTGACCAGTGGTGTTTTTTTAAATGAAATGGGATGTGTTTTGATTTATGATATTTTTTGAGCATAAAACATGTAGACTGGGTACCTAGGTGGGCTTATATGTACTAGTATAACTAATGAACTTGATGGGTGTTGTCTCTATTTCACTAAGAAAATGGATAATGAAAACTCTAACAAAACTATATGGATGATTATGGGGGGAACACTAGGTTATGTGTTTGTTCTCTACTAGTGTATCTTGCATGAGAATAGATTTTTCAATGGTTACATTTCATTGAGGTACGAGGTGCATCAGGCCCGACACTATCTAGTTTCATAAGAGTGTTCCCAGATTTAGTGCTAATTGGATTTGTGATATATTCCATTTTTTAGGGTGTATTTGGATGCATTTTATATTATATAACATGTCTTATTTAATTATTTTAACATTCTGAACTTTTTAGTTTAAAAACTATTTGAATTTGATAGTTGCACTACCTAGAATTTATCGTTGTTATCTTTATATAGTAAAACAACATGCTTCTGACTTTGTATTGCTTACCCATTGGAATATTTGGGTGGTATCCTAATAGTATTAGTCTCACAACATAATTAGACCCATTGGTTGTAGTAGGACTCATTATGTTTGACACAAGTAAAGGAAAAACCATGAGTAAGGCAGTTTGAGTTGTTAGTCCCCTCTTGGGGCGGTTTTGTAGAGACGGCTTGAGTGCAAGGACCCCTTACTGTGTGTAGTAATTGTGGCTGACATTCTGCTATTTTCATTATTATTTGGACCTCTTGTTATTTTTTTAGAATCATTTATTTACTCCTGGTTTTGTTAAGACTAATTTGGCATGTAAATTTAAGATTTTTATTATTGATTGTTATTAATGTTCTATGCTTTCATAATCAGGTAAAACGTTCCCAAACCTAATTTATTGATTACTGACCACTAGTGACAGCATGTACCTATAGGGAATTCCCTTATCAGGGGCTAGATTCGGTGCCAGTATTTGTGGCTAATCAGATATAGTTCGTGACATTCTCTCTGGATATTCCAATGGGTCTGGTCAGGGCAGCAACCTATGGTCTTAAGTGTGGTCATGTTGGGCATCACTGGCATGATAGGAACTAGAACACTCATATATATGGATTAGTTTCCCTTATAATAGTGATTCTTGAGGTACTGGAAACCCAAGTCATCCCACATCGGGTTCGATGGGTGGATCAGAATGCCTAATAAGGATGGATTTGGGGTGGTGTATCCCGTAAAGTAAATATGCCACACCGTGATGGCTAATCTGGACACCACTAAGTAAAGATCATGGAAAGCACACTTGAGGAAGGGGGACACGAATGTTTATCATTTGTTGGGAATGATCCTCAGGCTGGATACCTCTGTACCCTGTGTAGATGATAGGGATCAAACCTAACATTGTTTGAATTGGTGAGGCATTGGATGAGGGTGTACACAAATGACAACAACCTAGAGGCATGTCGAGGTGTACACATGGATATCATCCCAGTGATAAAGGGACACTCTTGGTTGGATTGTTAAGGATTGTGTGTGGGGATTACACATAGTTAGCTACCTAGGTGGATGACATTCCTTTACCGGGGTGTGGCTGCCTCGGTATGAATCAAGATGGATGGTTGAGGGTTGAATTAAGTGGATGAGGAATAATGTAGAACACTCGTGAATATGATGGCAGTGTTGGTATTCAACCCCAAAGAGACTTCAAACGTATCCTCATGGTGGGTAATCAAAGTCCATGTAATTCGGTGGGTGCGATGGGACACCTGAAGAGCCAGCCCGTGAGGATGGATGTATGGTTTGGACCGAGAGGGAGTAGCACCCCCGGGTTGGGGCATGATTTTACCAAAACATAGATGCACAAGAGATAGGCCATGATGATACTTTAGTGATAATATCAATCCTCGAGGAGGCTTCCTATGTATCGTCAAGGCATAGAATCAAAGTTCATGTTATTCAGGATGGGGGCATAAAATCATAGTGTTCAAAAGGACTGTGACCTGATGAAATGTTGGGGGTTACACGTGGTTGTAAACCCGGGAGATGGAGTGAAACCACTATGGTATAGACCAAGGATGTGGGTCTCATCAAATGGTACCCCAAAGTTTACTAGTGTTTGGGGTTGAACCTCATTGTGGCTTCCTACGTACCCTGCCTAGGAGATAGGTGTAAAAACCCATGTTGTTCGAATGGGAAAATTTTAGCATCATGAAAGAAAGAATGGGGCGTGAAGTTTAACATCATGCGAGATGAGGGTGAGACAATATGATGTGGTTGAGACTGTTGGGTGATGGGCTTGAACCTCGGGGAGGCTTCCTATGAACCATTCTCAGAAATGGAATCGATCAATGTCTCTATAGTTCCATTGTGGAGAAAATATGGCTTACTCAATAAAACAGAACAAGAAGGATGCTATGGTCGGTGCTTACTATAAGACCACATGAGTCGTGATGGGTGTGAGAAACAAGAGGCAAGAGAGACCTACTGATCAAGACTCGATTAGTGATTCTGTGAGGAATGGAGTGGAGCTTACACATGGTTATCATCCCCAAGAGGAAAAATGGTATTATTCTTTTTTAGCAGCATAGAGAAATGGAAATTGCGACTTTCTGCGAGATAGAGGCCTGATGGAGATAACAACCGAAGGGATATGGATGGGATAATGAAGGTCCCTATACCCATCTCTCATATGGCTTTTGCGCACAAAAGAATAGAGGCGGATCAAGGATGATACATCCCAGAAGAAAGACTAGGGATTAAAATACGATGGTTTACCTCCCCTATGATCAAATGTCATTCCATGAAAGGAGGATCTCATTCAATGTGAATAATATCTAACTCTAGTGGAGAATAGTGGGTGTGGAATATGTTTGAGGTGGGGCACCACATATATATTGCGTGGGGTGAGTCCAAAATATAACATCATGTGTATAGGACTATGATTCATGGATTTTTAACATCATGTAGTTCGAATGATGATGGAGTGTGTATTGAATACAAAGAGGTATGGCTCATAGAGACCAAGTACCATTAATGATCCAATAGAGGGTTTGGTGAAGGTCAGTGCAAAACAGGAGTAGGGAAGTTAAAATGGTAGAGTAATAGTGGTTTGGTGGGGGTTTCCTCTTTTTAAAGGCATCCAAAGGTGGTGAGGGTCACATAACCCATAGTAGAGATGAGGGACCTCACATAGATAAGACACACCATCGACCAGTGTCGGCCGCATAGAGGTTGTGTGAAACTGCGAAGAGGCCCATAAAAGAAGTCGTGACGGAGCGAGCCTCAGAAGTACTATGGACCGACATCAGACTCTAGCCGAGGCGTGATGCCGCGATGTCTACTATAGAGGCTAAATTAGGGAAACATGATGGATTTGCAGATATCTTCACCAATTCACCATCTTCGGGATGTTTTGGAAGGACTCATCCCCTTTGGGGAGCTAATTCACTTTACCATATCCTTGATTCTACTAGATGAGTAGGAATTTTTTTTCAGCGCCAACAATGACGAAACATCACCCACTAACACCTGTGAATCTTGATACATTGATTTTAGGTACCACGATATGAAGGTAAACAATACTTAACCTTGTCAGAAACACATGTAACAACCCCAAATACCATGGATACTTATTTTTCTATCACATAGAAAACTGAGAATGAATTATACTTAAACATATCTATTACATTGATGTATCAAATCTATAATTATAAAACCAATTCATTTATCCATCTAAGGGTATGTAAACCATATATAATTTTTTCTCATATAATTGAAAAGAATGTGTTTTCAACAAACCAACCCATTCATTGAACGAATGCGGATTATCCCTATGTGCATTAATTAATGTTTAATATGTGATTAAATGGAATAAATTATAACTAAAAAACAGTATAAAAATTTGTTTTTTTATAAATGATATCAAATAATCCTAAGAAATACTCATAATCATTGAGTGCCATCAAACAAATTTACATGGTTTTAAAATAATTATAAGGTTATCATCTTATGTAGTAGGTCCATCTACCCCACCACAAAAGAGGTTAATAGTCTAGAAATTATATAGGGATGAGATTGAAAAAAAAACCATTATATGTTGTAGTCATTATAATGAGAATAAGGAAAATTTCCAACCGTCCATTGTGGAATGTGTTTCTACAACCATCAATTAATTATGGCATGTCAGTATGGGCACTAATAATGACCCATGGCTGATGATAGTTAATGAATATAGGGTTCACGGTAAAAAATAATAGAATAATAAATTTTAATATTAAACCTGATACTAATTTTTATTAATCTTAAAAAAATATTACTATTTGACCATAAAGAGTATTTTCATCCCATTATCCTCATAATAAACCAAAATAATTATAATTAGATAGTGGCAGGGATATACCCATCTAATAGCGCAATTTCAAAAGATGATATATATATATAAGATGGAAGAATCCAATATTATATAATTAAACCAATACCAAAAATTATTCACTAGAACATTAATTTTCATTATGAATTAATGAAAGATCCGAGTTTATATAATCTTTTAGAATCATGAAAACTATTACCCAAAGGATATATTTCCTATCACCATTATATAACTTTTAATTTTTGAAGAAAATATATTTCATGACATCTCATATATGAATAGATATTCAATATATAATCAAACTTAATAGTCCCAAAATATATGTAATTCACTATTTTTAGTGAACCCCAAGGATAATATGAATACATTGTGGTTCCATTTAGCATAAACACAATTTATATACCAATTTAGAAACTATACACTTAACATTAATATAATATTATATAAAAATATGGTGTTCTATATAGTTGATGTTTTTTTTCAAGTTGTACCAACAATCAAACAACTTGTTAATTATCTATTCATTTTTACACGACTACATAACATGAATATAAACTGAATTAAATGCACATTTAAAATCACCATATATAAATTCCACTGGATTATGGTATGATATAGTGGGATAGAAGATGAAAAATAGAAAATAATTATTACCATACTTATCCATATATGTAAAATAATATAATTTTGTTGATTCTACTGATTTAGACGTCTCTTTATCATTCTTTTGAAAAATCAAAATATGCAGTACTCTGAATTTGTGATAAATCAAATATTATTTATGATTATTTTATATGAATTAAATAATAGTTGATTATGTAAGATCCATTGAAAACAATTGATCCATATATAAACTAAAAAAATTAAATGATATGTTTATCAATTTCATATTATGTTAGATCCACCACATTGGATTATGGAGTGCTTATTTTGATGATGTATCACCCAAAATCAATGAAATAAAAATTTTATCACTGAAATTTGTTAAAATGATGTCTATATATTATTCCTAGGCCTCATTTAATTGTACATGATAGAAATAATAAACCATTACATTATGTTCTTATTTATCAGCTCACAAATTTTGAGAGCACAAATTGTATTTTATTTTATTTTTCTATGATCACATGATTTTGATGATTTAATATAAAATATACCATCCATTTTATTTGTTATTATTAATTTTGTAATTTTTTTATTGATGATATTTTAGGTTTGATATTTATATCATTATAAATGTTTGATCAGAGAAGTTAAATGTATATAGACTTATTAGTGATGAGTTTTTATCCAAGAGATACTCTTGTATAGAGTCACATATGATCTATATTTACATTGAAAATGATTCCAGTGTGGAACTTATTTCATGTAATGGGATTATCCATAGATTTTCCATTTCTATGAAATTTTTAACAACTTGGACCTGGGGAACTAATCATTCTTCAATTTTTTATTTAAATGTAAATATTTTCCATTATAATAATTAATCAGTAACATAATGTCACATAATAAGTTTGGGGATTATTATCCAGGTATCTTCATAATGTTTTTATTTAATTGTTTTATATTAGGAATATATTTACATCATTATTTAAGTAACTATATTCTGATTGTTTTCATTCAGTTATATGTTTTATTTTTACAATGATAAACTTATTTGATTTGATATTTTTTAATTACATTAATTTAGATACACTCGTGGGTAAAAACATGTTAGATAGAATTGTGACTAGAATTAATCCCCACCAATCTATTATACCTAACATATTGTATACGAACTAGTAAAATAAATTAATCTAAGACTTTCTCCACTTTTATACATTAATATTTCCCATTTGTTTATCATAAATTAGATAAATTTACATACACTAACAGGTATAATTGGAAGGATCCTTTTTATCAATTTAGTGCTACCAATATAAACATTCATTAATTTTAAACCATGTTGAATGTTGATTTTTTATTATGTTGACTATTAAAACTATAGTATTGGTTGAAGATAATTAATTTCAACACTACTCTGGTTAATTTAATAATGCTTCCCATAAATTAAAAAAATTCTGTTAATGAAATTTTACCATTTGCTCATGAAGAGAAACATAAATATATAGATAATTACATATCTTAGGATACTTTTAATTTCAAATAAACCTAAAAATATATATTCAGATATCATCATGTGTGATAGTGAATATAATTTGTAAAACTCTAAATTTTACACAATTTATAAAATTAAATTTTCTAGAAACTATAATTTTTATACTTTATGTTAACAATCGATATTTTGATATTCTTCCTAGAGTAATAGTGGATGTGATGAATAGTAGAGTCATTAAAATCAGGAATAACCTATTTTCATATATTGAAAAATGAATCAAATATAATAATCTTATAGATAAAATTATTTGAATTCTTTCAACATAATGAAAATCCATTCAAAAAACCATCGATGACACTACGAATATGATGAAGTGTAGTCAAAATGATTTCAATGAAACTAGAATTCAAAGAGATTATGAGAATGAAAAATTAATTATGGAGTTTCATTTACTTCATTGTATGGTTATATTCCACCAAAAACTAATTTTGTTACTCCAGATAATTTAAAGAAGAAATTTTTTTAAAAACATATATATTGTAGTATTTTCAATGTTAATAAAGGTGAACCCTCATTTTTTTCTATGATAATGAATAGGATTTAGGGAAATAATGACTTTTGTAAAGATCATCAAAAAAGATATTAAATAAAACTATTAAAAGAGAGATTCTATTGAAGTAATATGATAACAATATATTAATCTGGGAAACATATATATAGATTTTAGAAGAAAAATTATGAAAAAAGTAACCATTGATAATTTCTATAAGGAAAATAAATAAAAAATTTACAGCTACCAAAGACACATGTACTATAAAATCCACAGAGCTAGTAGCATACAATGGGTTGTTACATTATTACAATGGAATAGATATAAGTGGTAAAATAGAAATGGACCAATCAGTTTAGTAAACATATGGAGCCATATATATATATGACAACCAATTTTCATTGGGGTTAAATTATATAACATATATTTGGAAACAAATTGGAAATCCATTAACTCATTCAAATAATTCTTCATCATATCCTACAGAATGAAATAAAATAAGTGTGATCATAAATGATCAATAAGGGTTAAGTGAAGTAGATGATCTCATGAATCAATAAGGAATAAACAATTCATAGAGGCAAATAATTGAAAAAACAATCCACTTAATCAATAACATGATTATCATGATTGTACAATACATAATAAATACGGTAATGGAAATAACATAACACACATAGAATTTAATCAAAAAATCATGTACAAAAGGAATCCATGTATAATATTAACTCAATAAAGTAATGGATAATAATAACCAAATTATAAATTCATGAATATTATTATATTTGGACATCATGATCTCAAGAAAATTTATATTTATTCATTTAATACCTTTCAAAAGGTAGATTAAAATTATTGGTAAAACCCATTTCTTTTGTCCAACTAATTTGTCTTCTGATAAATATTAATACATTGAAGGCTATATAATTCCTACCCACCCAGAACCTTTATTTAAAATTCATTCCTTATATAATGAATGATTGATTAATTTCTTGAATAAAACTCATAATCAACAAATATATATTTTTAAGTAAGGAATAATAATTTATCAATATGTTCCCAACAAATCAAATTACTTTCAATGTAAAAACTACATGTATAAATATAGTACAATTTAGATAATAATGTTATTTATTGTAAAATAAATATGGTTAGGAGATATTTAATGTCAAAAGAAAAATGATACATATAAAGTTGTTATCTCACGATAAATTTAACAATCAAAAATGTAATCAGGAAATTAATGGTGACCATTAGTTAATCAAGAACACATGTTTTTGAAATAAAATATTCAACTTTAAAAGAATAAAATGAATTTAAGTGATAATTTAAAATAACCATTCAAAAAAAATATTTCTTTGTAAAACTATAGAATTTTTTAAGAACATGATTATTGTCTTGTAACCTAATAAATAATTCTAGTAAATAAAATAAAATTTGTTAAACAACTATTGAAATCATGGAAAAATATAACTGATTTATAGAGAAATAAAATATATTTTTAGGTTAAAGGTTTCCTTGATTGAGAAATATAAAAAGCAGTGGAGAATTTACAAGAAAATTTTTAATCTCCTTAAATGTACTACAAATAAGAAAATAATATGATCTCATGAAGGATAAATGATATGATTCCTTATATGAGATTAAAATAAGTCCCAAAAAATATGATTGTAAAATAGATTCTTCTATCTTGGATAACATTCATATTCTATCCCATTGAAAGAATAAAAATTATTTTAAAAAATGACTATCATGAAAAAATATTTATTAATGTTAAATATATCAAATGAGATGTATATAGACATCAAAAAAGTTAACAGGATTGTAAGAAAAAATATATATGTCAATGTTATAGAATTTATGGCCAAATTCATTAACTCCAACATCTTTTTGGTCGAATGAGTTTAAACCTCATTTATAATATTTTTAAAAATGTTTTTAATTCATTATATAATAAAATAAATATTTAAAATATCATATATGATACTCTAATAACATCTTACATCTCGTTTGATAATATTATTTCATTATTATCATTTATTCTAGAGTTAATTGTAATGTTTTCTCACACATGTTCCGTCATTTAAAATAAGATCATGTATAATTAAATAAATAGGTGTATTAATAAAATAATGAATTAAATTGTTACCACATAAACCTTCTTAGACACCATGATGAAATATTTTTCATCATGTTTACTAAAAATGCCAACCATAACCACATAACCATGGTATATAATAACCCATTTCTTCACCATGCTAGAATTCCTTTGAGAATGTCTCACAACCATATGAACTGTATCCAAATGAACATGGTATAGATTAGATAAATTTGAAATAGATCCTTAAATATAATAATTTCAACAATTAATAAATTCCAAGACTAGTATATAAACACTAAATCATCAATCATGGATTAGCTCAGTATATATGCGTTACAACATGTCTCAATTCTAAGCTCATTATTTAATAATTTCAGCATATATCTGTATGCATATCCAACCATATTATCATTATAGCATGAGTTACTAGGCATTACCAGATATATAATAATTATAGCATGAATCAGTATGTGTATCCCGCAATATAATCATTACAATATTTAACACAATGATCCGTAATAGAAAGGAATAGACACTATCACATGTTGACACGAGGGTTAATTATACTAATTACCATTTATTATTCATTCTCACATTTCATTTATCATTTGGTATTAAAACATAACATCCCAATCAATTTAACAAACAATCCAATACAAGATTAATATATATAACTAAATCACAAAAATACCATGTATTTCTAAACACACTCATGTTATTACTCAAGTAAATTATAATTTGGGGTTCTCTCACCCAAATGGTTCTTATATGCTAGGTCATTAAAAATTTAATCCATAGGTATTCAAAGGAATAATCTAGTCCATCATTAACATTGTTGAAGAGGATGATAACTTAGAACAATTGAAATATTTGACATAAATTCAAGTTAAATAGAACATATGGTCATGGTTTAGTTAACTTACCCTTCACTGAAGATCACCCAATACTTCCAATATTATTTTCGAACAAGATTAAAGGTTCTAAATATCAAAAGAAGGATCATATATTATTACAGATCAAGATCAATACCAAAGTGACCAAGACTAAGAGATTATACTGTAACCACTAGAGAGCAATTATATAGAAAATAACACCAAAACAGAAGGACATTTCCATGATAGATTTTCTTAAAAGGGAAATTTGAAAGGTTGGATAATGCTTTATTGTACCTTGGGAAATGACCTAGGGTATAAATGAGATGGAATCACATGAGATGAATGGGAAATCAACTTCATAGAACACTTTAAACACAATTCTCTAGAAATTACACATTGTGTAACTCTTTTACATGCCATCTATTTCTTTTTAGAGGGATAAACTAAAAACCCACCCCTGCCTAATTAATATATATATGGATTCCTTATTATACAATATTAATTGGGTACAAAAATATAACCATTTCACTCCTTGTATTGGTTCATGAAACATTCACGTAACACATTATGAATAATGAAATATCATTACAAGTTGTGTAAATTCGAAGTATACAACTTTTCTGCCAATTTTCCAAAAAAAGGACCCAAACCACATCAATAAGCATTTAAACCCCTCATATTCACATTCCAAACAATTATAACTAGTCTCAATAAATTCAAATAATCATAACTCCATGAACATTAAATCATTTTTCCTAAAAAGGATCTTTTTCTCTAAATAAGACTCGACGATGAAGGCTCAAACTAAAAAATAAATGAGGTATGTACCTAAAAAATTAAAATATCATACAACATTCCCTCCATATAACTACTTGTCCTTGAGCTTCTCTAAGAATTTTTTTCGGGTCTCAGGTAAAAATTATATCTTTTATTCTGATATATCAGACTCTTAGTCCGAGGTATCGTTCAGAACATGCCTATACTACCACTTCCCTAGAACTAGTGTTATAGTCATATCCTGAATATATGTCTCCTTAGGGTCCACAGTCCATATCAGATTCACCTCAAAGGATGCATGAACACTAATCACGATGTTTTATATTTATATCAAATTATAGAGGGTCTAGAGGATATCTCTAAATATGAGAAGCAAAAAATATATCTTTCATGTCATTATGGCTTTGTGAAAGGGATAATTAGTAAACCAATGGACCAACCTTGTCTACTATCTCAATTAACATGAAAAACCTTGGTGAAATATTTCCCTATTTTTTATTATAGTATTTCCCAAACATATGATAAATTCAATGGATCACACAATAAAAATACTCAAACTCCATAGGACATATCTTATTATTAGCATTGATTTATTCCTACTATGTGAGGTCACTAACTACCACATGACTGTCTGAAACGGCTCAGAAAACTCTTACAAGAGACTATTCCCAATATGCACTAACTCACCTACCTCTAAACAAAAATGATATGAATAACACATCCTTTCATAAAAATCCTAGAATGGTTTCACTGGGTTTGAATCCTAGATGAAATTATTATATGAAAAATCCACAAGTCTATATTATTGTCCCATTAACCACTAAAATCCGACACACATGTTTAGAACAAATCCTCCATTACTAGAATAGTCTAATAATATTTTATATTGGTCTAAGGATGATGGGTGATACTCAAATGAGCCTATTATCCCAAATCCTTTAAAATACCCTTCCAGAAACCTGATGTGAAACAAGGATCTCCGTCTAAAAGATACTCCCCAAAACACCATATAGATAAACAACATCATGCATGATGGCGCTACCTAGATTATCAACTATGACAAGCTATTTGAAGGGAATGAAATGGGATACCATCATTTTCCTATCCACAACGACCCACACAACATCATTCTTTTGGGTATCTTGTAAATCCTATACAAAAATTTATTGTTACATTATCCCATTACCACTAAAAATGTGGAAAGTCTTTAATATAGTAGCTAGCCTCGGATGCCTGGATTTTAACTGATGATAAGTAAAACATATCTCCACATAGACTATAATATCCTTTTTCATTACTGACTAAAATTATTCACTATATGTATCAGGATACATATTTAAAAAACTAGTATTTACCACCCATCTAGACACATGAATGTCTCACATCATCTCCTCACCCAATCGAGTAGGTACCTGTACTCATCTCTAGAAAAGTAGATATTTTTTACTAAAAATATACCCTCTCAATATTCTCTCCACACTAAATAATATATCTATTTGAAATAATACATAAAAATATGATAAACTAATTTTCTTTCTATGGTACAAAATAATTGGTATAACAGATGTTGAAATCATAGAAACTCATTCCATAGTCTCTCGAACATCTAGATGCATATCTGCAATGAGTATCATCATCTGCAACTCATCTCAAGACACATTCACTACCTCTATATATTTTTTATGTCTTAAATAATTAGTATAGATTTTTCAATTTCCCAATGTATAATCTAACCCAATGGCTAATGACATTAGATACTCGACCCACCTCCGTCGCCATAGGTTTAGGTTCTTTTGAGAAAATATGTACCTGAGTAACTTATGGTCCATTAATATCACAAACCATTCTACCATGAAATAATTAATCCAACATCTTAGGGAATGTACCATTAATTATGACTCTAAATTATTATTTGGGTAATTATACCCATGTAGTATCAGCTATCTGGAGCCATAAGGATCCACTAAATCCTCCAATATCATATCTCCACTTAGTAGAACCCGTGATGTGTCACAGTACACAGTATATGATTTACCTGGAATAGGTAAAGATAGGATCAGTTTTGAGGTTATCCTACCATTATTCTCCTAAAAATATCTATCACAATCATTATACCAATAATGTATCACCCACTACATGTTTATCTGTATCTTTGGTACTTCTATACAAGAGATTTCTTGGATAAAGCATCAAAATGACATGGTAAACTATAAAATCACTAAATCTCAAAGATATTCCTGGAATTCACCCAAGATTCCATGAAAAATAATTTTTTTTGGTTCCACTAGCAGACATATCTCAAATATTACATGGAACATTATGTTCACTTTCTAAATCCATAATCCAAATTTGAGTAACTTGGTGTAAAGCTGACAATATCTCTATGTTCTAAATATGATGTTGTATTATTAGGCATGTCCATATACTGACTAAGAGTACACTATGATTTACATGAAAAAATGCCAAAAATAGTCTAGAAAATGAATTAATATCAAATTTATCAAGGACATGATTAATTCCATGGATTTGGACACACTAAATGACATCACTATAAATTCATACAATTTATACATGATACTAATGGTGGTATGAGGTATTTCGAAAGGTCTCACCCTAAACTAGTGGTATCTAGAGCTCAAAACATATTGTGGATGATATTAGGATGTCTCAATTGTTGTAAGATGTCATCATTGTTAAGAAGAGGATGTTGGTTCTTGATCGTCATCTTGTTTAATCTCTGATAATCTATACAGAAGGACAAATACCCATTATCCATCATGGTGAAGAGAATTGGAGAAAACCAAGGATATGTACATGGATGTATGAATCCTTTATCATCCAAACCATCCAAATAGACCTTCAAATCCTTATGATCTTTTGGTTCCATTTTATAATGTGGTATACAAAATGGATTTTCTCTTGATACCAAAATAATCATAAAATTGATCACTCACTTCATTGGAAATTAGTAGAACCGATTAGAAAAGATGTTCTAAAATTGACTACCAATTGATAAAATTATTCCTACAACATTAAATAATCATTTAAAGAATTAATTTTTTTCTTAGAAGTAAGAAAATACATTATACACTAAATTATCCTTGCATTAATAGCCTAAATATCTCCCTCAACATGGTGAGAATAGCATCCAGTTCTTCAGATAGAATAGTAACTCTCCTCCAGTGAGATTAGTTATGAGCCTGGTGTAAAACAAAGCAATCCAAACCAATAATAAAATCAAATTCTATAATTTTTTAAAGAAAACGTTCCCAAAATAAATGATTAGAAAAAATCTATAGATAACACACCTTACCACATTGGATATTCATTGACAACACTCCCACGGGTGTATCAATTGTCGGAATACCATTCAACCTTTCCACGTCCAAGAAAAAAATACATACAAAAAGTTTTTATGAAAAGGAATGTGATTATCATGAATCAAAAAAACAATAAAGTGTATATGATAAAATAATTTTACTACTCATAGTATATGGTTTTGTATCCAAAACAATGATAATAGTCATCATTACATATTTCTCATGAACCCCTCTACCATGGATCTTATTATGAATCCTCAATGTTCTTCACTATGCATAATAATCCTTCACTTTTATTAGGTTACAATGTATCCTTTCTCAATTATAACTTACATTAGAACTCTATAAAACATCCAACTAAGAATTTTTTGAATTCTTTTGAGACTCTAGTGCCTATCATTTTCCCCTTTTATGGTTATATGTATATATTCCCTTACAGTACCTCTACAAGTGGCCTATTATTCCACTACAACATAACTATAATGTAGGGTTCAAACAATTACGTTGTTTATGTACCATATTTACAGACTGGTATAAATACAATAGAACATGATTTAGAGATAGATACCCACTTCCCTTACTAATATTCAAACTATTTTTTTGAAAAAAAAACTCTCATAGTGATGCCTCTTTACACTAGAAGAAGAGTTCCTTGTATTCCATTATGAGACATCCCAACCACTACATGGATCCTCTGTAAAATTCACTTCTGTGATGAGTTCATGATTTATTACCTCCATGAAAATTCTTAGATGGGAAATGATCACATGTTCCCTGATCTCATAGTAAAGACCATCCTAAAAATTTCTCACCCTAGATATCATATCAATTACTAAATATTTCAAAATGTTATTTAGGTTAGAGAAATGTTCACCAGAGACCGACACTGACATACACTCTTGTGATAGATTCATGAGTGAATGATCCTTCTAATTCCTCAACATCTCAAGATTAAAATGGACTAGGAATATCTTCTTGATGTAATTTCAAGAAAACTTCTCTTGTTTCCCATCCCTCTACAAAATGACCCAGTAATGTTTTGGTGGTCCCATAAATATATATATTGTATGCTTCACCCTCCTATATATGGGTGTCTCATAAAGATTAATGATAGTCTAGACTAAACAAATATAGAAATTAACTACCTAGGGTCTTACCTCCCTCGTGAACGTTGGTTGGTTTTGTAACTTGAACACTCTCATTAGATTTTTCATCAAACTCATAGTGTGAACAATATATCTTTCCATGGATCGAATTACCATTCAGAAACTGTCAGGAAACTAAAAAACCATATTATCCTTAGGAACAAACAGATGTTTTGGTTATGATATGTTAAGAGCATTCTGATTTCCACTATCCTAAAACTCAACTCACAGATAATTTTGATGCATTTTCTCTACAACATAAACACACACCATCAAAAAATAGTTGTAACAATAGTTTCAACGTCAATAGGGGACAAAAAACAGAGAACCACTACTCTACATCTATCTAAACATGTATTAAATGAGGTTTATCCTAACATATCAGTTCATTTATTTCATTTATCATATATAATAGGTTTCCTATATCATTATTCAAACAAAAAAGTTTATAAGTCATTGAATAAATAAATCCCTATCATGAAAAATGAATGTGAATATATAATTATGTTCCTATAATGATGTATTAATACTAATATCAATCCATTCTGGTCCTTGAGTAGAAATGTAATGAACTAATAACATTATAAAATAATACCCTCACACAACATGTGAATCACCCAACATAAAATAGCATCATCTATAAATAGAAAAAATTGAGAACACCAATCCCATCCTTAGGATCTCACATATTACCAATTTCATGGGTTAACTTCTCCCATAAACAAACCCATTACAATGTAATGAAACATCCGAGTCTCCATTATACCTTTCCCAAATAGTAAATAAATATAATAGAAACCATGTGTTCTTTGATACCACATTGTAACATCACGCAATAAACAACTCTCTTAGGGGGGCAATGTTTATTAGTTATAAGATCTCAAGCATTCCTCCCCATATACCATATAATTTCAACTAGATGTATAGTAGGGTAAGTATAATCGATAAACTATAACACCATGTCAAAAATTTAAATCAAAATGGAATAATCTAATAAAATGACTAAATTTCAGAGTGAAAAAAATGGAAACAATATAGTATTGTAAAAAACCTAATAATAAAATCCAAATGAATTATCAATTAAATTATAAATGAAAAATGTAATTTTGTGTTGGAATGTATGTAAATGACATGTTATAAGTAACACAAGACTAATATAATCAAATAAAATCTCATAATCCCCTAGTCTTGAATCCCATGTCTGTCCTGTCTCCATACATTTTCCCATCCAACAACAAAAAATCATTAATATCTTTTTTCCCTTGTCTAATCCTGAATCCATGTAATCTTCCTGAATACCATATGGTGGTCTGAAGAGGGTGTGAGGATAACATAGTAGGTCATCACCACGATTTATAAACAAAACCATTCTGATAATAAGTGAAATAAATAAGGCAATAAAAATGTGAATTAATTAATTAATCAATTAAATCAATATAATGTCAACCTGTAATCAACACCATGCTAAAATATCTTTGAACATATCTCACCTCCATTCCAAAGACAACCATATAACTGTGGTAAATCATAACCTTATTTGATTCCATGCCAGAATGCATCTAATCATGTCTTACAACCCTTTCATCCTTCACCATATATCCATGTCATAAATCAAAAACACTTTGTGAAAACCCCCTATTTAAGCATTTCAACAATAAATCATGGTCGCGTCATGTATATAAGAAGAAAAATTATATCAGGTTTGATCTTAGTATATATTAATTATAGCATGTCTCGGGTCCAAGATTGGTAAAGCAGCTTTTCAGTATATCTCAGAATCTATATCCTTATATATAAACATTACATGTTGAATCACTGGGAATATCCTAGTATAAAAGCATTACAAAATGAATCAATTTGAATATCCCACTATATAAGCATTACAAAATTTAACACAATGAGTAATAACAGAAAGGATAATACAATATCACTTCAAAGTCATAATGGTTAAATATCCAAATTACCATTTATCAATAAATTTTAGTTTTTGTTTATCATTTGGTCATAAACCAATAACAGTCAATTAATTTCAATAACCAATCCAATCCAGGGGGAATCTATATCAGGAAATCAACCAAATCCCATGTCATTCTAAACACACTCAATCTATTAGGAAAGTCATTTATAAGAAGAGGTTTGAACTGCTGAATGTTATATATATACTTGGTCAATTACAATTAAATCCAAATGGATTCCACGAAATAATCCATACCATCATTTAATTAGTTTAATTGAATGATAAATTGGTTAAAATTTATAATATCACATACTTTTAAATTACATAGACTATAGTGTTATGGTTTCGACATCCTATATTTAACGGATGATTAGACAATGCATCTAGTAGGATTCACCATTTAGAAATTAGTAGAAGATGATGAAAATAATTAACCTAGATCATAAAAACTTATGATCAAATAGAATAATGACAAAGGTCAAGATATTATACTACAATTTCTAGAGTGAAAGGAGAGTGAAGGGAACAGCTAAACAAAACAACATTCCATGAATTTATTTTCCATAAAGAGTATTCTAAATGGATGTATAGAGCTACAAAATGGATTGGAAAATCACCTATGGTTGTTAGAAGAGGGTTTCACATGAGTTAAATAAGAATTCAACCACACAACGCCCATTAAAACCACTACTTGGGAAATTACCAGGCTTGTAACTCTTTTACAGGTCACATATTTCTTTTTTCTGGGATACTTAAAAAACATGTACCCTAGAGTTATTTTTATAACGATCAATTTTGACACTACACGAAAATTTTACAATACATGTAATAGTATCACACCATTTACTATTTTTTGACTTGTTCTAATTAGACATTACCCATCTTGCAATGCCTTTAAAAGGCATATAAATTCCCCACATACATCTCTTCAACCCATTTCATAAACAATGACCCGAACAAAATCTAACACTTGTTAATACCTCATAAATCGATTAAAAACATATATTCACAGATTCCATTAATTCATATAAATATATATCTCTAATAATTAGGCCAATTTCCTTAATAAATTATCTCATCCTTTGAACAAGACTTGGGAAACAAGGCTCAATGGAAAAACAATCAAAGAGGGGCATACATGGGAAATGATCGAATCATACAATTTTCATAGGGTTGTTTGATATATATAACTCTATATTTGTAAATATGCTATAGGAGAGGTGACCATTTATATGTGGGTAAGATGAACATTCTATATAATTACTTCAAAATTATAAAAAAGAATTTAAATTGATAAAGTCATTCCCTGGAAAAATGCTTCCATATGAAATCATATTAGAATGTGGGATATAATAAGGATTAAATATTGGTTTATAATTATATTATGGAGTTTTTTTATTAGAATACATGTAATTATCATTTGTATAAATCCCCCTTAAGGATATTTTAAACATAACGAGGATAACTAATTAATTATGTTTTACTATTCATTATGACAAAAAATTATGTTGAGTGTATTACCTAAAATTAATTATGTTGATTCTAAAATATGGGATAATTTTTACCAAATAAATCTTATTGAAGTGAAAATTAATTAATTTATAATAATATGACAAAACAGGTTTATAATGTTTTCCAAGGAACACATTTTCCAAGCCTCACATGATCTAATATTAACTATGCGACTAGTAAAAATCATTATATAGATTTAAATAAATACGGTAAGATATAATATACATTCATTATATTTAAATAATTCATCAATAAATATTATTTTATTTTATTTCAACGGAATTACATTAGGCCTTTTTTTAAAAACGATTCCAAAAAATAAATAGTTCTCTATAAATAATTCTTTTTATCTACTAAGTTCCTATTTTCATGTCTATAAAATATATAGTAATTAAATATCTAATTATAAATAGAAAAAAAATTATTTAAATAAAATTTTTAAAGGATAAATATTATATCATTGAATATTTATAAAATTCTTTTTTACGGGAAAATTTAAAAAATTATTTCAATGATTATATTGACAATGTATGTTCAAATAAGATATCCATCATATAATTTTTATTATTATTTTTTACGAAATATTAAAATGATAATTGTTTTATAGTATTATTAAAATGTAATTTTCACCTAGTATAATTGAGACTCAGGATTCACATTCTTCCCCATTTTAAAAATATAATCCGCAAAATTTTATAGGATATAACCATATATAAACATTAGGGTGGTTCCTTTTCACGAAATACATTTTTCCCACATTACATCATATATTTTATTCTTTCTAAAATTTACCCTTACATGTTCGTTTATCCAATTTCTTTATTATTTCTCTCTAGAATCTATATTCGGGTTAGGATATTCTTAGTAAGATAAAATATGTTATAATTTAATTTATTCATAGGTGATCTCATGCATTAGGTCTTGAATGTAATCCCATATCAATGAATTATGGAACACATCACATATATTAGAGATTATGAGCGAACTTACTATTTAATGAGAAAAAAATGTAATCATTTTCAGTTATTTTAAACGGATTGATGTACCAAGTTGTACACTTGTATTCCATTTAATTTGCGATGATATTTAAATGATATTTCATTCCTGAATAATTGGGTTTCTATATATTATATAATATTATACAAATAATATATATATATATAACATTTTTTCATCATTAAATATCATTACATTATTCATATAAGAAACTAATTAAAATTTCAAAAAATTAGAAATGGATGAAAAATATAAAATAAAGTATCCAAATAAGAATGTATTGATCACCCTAATCAACTAAAATATTTGACCCCATTGAAAACAATATATATATATAAAAACACTTATAAACTAATCAACAACTTAATAAATGAATATATATCACTATAAGGAAATTTATTGAATGTTATGTGAGAAAATGAAGTAAAATTTAGAGGGTATAAAGAGAAATGTGAAAATTGGGATTCGACTATTATGTGATCATTGGTCAAATATGAATGTTGGTAAATATAAATATATGTAAATTTTACTATTGGAAGCTTTACCCACATGAGATAATTTTACTTTTTAACAAATGTTTATAAATTTTAATGACAAAGGATAACTAATAATGAATAGAGAAACAATGGACACAACTAATAGAGTCTTGTCCTTTGAAACCCATTTTTCTGAACATTAAGATGTATCATCACTAAGTTTCACCCTTGACAAATCCCATGTTATTCTTGTATTAAATATCATATGGGAGTAGGTTAAGTCTCTTTAGATTTATACATGGTTAATGTTGGCTGATCCACCCCATAAAGGTTCCACCATCGCACACCTTACCCTTCAGAAATATATAGGTATAATAAAGGATTATGTGTCCATACCTTAGTCACTAAAATAATAATTACGTTATGTAAATAATATTTTTAATCCATCAATTAATTTTTTAGAATGAATTTTTTTTTAAAAAAGTATATTTTTCATTGGAAGAAATTAGATAAATTGATTTCAGGGAAATAAATTATAACCTAATTATTTGTTTTTAGAATAAATATTCATTTTTATAATAATATAAGTTATTCATCATAATATTATATTAATGAAATCTATTTTATAATTATATTATTTAAAAAAATTTATAAATTTTATAATATCCTAGTAATTTCTAATAGGTGTCAAAAATCAAAATGCCCATTAAAAATAGCTAAATCCATTCAATATATATTTTTTATATTTAAAACATAAAATTATCATATTTAGAGAATTATTATGATAAAATAATCCTTATATTTTAAATTAACATGTTTAAATCATATTATGGGGAATTGATGAGAATTTTATATTATACATTATTTTATCATGAATAATAAAATATAAATTTTTGTGTTTTCACTATGTTTTATGACTCCATATTTTTTTCATAATGATGTAATAATTAAAAACCCAAAATAAAATACCTAATGCACGTTATTGGAATAATATAATGATTTTTAAAATATTTTAATTATTTTCCAAACCTATTAGAGTCTTTCCAAAGTCTAAAATGGAATATTTGATTGCAAAAATAATAATTTGGTAAAAACTTACTTTTCCATGCCAAACTAGGTATTTGAAAATGGTTTTCAGTTCTATTATATAAAAATATCTTAATTTATGACACCAATTTATGAAAACATGTAAAAACTCCATGGGTAAGACAATGGTATTTCCTTTTACATAATCAATATTTCTGAGACTGATATTTCTGTATTATTATACTATTCCAAAACTTTTCCTTTAAGTATACACACATTTCACTATTACCCTTCTCTATAAATCCATCCTCAATGAATTTTTTGGTGATTTTTCTTCCCAAGTTGTCCCACCAAGGTTTCTATAACCCAAAAAATTTACAATATTAAATATTTAGGAAGAACTATTCAAGGTAATGGAAATATCGACATCTTTTTTCCATTCAAGTTCCCTTCAATGGTGTGTATTTTATTTTTTTAAATAATTCATTTTATCAACATTCTACCATCCAATTACTATAATAATATAAATTTATCGATGGTAAAACATGTTCTGTTTCATTTTCCCTTTCCATAATAGATGTTTTACACTGATCATACTACCTAATTTATTAATTTCTTTTACTTAAAAATTATCATTTATTTTCATTTATTGAATACTAAAACCACTCCCTTTTCCATGTGTATTGAAAAATATGTAAAATTATTTATTGAATAGTTGTTTTATATAAATTTTACCAATATTCTCTTTTCATGAGTTGATAATGATGTAATAATAATTCATTTAAGAATTTTTTTAAAAACATGACTTTGATTAGAAAAATATTTAATATTCTCTATTAGTTATTAAAAAATCATTTATTATGATCTATAAAGATCACATGAAATTAATAGATATGATGTTTGAATAATGATAGTGCCCTAATTATTTGTGTAAAGTATTTAATCATTATATATGACATGTATTATGATACCACGATGAATAATCACTTCAATTTTAATTTATTACACCTTCATGATAAATCATTGTTATATGGTTACAAAAACCTCATTTTTATGTTGTAAACACATTTTCATGTACCCATATAAGTAATTACTATTATAATATAACTTTTTTATTTTGTTATTGTTATTCCTAATGTTATTATTAATATGTATAATGATAAAATAATATATGTATCTATTTCATATTCCATTACTGGGAATCATGCTCACCACATTCTCTTGATATATGTCCCTAAGATATTAGATGTTATACGAGTAACCTAGGATGAAACAATGAAGATGAATTTCAAGTGAATTAGATTAATATTTTATGTTTTCATGTATTATGTACCTAATTTCCATTTAATAAAAATTTAAAAGATCCAGAATTTTCATCCATGTAATGAAACATTTATTTAATAAAAACTACGGATTCTATAGTTTTTATCAGAGCCTTGTTTAGTAATTTGTGGAAATTTGGACATGAAATATTTAGTGAGAACTATAAGTAAAACTTTATATATAGGAAAACATCATGGTATTTTGGTAAGTATAGAGTATTGTTTTTTAGGAAAATAAATCTATGTCTATATAACACAATTTGATGTGGTACTGGAATAGAGGAAACTAAGGGTAACACCCAAAAAATTATATTGTGATCGACATAATCAGGAACTGGTGAATGATGGTGGGACCTGCTGCACACTGAGTATGATACTCCTTAAGGGTATGTTTGGTCAATAAAAAGATTTTTATGAACCATTATGATGGATATATAAAAATTGGATTGTTATTATTGGATATTAATAACAAATTTATGAATGTTTTTAAAGGAAAAAATTCTTCTAGAAATATAAGATTAAAAATATTAACACATTTCCCACTAAGGATTTATTCTTTTGAAAAAATGGTATGAAATGGGATGAAATGCATGAATGAAAGGCAAAAAGGATGATCAAATAAAGACATTCCAATTGAGGCTAGAATGAAAAACATCATTAATAGGATGAATCATCTATCTTAAATTATAAATATTCACTTATACTTAGTTGGATGACCAGATTAACCATGATGGGAAAACATTATGTTGGGTTATTTATGCATCAATGAAATCCTTCTTTTTGAGTATGTAATGAACCATTTATTTTTTAAAAATGGATTAATTACATAGAAAATATATTTTTAAAACTCCATTGTTTAGTGCATGAGAAAGTCACACTAGATGTATACTTATTATAAAGAGAAGCTGATCAATGATGTACAATGATGAAAAAAACAAATCCAATAATGGATAATGATGGAATAGAGTGGGAAGAGTTTAGGGGAATCATTTTAATATATAAATTCCTTATTCAATGTAATCAAAAATGGATTAGGAATTCATAAAGATAATTAAGAAGTAATACGAATCAGTAGGAAATTATGAGATGAAATTTACAAGAAATTTGGGGTAAATAATTATATTTTTTATGGATCCTAATGAAATATTAATCTATTATTTTGTGAACTATGACCCCATATGGGGAAGAATTTATAAAGGTGAGATTATTAATGCTATTAAGAGATAATTCAAAGATATATGAAGGCTGCATATGAGTTTTTAGATAAGAAGTGGTGAAATAGGTTGAATGAAATGAAAGTTAATTAGTTCCAAAAAAGGATGAGTATTGATCATAGAAGTGCAGGAAAGAATGTGTAACTTCCAACATGCATCAAATATGGGAAGATGAATTCTAGTAACTACTTTCATGGGAGTGTAAGTTTCTAAAAATGTTGAAGAGATGGGAATATATTATGAAACTATCATGGATTGGTGTGGCCCCAACTTATAAATAGTAAAAAAAATGGAATATGATTCATTCCCATCTATAATGTCAATTCTTCAAGTGTGATAATCTTGGGAAATATTCTAATAAATTTCCAAATCAAAATATAATGGATGGAAGACACCATAAACCTCATAAAATTCCAATGAAGAATGGTTAAAAATTTTCTATTACAACGGAAGAAGGAGATGTTCTAACTGATTTGGTAGAAGGTAAAACCATTATACTCTCAAAGATTGAAAGTACATTGTTTTATTCTGGTTCTATACATTCAAATTTTTCATCTATATTTTATAGAAATATGGAATCAATAACTGAGATACTTGTAGTATAGATATCTTTCAAGACTCCAAGAGGTATTATCCAAGGATCATCAACATATTGAAACTCTACTATTAGTTTTAGTAATTATAATCTCATCAAAAATATGGTATTCATTCTCATAGTGGAATTTGACCCTATAGTAGGGACGAAATTTACCGCAATATTTTATGCTAATATCAACAATAAAAGAAATTAAATTTTAGTACTCTTGAATGGAAATCAAATAATTAATTTCGGAGGAGAGATATCTCAACCTAAGCTTTATCTGTAATAACCACATAGAGACATATTTATGGAGATGATTAGTGATGAAGGAGAAGAAAATAGAAATATAAAGATAAAAACTGTCACGATAATTAAGTAATATATTATAATATTTCTTGAATTTTTATATGGACCATCCCTAGAATGTCAGGTCCTATTATCCATTGAACTCAAATTTGGAACCAATATGACATCAAAGAATTTAGATAGAATATAAAATGTGATATTAGATGAATTAAAGAAATAAATTCAATATCATTTGGAGAAAGTCTTTATCCAAAAAAAGGTGTATCTATGTGGTGAAAATGATCCATTTTTAATTAATAATGACGGCTCAATGTGTTTATATATTGATTATATACATATTAATAGGATAAAATAAAAAAACTACCCTCACCCAAGGATTTATGATTTATCTGACCATATTTTTGGGGAACAATTATTTTCCAAGATTGACCTATAATCAAGGTATCATAAATTGAGTATGAAGAAATAATATATTCTAATTATTTGATTCCATACAAGATATGTGAAATATGAATTTTTTGTTATTCTATTTGGGTTGTCGAATCCTTCAGATATATTAGTGGATTTTATTACTAGAGTATTTAAGGACTAACTTGATAAATTAATGTTTGTTTTTATTGATAATATTCTAATATATTATAAATTTCATGAGGAGAATGTTGATCACATATATTTTATGTTAAAAAATATTATGAAATATAATCTAAATTGAAAAAATAGAAAATGTGAATTCTAGTTACTAATGTTTTCGTTGTTCGATCATGTTGTAATAAGTGATGGAATCTCTATTGACATTACCAAGATAATGTCTATTGAGTTGTGGCCTCATCCCAAAAAAGTAGTTACAATTCATAGTTTCCTTGGTTTAGAAAGGTATTATATAATTTTTTTAAAACCATTCACAATTATCTAATCCATTATCTATGTTAACTCGAAAAGGGGATATGTTCATATAGAAAATGTATTTTAACTAATATTTCCATAAACTAAAGAATACATTGGATAATTAAACAGTATTAACTATACCAAAATTTAAATAAGGATATTTTATTTATATTGATGAATCGTTGAAATAGATTCAGTTTTTTCCTATGAGAAATGAAAAGGTGACAACTTAAGCATCTCAAAAGTTGAATCCTCGTGAGTTAAATTATCCTAGGAATTACCTATATTTAACTAAAATTATTTTCCTCCAATTATAAGGAGGAACTATAATAATGGATAGAAATATAATGTAGAAAAAAACCACAAATTTTTAACCTATATATTCATGAAATAGAAATTGAACATGAGATAGAAGAGATAAATGGATCTTTTTACAGACTGTGACTATTCAATTCATTATCACCCTAGAATTGAAATCAAAGACACGGATGCGTTTAGTTATAAGGACCATGTAATGCTGTAAATTATGAGGATTGAAATATAACCATTGATCAAGGACTTAGTAAGGTTGTACATGGGAATCCTAAGTAAATGGATATCATCATTCCTATCCCAAATTATTTCTCAAACATTAATAACATTATAGATCCAGAGAGCTCAATGTGAAGATATTGTTATAGAAAAGTAGATAAACCCTATCAATATTGGGATATTTCCAGAGTAAAATAATGATCAAGGAAACGTATTGAAACATTTTATAAGGATATGTGTCACATATATCCTAGATATAATGAATGAGATGATAGATAATGCTAAATTATCTACATTCTCTATACATCCAAGATAAAATAAAATGTATAAGGACCTTCATGATCATTATTTGTATGATTATATGAAATGGGAGAGTTATGAATAAATTGAAAGGTTTTTGGTGGGTTATCAAGTGAAATAAGAGTGAAAACTTCTTAAAGGGGTATTTCAACCACTACCCTTACCAACATGGATGTGGGAAAATATCACTACGGACTTCATTATTTGTATTCCAATAAAATAGAAAGAAAATAATGTGATATGGGATATATTGGATAATCTCATCAAGACCTACCATTTCATCTCCATTTGGGATGATTTTTTATCTAAACCAACTTGTTACGATATATTTTATTGAATTTCTGAGGTTTCATGGTTAGGAAATTTCTAACATTTGGTACACTGATATAAGGTTCATAACAAACTTATATGGAAGTATTAAACATGCTATGAATATTTATTTTTATTTTTGTTTATTCTATCAACCCCCAAACTAGTGACCAATCTGAATTGACAATTCATACACTTTAGTAAATTCTGAGAACATGAAAAATAAAATTTATAGGTGAATTGGATAAAAACCTCCCATTATTTTAGTTCTCATAGAAAAAATAACTATTTCCCAAGTAGTTAAATGGAACCCTGCATCACTTTATAAGAAATTTGATGTTGAGATCATACATTTTTTGATGAGGTTGGAGAGATTATGCTACATGGGCCTTCTCATGTACAGGAGATGAGAGTAATGGTTCATTCTATATAAGAATAAATATATTTTTTTGAGAGTTATAAGAATAACAATGATGACAACCATTTAAGAGACATAGAGTTTGTATTGGAGAAATTTTTTTCCTTCAGTTATCACCATAAAATAGATTAATGTTGTTTGGAATGAAATGGAAGCTTAGACAAAGGTGTATTGGTCGATTTGAAATCCATTATTTCATAGGAGAAGTGTCATATCACCTAGCACTTCCATGAAATCTATCTGAAGCTCATGATGTATTACACATATATCTCTGGAGGAATGACATACATGATCCGTCATATGTATTGATTCTAGAGTTGTACTTATGATCATGACCTCTCTTTTGAGGATAAGTCGTTGGATATCCTTGATCATCGAGAATAAGTTTTACTCAATAAAAAAATCACATTGTCAATGTGTTGGGGAGGAATAAGCAATACGATAAAGAAATGTGGAATCCATAATATATAATAAGGTATTATTTTTCTCACTTTATATTAATTTTTTGAATGATTTAATATTTGGATGATGAAATTACAAAAGTGGGGAACAATGTAATGGCCCATTATTATTAAATGAAATATATTTCCTGAATTAATGTGTGTTATTTATTATATAATATTAAACATGTAAAAAATGACGAGTAACTAATTTTTTTTCTTATTAATAAATATCACTAAATTAGTTGGGTATGAAAAAAATTAAAATTAAAAACATCAAAATTGGAAAAGAAATATAAAATGGAGTAGAAAATATAAGAAAACATAGTTCACCTTATTCGTCTAGAATCAACACCCCCATTTTGTTCGATATAAATGAGACAACATATTAATAAACCAATCAAGATATTATAATATGAAAATATCTCATTAGTTTTAATTTTAGGGAATATTGAGTGAAGTAATGAAGTCGTATTTATATAGTGTAATGGGAAATGTGATTCTTGGGATTAGACTATTATATGACCATTGGTCAAATATGACTATGGGCGAAAATAACCATTAGTTAATTTACAAGTGAAAAAAATAAAAATAGGTTTTAATTTTTCCATTATAGTTTTTTTTATTTCATTTTTCTAATTTATATTATAGCATTACTATAATAATAGTATTTTATTAATGGGATACACTTTTCCCCTCTGATTTTCCCCTTCTTAATCCATTTTGTATACGAGTCTTTCTATCAAAATCATTTATCTCATTTAATTGATAAATTGTCATTTATTTTATTTTTTCAAGTACTTATTCCTCTTTGTTTTCCATGGTTTATCAACAAGATGTTAACTTTTTTTTATCAATTTAGGGATTTAAATTGTCATAATCCACATTACCTCTTTATTGTTTTAGATTGATGTAAGTATCACTCCTTTAAACATTTTCTTCATCCTTATTTTGATAAGAAATGTGGTGGTTATCTTACTTGGGTTATTAATGAAATAATATATTAAAATCTATATGGATAACATGAAATTGATATATATGATGTTCAAACACTAATAGAGATCCCATGAATTGGATAATGAATTTAATCTCCATATATGTTTTTTTATGATACCTTAGTGAATAAATTTGGTAATTTTCATTAATGACACCATGGGGATAAGACATGGATATATTGTTATGAATGCATCATTTAAATTTGGTATCCATATTTCCTTGTTTTGATTAATGTTATTATTATTTTCATATGTTTCTTTTCCATGATTTTTTTGTATCATGTTCTTTTTATCTTATCTCTTAATAAAATGTTATATGTATTACGTTCTAATTACCTTATTGTGCTTCTTGATCACCCCTTTTCATTGATATATGTTTCCATGAAAGGATATGTAATATATTTAACATAGGGCAAGCCCAGTATGATTTTTTTAATTGGATTATGAGAATGTTGTATTTCTTCTCTATTATGTACCTAATATCCAATAAACTAGAGCGTCAAGGATCTTACATTTTGTTACATGAAATGAATTTGTATAATAAAAAGGTGTGATTCCATATTAAGTAAAAACAATTAGGACACCATTCCATATAGGTATAATAAGGTAAACATGATCTCCCAATTTAAATACAAAATAATTCCTACAATAATAAGTTTATGTATTATTTCATATTTAAGCTACATTAATATTATCCTGAATAGTTTGTACTATTTTTCATTGTCCAACAAACATGTTTTGGCACAATGAGTTTCATTTCACAAAAATCAACCCAAGTAGATAGAGTAAAAAAAACTATTTTCATATAATTATTAATATTGATCCAATTGAAAACATGAATGGAAAATACTATTATAATAAAATAACAACAATGTTAAATAATTATCCCACATAACTCAAAATTTATTTGACCCTAACCTCATGTTTTATTGCATTTTTTAATAGTCCATTTAAACTATTAATTATTTTGAATATTGAATGTGGGGATTTTTCATAGCTAAGTATTAGGATCCTTTTAAAGACTCATTCAGAATTATGATGTGAAATGGGGATCAAGGTCAGAAAAAATCCATTGAGGTGCACTATATTAACTTATAGAAACAATAATACTTATCCCAATGTATCAATAAATAGTTCATTAGTCTCTTATAGATCTATAATTTAGTGATTTGGTTAGGAAATTAACAATAACCCATATTGAATAATTATTCATTGGAGTCTCTGGTAGTTCTATTAAAAATTTCATAGTAATTTCACTCCATTTCCACTCAATGAATAGAATTGAATGTATGACTCCCCAAGGATTATTCCTCTCTAAAATTACTTGATAAAAAAATAACCATGTTGAAAAAAATAACATTCCCACTTCATTTTACCAATCCAATAAGGTTCATTCAAATCCCTATGATTGATGGTGCTACTATAGTTTATTGATAAATTAATGCTACACACATCATAAAAAATTCCATTTTAAAATTCTAAACAGATGAACCACATTATGTCGTTCAAATTTTCGTAATTACAACAACATAAATTATTTATTCCAACTTCCTGTCATTCAATAAATATATTTTATTCTCAATATTCCAAGAATCATATTATGGGATTTTTATATGTTATGATAAATGTTTTTTTCAATAATTTTATAAAGTATCAATGTATCCCTATATTTTATAATTCTCATATCTAAATTTACTAGACTTATGAATATAAGATCCCTCTGAATACTCATTTGGTCAAGAACATGATTATCTTTCTATCTCAATCAATCTGCTAGTTTTATTTCTATTAACGTGGTGGTAGTGTATGGAGAATTCATAATCCTTTAGTAGCACGATCCATTTACATTACCACATCTGTATGTCTTTATTTGAAAAGATATATTTTAGGATTTTTTGGTCTATGTATGTCTCATATATTTCTATATATAGATAATGTTGATATATAAATATTGTAAATATTGTAGCTTCCAAATTAGGATAATTAGTTATATAGTTATATTCAAGAGTATTTAACTCTCTTGGTGAATATTCACTAAAATTATCCTTATTCATAAGGATATAACCATGTATCCTATTCAATGACACACTATATACCTTAAATACATAATTTATTAATTATTGGGTCAAAATTGGTTCACTTACCAATATATTAATAAATAATTATATACATTCTTCAAAATACACTATTTTTATAAACATAAATACTCTACATGTATTCTTGGATAATGAGTTAGACAATTGGGAAAAATTATTGATTAAGCGAGTGACTATAACACTGATATAAAATAACTTCTTTATGTTTTTTCAATGTAAAATTATATTTCATCCATTTTCATTGAAGGATCATCTGGAATACATCTTTAGAGATAATATATCCAAAAAAAGAAACATCTCAGAGCTAGAAATCATAATTATTAAATTTACAAAATAATATCTTTCTTATAGTAGTATCATGAAAGATATTCATGTGATTTTGATAGAATTTATATCTCTTAGACTACACCAGGATATCATAAATTAATACAAAAAAATGATTATGATATTTCATGGATTCTCTATACATTATATCTATAAAAATTATTGTTTATTATTAAATCAAGATGGCTTTACTATAAAATCAAAATTCCCACACCTTATTAGAAATTTTATCTGTTGAATTTATTCCTTCATTACATGAAATTGATGATTAACTTAACAATGTATATTCTTTGAAAATTATTGAGCTCTAGGATTTTTATCAAATAAGTCATCAGTTTGAAGAGGATAATACTTGTTCTGTATAGGAATGAATTCAAATCCCTATATTCAATTAATATCCTCATAGATCCATTATTATTCATAACAAAGATAGTAGTTTTCCTAATGGTAAAAACAATAGTGAAAATAAATCCTTCATCACACAACTCCCTTGATGGTATCTTCAACACCACCAATTTAAAAGATTATATTCTGTATGGATTATTTTATATTTCTCTTTACCAGTGATTAAATTAATGGTAAACACTACATCACAATATAGTTTATTTCTATATAATTCCTATAGAAATTGATCAATATATTCATATAAAAAAGATAAAACCTCAATGTGAATATGAACTACTCCATAAATTATCATTTTTTCTTCTCCAATAAGTATCTCATTTAGAATAACTATAAGAGGTGGATCTTTCAAAAACACAGATGATGAAGTCATCCCTTTAATGATATGTAATTTCACATCTACAACATGAATCACAGTTTCCCTATCCTTAAAATAATTTTTTTCATATAATTTTTAATGATAGACCATAATATAGATTATATTGAACTCAACCTTCAATATGATAACATTGTATCAAAATAGAGAATGTTTATGTTTCATATTGCAGACCTCCTTACACATCCTTTTTTCAGCAAGACATCCATTGGGATTTTTGAATGGAAACTACCTACTTATGGTTCTATGGGAGTATGAAATTATTTTTAAAAACATGGATGATATAAAAGAGTTATAATATATATAATGAAATAAAAAATTTATGAAATTTGATGTTATAATTAAAGTATATATCAAAAAATAACGGGGAACTTTCACCTCAGCTGTAGTGATCCCATGGGCTTGGATTTATCCCATAATAATATTCTATGGTATATCTCCATGATTCATGGTGTATTATGACCTATTATTATATTTATTCCCATTGAATATATTGATTCTAGATATTTAATTATATGATTTTGGTGACCAAAACTATTTCATCATATGATGAAAAATGTTTAGAATCTAGTGCCAATCGAATACATTGATTAATCCCTATAAATAAATGATCAATCATTCATACATTATTGTATATATAACATGTATAATAAATGGTAAATATTGTAAATGTAGCCTCATACTCTTTAAAATTTACTTATAACTTTAGGTTTATTCTAAAAAAATTCTCCATATCTTAATCTATTAATCAAAAGGTAAATACTTTTCAATAAATTTCTCCTAAAAAAATCTCTATTCCATCTTTTTATTTCATCCTCCTTCATAGTATTCGAGATCAAGGATAGTAACACCCAATGGTTTTTTAAGAATAAAAATATTCTTTATAACACAAATGAAAAGTAAAAATAAACATAGATGTGGAATAATTCGAAGAGAATTTATGATATATTTCTTTCAAAAAAACATAACCTGTTTAATATCTTATATTATACACAACCCTACATGTTTTATATCTGATTGCGTAATTAATATGAAACATCGAGCTTATATATCTGATGATATATATTACCATTATAACCTTGTATGTAAAACAGAAAATATGAATTCTATTAAATTAATGATTATATATATATATATATATTTCCTACCTAATATATAATATAGATAAATATTTAGTAAATATTAAATCAATTTTTAGTAAAGTTATTTAATTGATTTTAAATATGTTATCTTCAAAAATAATTTTTTATTTCATTCATGAAAATATATTTTAATAAATATTTGGAAATTCTAAAAAATTTAGTTTAAAAAATTAAAACCATTTTTATTCAAAATATTAAAATTTAACAAGGGTAATATTTTATATTTTTTAGAAAATATTTATTTTTCAGTGAATACAGATAAATTCTAATTTTTGTAAAATAATTATTTTGTTTTAATAAACTAAAAAATTTAAATAAACCATCGTATTTTAGATTAAAAACAATATATTTTAATATTTGACCCCCATAATTTCTTCATAATAAACTATATAATGGATTTTAGCCTATGTATATTTTTGTGTTTTAAAAAGGAATTTTTTCTAAAAGATGTTTTAATGTGAATTGTGTTTCTCTGTTTTTATTAATTTTAATATTTTCCCATGAAGAATTTTTTAAATGGATAATTATAATATATATAAAAAAATTTAATTGATATTCTTAAAATGATTATTATTATATGTATAGTTAATACAAAATGATTTTGTGTATGAAAAATACACTTATAAAAAACCCACTGTTTCACCTCATCTATCAGTATTAATTTATTCCATATCTATAAAATATATTTGAAATTATAAAATTCATTTTTTACATCCCCGTGTTAAAAATATATTTTCGTTCCATTTTGAATTTTTTCTTACAAGATTTATTTTATGATTATTAAAAAATTATGAATTTTAATTGAAAATTACATTATTGATTAAAATATATTTAAAGTTAAGTTAAATTTGTAATTGATTTTAAAGTAACATTACTTAAATTATAAATCTATGAATAAAATTTTGGTCCCTATGATCAATTTCATATTAAAATTGGATAGAAAACCAATATAACCTTTTAAACATTTTCTCTTTGAAAACCCACATTCTCATCACATCTATTGGATTAATTATAAACTAAAATGTTCTACTTTAATGAATTTAATTTGTAAATATGTATTATATATTTTTCATAAGATTATATTATATTATATAATAAGGTTAACATATATTTTTTTAAAAAAATTAATAGTGAATAGAGAAGATATTATTTACTATTGTTTAGGTAAAAATTGGTTTACAAAGTGTTAAACTAATGAGATATGGGTTAAAATGACCTAAAATATTTCCAAAATATATTTTATTGATATATATCTACCTTATACCTTATTTTATTATTAATTAAATATTATTTTATAATTATTACATGAAACAAATGTTGGTAGAAATCATTCTCTTTAAAAATTACAAGTGTACCACTCACCAGAATTATAAAATGTCACCCCTATCCTCCTCGAATAACACATTAAAAACCTATTGTATCATTAAATTTTTGACCAATAATATTTAATAATTCCATAAGTTGATCCTATAAATAAATGTTTTTCTTGATGTTTAACCATGTGTGTCCTTTTGGGGAAAAAATACCCTCGAAGAGGAGGCAACATTTATCAAAGACCTTTTTTATATAATTTCATCCTTAGTTATCATTTAATATTCATAAAACATGACTATATCATGACTATATTATATTTAAAATGAATATATATATTTTTATTCAAATAACCAAAATAATTTTCCTCTTCGATCAAATGAGTTACAAAAGCATCATTCTGTGTACGGTGCAGAACCGCCTCACGAACCAATGGAATTATTTCTTCCATTACCATCTCTCATGGTTGGGTATGATGAGGTATATAATATATATATATATATGATATTTATAATATAATTATACGTATTTAATAATTATATCACATATTCTGTTGTAACTTTACATTCTATTGGGGATACAATAACATCACTCGTATGTACGGTGAACTACTACCTCATCAAGTGATGCGAATAATTTATCAGTAATAGTTAAATGGAATGTAATAATGATAAATTTAAGTATATTTAATGAAATAATATGGTATATATGAAATTATTACCACTATGTAATGATAAAATATTACATTCCACAATTTCAGAATGACAATTAAAAAATGGAGTCATTACTCATGCTTGTGTACAACTTAACATCTATGGGATCCGAACAAACATCTTTCTTCAAAACCATCCTTCAGGGTTGATAATTAATGCGTAATTGATATATAAATATGATAATTATTTATTGATTATTATTCGGTATATGATGAAACTATATAATTTTCACAATAAAATGAAAATTCATGACGAATAGGGAATAATAAAACAAGGCTACATATAATAATGAATGATTAACACTAAACAGGTGATTAGATATTATGAATGGATCATATATGATATGTTAAATATTAATATGATTTTTTGATAAGTTAATAACATTCTAAAACCACTACCTTGGAGAATAAATAATGTTCCCGAAAAAGTAATCATGTGGTATGGGATATCTTGTCTCTATTTAATCTCATTGAGACATATAAAAATTCACTACTTGTTTATTTTAAATGGTTAATAAAATGAACAATTGAAATGTATTATCATAAATACCATTAAATTCATGATATTTAATTTATTTATTTTATGTAACTATTTATTGGGGAAAATGAATCCAAATATTGCATAATTATTAATAGATTTTTGTCTCAATTTTCTTTCTTTGTGACTTATGTCTTGTTATGAACCTTTAATATTTTTTGAGGTGTATATATAGCCCATTTGGAATGTAATGTCATTAATGTATTTATTATTATTATATTATAAGTTTCATATAATTTTATCATTTCACGGGGCTTATAATTTGGAGTTATAAAATTGGTTAGTGTTCAATGATAAAATCATATCATTTATTTGGATTGTGTATGATTAAGTCTCCAATGATTAAATATTATGATATTAGGCCTAATAATTATCATCAAATTTTTTAGTTAGGTTATTCATTATATTTTATAGTAGTATTACAATTTTATAATATTTTAAACATTAAATAATAGATTATAAATTAATGAAATTTTGTCTGTTTTTCTCTATTAAGTCGAAACCCCATTTTATTCAAAAAAAATATTTCAAAAAATGTTTTAAATGAATTTTTACCATTCTGAAAATGAATAACTAAATAAATTAAAAAATATTATATTTGGAAAATGTTTTGAATAGAATTTCCATTTCATTTTCTATACAATCAAAAAATTTCCATTTACCAAAACTATGAATGGAATATTTATTTTAATAAGTATCAGGTGAACAGAATTTTCCACCATTATGACCATTGTTTTATTTGAAGATTAATTTATATGTCTTGTAGGATTTTTTTGGTGATTTTTTTTTCAAAATTCATTAAAAACTGTTTTCTTGAATGGAATTGTTATTTTACTAATGAAATGTTCTAAATTATTTTTTAAAATCATTTATAATATATCATGGTTATTTTCGATGAAATTAATTTCCAAAAGGATTTGTCTTTTTTTTAATTGTGTTGTGATTTTAAGTGAAATTTTTTATTCCTTAAGAAATATTCAATCTGATTATTAAATATAATTCTATATATAATATGAAATATTTTTTTACTTATTATCCAATTTGGATATTTTGTAATGATATCATCTTCATTTATTATTTTGAAGGGTTGATATTATTTAAAAGTGATTGTTTTGGAACCAGTTTCTTTTCCCTGGGTTAACCATGATTCAATTGGATTGACATAGAACCCATTTCTATTCCAAGAGATAATATTGATTCAATTAGATTATAATTAAATACAATTTTTTTCATGGGTTAATAATTATTTAAACATATTGTTATATAACTCATTTTCATCAATGGGTGAATCAAAGAATGATGATTATTATTATAATTTTTTTTATGGATGAGTAGTACATGGAAATTAAGGGTGACAAAGATATAACATATAAAAAGGGTTGATACCAAGTATAGTTCAACAGTGATACAGATATATATTATATGATGGGTTCACCAAGATATTCTTGGTTGATCTTAATAATACTTATATGATAGATTTTTCTAGATATTGGAGGCTGAGGTGGACATAAATAATATTATGGGTGGACCTAGATTACACCATGTGACCCAATAATAAATTTGGAGATGTGTTCAATACAATAATTATCCAATTCATTGGATAATGATTATGTTCCCTAAATAACAATATTGTAATGAAACTGTATAGTTATTACATTTTTAGGTATTTTAAGTGTTTTATAAGAGTTCTATAATAATGATGTTCCATGATACAAACATGCTTTATCAATAGTTTAAAATGATGTATAATGTTTCCAATTATCCATATTGATATCACTAGGGTGATGATTATTTATTTTTATGACAATTTCATTTTTCGAAGCCTTTTTTGATGTTTTATGAATAGTGATTCTGGTAATGATTGGTGTGAGTTCTTTTATGATTCCATTATTGATGGTGGTTATGTTTTCATAATATTATTCACTTCTTATTCTCATTGATGAATTTAATTTTCAATGCTAATTTTTACCCTTATCATTTTATCTCACCCTACTTCTGTTTTATATTCCCCTGGATATAATGAATAGGAATGATTTTTTTTGTTTTTAAATGATTTGATATGATAAATGACGATCACTTAATGTAAAATAATAAAAGATTGGTTAAGTGGGAGAAATTTTAATATATTTTAATAGAGATTTTTTATGTCAGAGTTTTTATTTATTACCTAAAATTAAAAAACTAAAAATTACAACATTATATATGTGATATAGTTTTTTCTTTGGATATTTTAAGATTTGGATAGATAAAATTGCGATGTAAATATCATTAACAATTCCTATAATGTAATGATTATTATTTTAGAATTAGATCTAGCAATGCGGGTTTTGGGTGGTTAGAGTTAGTATCACATAAAAGGTATATATAATTTTTATTGTAAAATGTTATCATATGAGATTATTTTAACTGTTATGGATATAATAATATGTTTATAATATTACATATGATCATAATTTACAAATCAAAGAAATCACATTGTGGTTTTATGTGATGATATCTTGACGTGATTAACAAAATTTTAGGATAAATTTTAATAGGTTCAAGTATATGTAAATATTTTCTTAATGAGATGTATTAATTTACTTTTTGGAATATAATATTTATTGAATTGATAATATTTATTTTTTATATAATCCTGAGTATATTTTTAATTATGGGAACACATGTTTATCCTATATATAAAAATGATGTTGAAAATTTATTTTATGACTATGTTATTAGGGTTATATTAATAAGGACATAAACCAATTTTTTTAACTAAAATATCAAATGTATGAGGTAACATTTTAGAATAGAACACCCTTTTATTTTTAGTTTACATAAGAATGATTTAGTTTTAAAACGGAAATCATGATTTGATTTTGAATATTAATGTATCATATGATGGTTTACTTGTTTCAGAAATTATATTAAAATGTAATTACCATTTTGTTTTTGGTTATTGTAAAAATATTATTGGAATTGAATTTTATCCCTTTACGGTTGTACAGTTATTCAAATTTTTATTTTTATTGATTCAAGAATGAAAACTTCATCTCGAATACAAATTTTTGGGTTAATATGATGAAACTATGGTGTAAATTGGTAAGAGGATGAAATTATACTTAAAAATTATGCATGTTTCACTATATTTTATGTCTATATGGTGTATTAATTTTGTATCTGTAGGAAAATAATCTTAATTTTTTTTTCTTGTTGAATGCATATATGATGAATTAGATGGTATTTTAGAGAATCATAGATTTATTAATTGGACCCCCTTAAAATAACATTGATCATTCACTTTATTTTTATCAATTAAATAAATAAATCTCTAAATATTTACACATTTCTTACTTGTCCAATTATTCACATCCCCCCTTATGATCTAATATTTTGATGCCCAGTTAAGTGTTATTCGATTATACTATTTTACTTCCCCTTAGAGATTTTTAAGATGATTGTTTTTGACCTATTTTTGATGTATATTTAAAAAACGTATACTTAATTTTCAGTTCATTTATTACCAATATAAATTTTATATTATGAGGATGCAATTTATTAATTTAGGGAGGATTTAACACCTTAATATTTAAAAATATGAAAATTATGTTCAATGGTGTTAATTAAAAAATACCAATCTTTTATGAGAGTGTAATTAACGAAGGAATTATTATATATTAGTTTTTTTAGTAAACTTATGCTCTTAAATATCTTGTGTTACACGCAACCCCATGATTTTTTTGTTCTACGGTGTATTCAACACGCAACACTAAGCTTAAACGAACCATGATATTCATAACCATTATAACACATCATTTAAATTGAAGAAGAATAAATAATATTAACTAATTTATGACATGTATATATATATATATATTTAAAAACAAATATAAATTACTAATAATTGTTTAGTAACTATTCAATCTACTTTTAAAATGTGATTTAATGCTTTAAAAATACATTTTCCTTAAAAATATTTTTTTTATTTTCATGAAAAATATTGTAATAAATTAATGAAACTTTTAGATAGTTAATTTTTGGTTAATCTAAATACATTTTTTAATAATAATATAAAAAAAATTTGTGGTAAAATTTTGTAATTTTTTATCAAAATAATTATTTTTCATTGAATAGTGAAAATAATGATTTTTAAAAAATATATTTTATTTTCTATAAATTTACTAATCTAAATTCCCTATTATATTATAAATTAAAATAATTATTATTAAATTAAATTTAACCCACTTTATTTCTTTTAAAAAACTATATATTGAAATATAACATAAGATTATTTTTTGTTTTAATAATTGGTTTTTAAAATTGAGATTTTAATGTGCATAATGTTTCTCAATCATTACTAATTAAAATAATAGATACTGATTAATGGAATATATTAAATTTATATATTGTATGTTAATAAAGTTTAATTTATATGCATATAGTGATTTTTATAAGTAATAGAGTTAATATAAAATCATATTGTGTTTGAAAAATACACTTATCGAAAACCCACTTTTTCATCGTGTCTATGAGTTTTGTTTTATATTTACATGTTTTCAATTAATTTTTTTTTGAAAAATAAAATTTATTATATAAATAATAATTCAAATATTATATTTTTGTTAATTTTTTACAGTTTTCTGAAAATATGTTTTTAGACATTATTGTAAAATACAGAATTTTAATTGTAAACAACGTATTCATTAAATTAGATATAAATTTAAATTATTTTATAAATAGGATTAAAAGTAAAATGGGATATATTATATACCATATAATATAGTTTAGTTCATTTTAAGGATTTTGAAATTGATGTTGGATATAAAAACATTGTTTACTTTTGAACTTTTTCTCGTCAAAAACCTGCTTTCTCATCACATTTGTGGGATTAATTTTAAATTGAATTTTTAAAATTTTGTCAATCTAAATTATAAAAATGGATCTGGTATTTTAATTTATCATAATTTATGTTATCAAATAATTTCATCTATTTATTTTACCAAAAGTAATAGTGAAAATAGTACAAATTAATTATCGTGGTTATGGTAAAAATGTGTCTACTGGGGGTTAAACTAAAAATATAAGTGATAAAATTACCTATAAATTGGTATAATGTAACATCCCATTTCTGGGTGCCACTCAATGGGTTCCCCGAACCCGGTTCGCCACATGACATCAAGCGCATTTCCACAAACGCCAAAGGCAGCCGACTAGAAGCAAGGTCCTAGGTCTGATAGTGGGGAAACTATGCCCTCATTTGTCAAAGTGTAGCGCTGTGGAATACAGAATAAAACATACATCAACAGTGGAAGCAGTAAACCATACACAAATGAAATAAAAAACAATAGTGGATATAGATAACAGTATGTAAATGATGATGCTACATGTCTCATGTTCTATGAAAACAGCCAGAACATGTTATACATCGATACAGTACAACCAAAAGCAGAGTACAACAAAAAAAAAGAAAAACTGCTAGTAGTGGCATCATGAGCCTATGCTCGGTCCCAAGCCCTCCTACTCCTTAGAAGAAATCATGTACCTATATAGGGACTCTTTCCCCTATCCACACCTGCAGAAATGTAATATTTTTGGGTCGAAAGGAGTGACCCAAAAAGGGTGTGAGAAATATATCTCAGTAGGAACCCACCCCAAGGCACATGCCCAACTGAGTGTAAGCATGGCACAACAGTGAAATAGTAAAATGAAATAATATAAGAAGTACTCACAAGAAACCAACATAACAGTTAAATTTCCATTTTAATATTCATTTTAACCATTTAATTTTAAAATATCACCACAGTGAATATTCTATGTAACCGCTAAATGTCCACAGACGCGTAAACCCCTACCCTACGGTAAAGAGTATCCAGCACAAGAATCTTCCCTCAGGTATAACAGATTTTTCCCACAGGCGTAGGTAGTGTCGCCCTCAGGCACAAAATCAGCTTCCCTCAAGCACGGAAGATGTTGCCCTTAGGCCGAAATAAATACTGCCCTTGGGCCAAACAGTGCAGTACCCACAGCCTAATCACAACAACGCCCTCATGATAAACAGGTAATCGGGATATGCCCAACAGGTAAACAATAATTAACAAGAAATTTCACTCAAGGAAATTCGACAATTACTACTTTAAATGCATCCCATCGGGAATCCTGGCCAAACGGCTAAACAGTGGAACACACACCCGGGGTGGTCTCGAATCCAAGAAAAGATCCCAACCAGAATTTTAATATCATAATTAAATACCTAATCTATTCTAGGTGTTTAATATAGAAACGGCCTCATCCACATGACACCCCAATATGGGTTCGTGGAACAAAAATGCATAAAACACACAACAGTTGGAAAACTAAACACCAAGCCACCTACCTTATATGCCAACGAGCAGTATACCCGAATGTTGACTCCAGAAACACCTATGAATGGAATCGATCTGATGAAGAAAAAAACATTCTTAACCTCAAGTAACTCCCTCTAGGTAAAGAATTGGTAAGAAACACGCTAGGAGAAGAGAGGTATTGCCCACGCAGTTCCAACGAGATCATCCGAACAGGAATTAGATTCTAGACGAACACCGGGTGGATCATCAAAGGTTCAGACATCCCTCCCGAGCTCCCTCTTCCATTCTAAGCCTTCCCTGTGAACAGGTGAGTCTAATGCCTGATTTAAGCAAAAAAAAAAACAAATTACACAGCGTGTACTTCCAAGTACACGACGTGTACTCCCTTCATTTAACTATTCCTCTGACGGCACCGCCATACTGTTCACCCATCGACATGAGTACACGACATGCACTCCTGATTACATGCCATGTACTGTCACCTAGCTGGTGGCTACTCCACTGCCTTACTGTTTTGGCCTGCCGACTGACTACACGACATGTACAAGACCACTAAATGACATGTAGTCGGTTCCTACACCATTTGTTGCCGACATGGCTACACTCCCCGTGTACTCAACCCTACATGGCCATAAGTACACGACGTGTGGAAAAAGTACAGAGCATGTACTTCCAAAATTTATTATTTTCCCCCATTTTCCATATTTTATTAAAAAAAATTAAAGAAAAGAGAAAAGAAGAAGCTCGTACCTCAAAGATAAGAACCAAGTTCATACAAACATCCCCCCTTATAGCAATTCGTCCCCGAATTTCCCTTCCAAGGGTGGTGAAGATATAGCCATGAACAAATCCATCCACTGAGCACGTACATAGGTTTCCCACTCCCATGTTTCGTCCCGCACTCGTCCATGCTTCCATAGTACCCGCACGAGAGGAACTAACTGGCCTTGGAGAACCTTCGTGCTCCTGTCAACGATATGAATCAGATGCTCCTCAAAGGACGCATCTACCTCCAGCTCAACCTCCTCGGGCTAAAAGACATGAGATGGGTCTGAATGATTGGATGCAGCTGGGATACGTGGAAGACGTCGTGCATGTCTTGGTACTGCTGCGGTAACCGAAAACGATAAGAAGCCAACCTAACTCTATCTAGAATCTCAAATGATCCCACATACCGCGGTGAAAGTTTACCCTTTCTCATGATCCGCTTGTGTCCCAGCCTCAGCAAAACACATAGAAAAACCTGATCCCCGACCACGAACTCCAATGGTCGTCTGCATCAAGTAGCATAAGATGTTGGATGAGACTATTCGGTAGCCATCCTCTTTTGAATCAACTGGACCTGCGCAGAAGTCTCCTGCACGAGCTGTGGCCCCAGTAAAGCTGCCTCACCTGCCTCTATCCAGCACAAGGGTGAACAGAATGGCCTACCATATAAAGCCTCACATGGTGACATTTCAATAGTCATCTGGAAGATATTTTTTATAGGAAAACTTGACTAAGGGTATATGCTTCCCCCAAAATCCCCCAAAGTCTAGGACGCATGCACGCATCATGTCCTCTAGCACCTATATCATACGCTCTGACTAGCTATCTGTCTGAGGGTGGTATGTTGTGCTCAGAAGCACCTATGTACCCAGTTCCCTCTGAAAAATATGCCAGAAATGGGACGTAAAGTGTGTGTCCCTATCTAAAAAGATATAATGAGGGACCCCAGGAAGACGTACAATCTCTCGGATATACAGCCTTCCGAGCTCATCAGCACATAAGGTCTCCTTGATCGGCTAGAAGTGTGTTACCTTCGTGAGTATGTCCACAACAACCCACATGGAATCATTGCCATGAGGTGACATCAGCAAACCAGTCATGAAATCCATCACGACATAATCCCATTTCCACTCCGGAATGGGTAACTGATATAATAGCCTAGCTGGTCTCTGATGCTCCGCATTCACCTGCTGACTGGTGGAACACCTCGTAACATAACTAGCTACTTCTCTCTTCATACCCGGCCACCAGTACTGACATCTCAAGTCACGGTACATCTTGTTAACCCCAGGATGAATTTCCCAAGTTGAAGCATGAAACTCTCACATCAGCTCCTCACGTATATCCCCTGGAACCCACACTCGTCCATGGAAACGCAGAACCTCATCATTGCCTATCGTCCAACCAGGATGAGGGTCCTCACTTGCCACCGACTCCTATAGAACTAGGCCTATGAATTAGATAGTTGTCTCATCCTCACTCTATCCAGGAGGGTAGAAGTCACAACTAATGAGGAAAGATAAGTCTACCCCTGACAGTCGTGCACCTACAAATGCATATCAGAGAACAAAGGCATGAGCTGCCACTCACCACTGGCCTCCTGCACTGCCTGTATCAGAGACTTCCTGCTCAGTACATCAGTTACTACATTACCTTTACCAGGTGTATAGTCAAGATCAAAATTGAAGGACTGTAGGTACTCGACCCACCTTCGCTGCCTCAGATTCAGCTCACACTGTGTAAAGATATACTTAACGCTTTTGTGGTTGGTGAAAACCACAAAATTCTCCCCCAATAGATAATGTATCCAAAAGCGCAACTCATGAATAACTACTGCCAACTCGAGATCATGCATCGGGTAATTCCTCTCATGTGGACTCAACTACCGAGACCCATACGCAACAACTCGATCTTCCTGAATCAACACTACTCCCAGACCAATACTTGATGCATCATAGTAAACTACATATCAATTCCCCTGCTATGGGAGTATCAGGATCGGTTATGATGTCAACCTTCCTTTCAGGTCCTGAAAGGCTTCCTCGCAAGCTTCTGACCAAATGAACTTCACACCCTTTTCATTCAGACCCATCAATGACACTTCTAATCGAGAGAAGTCCTGTATAAAACACATGTAGTAACCAACCAGCCCTAATAAACTCTGCATCTCAAACACTTTCTTAGGCCTCTCCCAATAAATTTCTACTCTCACTTTTTTTAGGTCTACTGATACTCCTGACTCTGAGATGATATGACCCAGGATGTGAATCTAGTCCATCCAAAAGTGTCACTTTGAGAGCTTAGTGTATAGCTAATGCTATCTTAGTGTACTCAATACAATCTCAAGATGGGTGGCATGGTCGTGTCGAGTTTGATATTACACCAAGATGTCATCCACGAATACTACCACAAAAGAATCAAGATAATAATGGAACACACGATTCATCAGAGCCATGAAAACTATTGTCGCGTTCGTGAGTCCGAATGGCATAACCGTATAATCATATAGACCATACCTACTCTTGAAAGCCGTGAGAGGTATATCAGATGGTCTCACGCATAACTGATGATATCCTGATCTCAGGTCAATCTTCAAGAACACTCGTGCCCCACGAAGCTGATAAAAAAGATTATCAATCCTCAGTAAGGGATATCGGTTCTTAACTGTCAACTGGTTCAGCTTCCGATAATCCACACAGAGTCTAAGAGTACCGTCCACCTTCTTTGCAAAAAGGACCGGAGAACCCCAAGGAGAAGTATGAGGTTGGATAAAACCCTTTTCCTGTAACTCCTATAACTGCCTCTTGAGCTCCTGCAACTCAGGTGTAGCCATCCTATATGATGTAATGGACACCGACGCTACTCCTGGCACAAGATTAATGGATAAATCCACCTCTCGCCCCATAGGTAGACCTAAAAAGTCGTTCGGATAGACATCCCTGAAATGATCAACAACTAGAGAAATCCGTTTGAAAAGTCCCCTGATCATCCGGATATAAGCTCGCAATCTGGGCTGTGACTCCACCTCGCCCATGATGCTCTGGTCCAGCTCGACTTGCCTGAACATCCCACTCGCCCTTGTATAAAAACTCTCTGCCCTCTGGTGACGTGAAAATCACCCTGTGATGATATTAATCCAAAACGACTCGAAAGGGAACCAAAAAGTCAATCCCGTGAATGCCGTCATTTCTCTTCATCTCTAGGAAATAATGTCCCCAAAGGAAGTGTCACCCACCAACCTCAAGGGGGAACTCCCTGCACTGACGCAAACCGACCATTCTAGTCCCCAACGGAGTGTCTAGCCTCATGATATCAGAAGAAGTAGAAACACAGAGCGCAAGGCTCTCCACAATGTTCACATATATAAAACTATGGGTATCACCCGTATAAAAAAGTACTGAAGACAAGACAGAAGCTACTAGAATAGTACCTCTGACTGTAGAAGGTCAGAGATCTTTCTCCTGCTGGGTCTATTGCATTGCATATGTCTGCCCAGTGCTGCCGCCCTGTGACACAGCCTGGCTACCCTGAGTTGTCCTGCCCTGCTGCCCCTGAGATCCTGGTGTCTGGCTACCTTGGCCACGGCCACCATCTCTACCTGCACGCCCTGATGTATTCCAGCTCCCAGACTGGTAAGCATCCACTGGTCCTTCTCCCACACACAAAGCACATAACCCCTCTCACTAGACACCGGTAGAAACTCCCTGCAAAAGCACTGCAGATGATCCATCTTGCCGCTTGCTCGACACTGCACATGGTCTCCTGGACACTGTGGCCTATTGTGCCCAACTCTACCACAATAGTAGCACATAAACTGGCCACCTGAAGCATTCTTCTGACTGGTAATGATTCCCTAAGAGAATTCCTCCTATCTATTCCTCTTTCCAATAGAGAAAGTACCAGTAACGGGTGCTGAACCGCCCTGGCCCACACCACTAGATTCTCGAAGGTTACTCTCTTTAATCAGCGCATGGTTCACCATAGCATGTACAATAGGCAACCTGAAGACATTCACCAGCACTCAGATGTCATACCGAAGACCATCCTCAAAACATCCAGCTCTCAACATCTCATCACCCACCAGCACAGGTGCAAATCACTGAAGATTGGTGAAATGAGTAGAATAGTCCATCACCGACATAGCCCCCTGCTGCAGATTCATGAAATCTCGAGCTCTATCTACTCTCAGCATCTCTGGAAAGAATATTTCATAGAAGACTGCCTGAAAATCCTCTCACGCCATGTCCCTGTGATTCTCTGACTGGGTGGTAACATCCCACCACCTCTTAGAGGAATCACGCAGCATGTATGTCGCGAGCTTTACCCTCCACCCTGGAGGCATTTGAAGATGCTCGAAAATAGTCTACATCGACCCAAGCCAAGACTCCACAGCCTGTGGTCCGCCATCCTATGAAAACGTGGGAGGATGGGGCTGCTGGAAGACACTTGTCAGCTCGGCCATAGATGTGCAAGCCTGCGGTGCTCACTGAAAGGTCTGCATGAACCACATAAAGCCTTCATGGAGCTGCGCCTCCGCACCTATGTCCGGTATAGAAGCCAGTGACGCATCTGGCTCTACTGGAGGATCAATTGGTAGCCCATTGACCACCATCTCTGGAGTATAGTCGTCACCGCTCTCCTTGCGAACAACGCGCAGTCGTCTAGGTGGAATGACACAACAAGGTCAAAAGCACGCCTTAGATTCATGATTATTAAGGCTTAAATGAAGAAACCACAAAGGGAACAAGAAGAAGAAGGTATTTAAAAATTTACAAAACAAGACTACACGGCGTGTATACTGACTACATGGAGTGTACTTGACTTCCCTTCCCCTGCCCGGGTCCTTCGACATGGCTAAGCCACACGGATCCCGTTAACAAAACTACATGGCGTGTATATAATCTACACGACATGTATGGTGTTATTTTCCAACTTCCCGTGACATTTTTGACACGGACGACTACTCAGCTTGAAACTACACAACGTGTTACACCCGCACACGGCGTGAACATCACCCAGTTCCCCAGCCACACGGCTAAGTCCACACAGTCTGTCCTCGGACAAGACTACATGGCGTGTCCCAAAGGTACACGGCCTGTTCAAGGAATGGTGAAATTGTCCCCTGTTGTTATTTACACGACCGAGTCCCCAAATCACACTACACGGTGTGTTCATAATTGACACGGCGTGTTCTATAAAGGAGTTCACTGACTCGTGTTGTTAGTTACACGGCCGGATTCTGGGTCAACACTACATGGCTTATAGATCTGGTACACAGCGTGTTTTTCCCAAGCACTTCCCTATCCCGTGTCGCCGCCCACACGGTTTGTGACACGAGAAGAGACTACACGGTGTGTACTTAGAGTACAGGGCATGTACTCAAAAAGTTCATTTTTATTCCTGAACAGAAGACCATACACGGTGTGTTTAAAATACTACACGACTTGTATACTGGGTTTGCGGACAGTATGCCTCTGAAACTTTCCTGGAACCCAGAAAATATTGAAAAACAACACCTAAGTGTCAAATTCTGAAAATTGAGGGCCCATACTCCCCACGAATCAATGTTTGACATATTATATGTGTTATAACTAATAAACAGTCAATGATCCACCAAATTCCGGTCAATGGGGGACCATTCTCCCCTGAAACCAATGTTTGAAGTCCATTCTATGAACATATCACACAAAAAATTACCGTATCATAAGGCAGGTATTTTATCAAATAACTATCACAACAGCATGATTTTTCTAGCACAACAACTATCACAACAACATACAATTTCTAATGCACCTACATGTCATGGAACGATGCATGGAATATAATTTCTAGCATGTTCCTAAATGATGAATGAGATGACATACCCTCATCTCAATGGGTTGCCTCTAAATAGAAACCACAGATAAAATATAAATAGCACAATCCGAGTGCGTCACCCAACGGTGAAATCATATCAACTATAAATTGCAAAATCATTAAAAATGAAATACGAGGTAAATTGGATTTTCCTTGTACACGGGTTAGCTACGCCCGGGTACAGCTTATTACCGACCACCCTTCCCGTCTTATCCTTGAATAAGGCTCCGAATAGTATGTTAAATAAAATAACCCCTCTGATACCTCTTTGTAACATCCCGGTTCGGGGTACCACTCAATGGGTGCCCCAAACCTGGTTCACGACGTGACCTAAAGTGAATTGTCCCAAATTCCAGAGGCTGCTGACTAGCAGTGAGGGCCCAGGTCTGATAGTGGGGAAACTATTCCCTCATCTGTCAAAGTGTAGCACATCGGAATACATAATATAACATACATCCACTACAGAAGCAGTAAACCATACACAACTGAAATAAACAATAAAAGTGGATATAACCAACAGTATATAAATGATGATGATACATGTCTCAAGTTCTAATAAAATAGCCAGAACTTTTTATACATCAATACAGTACAACCAAAAGCAGAGTGCAGCAAAACAAAGCAAAATATCTGGCAGCGGAATCACAAGCCTAGGCTCGGTCCCATTCCCTCTTACTTAGCATCAATCATTTACCTGTATAGGGACTCTTTCCCCTATCCACACCTGCAGAAACGTAATCTCTTTGGGCCGAAAAGCATGTCCCAAATAGGGTGTGAGAAATATATCTCAATAGGAACCCACCCAAGGCCCATGCCAAACTGCATGTAAGCATGACACAACATTTCAATAGTAAAATGCAATAAATTATGCAGTACTCATAAGTAACCAACATAACAGTTAAATTGCCATTTTAATATTCATTTTAAGCATTTAATTTTAAAATATCACCACAGTGAATATTCTAAGTAACCGTTAAAATTCCGCAGATGCGTAAAAACCTACCCTCAGGTAAAGAGTATCCAACACAAGAATCTTCCCTCAGGCATAACATATTTTTCCCTCAGGCATAGGTAGTGTCACCCTTAGGCACAGAATCAACTACCCTTAGGCACGGAAGAAGTTTCCCTCAGGCTGAAATAACTACTACCCTCGGGCTAAACAGGGCAGTGCCCATGGTCTAATCACAACAACACCCGTAGGCTAAATAGGTAAACAAGCAATAACAAGCAATTACTCTCCCGGCAATTCTAAAATTACTACATTAAAGGCATACCCTCGGGTATCCTGGGAAAATGGCTAAACAGTGGAACACACCCCCAGGGTGGTCCCGGATCCATTCAATGATCCCAACCAGCATTTTAATATCATAATTACATACCTAATCAATTCTAGGTGTTTAATATAGAAACGACCTCAGCCACACGACACCCCAACATGGGTTCATGGCACAAAAACGCACAAAACACACATCAGTTGGAAAACTAAACACCAAGCCACCTACCTTATACGCCAATCAGTAGTATACCCGAACGTCGACTCCAGAAATGCCTATGAACGGCATATATCTGACGAATAACAAAACTCGCTTAACGTCAAATTACTCCCTCTAGGGAAAGAATTGGTAAGCAACATGCAAGGAGAAGAGAGGGATTACCTGCACGGTTCCAACAAGATCGTCCAATGCGGAATCAGATTCCAGACAAACACCCGATGGATCTTCAAAGGTCCGGTCATCCCTCCCGAGGTCCCTCTTCTGTTCTAAGCCCTCCCTGTGAATAGGGGAGGCTACTGCCTGATTTAAGCAAAAAAAAACAAAGTACACGGAGAGCACTTCCAAGTACATGGCGTGTACTCCCTTCATTTAACTGTTCCTATGAAAGCTTTACCATACTATTCACCCATCGACATGAGTACACGGCATGTACTCTTGAGTACAAGGCGTGTACTATCACCCAGCTGGCAGCTACTCCACCGCCTTACTGTTTTGGCCTGCCGACTGACTACATGGCATGTACAGGACCACTACATGGCGTGTAGTCGGTTCCTACACCCTTTGTCGCCGATATGGCTACATGCCCCGTGTACTAATCCCTACACGGCCAGAAGTACACGTAGTGTCGAAAAAGTACATGGCGTGTACTTCCAAAATTTAGGATTTTTCCCCATTTTGCATATTTTATTAAAAACACTTATGGAAAATATAAAAGAAGAAGCCTGTACCTCAAAGATAAGAACCGGGTTCTTACATATAAAATATATATTTATATCCATATATCTACCCTATACCTTAATATATCGATAATGGTGCATTATTTAATCCTTTTTGACATTTTGAAATTATCAGTCGATGACATTATTTTTGAAATATTACATGTGTTCCACTCACCACATTTATAAAAGGCCACCATCTCTTCTCCTCTCGAAACATTTTCAAACCAAATTGGTTAAGATAGTAACTACCATAATAAATTCTATAAATCAATCATCTAATTATATAAGCTTTATTATAGGAAGAAATTTGGCTATGGAAGGCCTTTGGAAAAAACCTAAAAACCTTACTTGATGAAGAGTTAACGTTCTTCAAAGAGTTTTTTTATATTTTTTCATCTTCCACCACCTTAAATTCTCCGTAGACAATGATTATATAAAAAAAATGGTGTCATAAATTGTATTTAAAGTTATTATTTAAATTAAAAAAAATAATTCAGTATCCCTTTCTATCAAATTGGTTACAAAATCATCATTCATGTGTGTAGAAAACTACCTCCTCATGAACCCATGACATTTGTTTTTATTACAAACTCCAGATGTGGGTATGATGTTTAATACAAAGTAAATATATGAAATTTATCAAATAAAAATACCACAAAATTAATTATATAACATTTTATTTTGTAATTATATTCTTTCAGGGATACAATATTGTCTTTTATGTACATGTCGGACAACCACCTCGTGATGAGATGTGACTCTTCTATCACTAACTCTTTACATGGAATATAATAAGGAAAAATATAATTCATATATATGATAAAAATTAAATTATGATATATTTATAATTATTATAATATAATATATCAATTTCATTTATTCTGTAAAATATTTACATCATTCGTGTATGTGTGGACTACTACCTTCATGAATCGACGTGATCCTATATTAATCATCACATCACATACATTATATATAAAAATAAATTTAAATAAAATTTTTTGTATATTTGATATTATTATTCTTTTTAAAGATAAAATATTACTTACCTCATTTATATAATGATCAATGAAAATTTATACATTATTATTTTGTGTGTATGACCTACCATCTCCATAATTGTAAAATAATTTATTCTTAAAAAAAATTTCATGCTTGTTCATGAATATATAATTGATGTCTATATATTATTCTTATGGGATTTGTTTTTTATTTTATATATGATTATAATATATAATATTCACATGACCTCGAATATGAAAATCATAGAGGATGGAGTCTTCCCATGAGATTGCGCCTCAGGTGAACAGAGGAGAAAACCTAATACCAAAACCCACTCTCATAGATGTTATTATGGGTTGAGTTTTCTTATATCTGGATGATTGGAAGACCTCATAATTCATTTATTTGATGAGATTTCATCATAGAGGTATTTAAAATATTTATTTTTCAAATTAAGAGGTACATTTTCTCTCCTTGTACTTTCATTTTGTGATGGTTTGAAAATTTAGTAAAGGAAGACAATCACTAAACTTCCTCGACAAAACCCTGAAAAACATAGGATTTCATAATTTTGACATATCCTGGTAGAATTCCTCGCATGTTGTTTTCCATTTTTCACATGAAAAAAATTTCCTATTGTCTTTGGATAAGAAGGAAGTTGACATTTGGTCGAAACTTCATGAAGGAATTAAAATAGTCCCTAGGATTCTGTTTTTATTCAGAGCCACTTTTTCTCCCCATCTGGTTTGGTTTTCCTGGAGTTCCCATGAATTTCATTAAAAACCCATATTTTTAATTGCTAGTTAATTTGGTCACCCCCATAAACTAGACTCTACTAATATAAATCTTTCTATCCCTTCAGTCACTCTAATATTTACTGAAATTGATATTTTAAGAGATTTTCCATTCTGATATTGGATTTAAAATGGAGATAATAGATTTATTTTAGTATTTTTTTATGTTCAATTATATTTCAATATATTTTCTAGAATTGGACACTTTTTATGAGAATGTGAGAATAAATGAGAGGGTTCATGCCTCTACTCTCAATTCAAATAAATTTTGGATGAAAAGGGAGAACAAAAATTGTTTATATGTTTATCATTAATGAAATCATATTACTATGAATATCAATAAGAATCCATTGGGTTATACTAATTTTCAACTGCCCTCTACAAGCCTTTTGGGATTCGTAGAGGTAGTTAAAAATTATCAGTATACTAATAAGGATAAATAATTTCTTCTTATACCATAAAAATTGACTTTTGATATCACACAAATTGATCAAGGATAGAATGATAAGGAACATATTTATTTTGGAGAATCTCTTCAAGATAATTTTGATAATTCATTCCAACTTGAGGAAGATATCTTGAAATCGAGTGATAAAAAAGGGAAAAATCAATGATTGATTTGGATGGTTTTATCACTCCAAGTACATGAAAACCAAAAAATATGTGGACATACTAACATTGATATAACTACCCTCATGCGATCCCTGGATTCTACTGAGAATCAAGAAAATATTATTATCCCACAACCCTTTCCAACAAAACATTTGACTTTATCCTTTAATCCAAATGACTCACATGACACTACCTATGTGGATGAAAATTAAAATCACCATTATTTTAGTGATTCATGAAAATTTTAGAGAAATTGTATTTTTACAGGTTCTTGAATCATGGATGGAAGAAAATTATACACCTGACTTCCATCAACCAAAAAATGATGAAATGATTGCTAATACATACGTCAAAATCCGAAAAGGGATGTTTATCAATGTTTTGGAAGAGTTTAGGATAAATACCAACTTCAACATCATAAATAATACATAGATATTAAAAAACTTTTTGATGAAATTGGTTCCTTTTTACTTGAGTTTTCTATTAGTTATTTCACATATTTTCTAGTTTTCTATCTGACTTATTCTTGAAAATTGAACATCATTTACTTTTCCTAGCAACATCTTTTTACTAACTCTCTATGTATTCCCACTATTCCTTGAATCTTGTTTGGAAATTAGTTAACACGATGTTTTCATAAAGTATAAGATTGAATTTTTTTTGATCTCAGACCATTTAGTCTTTAGTTCTATATTTTTCTGTGTCTTGTAGCTACTTCAATAGATTGTGGTTGACTTCTCAATGATGTTTCTGTTTCAACTATTTTCTCCTTCACAAAAGTGTGGAGGAGTTGGGGGAAGAAGAAGTTTCTTAGATTGATGAACAAGACATAATGACAATTCCAAAGTACATTGATGCTTTAGTGGGTACTGATTTTTCTACTCCTACTGATACTTGATCCTACTTCATGGTTCAATTTTATTTTGATTTCGTAATCCAACCATTTGTAAATATAATTTTTCTTGAATCTCTATATTTGGGATTTGGATTCTAACACTTTATTGTTTACATATTGATAATAATTTGTTTCAATCTTGATTTTTGCAGCTTTAGTTATCAGGATTCATTAGATGAGACAATAGTATTTTTTCAGAATTCTCAATTGATGTTTCACTATAGTTCTTTGGAGATGGAGAAGCCTTGGTTATAAGGTTCATCACTCATTGACAATCTGGTTCTTCGGCCTCCAGCAATGGCTTGAGACTCACTCAGTTGGATATCAAATTTTATTCAATTTCTACATGTTAATGACTTTTTTCATACATTTACCTTAATGGACAGAGATTTTACTTTATGAATAAGACATTTTAATGACTGTATGTTTCAGAATTGTTTTTTCCAACTCAATCATTCGGTAATTTTCTCTATTAAACATCACCTCATATCCATATCAATATCTTGTTGTTGTAAACTCTATACACCTCATACATGTATTGTATAATTTTATAATTTTAAATTATATTTTGGGGAATTAATTTAGTAGAAATTTGTGGTCACCGCTTTTCTAAAAAGAATAAGAACATGGATATTCAGGGAAATTTATGAAGGATAAAACATATTAATCAACTAAAAAATCAATGAAAAAGTGGAATGATTATTAATGAACAAGTTATAATATATTATAAAAGGATAATAAATGATATTATTAATATTAATATGGTTCTTTAATAATTTATTAAATTTCTTGAAACCACTAAATATGATGTTAAAATAGGTTGAAAAAATAGAAATCATGAGGAAATGAATTTATTATCTATCAATAATTTTTAGAAGACATATGCATATTCAACACTCGTTTCTTTTGTGTGGCGTAAATAATTTCCATTATACAAAATATTTAATAAATCCTATTGATTTAAAGATATTTAATTTTTCATTTTTTATGTTTTATTATCTATTGTAATTAAAAATATGACTAATGTAGAAAAGTATTTTTGTCCAATTTTACCTAGTTGAAACTTATGTCACGTTATGTTCTTATATTTTTACAAGGTTAATATAAAACACCAATAAAATGTAAAATATTAATTTATTTATTCACATAATATTTTACGTTTCATATAATTTCATCCATGTATGGGTCTTATGATTCGTTGTCACTAATGCAGTACTATTTTTATGTTACAATATCGTCAATTATAAATATTAGTTACGATTATCTTTCAAAAGTTAAAATATTATGATCTATATCTCAATAATTCTCATATATTTTATTCTACTCTTGTTATTCATGATTATTTCATAAATTAAAACCATTTCCCCAATATATGGAAGTTTAAATAAATGAGAGAACATTTTTAATAAAAATAAACTCTATTTATCTCTTTGGACAAAACCCTTTTACATCCAAAAACATATTTCCTAGAAATTATTTTTTTACCATTATTCAAATGATTTTTAATTACATTTTTACTCATGATTTAGTTTTTAAAAAATTTCATGAATGAAAATTCTTTTTATTTTTACGATCAATCCTTATTTATCTTTTAATCAAATTGTTAAACCAATCATTTTTTAACATATGCGACAAGAATGTAATTTTACACTACCATGAACATTATGTTTTTAGAGTCTCCTCTAATAAGATATCGTGGTTATATTAAATGAAAAATCCTATTACAATTTTTTAAATAGTGTTTTCAAATAGTAATTGATATTTTCCTCAATAAAATTTTGAAATTATTATTAAAACACACTTTATATATTTTCATGGTTATTTTCTATAAAAAGGATTTCCAATTTTGTTTAGAAATTTTTTATTTTAAAAAGTGAATTTTCAAAGTAATTTATTTTCCCTAAGAAATGTTCCATATAGCCTTTCAAAATACATCTACATATATGACGTCATCCTTTTAATGAAATATTCCCTCATATTTTATGTTTTGTAATGCTTCCATAACTATGATTTATCTAGATGGAATAATATTTTTTATATGATATTGTTATAAAAGATTTTTTATTTATATTAGTTAATCATGGTTCAAAGATATTTTCATGGAACTTGTTTCTTTTCTGTTATTTAATCATGTTTTAATGATTTTTTCATGGAAGCTATTTTTTCCATGAGTTAATGTTTCAATGAGATTTTTATGGAACCTATTTATTTCTTAAGAGTAAATCAACAATGATTATTGTTATTCTAAATATTTTATTCTTTAATGGTAGTTTAACATTATGGGTGGGGCTGATAAATATTATATGAATGTTTTATCCGCATTATAGATCATCATTGTACATAAAATATCATATACGGTGGGTTTACCCATATTGCATTGGGTGATCCAAATATAACTTATATGATTGCTGCACTTTTATATTTTCCGTGACCTTAATATATCATATATGATGGATATTCCTAGGAAATATATATTTATCCCATTGTATCTAATATTAATGGTGAAACTAGATTGAACCCTAATTTTTTAGGTAATGATTATATTTTGTGAAAAATTATATTGGAAGTTAATTGAACAGTTATTCCATTGGTAAGTGACTTGTAAGGGGTTTTAAGTGTTATATGTTAATTAAGTACAAATATAAATACACTTTTTATCTACTATTTACAATGGTTTATAATTTTTGATTTGATCATGATTAATATCACATGGATCATGATAAATAATTTCTATGAACCTTTATAATATTTTAAATACTTCTAAAATGTATCATGATTGATTATTAAGGTACTGATGGGTATGGGTTATTTCTAATTCTCCCATGCACTCTAATTATTTCCTCATAACCTTATGCACTCCTTATCTCATTGTAGGATTTTTGTTATTAATGATTTTCTTTACCAGTACTGAGTAATTGAGCTCTCCCATCATATGTTTCCTTTACCTCAGGTTCTAAATAATGATGTTTTATACATTATACATTGAATGGATTTAATATGTATTATGATGATGTCTTATTGTGATTTATAAAAACATGGGTTAAGTATGAGAAAAACTCACTAAATGTCATGTGTATTTTTTATGTACAATTTTTTCATAATTCACGTAAACTCTAATGTTAAATAGTCCTTGATATTATAGGTGATCCAGATTTTCCTTTTTATGTTGTAATATATGGAAGGAAAAAAAATTCCCACGATTATTAGTATCAATTTCATAAATATAATGTTTATTATTTTAGTATTGGATCCGTGTTTGTGTGTTCTAGGATGTTATAATCATTATAATTGATCAAATTATCCCTTAAGATAGTATAATTCAATATAACCTTTTACTTTGTAACACAACCCATTTATTTAAATATTCTTTCAAGGAATTAATCCATTATTCATTTAGCATAAGATTAATAGTACCACTAAATTAGTTCAACTCATGGCATATAAATCAATCAATCATAGGAGAACCATAATGTAAAGAAACATGACTATCCTAATATGAAATTCTGTATTATATAATCAAATTATAGTCCCCTTATATATATATAATCTGTAAAATTCTAAAACCAACTATTTTTACTTAATCAGCATGATAATCTCTACATTGACAATGTCTAATTATCCCCTTCTTTATACCAATCCTCATTTATAAATAATGGAATATATTTTATTAACATACAAAATTATTATTTCAAAATTATAATGTTTAATTAATATATTGGTCTAATACATATCCTAAATTTAAATTTTATGAATTTTTACTCTAAAAATTGTAAACATGGTATCTATGTGAATTTTTTTTTCAATCCTTTATAATTTATTGTAAACAATATTTGAGTTATCCTAAGAATATACCCATGGATTTTTGAAATATGGTCACTGTAAGGACTATTTGTGTTCACAAGGTGATAATCAAGTGAAATCCAAAAGGTCCATTTTCAAGAGTTATTACCCAATGTATAACTATTCCTGAACCATGTAAACTTTTCATATCTTGTCATGTATGTACTGATAGGAATAAAAATATAGTTTATTCTCTACAAAAACATTATGATGTTGTTATACACTTCTACTAAAATCCTATAATATTATTTTGTTCCCCAATATTGTTTCTCATCATTATAGTGCTCGTGTTATCTACTAAACGTTCTCAAAGGCCAACTATAACAACCCAAACCCCAATATCCTGGACAATATGGTTACTTTGTTAGATCTGTGTAGAAACATGGGGTCAAATTCCAAAGTATCATTTAATATAAATTTCATTGAGAGTCATATTAATAAATCATACCCATATTACATTAGGAATAAAATAAAAATACCAATGAAATATATTCATTGTCCTAGAACTCATTCAAATAAATAATCATTATATCTTAAGGAAAGGCTATAAAATGAGGGTGAGATCAATTTAATAGTAAGAGTTACATACAACTAAAGAGACCATGAATCAATAATTAATATTGAATATGAAATGGTAAAGAATTGAACTCACATTTAAATTGTTAAATTAATTAAAAATCATGATTAGATAATGAATAATCAACCAGGGAAGGAAAATAACTAAAAATATAAGCCATTTATTTAATATATTAATCCCAAAAAGAATCAAAGGATAATATCAATACCTTAATTTTAGGGATAATATTATCTAAATTATAAATCAAGGAAAATGATTCTGTTTTTAGGCTTCCATCATAGAAACCATGATATCTATATTTTCAAGACCTTTTTCAATATAGATTAAAACTATGGGTCAACAAAATTAACTCATACAAAGTATTTTTCTAATGATAACTATATATTCATCTAGGGGAAATATTATTTCTGTTCCTAACCACCACCATAATTTCCAATGATTTCCTAATATATAAATATATCTATTTAATTAATGAGAAAAATTCATTATCAATAAATAATTATTTTTAGTGATGTATTCAGATTTATCAATATTTCCCTTATTAATAAAATAACATAAAAAGTTATCATCATATGTAAAAATTGTATATATAATAGTAAATAATTTTTTCAAGGATATAAATAATACAGACATTTAATAAAAACTTAATGTAAAATGTAAAAATATAAAAAAATATTATTATCTCATGACAAAGTTAGAAACCAAAAAGTAAAGCAAGAAATGAATGGTGAAATTCAATTCATTGGGAATACATGGTTCTTAAATAAAATATTTTCCTTTGAAAGAATAAATAGTATGTACGTGAAATATTAAAAAATAAATTTTAAAAAAATACCAATTTTAAAATACATTGAAAACATGAAGTATAAGAATAATTATATGATATTTTAATGATGGTGGGAAACACATTTATCACCATAAACGTTAAAAAGTCATTCCTTCTTACATTTTTTGAAATGTAACTTTTTAAAAAATAATAGAAAGGTTCATTGAAAACCAATTTTCAAATTTATATATAGTATAAAACGTCCTTCATAAATCATTTCAGTAAATAAAATTATTATTTAAACAGTATAAGAAAACATGGATGAAATTTAAATCTAATTTCAATAGAAATAAAATAATATTTTCTTTTAAGAGTATCATTTGTTGATTCATGAACCAAAAAGTGTAAATTTTGGAAAAAATATAAAATTTCAATAAATATCTGGTGTATAAATATTTTATGTCACTTATGAATGAAAAATGATATGATTCCATCAATAAGAATAATAGAATTCATAAAAAGAGAGTGATATTGTTAAAAGGGTTCTCATCAGTTGTGTGACACTCAGACTATAACCCATTGATATAATACACATGAATTGAAACATTGAATATAATTAATAAATTTTTATTTATGAAATATACATCAATGGAGATTTATATATACCACATAGAATTAAATATGTCTGTACTAACCTCATATAAATTTTGAAAAAATCCCTTTAATCACACATCCTTTTGGTTAAGAGCACGTTAATCAATGGTATAATGGGTTTTTACAGTTTATTAATTTATAACATAACAATTTTCATTCTTAAAATAACACATACTATCCTCTTATAACATCATACGGCCTATTTGTTAATAATGTTTCATTGTTTTCTTCATTTAGAGAGTAAATATCATTTTTTCACGTTCTTGTATTTTTATGAACGATCTGGTTCTTATGTATCTGTTATAGTAAAATAATATATAGAATATATTAATTTTTTTAATAAGATAATTATTCATTATTTTCTTTAGAACTACTTTTATTAATATTTTTTGAGAAAAATGTATTATATATCTTCATGGAGAGGGAATCCCATATGTACACATGAGTGATGAAATCATTCCCTTATTTGGTGAAAGGGTAAGAACTCAGATGAAATATTAAATTATAGAATTAATATCATTTAATATGTATCATATATATTAATTGTTTTCATAATTATGAAATTAAATGCGCATCTATGAAGGAAAAATAATTACAACAATTCGTGAGGCGGTGGTCTTCCATACATAAGAGTGATGGATTAATTTTCCCATTTGATAGAGAATGAGTTCGTTAAATGATATAAAATTAAAATAAAAACATATAATCATAAAATAAAAAATAGTTATATTATATTGTAACTATTAAGTCATATTTTTTAGGATGTAAACTAATAATGAAATTTAAATATATTTGATATGATGATTATAAGGACCCATCCTTAAACATTACATAATCTTGAATTAAAATAATAATTTGAATAAAGGATCATTCCAGGTTTAGAGCTTTAGAGAATGAGGCCATAAATTTTACATTACTTCTCAAAAATTACAATGTATACACTTCTACTCAGTTTCTATTTTTTTCATAAAAATAATTCCTGAAAAAAAAGAGTCATGTCCAGTCCCATGTTTTAGTCAACATGACTTTTCCTTGATCCCAACCTTGACCATATTCATAATTAAGTCATGTGAAATTTTTTTAAAACTTGGGATGAGCTTAAAAAGCTCATTAAGGGTTATAAAAAAAATAATGAAAAAATTAGTTTATCAATACATACATAAATATGTTCCTTTACATAACTCATGAAATCATAAGACATACATAGTAAACACAAATCATAAAGGTAACTTGTGGAATCTATAATATACATACATTGTAGCTTTCACAACTACGTAGGGAGTTACATTTGGAATACCCATCATTTTATATTTCCGAAATCTCTTAGGAAAAAACAATCACGTTATCTCCATCATGTTACCCAATTCATTGGAGATCTATCTCAGGCTCACGCGCCTTAGGTTTATCATGGAACCACCCGTATACATAATAATTCCCAAGAACAATAACAAATTCATAACACATAAAACAAATACAATGGAAAGATAAAATTTCAACATTTCAATCACATTATATTATTTAAATATAGTGACTTAAAAAATACATTATCAAAACCATTTTCAATACCAAAATACGTTATAGGGTATAAATTATTTATTTTCTTTTTAAAAACATTACGACTTATTAATGAAACCAAGAGATCAAATAATACACGTGGTCACAGAATAGGTCATTGTCACCACTTAAATTACAAAGAACATTATTTTTTTTCATTTAGTAATACTCCTCATAGAAAAATATTCCATTTGAATGAAATTAAATGTAAAAGGTGTTTATATAGTATATAAAATAATTTCATGTATAAAAAATATGCATCAATTAAAGGAGATTGAGATGAAGTCCCTTACCTCATGTTCGACTTAAATCGTTCATTCTTTAATCTCCTGAATAATAAAATAAAGGTAATTTATACTTTCTTAAGAAAATTTTTAATTTTTATTATTCCTTTTATATCAATTATTACAATGTTATAAACATCATGTAATCATTTATGTTAATAATGGCCATTTTATTGATATTTCATACTTGAGTCAAATATGAACTTATTATATTTAAAAGTTGTCCATGTGGTCAAAAGTCCATTATATCTAGAATGGTATTAATAATTTAGATATCTTATTTATATTATATATCATATATATATATATATATTTACTTATAAAAGTACATAACATTTGTAGGTACGAAATTAAATGCACTATTCATGGAGACGGTAAATCATACGTACGTGTGAATGTTACCTTCATTTCTTTTACATATTTAGTGGAATGAAAACATAATGATACATAGGTATATTATAATTCAAGTATAATATCATATATATAATCTCATTAACTCCATCCTTTATATGTCCCTCAAATGGCATTAATGAGTCATATCACTGTGAGTGGGAGGTAGTCCGCACTTCCTAAAATGAAATTATCGCGTTTAACCATAATGGAAAAAATAAAGGTATGATATAAATGAAAATTATAAAAGCGTAAAGAAAACATAAACATAATATGTATCATATATAAATATAGTTCCATCTTAACGGCCACCATGAGAGGCGATTGGAGATAATTGCACAATCCTCATCTCGTGAGGCGTTAATTTTCCATCAATAGACATAGTATGTTCTATTATGATTAGATGGAGGTGTGTGTAAGTGTATTTAGAATAATTATCATAACAAAATCCTATAATATTAAGGATAATAGTGTATTTATAAAAGAAAATAATAAAAAGTGTTTAGGGGGAGGGGGAGGTAAAATAAAACAAAATAATTTTAGAGAAACTGTTACCTTTAATTTTGGAAACTCCCTTTGATTTGAACCAAAAGGACTTCTTGAAGTGTCTTGTACCTATGTCAAGGAATCTAGGTGAAAGAGAGGGATCTTGAGAGCTTATTTGGGTAGGGTTTCTATGAGACAAGGGGCTTGAGAGGTGGTAGTAATGGGTTATAAGTGAGGGATTTTTATAAAGGGGAGGAGTGGATCGTTTGGAAAGTGTGAACATATTATTTTATTTTATAATGATTTTTGGTTTCTAATGTTAAAATAATTTTTAACGTCAAAGATAAGATGAATTATGGTTTAAATAAAACCATTCAATAAGAATTGTACAGGTTTTGGATATTATTTCAATTTTTATAATCATATTTATTTAAATCATTTATTAACGTGGTAAACACTACATCATTAATATTTAATAAATAATATTATTTATTTGATGTCTAAAAATTATAAAAACAATTACCATGATGTAGGAAAAAATTTTATATTTCCAAATACTATTTATAGTCGAAATGATAACTTCTATAAACCTAGGTAAAAATTAATTTACTAAAAGATATTTGTTTATGTCGTTTTTGCCTTTACTTTAAGTTAATTAAAATAATGTGTCCTTATAACTCTTAAGTGACTCCATGGGGTCCCAAAATTGTACCAAGGATGTCTATGGTCGACCATGACTGATACAATAAATTTAGGACAAGTTTTAAGGTAATTTTTTATTATAATGATATTATTTTTACCTTTAATTACCCAATTTACCTGTAACCACGGTAAATAAAATTCAAAAGTAACAATTCACCAAAATTTATTTTCATCTTATTGAACCAAATTTTACTTAATAATAACAATCGTGTATCCAGGATTTTAAAAATTCAATTCAAATAAGTGGTATAATTTTTTTTAATGAAAAAATCAGTTTTTAACAACTACATAGTGGTTTCACTATTCATCAAAAATTGACATTTTTTAGAGAAATACCAAAAATTCAGCTTAAGCTATATTTGATATTTCTAATTTCAAAAACTATATCAAATTTACAAAGTTCAACATATATATGATTCATTAATTAATTTGAAAATTAATTCTTATTGTCCAATCAAAAAACGTGTTTTTAAGAAATAATAACTATTAAACGATTGACACTTGTTTTTGTCAAATTTGTTTGTAAAATTACTTCCAATGATGAAAATTGGATTAAAGGATAAAAATACAATCTAATTAAACTTTAAAACCAATTAAAAAGATAATTTAACCATATAAATAACTTAGATTAAAAGGAAGTTCTAAATTAAAATATAGTATTTTTCACTATTTATTACAAAATGAATTTTTCTAGAAAAATACCAAAGATTTACCCAAAGTAAATTTTGAAGTCCCGATTAAAAAAATTTATTTTTTCAAATAGAACATATAAAAGTGATCAAAACATTATTTAATGAGGGTTCTCTATTAAAAGGTGGTAAATCAACATTTTTAAGAATATTAGAGTATTTATTCTTAAAATTAGATTAAGTCACATTTTAAGCCTCTATCTTTTATTTGATAAATGTAAATACATTTAAAAACATGTATACTTATATTGTAGTGTGTTATTTTCATTCCAGCCAATACAATGACTAGGCGTTAACTATCATTTAAAATAATAATAATTTATTATTATTGGGCAACTTATGATTTCAGAGAAACATGTTGTTGCATATCGGGTATGCCACCGAATATATCAACCCCTTTAAAGTAAAATTAATATTAATTAACTAATATTGATAATTATTAAAATGTATTATTATTTATTTACATGGGATGTTAGATCCTTCACCCCTTTTGGGAATTGCGCCCTCACAATTTTTATTCACTTATCAAATAAGTGGTGTATTTATCCCTCATAGAATTTTATGATTCCCACATTTACTCTTCAACTATATAGATTTTCCACAAAACCATTACCTAATGAATTACCTTATTCCACAACTCTTTCTCTCTTTGGTCAAGAATCTAGACTGGTTGTTCCTCATAAGAGATATTCTCTTCCAACTAAACTACCTCTAGGATTAAAACATGAGATGGATCCGGTATATAATTTTTCAACATTATAACATGAAAAACACAATGTACTTGGGATAAACATGGAGCTAATGAAAATCTGTACGCAACTGAACCAACTTTCTCCCGGATTTCATAAGTTCCAATGATCCTCAGACTCAACTTTCCTTTCATAACAAAATGCATCACACTTTTCAATAGATAGACTTTGAGAAAGACATGATCACCTACCTCGAATTAGAGATCCTTCATCTGGTTTTCTGCATAACTATTCTACCTACTATGAGCTATTCTTATTTGCATCTGAATCAAATTAACTTTTATCTACAACCTCATCTACTATGTCTAGTCCCCTCAGATTATTTTCCACCACTTCATCCCAATAATCTATAGTACGACACTAATTCTCATATAATGCCTCATATAGATCCATCTGTATAATGGAATGAAAACTATTATTATAAGAATATTCAACCATAAGAAGATGTTGGTCCCAAATTTCCTGGTAATCCATCGATCAACCATGTAACATATCCTCCAAGGTCTGAGTTGTTCATTCTGAATACCCATCTGATTAAGGATGAAAAGATGTACTAAAAATTAATTCAGTACCAAATGACTTCTGAAGGCCTTTAGAAAAGTTAAAAGTAAACCTGGGATCGCAATCATATACAATGGAAAGGGTAAAACTATGCAACATGACTATATCATTAAAATACAACCGAGAAAATTGATCTAGAGACAATTTATCTCGAATAGGAAGGAAACGAGCTGATTTAGTCTATCGATCAACAATAACCCAGATTACATTATTACATCTAGTTGTCTTCGGTAATTCCACAAAAATGTCCATTAATATATTTTCCTATTTCCACTTTCACACCGGTAAAGACTGAAGCATCCCTTTCGGTAACTATCGCTCTTCTTTAACCTACTGAAAAGTTAAACACTTCATAGTAAAATCACCAACATCACTTTTCATTCCATCCCACCTGTAATACTCACAAAGATCTCCGTACATTTTTGTACTACCAAGATGAACTGAAAATGAGATACTATGATCATCACATAACAAATCATTCTTCAACTGTGAATCAAAACGCACAAATAATATCTTTTGATATCTCAAAAACACAATCATTATAAAAGTTAAATTCATACAACTTACAATTCTAAACCAACTCTACCTTTTTTTTAAAACATACTATCTTCCTTATGAGCCATCATTATTTTTTCGGATAGAGATGATTTCATTGGCTCGTGAAACAAAACAGAAGAATTTCATGCACCAAAACTTCTATGACAAATTTCATCAAATAAAAAACCAAAGGATCTCATTACCAACATAGCATGGTTAATGAACCATTAATTTTTCGACTCAATGTATTAGTCACTTTATTTTCTTTTCCAGGATGGTAATGGATCGTGCAATAAAAACCCTTGATTAATTCCAAACATCTCCTCTATCTCAGTTTCAATAATTTCAATGTGAATATATACTTCAAACATTCGTGGTCAGTATATATTTGACATTATACTCTATAAAAATGATGCCTCCAATTTTTTTAAGAAAATAACAACACCAAATAATTCTAAATCATGTGTATGGTAATTTAACGCATGAGGTTTTAACTGAAGTGATGCATAAGCAATTACCTGATCATTCTGTATAAGGACACAACCATGTCAATTCAAAGAATCATAAATGTAGAAAACAAAATCACCATTTCTAGAATGCAGTGACAAAATTAGAGCACTCACTAATCTTCATTTCAATTATTGAAAACAATCATCACATTCTTTTGTCTAGATAAACTTAACACATTTTCCAGTTAACTTAGTCATTGGATTATATAACCATGAAAAAATCTCCAAAAACATCCATTAATAAAATACTAAACCAAGAAAACTACGGATCTCGGTTATATTTGTTGGCTTTGGCCATTCTTCAACACATTTTTTAGCAGTATCATTAGTTATGCCATTTTTTGAAACAATGTGACTAAGGAAAGAAATTATATCTAACCAAAACTCACACTTGATGAATTTCCCAAATAGATTCTTTTCTTTTAAGGTTTCCAATACAACACATATATGACTTTTATGCCCCTCTTTACTTGTATAATAATCCAAAATATCAACAATGAACACAACCCCAATCTTATCCAAGAACTCATAGAAAATTATATTCATAAGATCCATGAATACAGCAAGTGAATTGGTTAACTCAAAAGGTATAACTACAAATTCATAAAGGCCATATATAGTATGAAACACGATCTTTGGAGTGTCTTCTTCCTTTACATTTAATTGATGGTACCCTGGCCTCAAGTCAATCTTTGAAAAATACTCAGCTCCCTGGAGCTTATCAAACAAATCATCGATACGAGGCCAAAAATAAATGTTCTAACAGTGATGTTATTCAATTCTCTATAATCAAAGTAAAGTCTCACTGAACAAAATTTCTTTTTAACAATCATGACAAGATCACCCCATGGTGATGCACAAGGTCAATGAAATCTTTTTCTAATAACTCATGAAATTTCATCTCTATCTCTAAAAGTTGAGTTTGATAAATTTGAAAAGGGGGTTTTGAAAGTGAATTAGCATCAAGAACTAAGTCAACAGTAAATTAAACTTCCAAATCAGGCATAATACCAGGAAACGCATCAGGAAAAACATGAGGGTACTCATTTACCACTTGCACATCATTAATCTGAACAGTTCCATTGTTTTCAACAATATGTGGAAGGTAACATTCATTTCCATATTTTACGAGTTTCTCATCTTCCAGATATGTTATACAAAGTAAGGGTTCATTCTTGTACACAAAATAAAAATAACTCTAAAAAGAAACCTCTTTAGAACTGCAATCAATCTTTGTATGACAAACAGAAATCCAATCCATGCCCAAAATGACACCAGACTCTACTAGAGGAAAAAATATGGTTTGCTGGTAGATTCTTTCCACACACAAGTATAAGAAGGTTATTATAATTGTTTTTATCTCAACATTTCTTCTAGGTGCTTTTTCCACATGATCAGGATTCATATGATGATTTTGAATTCCCAATTTACTAGAAAACTTCTCTGAAATGAACGAATGTGTAGACCCCGAATCAAACAAAAAATTGGTATAATCCGAACAAACAAATAGTGTACCTGATACTACTTCATTTGATGGACCAAAATATGAAAAAAATAGATGCAAAGGATTTCACCACCCATTTCCACTTGTAATTTGTCTTCTTTCCCTTATTTGAGTTCTTTGTTGGACACTCTATTGCATAATGACTCATTTCATTACACTTAAAACATTTTACTAACTGTAAATCATATTTTCTCTTACCATTACCCTAATCTTTTACAGTTCAATTACAAGCCTTATGTCCCATTTTACCACATCAGTAGTACTTACCTTAATTCAAAAGACATTCCCCCGCATGCTTTTTACCACAATTTTTACAAACTATAAATATAAGTTTCATACCATCAAAAATTTTTGAAGAGTTATTCCCTTTTGTCTGCTTCCTTGACCTCTTACTCTGTTTTTTTCAAAGAACACCTGATCATTAGAAAATTCCATTTCCAACATCTCTGCATATCGAACAATATTTTTATAACTTTTGAATTCACGAAAAGCTAAATCCATTTGATACTTTGGATTTAATCCCGAGTAAAAATGTTGGATTTTAGTATCAAGATCTCGTATAAAATTTAGAGCTTACCTTTCTAGTTGAGTAAATTTTTCTTCATAAGTAGCCACTTAGTCAACTTGCTAACTCAATTCCACGATTTTCTTTTCCATCCTACGACGAACTACCATATGAAAATATTTTATGAGAAACACACCATTGAATTAATTGTTATCAAGAGCATAAATCTCCTCACTATCCCTGATATTTTTCGCCATCAACCACCAATGGTTAGATTCACCTTCAAAATGGTAAACAACCAGACCAACCTTATGATGTTCTAAATAACCCATGACATCAAAAAAAAATTCACTGTGCTTTAATTCACCCTTCAGCTAGTAAAGGGTCTGATGATCCTCTAAAAGATGGGAGATGTTGTCTCATGAAATGCTCCACTACTGACATGTTCCAATACAGTTGATCTGACTGATCTCATGCATGGATATGACAACCATTTATAGCATGAGTCAACTATGGAATCACTATAACAAACGATTCAGTTTTGATTCTTGCCTTCTTAGCTGATTTGGAAGGTTGTCTTCCTCTTGAAGTCGTCCCAATATAACTACCCTATTTCCTCTATGGAAAACCATTCTGAACACCGAGATATCATAGGTGATGCAACATGGTAATCTATTAATGCTATAATTTCAGTATTAATATAAATTAATTTTTTGATATTAATTTAACAACACTCTAACTCCTAATGTTTTCTAAAATGATCTCTGATAACAACTATAAGGACCCGACCTTAATCCTTACATAATCTTGAATTAAATGAATAATTCACATTGAGGATCTTTTCATGTTTAGATTTTTAGGGTATTAGGCCATAATTATTACAATACATGTCACAAATTACAAGGTTGACACTTCTACTCAGTTTCTATTTTTTTATAAAATAAAAATTCTTGAAAAAATAGTCATGTCTAGTCCCAGGTTTTAGACATCCTGAATTTTCATTAATCCCATCTTTGACCCTATTCATCTTTAATTCATGTGAAATTTTTTTAAACATGGTATGAGCATAAAAAGATCATTAAGGGTAATAAAACTATGAAAGAAAACAATAGATCACCAATACATATATAACCTAAGCTCTTTATCATTCCACATGAAATCATAAGATTTACATAGTAAACACAAATCATAAAGTTAACTTGTTGAATCAATAACATACTTACATTTTAGCTTTCATAGCTATGTAGGGAGTTACATTTGGAATACCCATCACACTGTATTCTGTAAATCTATAATGAGAAAGATTCATGTTTAACCCTCTCACATTACCCAATTCATTGAAGAGCTATCTTGGTCTCACCTACCCTTGGTTTATCATGGAACCACCCGTATAGCTAACAGTTCCCAAGAACCATAACATATTAATAACAAATAAAACAAATATAAAGGAAAGACAAAATTTCCAAATTTCAATCACAATATCTCATTTAAATATATTGACGTAAAAAATCAACTATCAAAACTATTTTCAATACCAAAATACATAACAGAGTACATGGAAGTTATTTTCCTTTTAAAATCATTACGACTTGTTAAGGAAGCCAAAATATCAAATAATACTCACAGTGGCGGAAAAGGTCGTTGTAACCGGTTACGTTAAAAGAAACATTCTTTTTTTTCATTTAGTAAAATGACTCATAGAAAAAGATTACATTTGAATGGAATGAAATGTTGAAGGTGTTTATACAATATATAAAAGATATTCATGTATAAAACAAAATATGCCTCAATAAAAGGAGATTGAGACGAAGTACCTTACCTCATGTCTGACTTGAGTCATTCTTTTTTAATCTCCTGAATAATCAACTAAAGTTAATTTATACGTTCTTAAGAACATTTTTCATGTTTATTATTCATTTTATATTAATTATTGCTATAACGACACGAAAGTTTGAATAAATGTTGTTTCCTAACATTGAGTGTTATTTTATTTTATACTCAACAAAACTATTTCATTTAATAAAATGACTATAATTAAAATAATACCATTGGGTTTCGATTGTTTTATGACTGTTGGTAAAAAAGATCATTGGAAACTAAATGTTGCAATTATTGTCCATAAATAAAAGTGATCTTGATTAATTTATATATAATAAAGATTCGATGGCCCCATCTAGTAGTCTCGGGCCGAACGAAGTCCATTTGACAAAAATCGAGAGGGATGTAGCACCATCGGGCTTTGCTCTTGACCAAACCCAAGAAAAACATCATCGTGTGAAGATGGAACAAAATCAACATTGTGATAAGTTCAAGCTGATAGAAATCACTACTCGGGAAATGTTGGCCAAGCCGCCCCAAGATTCTATCACCCTAGCACACCTTACACTTAGATCCTATGCTGGTGTTATAAGGGGCTATGTAACGAGACCGTAACTGCCTTGTGTAATCCTTTGATTTAAATAAAAATTGTGATTTCTTCTTATGATGAAGTATGTGAATTTTCAAATGTATGGATAAATATAGTATGCATATTATTGATGAATTTTAGAAAAAGGATATTGTATAATATTTATAAATTTATCAACACCAAGGGTAGTCCACTATAATAATCATCATCCCCAACACAGTTGGAATATCACTCACATTAATTTTCAAAATATCACACTAGATAAACTACTCATATTGGTAAAGCATTCAGAACTACGAAAATCATTACCATCAAAAACTAAAATAAAAAACATTGGTAGGAAAATAATAATAAAATGAGGAACCCTCTAATATGAGGATTAATACCAATTATTTTTAACCAATAGGCTCATGAAAAAAATTCCATTTTCAATCCAATTAATTTTTTTGTTCAATCCACATAGTACATCATCTAATAGTGGTGTAGAATATCTTATAACCTCATTATGAACCACTACAGCAAATCGACACGTGGAGGGTAGACGAGGAATCTAGAAAATATTTTGAGGATGGATATAGACTCTACAATGACCAAACATATTAATATATATATTTTTATCCCATCCATTCATAACCACTACATTTGATCTATATTTAACAATATAAAATATTCCCTCCAAGAACCACTTGAATTATGATGGAAGCATAGGCTGAATTTCCTGTAAAAGTGATAATTCCTCCCCATGAACCTCCCAAACCATCCATACTAACTATTAATTTTGAAAATCATGGTTATAATGTGTTTTTATATAGTATGTTCAAAGGAATAAACATATTATTCTTCAATATAAAGAAACAAATTCATGATATTAACAAAAGGATTAGAATTCATGGAGTAAAACATCTAAGAACCCACAACTAGCTTCAAAGAATTAAAACTATAAGGAAAAATAAAAAATATAATATGGAATCATATAAAGGAATATAAACCTCAAATCAAAGATCTATTAGTGCATAAAGGCCATTAGATGGATGAAGCTCTATAAAAATACATTACATAGGGGGTAGGAAACACCAATGAGGATGTTCATATTGAAACCCTTTGGAAATTACTACAAAAGGAGAACCCTAGTTCAGTAGAATAGGATATGACACTATGTAGAGGCCTCTATTAAGACAATATCATAATATTAAATCCCTAAATGCAAACCATTTATTTTAATCCTCATGTTTTAATCATGTTTTAATGAGATAAAATCATTTTAATCACGTATAAAAAATCTCAAATCATGTGTAGATATTGTTGGTTTATTTATGCATTAAATAAAATTACAAAGATCTTAATTTCTATAAATCATGATTGATTATTGTAAATTATATTTAATTTATTCTATAATAAAGTTATTTTATGAATGATCATGTCTAATTAATTCTGTGAATGTTATTGATTAATTCTGTATACAAATATTTGGATATGTCTCAGAAACCGTGCCTCTATCACCGGTTCTAGATTTCTGGAAAAGCGCACCGACACCAAGACCTGGACACTGTAACCTAGACACTGTGACCCAAACACCGTAAACCAGCCACGATGACCCAGACACCATGACCCAGATGCCGTCACGCAGAAAACCATGACCCAGAGACCATATCCTTGCCTCCATGACCCAGACACCCTAAACCCGACACTGTGACCCAAAAACCGTAACCTAGACACTATGACCAAAACACCGTAACCCAGACACCGTGACCAAGACAACATAACCCAAAAACCATAACTCAAACACCGTGAACCAAACACTGTGACCCAGACACTGTGACCTAGACACCCTGTCCAGACTCTGTAACCAATTTTAAATCTCATGATGTCTGTGACACCAGATCCATACTACCATCACTAAGACACCATTCAATTTTTGGAAAACAGACCAGACACCTGGATACTAACACCGCATATATGCTATCTATTTTTGATCTTGACAAAAATATTCCATCATGTCTGTCTCACTACTCAAATGAAAATAAGAAGACATTGATTCATGGTGACTTCGTTTTCATAGAGACACTATTTCTAGACAGACTATGACACCATTCTTTAATCTAATTTTTTCGTTTTCAATTTAATTTATAATGGTCATATTTTTGTAATTTAAAGGCACTACCATAATTAATGTAACATTTCAGACATGTCACCAGATAGTATGTGGTAGGAGGTGTAGAATACATGGATCCTGTCAGCTCCAATGTGTGCACTCGCAATTAAAAAGGACGATAAGCTAGGTTGCAAAATAGAATACATTCAAAATAGTATAGTATCAGATGCAGATGAATTTTTTGAAGAGTAAACCGATGCATAAAAAATGAAACCACAGATGAACACACAAAGAATTATGGAATACAAATGTTGGACAGTCGACAATCAGAATCAAAATCAACTTTGTTGTACCAACTCCACAAAGAAAAAGAGCTAGCTATAATTGGAAACCATATCACTAGAATTGTGATACTATATTTTTTTAGAAAAGGACTCGATAATTAAATCTTCTTTATCCTACAAGTCCATTGTTACATATAATAACACTCAAAGAACTTTTAACCTTATCTCACCATCTTTTCTATATTTTTTACTATTTTTAGCTTTCGAGCAGTGTGTGTGTGTCTGTACTAAAAAAAACACAATATATTACACTAAAATAAAAGATAAAAAACATCCGTCATCTCATACCGTTTTATATTTTATTACTCCCATAGATAAGTGTGGAAGAGATTCTTGTGGGACCCTGTAGTTTATACTGACAAAGAATAGTGGAAGAGGTCACGTGACTTGGATAGTCCTGTGCACTATTGTTTACCTTGATGCACGGTGTGGATCAAGTTTATTAATATAAATTTCATGGTATATGTGGATCACCGAGTGCAGTATATTGGGTCTCGACTTGAGACAAAACCAGTTTTTTTATCCATAATGTAGATTAATTTAGTTTTTCTCAATTTTATTGTATATTTCAGAAATCGCTAGATTTTACTTTGAGAGTTAATCTTTGATAGAAGTTATAATTGGTTTATTTTATTTATAATAGATTTAAAAGTATAATCAATGACTCATATTAATATTAATGAGAATTAATCCGTCTTCTAAGAAGTTACTTGAACAATCAAATATTAATAACTATATTAACTTGATTGACTGGGTTGATTTTATTTTTATTGGGGAAACTTTTTAAGAAAAATTTTCAACAGAAATTTTTATAGATACAAAATTCAACTACCTATTGAGTACTCTACTCTGACCAATTAATTTCAATTAAAATTCGATGTGAGAATGACATCATTAGAAAAATTTCTTCAAACATGGTTTTTCCATTCAGAACTCTTAGGGATTATATTTAAAGGTAGATAAATGTTTTTCAATATTGTATGGTGGGAGGGAAATGTGATAATGAGGTTTTATTTTCTTACATTAATAGAACCTAACATGTCTGTGTACCAAAAATTAATTAATTTTTGATTCCCAAATGTCTGATTGGGTACTAGTAGCTAAAACAAATTGTATGAAGGAAATGGTTTCTATTATTATAGGACATAAGATAAATCCACCATTCAAAACATAAAAAAAAATTGTGGATATGTTATATTTAGAGGAAACATTATTAATATAATCATTAGTATAAAAAATGCATTTTTTCTTATCATTTATTAAATTTAATAGTATATATTTTTAAGGTTTAAGACCAACCTTATTACCATAAGTCTACATTATGTTTGTTGTTACACTATTGACTTTGGGAATAATAAATATAAAATAACATCTTTAGAAGTATGTCCCCATTTTTTATTGATCAGAATGATCATGTATACAATTTAAACCTAAGAAATAACATTTTTTTGAATGTAACATGGTTAGTGTATTTTAGAATAGGTATTTTTTTGGAATAAGTTTTTAGGAAAATATAATATTAGGACATTATTGAATTTTTTTTGGAATGAACATGTGAGGTATCTAATTGATCATTTGTTTAAATCATCCAAATTCTATGATCCTTGCACGTATTTTATGAACATCGATCTATTTTTAAAACCGCTGATGAAATCTAATCATCAAAAAATATTCTATTTTTAAATATAAATCTTTTTATACAAACATAAAATTGAAATTTCATATAGAAAAAATAAATGAATTTATTAATTGATGCTAACATAGTATTAACATTTTTTTATTTTCAAGATTATAAATTAGAAATACTCTAATATTTTAAATAATTTTCTTATATATTTATAAAATGAGAAAAAAACTACTGATTATTATTATTTAGTAATATAATAATAGAGATAATATAATTTTTCCTTTTCACTTTTTTATTATCCTATTAATCATAATTTCTCAAAACCTAGAAATCATCAGCACAATAGTGTTTCTGAATGAAGGAATAAAAAACATTAGAGATTTTATAATACATTATTTTATTAATTTTGTGTTTCCTACTATATTTTCTATGTTATTAGTAATACCTTTTATAATATGAATCTTGTATTACTTGTTACAAATTTGGATAAAAGTCACTATGAATTTTTAAATGCTATAATTCGTAAATAATTTTTTTATTATTTTCAGATATAAATTATTCATATTCAATTGGTCTAGCTTGTCGTTGATTGAAGTTATATATATCCCAAATTAATTACCCGTTTTAGAAATTTAGTATAGAATATGTTCGGGGTCGATCCATAGGGAACCGTGGTGTGCATGAATTCAATTGACTTAATACTTAATTTAGGTTAAGTATGAGGAATTTAGAAATGATTGGGTTGATTTTTGGGTTTTTATTGAAACTAAATTGATTTAATTTGAAGAATGGATACAGTTTGAAAGAAAACAACGGGTTAATTTAAAGAGTTTTTTTAGAAATGGAATGAAAGGACGTGTTGGGTATGTGGTGAATAAGGAGTTCTTATGAAAATTGTTTAAATGGTTGTGTTGTTCATAATAATTCAATCATTCAGGATTTCATTTTGATACAATATTTCCTTGGTCTGGTTTCTCTTGTTTGGAATTAGAGCAGCTGACTCCTTGGTTCGGTAGTCAATGTCCATAATTCTTTATTGCGTCCAGTCCATTATGTGAATCAGTGAAAAACATCCAATGGTCAGGGATTTTTTCACCATTACTTTTCTTTTGTATCGCTGAGAATTGTTCCCTTGGTCCGGCTAAGAATTTTAAGTTATATTAGGCAGTGATTTAAGAAGAGTAAGATGAATTACAACGATTCAAACACAAATATATAAAACAATATACAAATTTTGATCCCATCATCCATAGCCCCAACACGAGGGGTTTAGTTACACATAGAATTTATGAGAGAAACGACACACGTGAAACCTGATGGATTCATTATGTAGGCATTGAGGTATAGTATCAGAAGGTGGAATGGTGGAGTGACAACAATAGCATCGGGAATGGTGATAGCAGAGCTTCTCTTTCCTTTAAATGGTTCTAATCTCCCCAAATATGTAGGCCAAGGCCTCATTTTATAGAAAAATAAAGTACACGGCGTGTATAGAAAGTACACACCGTGTACTTTTCGTCAACGCATTTTGGCGCTGTTTTCTCCGCTGGCAGGTGGCCGAGCACGCCGTTTTTGACTTTTGAACACGGCGCCGCCTTCATGTTGAGTGTACACGGCGTGTAGCGCCGCCACACAAGGTGTGTCTTCATCAATGGCCACATGTGCGTGTGGAATTTTCTTCGAAAACCACCGCTTCTAGAAAGTAGTACATGTCGTGTAGCACCTGCACACATGGAGTGTATCTTCTACCTAGGGACATGGGCATGTACTCCCTCCTTCGGTCCGTGTCCCTGCCTGGATGAACACGGCGTGTATAAAAGTACACGCCGTGTAGTTTTAAAATTTTCACATGTATCCCTTGATTCGTGTATTTAGCCAGAAAGCTCCTGAATGTAAACAGAATCACAAAAATCAATGAATATGTTCATAAAACAATAGATATTGGATGAAAACATGTTTTTATCTTCAATTATATATATGGAAAATGTATACACAAATTGGGTGCATCAAATTCTCCCACACTTAGTTATTTTCTTGCCCTCAAGCAAAATATCAAAATCTAATTAATAGAGACTATACTTTAAAAGGAAGGCATTTAATTAATCAAACTTATAATTGATAAATTTATTGAGGAAAAATTATAAAAGGCACAAAAAAATTCAATTCATAAGATATTAAAATCATGCCTCACATATAATGTAATTAACTAATCTTATCCTTTTTCAACACATTTTTCAACCTTCCAAAAATAAGCATGCCACTTGATGATTTACCTTACTAGTTAAATTTATACTCCACACTCAAGATGTTTTAAATCGAATTTATGCTCAATCGAATTCATATACACTCTATCCATAGGTTTGCAAGATATCTTGTTCTCTACTTCAGAAAAATTGAATTACAAAAATCATGAGGGCTTTGTCAATAAGGTTTAGATTTTTCTGGGGATAAGGGTTGGTTGGTTCAGATGTGAAAATAAATTCTGAGGCTTGAAAAATGATGGCTAATTCCATTATACAACATTACATGATATTAAAAGTTAATCTCACGGAAAATACATCCTTCAAAAGCTCAGTCAAATGCTTTTGTAATCGTTACCAACTTCCTTAGGCAAGTAGGGTTTATGGGCAAATAAGCATAAGGTCCCCTTGTTGTTTGTTTGTTGTTGTTGTTGTTGTTTTTTTATAAACAAAAAAACACAAGGGAATCCCTTATGAATACAATGAGTAGATTTTTGGAACCCATTCTACTTCAAATAATCAAGAGGCACTCCCCCACACTTTATTCTATGGCTATACACAAAAATAGGCCATGTATTGCCAACTCCCTCTTTAAAGCTTAAATGAATAATCATGCAAAGTTTAAAAAGAAATAGTGTAGGAAGGGAAATAGGCTTCTAATGTAGCTTCCTATCAAGGCTGTTCATGGATTCTATGGGCTTAACGAAGAATACATTTATGGTAGGTCTCAAGATAAAGGGGTTGAAACAATATAATGCCTCAATCATGTTAATGTAATTCAAAAATTTCTTCATTTTTCTAAAATAAAAACATACAAATTTTGGTAGTGATGCATATCCTAAGAATATCTCAAGAAAGAGGGTATTAGAAAAGAAATACGAAAAATGGTTTAGAATACCTCTCAATAGTGGAAAAATAATAAAGGGACAATCAGGTCATGACATGCATATAAATGATTAGCCTAATTAATGTAATTTAATCAAGGATGAAAGGTTGAAATTAAAACTATATCAGCAATAACTATAAAATACATAAAAACTAAAAAGAATGTAACATTTCCAAAATTTCCTACTGATAACTCTAGCATTTATAAGACTGATTAACCAAAATTTCTTTACAGTTTCAAATATAGAGTCTAATAATGATGTCTCCTACATTAGTTTAAGGGAAAAGTCTAAGGTGAATGATATAGATGCTCCCCCACACTTAATACTACACATGGTCCACCAAGTGCAACAACAAGGTAAAGGGTGGGCAACAGGGAGAAATGGGGAACAAAATGAGGGAAAGCAGTGGAAGAAGTAAATCCAAAAATAAAGAAAAAATAAATTGAAAAATACTCCTCTCGTGAAATGTGATGCCCAAGGCGCTCCATGTCCGTACCTGTGACTGTCAAGAAAAAAAGAAAACTAAAAACATACATAACATCACAACACAGAAAATTACAGAAGAGATATATAAAGGAAAATGTCACTATCATGGGGTCGCCTCAGGGGAGACATCATCCGGTACAGAATCGGCTGGTAGGAATGGCGCATGAGGCGTGGAATGGTGAGGCTCTGTCATGGCATCGGGAAGGGTAGCTGAAGAAGTAGGAGCGGCAGGTGCTAGACTCGGGATCAGAAGCTCAGAAGAAGGACCTGGCCCGGAAGAAGTGGCAGTATCCGAGCTCACCGTAGTCAGTGGAATAGAATCGGTGGCCGGCGCAAGAGACGGCAGTGGAGCAGTAGTAGAAGGGCCAGGAACGGAGGCAGAGGCAGGTGGCTGGGGCAGTGGAACACCATGATGCTGAGCAATATGCACCAACAGATGCTCCATCCGGTCCTGGAGGCCATCCGGACGAATCAAATGGCGTGCAATGGTGTCATGGCGGCTGATGATACAAGCTAACTTCTGCTCTATCGGGGTTAGGCAGAGGGAAAGGGTCAGATCGACCGAGGGTGCGGGGGTAGGTGGGATGAGGGATGGGACAGAAGAAGGAAGGTCAGAAGAAGTGGGGTCAGTAGGAGGTGGGTGAGGTGGTAGAAGCTGGAGGGGGTGGGGAAGGAGGAGCGGGGTGAGTAGTTGGGCCAAGGTTAGCAGGTGGTTCAAGGTCAGCAGGTGGCGGGGCTCGAGCCTGAGCAAGGATGTTGGCACCCCTTCTTCCAGACCAATCCCATGAGAATGGGCATGAGGAAGTCCATCCGCTCGGGTGAACCTATCAAGTCATGAGGTAATGAGGGCTCTAATACCCCCCAAGTGGTGGGCAAGATGGGTTGTGTAAAACCCGCCGTTCAGGTTTCCCTGACGGCTGGTAAACATGGAGTGGAAATAGGAGGTGGCAAGATAGGGGAGGTACGGGTAGGCGTGCCGGATGACACAGGTAGGAAGCTCCATGTCACGGCCGGTCATGACCCCCATATCCTCATGGTGGGGAAAAGGATGGCGCTGAAGCACCAGTGGGTGAAACAAAGAACAAGGTCAGCTATAAGAGTACTCTTCTAGGAAGTGGGGGAGTATCGGTGGTCAGGCCTAGTGATCTACCGCCACATGGCAATAAGGTCAGAGCGCTCAGGCTGCGTCAAGTCAGAAACGGGGGGTGGTGTGATAGGATGGGGGTAAAATCCACACCCTCGGCCAAACTTGTTGAGTCAATATGGTTTTCCTTATGACTTTTCCATTCTTTCTTGTTTTGAAAACCACAAACACCTTATCTTTAAGAAAATCTCTTTTATAAGAAAAATCACATTTATAAAGAAAATTGCTTTTATAAGGAAAAATTTCTTTTATAAGAAGATTTATCTTGTAAGAAAAAATATTCTTATCATATTTCCATTCATATATTTCTTAAGTATAAGATTCAGATTCATTTCTATTTTTTCGGAATTGTTTGAAACTTTGATATGAAGCATTCTTATACCAAGGAAGCAGTCTTGGTAGGGCTGACCTATGAAGGAGAAGCTGAGTTCATATCTCACGTTTTTCCAGATTCTAAAGGAAGCTTCAACCAGGAAAAAGCATTGAAAACTCTTGGACTCTTAAACGACAAAGCTCCGAAGATTTCTAGCTTTCCTACAAATTTCCGGATTCTAGAGTTGTGGGTATAAGGTCTTATCGTACCGAGGAAAGGTGATAAAGACAGTCTGAAGAAGAGTGAAATCTATATCGTAGATTTTCTGATAAATCTAAGAAAGTTTAACTTCATGAGGAACATTCCTATAACTATTGATAATGTTAAGAAAGGAAATCTCCGAGCCCAAATCGTAATGTACCCTGCAATTTTATCAAAATTAATAGTTTGGTGCCTTGAGTCTTTTAAAGAAGCTTGCAGGACTAAGCCAAGGGTTTTCAAAATTTTGTTGGTGAGTGATGATACTCTTAAGAGGATGGATGCAGATTTCAACAAGGAGACTGGTGAGTTCTTCGATTTTCCAAATCAAGAAAAAGCGGTTCCGAAGGCTGCTGAACCGGAATCATCTAAGCCAGTAAAGAAAAGAAAGATGAAAGAAGTTGAAGCGGAAGTAGAGGATCCTAAATCTAAGGAAGTTTAAACCGCACCTCTAAAACCGAAGAAGAAGAAATCCTATCCTGATAAGGTAGTTGCGAAGTGGAGCGCAGATAAAGAGAAAAGGAAAGAAGGGGATCCGTAGTTCGGATTTGATCCTGCGGAAGCTAAGGATTTGAAGGAAATGATAGAAGATGAATTAGTAAAACTAGCAAAAGAAAAGAAGCTCAAGAAGAAGATGTCAGAAGCTGAGGTAGTCCAAGCTTTGTTAAAATTTAATGAGATGGTTTCCAGAAACATTCATGTTCCGAGATCTTTCTCCTTGGATTCTCTACCCATGACTCCAGGAAGAAACCTTGATTTTCCGGAAGAGATTATAGCTGAGCATGTTGAGGAACCCGAGCAGATTCAGCAAGTGGAAGAGGAAGAAGCAGTTGATGAAGGAAGTGGTGAAACTGGAGATCTGTTGAAAGAAGTAGAAGATTATAAGGGGTAACCTTCGGAACATCTATCACTCCGAACTTCAAAGGTTGAATCCTCTAAGTTAGTAACTCTAGAGAAGGATAAGAATTAGGAAGATGTTGTTCGGAAAGATGTTGATGATGTTATTCAAGTATCTACTATCGAGCAGAAAACTCCAGATCAAGAATCCATTCCAAAAAAGGACAAGGGAAAGCAACTCCTTGTTGATACTCCAAAATCAGTGGCAAGCAAGAAAAGAGAAGTTGGTGATTCCTCTAAAAGTATGTTGAAGCTTATTGAGGAAAAAAATTCTCCAAGATAAGTTTCAGATTCAGAGTCATCCTCGTTGAGGCATGACTTTGTTGTTCAATCTTTGAGGAAGTTGGTAGGTTCCATTCCGATCATCTCGACTATAGATTCAAGATGCCAAATGCTCCAACATGCTCTGAATCAGAAATCAGATTCTGTATCCATGGTTATGGATTAGTGTGTTGAGATAGAAACTGAATTCAGATCTTTTCTTGTTTGATATGAATCCCACAAAAGATCTTCCAAGAGGATGACGAGCTGGTCGAGGAAAACTGTAGAAGAGATGAGGCTATTTGATGAATTTGAAGGCAATGTTAAAGATGCTTTTGAGACTGAGGACAGGAAGATAAATGAGATGACTTCTTCCATTGAAGAGAAGCTGACAGATGAAAAGAACTTCCGGATTCAAGATGTCAGAGATCTGAATGGGAAGCTGAATTCTGTTTCTCAAAACTGGAAATGTGAAAGGGATCATCAGATTGAGTTTGAAGAGAAATTAAAGGCTCAGGAAGAAAAGTTGAAGGCTCAGGAAGAAAATCTTAAAGCCCAAGAAGAAAATATTGAAGCTCAATCTGCAAGAATAGTGGTCTTAGAGAAGTAAGCTAAAGAAGATAATAAAGACCTAAAGATGATCAAGACTATTCTTAAGGGGCTCATTTCGAAGGAAAAAGATCCGAAATAGTTAAATCTGATCGTTTTGTTTTATCTTTAATTCCATAAAATTAATGAAAATCTTGTTTGCTCGTCTTTTTTTATTATAACTAATTTTTTTCAGGTACTTTGTTATTTTTTCCCATTCCCTCGAATTCTTTTTGAAAATCACAAAGGGGGAGAAGGAAAAGATCCTTAGGAAAAAATAACTCTAATAAGAGCTTATCTGTGGGAGAGTTTTTCATTAAAGAATACTTTCTTATTCGTAATGAAATGTCACTCCGGAAATCTAGAATACGATCCTTAGAGTTTGAAAGCCTAAGGGGGAGTTAGTCGTATTCATCAATATCCTTAGAGGAAAGGGAGATAAGCCTTAATTTTTTTCTTTCTTCTTAGAATTTCTTTTTCATAAGGATGTTTGTGCTTTCCAAAAAGGTGTAGATTGTTGAGTCAATAAGGTTTTCCTTATGACTTATCCATTCCTTCTTGTTTTAAAAAAGACAAACACCTTATCTTTAAGAAAATCACTTTTATAAGGAAAACCGCTTTTATAAGGAAAATTTCTTTTATAAGGAAAAATTATTTTTATAAGGAAGATTGCTCTTATAAGAAAAATTATCCTTATCATATTTATATTCATATATTTCTTAAGAATAAGATTCGGATTCATTTCTATTTTCTTGGAATCGTTTGAAACTTTGATATGAAGCATTCTGTTTTAGGTTCTGAATTCTAAATGAGAACCATAATGAAGTTTCACTCTGAATTATGGATGAGGACTATAAGGAAGTTTCATTCCGAATTCCCGATACGAACTCTGATAAAGTTCTACTCTGAATTCTGGATATGAATTCCCATTACGAATTCTTATTCTGAATTCTCATTACGAGTTCTTATGACGAATTCTCATTCTGAATTCGCATTCCGAATTCATCTATTAAAACAGAATCTGATCATCTTTGTTTTATACACTCCGAATTTATTTAGACTCTGAAAATTATTTTTTAGCTAGACTCCAAACTTTCTTTTTGCTTACACTTTTATAATTTTTCTAAACCTTGATATTTTTTGTTACACTCCGAACTTTCACTCCGAACTTTTCAATCATATTTAAAACGATGTCGTACATCTTGTTACACTTGTTTTATTATAAAACGATTTCGTCTATTCTGTTATAAACTAATCGTAGTTTGAGCTACACGTGTACAGGTACCTCCGATTTTTAAGGAAAATATGACCGTTGGGACGGAGGCTGACCTTACCTATAAATAGGAGCTCATTTGAAAGAGCTCGACAGAATGAAGTTGATCAATATAGAGACCACACACTGCTAAGGTGATTTCTAGAGAGAGAAAGATTTTCAGGCCTTGTGCGTACTGAACCACTCGTTCAGTTTTTTCTTTGTGTGACTCCGAATGTTGGTGATTACATTCGACGGCTTCCAGGGATAGGAAGACAGAGGTGCCGACTAACTTGAAGTTCGAGGCCTTCCTTGCTGAGGATGACATAGGTTACCAACTACCATGAAGTTGAGGACTTGCGGGGATAGCAAGACAGAGACTCCGATCTTCGTATCGAGGGCTTACCCTGGTGTGGGTAAGACAGACATGCATGAAAGTATAAATTAAGGGACCTTTATCCAAGGTTGTTGGATACCCTTCTCTTTCGGTTAAAAGACTTATATCTTGTTACCTGTAGTTTTTCTACTCGTTTATTTCGGCTGCATTTTGTATTATAAGCAAAGTATAACTTTCTTATACTTCCTTACTTGTACTCTGTTTCATTTAGATTCTATACGCTTTAAGGTAGAATCTCATTTAGTAATCTTTTGTTAAGTTTCAAATTCTGGAACCATATTTCCGGAACCTACTTTCAGAATCTCTTTCCAAGTTTTCTTTTGGTGTTAGAGGTGTTGTGAATTTCCTTATATTTAAATTTGTTAATCTTATCCCTTTCCTTTGCTTAAGGAAAACAGAGTTAATCATAACTAACTTTAAAGGTTCCAAAGGAATTTTTAAAGTATACAATTCACCCCCCCTCTTGTATATTGAGCATCTACATCATTATTTCGATCCTACAAAACTCTGTCATTGTCAGAGAAAAACGTCGGCTGCCTTGCCGAAATCGAACTACTGGCACCGCATCGCTAGGTGTCTCCCGGTACTCTGGTCCATTGAACTCAAAGGAGGCCGCAAACTCCAAAAATAAATCTTGGAACACAGGAGTGCTGACCTGGAAAATCTCGAGGAGTGCGGTGTACCCGAGAAGTACCTCCAACTCCTCCCAAATACTGAGCCGCTGTGGAATGCTGCAGTCAAGGTACAGACCACTCAATGATATCAGCCGACAAGAGAAGCGTCAGATCCTGTTGTATGCGAGTTCGGTGACCGGAAATACCGTGCAGGGATAGGGAGCACCTGCAGGTCCCAGCCCAGGTGCCGGTGCAGCAGTAGCATATGGCTCTATAAGTGGATCCGCCGAAGAAGAAGGTGGCTCAGTGGAAGGGGTGATCGAAGAGGGACTAGTTGCTGAGGATGATGGTACATTGAATGTGGGAGCTGGTGCAGTAGAAGGAGGCCCCGCCTCATCTGAGGGAGTGAGTGGTGGAAGAATGGCCAATGGAGGGAGATCAAAGACCGGAGCGTCGAGGTCCGACTACGTAGGTGGTCGGAGTCAGATCCGATGATATATGGACCTCTCGCCCTCAGTGGCGGAGGCTAGCCACTTCCCGCGGGAAGGATCATGATCTGCCATATCCTGAAATAGAATGAAAAAGAAAACAAAACAAAAGAAAAACAAAAACAAAGAAAATGTGAGAAAACTATAAAAAAAAGTACACGGCGTGTACTCCAGAGTACACGGCGTGTAGTCAGAAATGGAGAGTATCCCGTGTTCTCTGGAAAGACATGCCGAGGGTGGAAAGAGACCATGTAATAGGACATGGCGTGTACCGAACATACACACCATGTTCACATAAAAGTACAGGTGGTCGTGTAATAAAAAGGACATGACCATGTTGCTATCAGTTCTAAGAAAACAATACACGCCGTGTAACTACGTGCCACGACGTGTATTTCACATGAAGAATATGGCCATATAGAGGGGGAGACACGGGCTTGCTACAGATATAAAGGACACGACGTGTACTGAACATACACACCGTGTTCTGGAACATGGGGTGATCGGCCGTGTTATGCACCACACCCGAAGGGGCCAAAGGAAATGGTCTACATGGTGTGTACCGAACATACACACTGTGTACATTAAAATTTAGAAATATTTTGTATGTGTCCATGTACAAATGTACATGGCATGTGTTCTTCATATCGTGGCCATGTACAGGTGGAAGGCAAATGGTCGGCCGATCCGATTAACACCCTGAACGATTCGAAAAACTTGAAATAGAGGGTGCAGAACGGTGTACCTGGACTGAGGATAACAATGTGAGAAGAATTAGAACGTGAAACGCCCCAAAATGACGGATCTGGCAAGGGGGGGGGGTTCAGGTGGCGTTTGGGAGAAGAAACGGGAAGAGGGCAGGATAGTGGGACGGTTGTACGACACAGCCTCAAGCCGGGTACCCCGCTAATTATATAGTCGCGGTACATGGCGTGTAGTTTTGGTACACGCCCTGCATCCCAATATTTTTTAAATAAACTATACACGATGTATATCGGGAAATACACGTCGTGTATTTTAAAATAAGGAAAAGAGTAGTGCGACCTTTGGTCCGGTGCTTTGGGCGGGATTCGAACCGGCGATCGGCCGAATCGAACGGACGCCCTCTCCCACTTGAGCAAAGGTTATTCTACTGTTCATATTTATTTTATATATATATTTATTCTATATGGCCTATACACACGGAAAGAAAGAAAATCATGGCGTGTGGTTTTTATTTAGGAAAGGATGGGGGTGAATCGGGGAGATTAGCGCGATTCGAAACCGGGTCTTGTGAACCTGGTGCCGGGACTTTGCGAATCCGCCAACTTCACCCATATGTAATTTCTTATTTTTAAAACGGTTTTCATTTATATTTGAAAAATCATGGAGCACACGACGTATATCAGAGTACACGTTGTGTGGTTTTATTAAAAGAACAAATGATGGAAATGGGACGGTTGTCTGGATTCGAACCCAGGTCTTTTGAAACCGGATTATGATTCCATCCAACCGGTCCATCCCCATAATGGGTTTTATTAAACACATTTATTTATATATATAGATTGAAAATTCCACACACATTGTGTAATTAAAATGAGTAACCTCGTGCCGAAGGTTGGTCAGGAGGATTCGAACCGAGGACGGCTCAAATAAACTCCAGTGACTTTTCCATCGGCACCGGCATCATCCCTGGTTATTTTTTTTGTTATTCTATAGATTTATAATATTAAGTTTACAAATTAAAAAGATAATGACACGCCATGTATCTATGTGGGACATGTGGTGTAACCTCAGGGTTGCCTCCCAGGAAGCGCCTTTGTTTTAGGTCGTTGGCTCGACCTACTTACCTTACTTACCTGAGGAGTATAGTGGAAAACGTTCCCACCATGTTATCTGTAGGATGGTAAGCTTTCAAGCACTGCCTGTTTACCTTGAATGGTTGACCATCTTCTCCATAAATTTCTACCGCTCCGTGATGGAATACACGGATAACGTGGAATGGTCCTGACCAGCATGACATTAACATCCCTAGAAATAAGCGATGATGAGAATTAAAGAGAAGTACCTGATCACCGGGTTGGAAAGATTTTCGTGATATCATCCGGCCGTGAATGGATCTTGTCTTCTCCTTGTACAAACTAGCATTCTCGTATGCCTCTAACCGGATATCATCTAGTTCCGACAGTTGGAACTTTAGTTTCTCGTCAGGTGATTTTAGATCAAAATTCAAGGCTTTGACGGCCCAGTAGGCTTTGTGTTCCAATTCTACTGGCAAATGGAAGGGCTTGCCATAGACGAGGTGGAATGGGGACATTCCCAGTGGTGTTTTGAAAGCAGTCCGATATTCCCACAAGGCATCATCTAACTTCTTGGACCGGGCCTTCCATTAAGTGTTCACTGTTTTCTCTAGGATCTTATTGAGTTCACGATTGGAGAGCTCTACCCGTCCACTAGACTGGGGATGATATGGTGTCCCCATATGATGCTTTACTCCATACATCGACAATATTCCTCTCATCAGTGTGTTGTCGAAGTGGGTCCCTCTATCACTGATCAGTACTCGTGGAACTCCAAACCTGGTAAAAATATTTTTCTCTAAGAAATTTATGACTACCTTGGTTGTGTCGTGAGCTGTAGCAGTAGCTTCCACCCATTTGGTGACGTAGTCGACGCAGACCAGGATGTAAGTGTTCCCAAAAGATGAGGGAAAAGGACCCATGAAATTTATGCCCCAGACATCGAAAATCTTGACATCCAGGATGGGGTGTTGAGGAATCTCGGCTCTACGTCCCACATTACCTGTCCTCTAGCACCGATCACAACAGGAATCAAAGGACCGAGCATCTCTATGCATGGTGGGACAGAAAAGTCCAGACTGCATGATCTTAGCTATGGTATGGTCTGGCCCATGATGTCCTCCTACTGGTGAGGCATGACAGAACTCTAGGACACCGTGAATTTCATTCTCTGGGATACAACTGCGGATCACTCCATCTGCACAGGATCGAAATAGCAGAGGATCCTCCCATAAGTACCTTTTCACATCAGAGAAAAATCTTTTCCTTTGATGGAAGGAGAGGTCGGGGGGAACGACACCTGTAACCAGAAAATTAGTGATATCAGCATACCATGGTCGATGTGTTTCGCTGATCTAAAATAGGTTCTCATCAAGAAAATCCTCCATGATTTCTCGATCTTCTTCCTTCTCGAAGTGTGGAAAATTGAGGAGGGAGATATGGTCAGCAATGAAGTTCTCACTCCCTTTCTTATCCCAGATCTCAAGATCGAATTCTTGTAGGAGTAGTACCCAGCGGATCAATCATGGCTACGCGTCTTTCTTTTTGAGTAGGAACTTTAGTGCTGCATGGTCAATATAAAAAATAACTTTAGACAACACTAAGTAAGAACGAAACCTATTAAATGCAAAAACCACTGCGAGTATCTCCTTTTCTGTGGTGGTGTAGTTAATATGTGCCTCGTTGAGCGTCCTGTTGGCATAATAGATAGGTCGGAAAATCCATTCATGTTTTTGGCCCATGACTGCTCCCACTGCGTAGTCGCTCGCATCACACATCACCTCAAATTGTTCCTCCCAGTTGGGATAAATCATAACTGCAGATTCCACAAGGCGCTACTTTAGTTGCTCAAAATATCTGACACAATGGTCATTGAAATCAAATATGGAATCCTTGGTTAGAGGATTGGTGAGGGGTTGGGCTATTTTGGAGAAGTCGCGGACAAACAGCCTGTAAAATCTTGCATGCCCCCGGAAGCTGTGGATGGCGCGGAAGGTAGTCGGTATTGGTAGTCATGAAATGAATTCAATCTTTACTGGGTCCACCTCTATCTCCTTCATTGAAATTCTGTGGCCAAGGACTATGCCACTTTGCACCATGAAATGACAATTTTCCCAGTTCAAGACTAGTTTAGTGTGCTCACATCATTCCAAAACAAGCTCTAGGTGTCGTAAACAAATGGTAAATGATTTTCCATAAACGGAAAAAATCATCCACGAATACCTCCAGGATTCGTTCCGCCATGTCGTGGAAGATGGCCAGTATACAGCGCTGGAAGGTGGCGGGGGAATTACATATGCCGAAAGACATCCTTTGATAAGAAAATGTGCCATAGGGGAAAGTGAATGTGCTCTTTTCCTGATCCTCTGGAGCAATGGAGATTTGGTTGTAACCGGAAAAACTACCGAGGAAGCAATAAAAGTTGTGCCCTGCTAGACTCTCTAGCATTTGATCCATGAATGGCAAGGGGAAGTGATCCTTTCTTGTTGCATCGTTTAACTTTCGGTAATCCACACAGACTCGCCAGCCCGTGATAGTGTGTGTATGGATGAGCCCATTCGTTTCATTTGAAATCACAATGATACCCCCTTTTTGGGTACCACTTGGAGAGGACTCACCCACGGACTATCCGAGATGGGATAGATGATGCCTGCATCCAATAATTTTATCACCTCCTTCTTTAAAACTTGCTTCATGGGAGGATTCAAGCGCTATTGTGGTTGCCGAGATTGCATGGAACCCTCTTCAAGTAGCACCTTGTGAGTGAAAATGGTAGGGATGATGCCCTTCAGATCAGCGACTATCCACCTAATAGTATGCTTCCACTGTTTGAGAACCTGCAGAAGTGCATCTTCCTACTCCTGTGATAGTTCTGCATTAATTATAACAGGAAAAGTTTGTTTGGGTCCTAAATACCCATACTTGAGAGAAGATGTAAGAGGATTTAGTTCGAGTTCAGGTGCCTTTAAAATCGAAGGCACAAGTGGCTGCACCTTGTCTCGTACCAAACTACCATGAACAAATGTATGCTGCCAATAGTGTCTTCCCTGGCCTTCTATGAATTGCAAGTCTTATGGCGCTTCTTCTAATAGAATATGTGGATCAGTTAAATTATTCGAAATAAAAGAACATACCAGTTCATCCCCTTTGTCGCTAAAATGATTAACCATGGTGTACACTACATAACAGTCATCATGCTCTGACAAGGAAGCATGTTTGACGGCTTTGAGGACGTTATAGGAAACTCTTTCATCACCTACCCGAAAAATAAGCTCCCCTTGGTGCACATCGATCAGTACCTTCCCACTTTCCAAGAAAGGTCTTCCAAGTATGATAGGTGCTTCCTGGTCTTCCCCAATGTTGAGGATGATGAAATTAGCAGGGAGAATCAGCCTACCCACCATGACCAGTACGTCCTCTAGTAGTCCCTTCAGGTGCTTGATGGATCGATCAGCAAATTGAAGGGCGACGCGGGTAGGCTTGAGCTCGTGGAGTCCCAGCCTCATGAAAACTCTGAGGTCCATGAGGTTCACGCTGGCCCCTAAGTCGCATAGGGCCTTCCCAAACTCGTAGGATCCGATGGTACAAAGAATAGTGAAACTACCTGGATCTTGGAGTTTGGGAGGAATGGAATGTTGAACCACCGCGGAGCACTCCTTCGTTAGTGCAATAATGCCCAAATCCTCCATCTTCCTCTTATTCGAGAGGATTTCCTTCATGAATTTGGCATATGTTGGAATTTGTGTCAGGGCCTCCACAAATGGTATGTTGATATGAAGCTTCTTGAAAACATCCATGAATTTTATGAATTGATGGTCCAACTTCCTCTACATCAATCTTTCCAGAAAGGGTAAGGCAGGCTTGAATGCTTGGATTACTTCCTTTTCTTTATTTTGTAAAGCCTCCATCTACGGGATTTTGGATGAGGAGGGGCGGTATTGGTACCTCTTTCCTCAACAGTGGGCATGGATGCACCTTGTTGTGCTGATTGGTTCTGGTGGAGCTCTTTTACACTCCGGAGCATGATAACATTGGCCTCCTCCCTTGGGTTCTTTTAAGTGTTCCCTGGTAATGTACCGGGCTGCCTCCCTGAGAGTTGATTTTCCAGCTAGCCAATCTGATTTGCCAAGCCTCGAATCACAGCTTCCTAATTCTGGAACCGAGTCTCAGCAGTAGATATGAATTTAGTCATCATATCCTCTAACCATGAGGTATTCTCCTGCTGAGGTGGTTGTTGAGCCGATGGGGAGGTGGCTGCCGTGGCTGCTGTGAACGAGGGTTTTGATGCCCTTGTTGCTGATAAGGACCCTGCTGGGGTTGTTGCGGCCTTTGGAATTGGTTTTTATATGGAGGCTGGTTGTAGTTGGGTGGTCGCTGGGGTGGAGGATTTTGTTGTTGTTGGCCCCAGACTGTGTTCTGTTGACCTCGCTATGCTGGGTTCTGGTACTGCTGGTACTGGTTGGGCCCTCGATTTTGGGCGACATAACTCACCTCGCTCATCGAGCGGCCTCCAGCAGAACCCATGCATTCCCCCATGATGTGGTTATCACCACAGTCTCCACATGATGGATGGTTCTCTGCATGAACTTGAGATGATCCTTTGAGGTTCAATGCGTCGATTTTCTTGGACACAACGTCCAACTGAGCAGCTAACATAGTGGTAGCGTCAATGTTGTGCATACCTCGCTTTTAAGTCCCCCGCTCGGAGTACCACTAGAAGATATTGGCTGACATGTCTTCCAGTAGTTTTAATAGTTCTTCGGGGGACTTCCACATCACAGTACCTCTAGCAGCAACGTCCACCACAGACTTGGTATTCATGGTAATTCCTCCATAGAATGTCTGGACTTGCATCCAGAGTGGGAGTCCGTGATAGGGGCATTTTCATAACATCTCCTTGAAGCGTTCTCAGGACTCGTACAACAACTCAGATTCGTGCTGTTGGAAGTTATGAATCTCATTTCGGAGTGTCACCATCTTGGATGGTGGGAAGTACTTGGACAGGAACACCTGGGCTAGCTCCTCCTAGGTGAGGATAGATCATTGTGGAAACCCCTTGATCTAGTCCTTCGCCATATCCTGTAGATAAAAGGGGAATAGGCGAAGACGGATGGCATCCTCGGACACACCATGGTACCGAAAGGTATCACAGATCTCCATAAAGTTGGAGAGATGGGCGTTCGGGTCCTCAGTAGACCGGCCTCCAAATTGGACTGCGTTCTGGATCAGCTGCATGATAGCATGCTTGATCTCGAAATGCTGGGCCTGGACCGGAGGATGAATGATGCCCGTATCAGCTCCATGAATCGATTGAAGTCCGTACTCTATAAGGGTACGTCTTGGAGGTTTTTTTGATGGGGTGGAGCTTGGATTAACTTCTCCTGAGGGGAAAAGTATGGTCGTGGGAAGAGATGTTGCGGCGGCTGTTGGTAATCCCTTGGGAGGGATTCCATGAATAATCCAGTAGGTTGCTCCGGTAGACCATCAGCGGGAGGCTACTGATCCTGGTACTGATGCTCAGTCGCAGCATCAACGGCTGGTGCTCCTTCTTCCTTGTTCTCCATGGGTTGTGGTTGATTGTTGTGAGTTTCCATCCGTGTACGCCGATGATGAAGCAAGGTCCGTTCGATTTTCGGGTCAAGCCGAACTAATTCCGAAGACTCGGTACTTCTGGATCGTGAAAAGCGTCGAAACATACACTTTTAAGCTCTGCACAACACAAAAACGGAAACCAGGCGTAAAAGGGAAAAAAGAAAATTTGAAATGGGATTAGAAAAGAGATTTTTGATAATTTTTTATTTTTATTTTCACATAAATCAATTATTAACACAATTTGAATCTTAGAACTAAAACCAAACGGGTTCCCTGACAACGACGCCAAAATTTGGTCTAGCTTGTCATTGATTGAAGTTATATGTGTCCCAAATTAATTACCCGTTCTTAGAACTTTATTATAGAATAAGTTCGTGGTCGATCCATAGGGAACCATGGAGTTCATGAATTAAATTTAGTTAATACTTAATTTAGGTGAAGTATGTGTAATTTAGAAACAATTGGGTTGATTTTTGGGTTTTGATTGAAACTAAATTGATTTACTTTGAAGAATGGATATAGTTTGAAAGAAAATAACGGGTAAATTTAAAGATTTTTTTTATAAATGGAATGAAAAGACGTGTTGGGGCTGTGGTGAATAAGGAGTTATTATGAAAATTGTTTAAATGGTTGTGTTGTTCATAATAATTCAATCATTCAGGATTTCATTTTGATACAAGATTTCCTTGGTCCGGTTCCTCTTGTTTGGAATTAGAGCAACTGACTCCTTGGTCCGGTAGTCAATGTCCTTGATTCTTTATTACGTCGAGTCCATTATGTGAATTAGTGAAAACCTTCCAATGGTCATGGATGTTTTCACCATTACTTTTCTTTTGTATCACTGTGAATCCTTCCCTTGGTCCGGCTAAGATTTCTCAGTTATATGAGGTAGTGGTTTAAGAAGAGTAAGATGAATTACAACGATTGAAACACAACTATATAAAACAATATAAAAATTATGATCCCATCGTCCACAGCCCCAACACAATGGGTTTAGTTACACATAGAATTTAGGAGAGAAACGACACACGTGATACCTGACAGATTCATCGTGTAGGCATTGAGGTAGAGTATCAGAAGGTGGAATGGTGGAGTGACGACAATAGCTTCGGGAATGGTGATAGCAGAGCTTCTCTTTCCTTTCGATGGTTCTGAACTCCCCAAATCTGTAGGCCAAGGCCTCATTTTATAGGAAGATAAAGTACATGTCGTATATAGAAAGTACACACCGTGTACTTTTCGTCAACGCGTTTTGGCACCATTTTTTCCGATGGTAGGTGGCCGAGCATGCCATTTTTGACTTTTGAACACAGTGCCGCCTGCAAGTTGAGTGTACACGGTGTGTCGCACCGCTATACACGACGTGTATTCATGAACGACCACATGGGCGTGTGGACTTTCCTTCGGCAACCACCGCTTCTAGAAATTAGTACACGACGTGTAGCGCCTCCACACACGGCGTGTATCTTCTGACTGGTGACATGGGCATGTACTCCCTCCTTCGGTCTGTGTCCTTTCCTGTATGTACACCGCGTGTATAAAAGTACACGTCGTGAAGTTTCAAAATTTTCACATGTATCCCTTGATTCGTGTATTTAGCCAGAAAGCTCTTTAAAGTAAATAGAATCACCAAAATCAATGAATATGGTCATAAAACAACAGATATTTGATGAAAACATGTTTTTATATTCAATTATATATATGCAAAATGTATACACAAATTGGGTGCATCATCAATACATGATAATATTTACCAAAATTGTTTTAGAAGATTGATGGTGTACTATTTCACAGTAAATCAATAATTTTTATGGTTTATAAAGCTATAAAATAACACTATTAAAGAAATACTAAATGTAAAATTTGAAAACACTGATCATTTTGTAATTTTTATTCATCAAAATTATGAATGTATTATAGATGTAATTTTTTAAACCCTTCTATTTTATTACAATAATTTGATCCAAATCTATAATATATTAATATATTGATGTCTACACGAACAAAATATGGAAGACATGATTTTAGATTACTAGATGTTAATATTATAGCAATATATTACTTATTTATAAAAATAAATTATTATTAAGGATTAATAATAAAAATATCATTGGCGATGTGGATCAAATGGTTAGAACTCGAAGATCCATAATAAATTATATGATCATCATTAATTATTATCTCAATTAGAATCTAAAATGATAGAAAATTCCTTATGTAATGAGAGTTGGACAATCTTTATGTAATAAAAATTTAATAAATTTGAAAGGAGCATGGTTCAGAACATGGGAATAAAGAGTACATATATTCAAGTTATAGAAGTTGTATAGATTGTTTTAAATTACTATGATGAAAAATTGGGATTCTTTAAAAAAAATATGGCAAGGTTAGTTTCAATGTGCGATAATAAGAAAGATTTCATATGTTACATGGAATGTATTTCACATTTATTTTTGATTCATTCCATTAATATTACATTATTTTAAATAAATCACCATAACATATGTCTATTCCAAATGTATGTAAATTGTTATTTCATTAATAGGTTTTATTAAGAAGATATTTTTGTTAAACAACCTCATGGTGGTGAGGATACTAACATACTAAAACTGTGACATGAAATTATAAAAAACAATATGAATACAAGTAATCCTTGATGAACTAGTTTATTAAATTGTTTAGATTGATACATCAAAATAATATATATAATAAAAATAATAATTCTACATTTTTAAAATTTGATTTATGAACAAAATCATTGTGAATATCTAGGCCAATTAAATTATTTTCTAACCAACAAAAAATTATTTTTGTAAATTTTTTGTAATAAATCTCCAAAGTGAATTTGAAATGGTTATAATGAATTAACATAACAAAATTATTTAATTCCAAAAATATAGATATTGAAAAGGACTATTTTTACTCAATGTATTTATATCCGATATTTTATTAAATATTTACATTTTCATAATGTTTCATACATTAGTTATCTATGTGGAACTTCATATAAAATTATAAGGATGAATCCGCGGAAAATATTTAGATGAAAATATTTGAGGGATGATGATAATTTTATTATACGATAAGGCAATTCAACTAGATATTACATTTTATTTGTTATTTTGTTGGTGGTATCTAGGTAACCTAATGTAATCCACAAAACAATAATTTAAATAGATCTTCACTTAACTTTATGGGGAATCAAAAGATAGATAGTTAATTTATGTTGGATCTATTTTTACATTAATAAATTACTATATTGCTGACTTCAATGTTTTTGAATGGACATAAAGAGACTTTTTAAAACTCCAATTTAGTTAGTGAATAATTAGGCACAATTTCTAGAATGAAACAACATCCCACTTCACTTTCCACTATTATAGAAAAGTATGTGAAATCTAGAAGATAGTGTAATAAATTAGACTCACTGATATCATGTGATGTTTTACTCAATGATGTTTTTCATAATATTAGCTAAAGTATTTTTACCATTTCTTGGAATTGATAAAATAATTCACTAGAAAACACTTGGACACAAGGCACCACGTCCTTATAACTATTCCAAAACAAATGCTATATTATTCTTATATTTATCAGAATTGAAAATTATCTTTCTATTATTTTAACAAAGTTGTTATATTCTATAAAATTTTTATATATTAAATAAATTCAATGTATGATCCATATTAAAATATCATAATGCATGATTATGGTTCCAAAATACGCAATCATTTAAAAAATCTTTCTTAGAGGGGGAGTATATTAATTGTTTATGATGAATATTTATAACTATTCATACATGAAATATGTATCGTATGAATGTTCATTGAATAGAATGTATCATGTTTTTTTAATATCATCTAGATATACTTTTAATGAATGTAATGATTCTCATTTAATTAAGTGTTTGTTAACTTATGGATGATATGTATTTTCCTTAATGTGTAATTATACTTATTCATGATTAACATTTTCTAATATTAACATCATAAGTAAGATTTCACAACATTATTAAAATTGATAAAAATCAAATTAACACATTAGAATGGTAAAGATATTTGCATATATTTTTGTAAGATCCTATTTGTGATTTTTTAGATTATGGGATAAATAATTTAATGAATTCTAATTAGCTAATTTTTCTTGAAGAAAATCATTTATAGGAAAAACAAGATAAAATATGACTGGTTCACTAATGGTATTACTATTATTAATTAATTAATTTTACTTACCTGATTTAATTTTTATAATTATTATGGGGGAAAAGGTATTCATTTTCGTAAGATTTTTATGATAGGGATAAAAAATCATCTTATAGGGATAAAGGATAAGTAAATAGTTGTATTATTTATTAGAATTATAATGTTTTCCTACATTGTATTAGCATTCATTTATAAAATATTTTATTACCTTAATAAATTATTCTAAAATTTATTATTTTTTAAAATCATAATGGAAAAACATTTTTACTTAATGTAGTAATTTTTCTTTCAATGTTTTGTGTTTTTTAAATGCGGAGATGTATTTAGAGGGTATAATGTTTTTAATTAAATATGTGTATCATAGAGGAGTGATTTTAGCTTCATAGATTTTATATAATGGGGTAATTTATCAAATTATAAATAGTTTTTTTTAAAAAATATCTATCAAATAGAAAATTTACTGAGTTTTCTTGTGTGTTATTTCATAAAAAAAGGGGGATATTTTTTCTTTAAAAGGTATTTTTATCTGATTTTTGAAAGTTAAAAATACACCATACCATGATTTTCAGAAAATGTGAATACTGGTTTAGGTATTTCATTGTGTATTCTATAACATTTGATATCATGGGATTTGTTAATCCAAAATGTTCCTTCAAAATTGTCGAACATTAGAAAGGATTGGAAGATTATTTCACTAGATATTAAAGACACCTATAGAATATATAGATCATATTTTGTTATTTCTATAATTGAACCTAAACAACAAAGAATGTTCTTAATGAAATTCGATACAGATAAATCTATGAATTTGTTCAAGGTTTTATGGAATGGTAGATTCAATAAATTTCGATCCAATATCTCCAGTTATAGTTTATGATTTTTATTCATTTGGGATCATCAATTATATTATTTTTCATGTGTTTTAAGGATATTTTGTATGTGAGTATTCATAGAATAAGTTTATATTATTCATATTTGTTATTTGGGGGGGGTTGAAATTTTATGAATAGTTTTCTAGAAAATTAACAATGTACCTAGAGATTTTATGTATAATTTTAAGTCACTGTTTTTATTGGTTCTATAGTTATATGTTTACAAAATAATATTATATCTTTTCTAGATCTTTATGTTCTTAAATGGCATGGTTGAAGAGGTTTTGGTTTTTAGAATTTGTTGATATCTCATATCTGGTCTACTGATTCCCATATCATTTTAATTAAAAGTGGAAAATTACCACAATAGGGATTGTTTTGATATTGAATATCCTTTTATAAATTTTAGGATAATTATCCTTATCTCTATATTTATTTTTATGTTCTGGTTTTATATTCTAATTTTGATTCCTTTATCAGTTATTTTTTTTCTTCTAATAGAAAAACATTCTACTATATTATATTTTTTAACTATGATACTATGATTTTATCAAACGTTCTATATTATGATAAACATAATTTATCTGGTTGGAGAAAAAAAATATTTTTATTTATAACTATAATTCACCCCAACACACATTATTATTACTGTTATATTTTTTAGCAACTAAGAAAACAATTTCTATAAACTCGAGGCCTATATTAGGTTCTTCATTGTGAATATTTTGAGTAGATTTGTTCGTTTAAAAAACACCACAATGAAATTTATAACATATTTATGGAATAAATATTTAAGGAGTTTATTTAATCTAATCAAGATATTCCAATCAAAAAAAATTAGTCCTTTTCAACCAATGTATGTAAAAACACTCATCCACATTATGTTGACCATGGAGACATCTCTTGGTTCTTCCCTAGACCCAAATACTGATGAATTCAATGAGAATATCCTATATTAATTCATCCAAATGATGTTAGAATCAATGACCATGTAAACCCTCATCTGGAAGAACTACCCATACCTAAAATGTATGGTATTAATGATAAATTACTACTTGAATTATCATGTAGTCTAATTGATCACTTACTTTTATCCACCAAAGTACACCCTAAACCATCCTATATTGATATGTTTTTGAAAAAAATGTCATGGTCATATAGATTTTTTGTATCAATTTTTCATATAAAAAAAAACCAAATCAATGTCACTTGGAATGTTGTATGAATATCACTCAACACTGAATGCATTTCTCCTCAATTTAGTGTTTTCTAAAAAATAAAAATTCTTTATAAAAGAAAACACTCACTAATATAAAATCTAAAATGATAGTAAACCCAATATGAACATAAATTTCATGGAGTGTTCCTCACCTCTTGACCTAAAATTGGAAGGACCCACATTCTAACCTCAATATATTAATCTTTATGTTGTACTCATCTGAATTAGATTATGTTAAAAACATGATGAAATAGTCTACATTGTATGACAAAAAAATATTTTTCGTGGTTTACCCTTCATAACTACACACCATAGTATGTATTCTTCACTATACGAATAATATCTATATGGTCCCATTTCTTAACAACCCAATTATAAACTATATTTTATATTCACCTTGATCAAATACTACTAAATATTATTGCATAATCATCAACACATGATTGCATTAAACTAAATTAAATTTATCAGCCTATATGAACTTAAATAGCATATATTATTACACACTAGCTAAAATAAATTATATAGTTCCATGTATATATAAAAAACAATAAAATAAATTATATATTACTCTAGATAAATGATATTAAATTATGTAGAAAAAATAACCATATTTCATGACCATAAAAAATTGGCACACATTCTTCATTGCATGTCCTTAAAGAATATGACAAATAACCTCACTATATGATGGGGAAATTCTTCACCCAATATTTCCTAAGTGCATATTTAATATGGGTAGATACATTTGGAAATTCAGGTATTTAGATAGATATCATCTAATTATGTAGATGATTTTAAATTCATTATTTGGTATAAATTTCAATTTTATGTTACTTCAAACTGTACGATATATCTATAGAAATTTAATGATGTAAAATTATGTAGTACATTGGCCTATATATTGTGATTATAAATTTACATCATGATTCATGATCTATTTTCATGAAAAATTCAATGGTAAAATATTCCTCTTTATATTATATTAAATTCTATAGTGCATCAACATACCCTAACAAATGATTTAAACTACAATGAAAAAAAATTTCCTCACCACATGAGATATGAATTGATCTCAATATATTCCCATCACATGATCTATATTTTAAAAAAGAATTTATTCCATAAAATTTTAATTCTAGTTGGATTCTCATCTATTACTTCTCTATTTATCAAATAAATGTTCCACACTATTTATATATTTTTAGTAATTTATTTTATTAAACGATGTATGGATTAATAAAATTGAATTTTTTATTCCATATTCATGTCAAGTATCAACCAAATTATGAGAAAACTTACCCACTCTAAAAATATATAATTATTGAACCATATATCTATATTATATATTGCGATAACCAATCCCCCTTTCCTTAGCCCATCCAAATTTAATTTTCGAACTTATATTCTTTTCAAATATACTTTTTTATTTTTAATCAATTCATAGTTGGAAAAATAATGTCCCTTAAAATGAAGGTAAAATTTATTATATGGATATGTTATATCCAAACTATATCGATAAACCCTATAAATAACTAGATGGGGATTGTTTTTATATTTATAGGATATATTTTGACTTTTAACCAACATTTATCAGGTCTAATGATTTTTTTATTCTACATTTTTTCCATGTTTCACACAATCACTATTATTTCCACATTTTCCTAAGGGATCAATCGAAAAAAATTTATACGAAATATGTCATTCTTTTATTTTCTTGTTAAATAAATTCACCTATCAAATCACTGACACCTTTTCGAGAATATTATTTTATGTATTCATTTATTCAAATGATTTATAGAAATTAAAAAATGTATAAATGTTTATTCCAAATGAAATTCTATTATATCACCCCTAAAAGTTCATTATAATGTATTCTCTCAATGAAAATATGTAAATGAATAATTTTCAATGTCAACAACCATGTTGGTAATTATTTGTGGTAAATTTATGATAAAACCGTTTCGGTATTCAACATCCCTCTACAATTTTCAATTTAATTTCATTTCAAGATAATTACTTTTAGTTTATACATTTATTTCTGATTAACATGGCATAACACATGGTGGAATTTTATACCAATAAATAGTGGTACATCATCACTCTATATTTCATATCTCTTCTACCCTAATGATTAGAACCATACACTATAAAAAATATCAATGTGGTCAAACTACTCATAGATATATAATTAACCATCTCAATAATAATGAGTGATAACTAGTTCATCAATATATTCTGAGGGATGTCTGTATTTATCATTACTTTTTTGAGATATATCCAACAATGGTCAACCAATGACATGTAAAATGTATGTGTTTTGGGATTAGTTTTGGGTGCACCATAGTTGGACGTCATGCATGAGGGAACTTGTATCATGATGGTTTTGATTTAGGAGTATTATATATATATATATATATATATACTACCACAACCTGACCCGTGATGGGGCTTGAGCCACAACAATACAAATCCCAGCTCCATAGGCCAATGGTGGTGACTATCACTAAAGAAACACCAACTAGGGAGGCATTTTTTTAAGAACAAGTACACACACACACACGTAGGAAACTCAACAAAAAGAGAATAGGAAAAGGAACAAAAGATGAAACACTTCTAAAAATAAACCGCAAATGCACGAACTACCAAAAAATACCAGTACAGTAGAGTTAACTAAAATGAATAGGGGTAGAATACACTCCCAACCATAAAATTGACACAATATGGAGGAAGCTAAAAAGTAAAATATCTGAGAGAGCCACACACCTGGAACTGAAGTTATGAACAACAAATGTGGTCTAATCAACAATATCCCTATAATCCTATAAAGTCCCGATCAACATGTATATCGTCTTCATAAGGAAAGATATGTGCATGAAAAGCCCATGTAGGGGTGAGTATAAAAATAATAATTACGACACTGAAAAAATCTCACGGTGGATCTGTAAGAGATACTCGGAAATGGAAAGCAGTAGAAAAGACATGGTAAAGTAAGGGGAGTGAAACTCAACCCAATAAGAGTCTAGAGTAAGCTCATAAAAATACTGGAGATATAAAAATTGAGAAGATAAACGTCTCTTTGAGCCTTCACTTCTTATTGAATGAGAGTAGACTCAACCAATCATAAGAAGCTTGAAACATAAATCATTTGGCATACCCTATGCGTCTTCACCTCTCCCAAAAAAAGTAATTGATACCCAATAAGTAGGTACTAGAAATAGAATAAGTATATGCTTAGTCAATGAAACCAAAATGAGATAGTAAGGGGATCTCCATCTCACATCTTAGCTGAAGAATGTGATAATCCAATAGTCCTAGAAGTGACTATCGTTGACTAGTATACCACATATTTAATCTGAACTACAAGTCAAATGGACTCAATCACTGCACTGTGACACTATCCTCTTTGGCAAACACTGTCTCACCATCATGGTTTTATGTTGCATCACAAGGATACATCATGGTGGGAAAATAATCCCTCTTTCTCATCAGTCAAAAGGTTTTTCAAAACATGTCTCTTCACGATTTTTGGGTGAATACAACTGCCCAACCCCATTGGAGGGTATGCCTGGAAGAGTAAACAACGAAAACCACTACCTTTCCCTAATATAGGGTAATCCCAGAGGAGTAAATATTGAAATCAACTACCCATCCCAATTGGAGGGTAATCCCAGAAGAGTTAATGATAAATGCCACTGCCATCCCCCGCAGAAGGGTATGCCCGAAACAGTCACTTGAAAATTCCATTTCCCAACCCCACTAAAGTGTATTCACTGAAGAGTCATCGATATATGCCACTGCCCAGCCTCGCAGAAGGGTGATATGTTGTAGGGTAATCTAGTACTACTCTGATGATTATGAAAACTTCACTTCAATAAATTCCATCATCGAACACCACTAGATATGTTTCAATCATGGAACACATCAAAAAATTATCTTCTATTGAAACTCATTTCATGTTTCAAGAATTAATTATATCATGAATAAGGCTCTACGTATCCAAAGGAATCCCATATTTGTGATCCTTGTGGAAAAAACACCTGAGGTAGACTATACCATCACTATAAATGGATATCTAATGAATGTTTTTTACAATTCCATGTTACACTACATATGTATCTTTTGGGTCCCATCGATTGGTCTCAAAATTAATTATATTGATTGTGTCCTTGAAATACTTTAAAAAAATGGAATTGACAACACATTCATCCAAAACAAATACCCAGTGGATAAAAACAATTTTACCGTAACACACATGAACTAGGATAAGTGGGTCCAGTCCTAATCTTCTGTTAACAACACGGAATTGGTCTTGAAAACTCCACCTCAGGGTTAGGGTCACAATGCCATTGATGGATTTCTAATCTGATGTCGAATGGAAGGGTTATGACTAATGCATGATTCCTCAACAATAATAGTAATATTATATTTGGGTGTTCCATGGACTTGACTTATGAACCTATAGAGAATATAAAACATTGGTGTTGAATAGAATGTATTTATGACACAATCACGTAACCGCTGACGGTGTATCCATTCGATTCCATACATACGAGTTATGGTGGGTTGTAGATTTAATAATAATATTAAATCAATTAATTCATTGGAATTTTGTGGGCCCAAGATGCAAGTCAACAAAATTTATCCAAAATCGTCTAAAAAGAACATTATCATTGACAGGGTCACACCGCCACTGATGGTGTATGAATTGGATGTCATACGGGGGACTTATGGATGGTTTAACATTTTATTAATAACAATATATACATTTTATTAGAGTGTTTCAGGCACAAAATCTGGAAATCTGAAAATTAAAACCAATATCATTCTCTAAAATTCTGTCATGATTTTATGGTCACACAACTACAAACAACACATCAATCTTATGCCACATGGGAGAGTTATAGGTATTTAAAGTAAAATACTTATAATAACATTAGAGCTACTATTTTTTCTTATAAATCCATATTAATTTCCTTTTACTAGTTACGGTCCCCCCCTTATACTCCCTTCATAGAGTGCCTTCTCCTTATCCATCTACAACCTGGTCTACAACCACACAGGCCACTGCCTGGTCACCATCTGCCATCCTTCACTGCTCTCGTCGGAAACTCAAAATTATTTCAATCTAGTTTGGCATTAAAGAGGCATTGGATAGAGGAATTTCCCTAAATTTCAGAACACCCCTAAAATTCTAAAATAAGAACATTATAACTGACAGTATGTATGATAAGAAACACAAATCATAGATTAAAATATAACACCCAGATACATTATGATATAATAATTTTAAAATAAATTTAATCTATTAAATTTATATAACTCGACACAGCACTATGTTTATATTGAGATACATGTAATAGTGAGTTTCTTCAATAGATTGTGTTACACGCAATACAAATTTTTATTGAAAAAAAATTTAATCATAATATCATTATTTAATATAATAGTCATATCAAATAAATTAAATTATACGGTATTAATAAGAATAAATAACAAAGAAAAATTTATAGTTTAAAAATGACTGTATATTTTATATTTGTTATTAATAAAATAATTTTCATTTAAAAGGAAAATTAAATTTCTTTAAACAAACAATATGTTTTATAAACGACGGTCCAATCATTTTGGGAATAAATAATTCAAAATTATTTTCTACCACTATTATAAAAACTATTTGAAAAAATACAACTCATTTGTGAATTAGGGATATTAAAATTAAATTAGGTTGAATTTTTTGGATGCTTCTCAGAAGATTCAATTTTGTGAAGAATAAAGCATAATATTGAATTTTAATTGAACAATTATTATTCATTTAAATTATTAATAATGTTAAAAATTATTTTGAATTTTTTTAATAAATATTAGTTTAAATTTATTTAAAATATTCAAATTTATGTTATTCTAGTAATTTATAGATATAATATCATTTTAAACATCAGATAATTTTCACTTTATAACAATTATTTTTTGTTAAGTCTATGGGATTAATTATAAAATAAATAAGCCATAATATTTAGTTATATTTGACAAAATTGATTCATTAATTCTAATAAGTATAATATTTATTATCTAATAAGGACAAATTAAAATTTTCTACTATAATTATTACAGAAAACATTTTTAATTAATTTATATGATTATGGTTAATTTCAGGTTTGGGAATTATGTGATACTGTATTAAAAATAATTTTACAAACAAAAGTATTTTATTTAATAAATTAGATTTAATATTTAGAATAATTATATTTAAATTATCTAATAAATCTAATTTTAATTATTTTTTTAATGGATTCATTTCCTAGTTAAATCAAATATTACAAGTTATCACGGAAAAAACTAAATGGGTAAAATTGAGTAAAACTAATGAGAAATGAATAACATGATAATTTTTTATTTATATGAGGAATTGTTCATAGAAAACATAAAATCCCCCTAAATTATTTTAAAATTTTTATACCTCGTGATTTAATGGATAAATTCAAATTGTGATTTATTTTTTTGTTTATAAGAATTCCACTCCTCCTCTACATGAAAAGGGCATTAACACCCACCCCATTTTATCTTGTTATAACTAATTTGGATTGGAAATACCTACCCAAATAAATTCCAAAATTCACTCCCCAAATTATATGATCCCTATCTTTTAAAAAATAAAATCCATGGTGGCTTTAGTGAAAACGGAATGAGGATACCCAAAGAAGAGGTATCATTCTTCAACGAGAATTTTCATTTTATTAATTTATATACATCCTTCATTTATAATTAAACAATGAATATATAACATCATATGTTTATCCCATATGATGAGGTAATTTAATAATAATTCCATGATTTGAAACCACCCCCCTTACATAAAATGGGTTATGAAGTCATTGTTTCTGTGTGTGGTGGACTACAACCTCGCTAATCGAGGTCGTTCATTTGTACATTTCCACCTATCAAGGATGGGTATAATGATGGATGTAAATTATATATGTATTATTTATAACACATTGAAACATATTGAGTCTCTAAATCTTATATTTAATTTACCTTCCATTATTTTGGAGATACAATAACATTTCTCATGTGTACAAAAGACTACCGTCTCACAAAGTTAGGTGATTATTCTTTTTCTAATACATTACATGAAAGGTGATAAATATAATTTTGGTCATTATATATTATATAAAGGAATTATTTATTATATCCATGTAATATTTATCATTACTTAGATAATATATAGATATATATATAATTTTCATCCTTTCATTTTGACTCACATAAATATGATAACATTGTTCATGTATAGAGGGACTACTGCCTTTACGAAGCGATTTAAATAATTTTTCCTCACCACACCACTTGGGTAATATATATAAGAAAATAATAAGTTATATATTATATTATTATAAATATATAAAGTTAAAATACTACATACCTTATTTCTATATGGATCTTTGAAAAATGAAAACGTTACTCATGCGTGTGTATAACCTATCACCTCCAAAATCATATTGTACTTCACTATTAATTATCGTCAATAATTATTAGATTAAAGTAAACAATTTATTTAAAATAATAATAATTATTTCATTCTTATTATTTTTATGTGATATAAATATATAATATATACATGAATTATATCATTCATGATGAAACTTCTATTGAAAACAAGACAATTAGCACATGAAATAATGGAAATAATGACAGATTTCTATGGAATAAGAAATAATATGTTATAAAAGGATCGTATATAATGTTATTAATATTAATATGGTCCTATTATAAGTTGGTAACATGTTTTGAACCACTAAATAATAGTATAAATAACATTCAACAAAAAGGAAACACGAGGTATGTAATTTTGCATCAATTTACATTTTATTGAGGTTTATTTGTTATTATGTACCAATTCACATTTATATAGTGTATATATATAAATTTTGATATATAATATATAAAATACATAATTTTTCATGGTATATTATTTTTCAATTTTAATAAATTTATATACTGTTATTTGATGAAAAGTTAACCTAGTGTTATGGGATTTCCTCAAAATTTACATTCTATTGATACTTATTTGTTATTATCCACCAATTCACTTTTTTTTGTGGTGTATGTACTTCCAAATTTAAATTAAATATGATGCTTCATTGATAAATTTGTTATTTGAAATTTAAATTTAAATGAATTCATCATCGGGGATTTGAAATCAAATTTATATTTTTGAAAATTTATTGTATAACATCCATTTCTTTTGTGATTGATAACATTATCTTGAAAAAATAACATTCCTGTAATAGATTTTAATTGTAAATTATATTAATATAAAATATCCCTATCCATAATTAATGTATTATGTTATATCTAATGACATATACCATTTTCTAAATATGGTGTTTACATTGAAATATATTTGATTTAACAACGAAATATTGATAAAAATGTATCATTTAATCAATCCAGTTATTGGATGATAGGGAAGACTGTTCATTAAATAAAAAAATTATTAGCTATATAAGATATAATTTTGAACTACAATGAATGGCTGGTCCTGGTATAATATTTTCCCCTAATAGATCAGTAGTTCAAATGAGGAAATCAATTAAACTAGCAATAAAGGAGTTTTTACCTATTATTCAACCCATCTTGTGAAATGAATTAGTGATTATGGTCTCAATCTGCTGATACATGATAGAAAATAATTTAATTTTTCATTAATTCAGAATTAATTTATTATTATCAATGATAATTTTACTATAATATTATATGTGGACGCATTTCATTTTTAGTTTATAGATTATATCACAAGAGTTTTTAGTTATTTACCATGGAATATTCATTATGAATTATAAAATAATTTAAATAGAATTCTTGATTAGTTATTTATATTTATATATATATTAATAATTAACTATATATTCAAATGCCTTGTATTATTTGTTATTTACCATTTTACATTGATTATTCTTATTGATTCATGATAGCTACCAATGTAATTAACCCTTACTAAGAATTTGAAATAACCATATTTGGTTTCTTTTATAAAGAATCCATGAAGTAAACAATATTTCAATTGAAAGGATACTCTATTGGTAATAAATTTATTCTTGTAAAAAATAATGTTTCAATTTTTTTTATTAATGTATAATGTAAAACTCAACTATGTATATATTTTAAAATTACTGCAAATCTATTTGGACCATCATGATGTGATTACTTGTATCTTATTCAAATATAATAAATCAAGAAATATCTCTAGGATACTAGGCTTGGGGTAACTATTGTTGGTATGAGAGAATGTTTAGTTGTATACTTGTGAACTAGATTAATGAAAAAAAAATATTTGAGAACGTAACCTAATGATTGAAATTGAGGATAAGTCTATAAAAACATCATATATTTTTAGTATGGTAGTGTTTATCCAGTTTTTTCATGAAATAAATATATATGAAGATACTAAAAGTGTATGTGGTTATATAACAAAATTACCATGGGGTAACAACCTCGAAGAGGGTGTATGGGGATGGACCTGATCATCACATTGTGATTGAGAATGGGTCTTACTACCCACATTGTTTGATAGTAATGGGGTATAATCATATCATAATTCAAATTTTCATTACAAACTATTATGATGTATTTTAATTGTTAATGAAAATTAATGAGAAATGATACACCCATAAGCATGAAAGGACTTGGGTTAAAATAAAACTGAGGAAGTATTAATGTATTGTGATTTAAAAAATTAAATTTATTAAAATATGTTTAAATATTTTTTTGGTTATAAGAAAAAGTAAACATCATTTGATTATGTTTTAATATTACATATCTTCATTAATTTAATATTTATATATACCAACAAGGGTTTTTGAGTTTATGTTTTATCATTTTTTTAATTTCATAGATTCAATGTTAAATAATTTGAGTGGAAGGAGTTTAATATGATTAAAGAAACTTTTTTGGGAGATTTAAGGAATGTATATTTTATAATGGAAAACATATTTTAGGAATAAGTCTTCAAATTTTATAAAAATAATATTAAAAATATTGATATCCTATAGAGTAATATTATCATTAATTACATTGTAATATTTTTCAAATTAGATTATTAGACATTACCAATAAAAATAGTCACTAAAAAAAGTAAAAAATGTTATTTGTTGATTAATTTTATTTCATAGTTGTATCTTATGTTTATATTTTAATGTTATTGGAATTATATTAATTTTTTTAAGAAAAAATAGACAACCCACATGTTGGGTGATAATACATCACAACAGGAATGGGGGTGGGGACTAAAGCCATGACTAAATAATGACAAGTGTTTTGTGTATAATCATGTCCAAAAATATGTCCTGGATAATATAAAATTACTTAAACCATTTGAAAAATAAACATTAATAATGAACCAGTGGTTTCAGTATTGACGATTTGATATTAATTTATTATACTAGATAACATGTATAAATGATATTAATTTAGGAAAATGGTTTTAGATATAGAGAATTATATGTCTCTCTTTTTTAGATCTTATGCTCCATTAAAATTTTATTTTAATTCCTTTATTATAAAGAAATCATTTTAGGATATTTATTTCTACGAGTATGTGATGAATTTGATGTTTATAGAAGTGAAACCAAAGGATGAGATTATTATTATAAAATAGAAATGTATTAATTATTTATAGTTCCATATATTTATAAATTTTAAATTAATTCGTCAACTTATGTAACATGATCTCAAAAAAAATTATATCTTATTACCTAAATATCGTAAGAAAATTATTATCTTTTAGAGCATTATATATTTATGGATTTGAGTCCCTTCACATTCTATTAATCATTTTCATACCATTTATCAGTGAAATTAATCAATCTCAATAATTGTTAATTCTTTTCTTCCATGTTGATGATTTCATCTCCCACCTATGTTGTCCTACTTGGAAACATAGTTTTGTGTTATTCCTTATTAACATCATATTTTAATTTCAATCTTTAAAATGGGATGTTTCATTAACCTTATTACATTTTGGGTTTTAAAAAAAAATCAGTTTTGAGATATCAGACAAGAAAATTTAGATATATATATTAAATATCAATGATGTAATTTATTTAATGTGGAATGAATATAGCCCCCCAAAATTCTAAAATAAGTCCATTGTATCAGATAACACACATGACATGAAAATGAATCCATAGAACAAAATATTACTCCCCATTAATTTATGGTTTATTTATTTTTAAATAAATTCAATATATTAAATATATTTCATTAAATGGAACATTGATTTCATCTTGTATTACAAATAAGATCATGTTTTTCTAAAAAAAATTAACATTAATATTGTTATTTAATATAATATTTATATCCTAGCCATTAAATTATAGGGAATTAATTGTATCAAATAAATTCTTAAAATATATTTTTTAAACATTTTTATTAATCATCTATTTATTATCCATTTAAAATTATCATTCAAATAAAAAATATACTTTTCTAGATATTTTTATTTATTCTAAAAGATGGATTAATTGTTCTTGGGGAAAATAATTTTAAAAACCTCTTTACCACTATTATATAATATTAATGAAAAAATAAATCTCATTATTGAAATAGAGATATCAAATTTATATTTGGGTTAATATTTGTGTTTTTCAGAGAAGATTCACTTTTTTTGTTAACAGTGAAAAATACAGAATTTTAATTGAAAAAAACATTCCCAATTAAATTATTTATAATAATAAACTATATTTGGAATTTTATTTTAATTAAAATTATTTAAATTTGATAACAATTAAACCAATTTAGATCATTGGATTCATTTTCATGATTAATATATATATATTAATATACATTGAAAATGTTTAAATAATTTTACATTATAAATTAGATTTCTCATCACTTGAGTGATATTAATATTAAATTAAATTATTCCACTTATATGAGTATAAATTTTCCACATGGACTCAATATTTAGAATAATAAAAATTTCTATTATATAATAAGTTCAAATTAATTTTTTATTTTAATTATTAGTGATAATTCTTTAAATTAATTAACAAGATTAAGGATAAAATGAGATATTGTTCATTAAATGTGTTTTTATTAAAGTAACTTTTACTCACAAACATAGGTTTTTTGTTTATAAAATTTGATTTTATATTCAGAATCATCATATTTAAATTATTTAATAAAAAATTATATAATTTATTTGTTAAATAATTAATTACTTAGGTGAATAAAAAGATACAAATTATCATGATAAATACTAAAAGGGTAAAATTGAATAAACATAAAGACTAAGAAATAACATGAAAATGTGTATTTTTGGAGTATGGATTTTGTTTTTATAAAAAAAATAAACAATCCCCATCATTATTATTTATTTTTGGAGCCACATGTGTTAGTGGAGACATCCAAATATTGAATACTATTGAGTATTTATAAGATTTTCACTCTTCCTCCACTATAAAATGGAACTCAGTGTCTCTCATTGATCACTAATTAATCCATTTTTTTAATGCCTACCCAAATCACTTACAAATATACCAACCATAATTGTCAAATCCATATTTTGGTCATAAATCCATCCTGTAAAGTCTTTAATGAAATCCTAAGTAGGATACCCGTAGAAGAGGTAAATGTTCTTCAACAAGCATTTCTATTTTATTTCATTAAAAACATCATTAAATTATTTTTGAAATTCTTTATATCATAAGCTATGTATATCACATATAATTTTACGTGGATAAGATAATTAAGTCATATTAAACCACCCTCAATCATATAAAATGGTTTACAAAATCATCGTTCGCATGTACGGAGGACAACCACCTCGCGAACCCAGGTCATTCGTTTTTCCATTTCCTTCACTCATTGTTTGGTAGGATGATACATCTAAATTATATGATTTTCAAATTTTCCTCTATATTAACTATATAATATATATATAGTTTCTTTACATTCCACAATAGACATGATAACTTCACATGTGTCTATGACAGACAACCACCTCTCAAATCTATGTGATTTGTCTGTCACTAACGCTTCCCATGGAAGGTAATAAACATAATAATTAACATATACATGAATTAATTATGATATTTATGACATATTTTTCATTTATTAAATATAGAAATATATACAATTTTATATCTTTCCATTCCAATAATGTAATGATGATAACACCATTCCGTTACAAATGGACTACCTCCTTCACAGATCGATGATACTCTATCTTAAAAAACACACCACATGGATGATATATATAAATTTATAATATGGTATATATAATATTATGATAATTATTTTAATTTATAATATTACATATTTCTATTCCATAATGATCATTGAAAAATAGAAATGTTAATCATGCGTGCGTATGGTTTACCATCTCCATGATCGTAATGTACTTCATTATTTACTATCATTATTAATGATTTGTTTTATAAGTCATATTTATTTTAAAATATGGTAATTATTTAATTAATATTTTTATTTTGTTGTTTAAAATAAATAATATGGTTATGTACATTTCTTTGATGATGAAACAGACAACAAAAAATAAGGAAATTAACACTATAAACAATGAAAATAATGAATGATTATTAATGAAGTTGAAATAAGATATTTTAATATGATCATATATAAAAGTATAAATATTAATATTGTACATGTATAAGTTAATTACATGGTTAAAAATAGTACACATGAGGTTTAATTACATTCATCTTAAAGGATTCATATGGTAAAGGTTTTTTATTAATTTATATTCTATTGTGACTTATTTGTTATTATGCACAAAATTACATTTATACGGCCTATATACATTCTCTTTGACATGTAGTATCATGAATAATTCATTATTCATGGTATTTTAATTTTTATTTTGAATTATATTATCTAGTGTGATTTAAATTATATGTTACATAATTGTAAGGGATTTCATCAGAATTTACTTTTCATTTAGAATTATTTATTATTAAAGAGCAATTCAAATTTATTTTATTTATGTGCTTCACCTTTGACATGTATTAAAACTATTCTTTCTTTATTTATTGTATTTTTTATTTCAATTTTAATTTATGTAATCTATTTGGATATAAAAATACCCTATGATGAAGCTATTGTGCAATATCCCAGTATTTTGGGATTGTTATCTTTTCCATGAAAGACGAACTTTATTATCCAAATTATTCATTTGAAATGACATTCCTCCTAAATAAAAATATTCTTGAATTATATTTATTATTATTCACTAAATAGTATACCATTTTATTCATATGGTGTTCACTTTGAATGTTATTTTATTTATTAGGGAAATATTGACAATTCTGTAATTTTTTTTCCAAATATAGATATTTGATGATAAGGAATGTTGTTCATTGATTAAATTTATTATTTGATATATGATGATTTATTTGGGTATATATTTGTTTTTGGGTCCTAGATCAAAAAATCACATCAATGCATCAGTAGGTCTCATGTGAGAATCTGTTAAGAAAACATTAAATAGGGTTTTACCATATGTTAAACCATCATACAAATGGTCTTGAAGGTAGAGGTATCATGTGTCTGAGAGATAAATACAATAATTATGTATTTCCTACATTTATGGTTTAGTTAATACTATTCATAAATTTTTCACTACGATATTATATCTATATGGATTTCATTTTCAATTTATTGATTAAATGGAATGTTTCTTAATTTATTTAACTTGTGATATTGGTTTAACCTTATATAGTTGTTTAAATGGAATGTGTGATCAGTTATTTACCAATACATAATAATAATATTTATTGATTAATTATAGCTTATGGTATACATAAATTTTTATGAGAATTTGAGAACACCCTATCTTTTAATTAGGAATCCATAATGTTTATATATTTGACATTCATGGATATTCTAGAGGGATTAATGTAATAGTAAAAAAAATATTTCGTATAATTTGTGTATTCAAATGTAATGTAAGAATCATGTTTTTATCTAGTTTACCTACTATAATAAACTATGAATTCCTTCCAGGGTTTGATTATATATAAGTAATTTCATTGTAATTAAGAAGGAACTGGCTCTAGGCTACTATGGTCAGGGTCTCTACGAAACTTCATGATGTTTTTTTTTATTAATTACACCTTTTATCATGTAAAAATGTTTGAAGTTGGATAGTTTCTTCCACTAAAAAGGTAAACTATATTTACAGTAATTTACAGACATATATAAAATATATGAAATGAAAGGGAATTCCTCCCAAAAAATGTTGCTTTTTTTTTATTATACGATCATTTTATATCAAACCATTTCGATAGCTCATATTATTCCATGATTCTATGGACAAAAAATACAATAAAAATTTTCATACCTCTTATTTAAAAATAATAATCTCTAATTCCATTTTAATGAGTATGATAGATGTAGTCCATTTTTGTAGTTGATGATCCTACTAATGAAAAAATTATTCAAAATTATGAAATATAAATATTAAGTGATAAATTCCAAGTGGGGAGGTTATGGTGACTAATTGATATTCTTATTCTAATTTTTTTTACATATTGAATTATTCATGAAACCATTTTATAAATATAATATGATAATTTTCTCTATTTTTTTTAAATTATACTATTTTTATGGAATAATTTTAATTTATAAGCTAAATATGTTTTTTATTATTGTATAAACATCTTGAGTGGTGTCTTTCCCTTTATCATAACATGTTTAATCAAGTCTAATTGTGATGTGGTATCCAAGATGTTAAATAACATTTGATTGAACATCAACCTCCACATTTTTCTTCTGGATATTTTTAATGAAATTTCAATGCATCAATTGACTTTTTAGTATGTACATTGAGTAATCAAAATGGGTATCATTTTAAGACAATTAAAAATGGAATATATGTAAGCTAAAACATTTCCACTAATTTTATCTCAACACAACATCAAATATTTAACCATGTTTCCCATCTATAACTTATGAAATAACTTTATATCTTCATTTTTGGTTTAATTTTTCTTTCTTACAATCATTGAAATCCATCATTAAGTTTATAATTTTTTTAAAAAAATAACAATGTTATCATTTGATGTTAGTTTATGAAATAATCAGGAAACAACATCGGGGTTACTACTATACAATATTTATAATGTGAAATTATTAATAATAAATTTCCATAAAAGATCTATTATATCAATTATAACTAACGTTTCAGGACCAAAACCATCTTGGGAATGATCCAAAAATACCAAAATACCACCTATATAAACCAAGGGTGTCTGAAAGCACCAAAAGGAATATCTGAAATGGGAGGGCATTACCAAAAGTACATGTATGCACACACCCAAACATATTATTTCCTTTGTGAATAGAAATAATATTTAAAAGATGTAATATCTAGAATGTAATCATACATGTAGAACCACTTGGGTGTATAAGATTATAATATTGTGAACTAAAAATTATAATGGAAAATATAAACTCCCAATCATAAAGATGTACCAACCTGATGAAATGGGAATGTAAAAGTGTAGAGAGAGACCACATCTTGATCTACAATCTCTAACCACCATACATGGTCAAATGCATCGGGTATCTGTATAATCTTATATAGGAATCACATACATGTATGTAATATTTATAAGACCATACACATGTGGGAAAATGACATGTAGGGGTGATAATATACATACCCAATAAGACACCCCGAAAGTTGAAGGGGATAAATAAGAGGAATGATAGGAATATAGGGAAAAACTCATCCTTGCAAAGTGAGTAAAAAGAATACTACATCATGAATATAAATATATATACATATTCTCAATGGAATATAACCTAAACTATAGAGATGGGGATCACCATTTCACTTCATATCCTAGGAAAATATTTCCATTAGTTTTGTAATTTGATCAATGATTCCCATCATATCAAGTCTCTACCTACCAAAAGACATAATGTCAAGCGACACATCACCAATTTTTCAAAAAGAAAATTGGAAACATTCATAGGTAGAACACCCATTCTATGCTACAATATGATAGTTCCACATAGTGGATAGAAATAGAACCCAATGTATTTATCGACATGTGGGTTCTACTCTGATGGGAAAGGAACCATTTCATGTATTCTCGTAATGGCAACACTCTGATGGTCGAGGGACCATGCCCTATCCAGTAGGAGGGTGCCACTCAGATAGCAGATAGATAACTCTTTCCCTTCATAGAATGTGTTATCCATGATAATAGTCAGTCAAGGAACCATTTTAAACCCAATAAGATGGTGAAAATAGATTACTCGATAGAGAAATCATTCCCATGATTGCGAGTGTGTTCGACTCTATAGTTTGGAAAAGGACCCATGCCCTTTTCTAGTAGGGGGTGTCACTCTAGAAGCCTATAATGATCCTATATATCCTTTGTCATCATTATAAACTTCTTAAATAATATTTATTCTCATAACATCATGCATCATATATAAAAATAAAAAATAGAGGCTATTAGTTTGTTCTACATGAATAAACTCTCATGATAGGCTACTCAAGATCCATAATCTATTTTCGAATGATGTAGATACGAGTGTATAGAATTTATTCATAATTAAAAAGGGGTACAAGGAACGTGTGGGAACTCACATGGAAATTTTTCCAGATAAATATCTTTGTTACTTCCCTATAAATACATGGATTTCTTCCCGTGTAGAAATACATGACATGTAGAGGTTTTACAGGACGTGTCTGAGCCACCCAATATCCCGCCCGTTCTCTTAAAAATATTTCATGTACTTTTCCCATGTTTTTATTCTTCAGAACAAGACATGTTCTTATCCAATACCCTACACATGAACTCCCATGGTATACGTTAACCTCCAGGAACTTGTGTCACTTGTCAGGTGTGGGTCACATAAAACATGGGATAGTTATTTTGGATGAAACTCTAGCTGCAACATCTTGGTCCCTACACATCATGTTTTTATCTAGGTACACAATGTGTAGTTGAGATATAATTATAATTATTGATATGTTATTTAGATTTATAGTTATACATTATACACCATGGATATTTCTTCCGTCCACCTGAAATCGGGGGATCTCATGCCCCTCACATTTTTGTCCATCCATTGGCCATAAAATCAGTTTGGTTTGGGTCTGTCACTCCTACATACATCGTAGCCGCCTTAACCTACACCAATCCTTGCCAAGTCCCACTATATATATCAGATTAATATCCCATTTACTCAAAACAAAAAAAAACTTCAATTTCATCAATGATTCATTGTTCTTTTGTTGTACATGGTTTCACAATGAATTTCGGGTGTCTTATCAAGCTCGATGCCACCCAAAAATGTCAATCCATTGTCCTATAGCATATTATAAAGGAATAAAAAATAATATGTATAAAAGAAATAAAATAAAAATTTTAAGATTAATTTTTCCAGTGTTATTGGATAATAGATACAATTGATAGATCTAAGTGAGAAAAAATTGAATAAACCCACAATCAATACATGGGAACTTGAAACATCAAGCTATTTGTGAAGATCTATGAAAGGGTTGATTAGGATCAATCAATTTATTCAACAAGGGAAAAATCTAAAAATTGAAAAATCCTTCCAGATGAGTGTATCATTCCTCATGGAAGAATGTTATCAATATTTGTTGATTTATGTTGATGTATTCGATGCATCTTATCTGCCATGATCATGAATATTATCTTTATCTGAATTCGATTTCTTATCCGCAGGAATAATGGTTGTTAATTATCCATTGTTTTTTGTAGATAACCTTGGAAAAAAAACACAATAGGGCATCAATTTGAATAAATAATTTTGTTAATTAAATAAATTAAATAAATAAATAATTTATATATAAAAATCTATAAGCCCATGGCCTCTTATATCTGAACGCCATTAATCATCCTCTTTTAGGTCATTCCTAGGGAAAACATCACAATACAGACTCAATTTTAGTCTCTAATTTCTGATATGAGATTCCATTTATGGGTCACCCAATTTTATTTAAGAAACTATATGCATGAAATATTTAATTTTTTAGTATTTTTATAAAATTAATTTCAAGAACACCGAGCCTCAAAATCTTACACCCTATCACTGACTAGCTCTGAATATATATATATTCATTACATAAAAGGAAAACATATGGTCACTATATCATTATCTCCTTTCGTATTTTCTTTCTTAAAATGGAAAACTGCACAAAATTCTCAGTATACTAAGCTTTCATTTTGATCTCCTATTCTCAAGAGATATTATGCATGCACCAAGGTTTTGTAAACACATAATCCAAGGTAATGGTGTATCCATTTTGGATCATCTCCTTATGATCCTCAATCACCATCAGGTGCTTTGAAAAAGTTTTTGTAGAGACCTGAAACTTGACGTACATTGACATTACATTACATTTGAGGAATACTTAGTACATAACAAAAACACACACATAAGGACCATAATAGTTTAGTGTCTTTGGAAACTCGGAACGTAATCTTCTAATCATGGTGAAAGATCTTCAATATCTCCCATAAAGATCTTCCCTTTTTTTACCTAAAACCTTTCTTTATATCCTGGGGAAAGGAAAACATAAAAGTGTGAGCTCAAATTCTCAGTAAGGGTAAACAAAAGAAAAATCAATCACATCATATTCATAAGAACATAACTTTTGGAAATATTAACCTGCAAAAGAGAGCATAATTTCATAACATGGGATAAATCATAGTAGTGAAATGGAATCCCATTAAGCATAACATAAAAAATGAAACTTTGTGGCATACACACATAATCATAGAGAATCATTTCTTGTTAGTCATGACTCATTGCCAAGTCTATCTTAGTGGACAAAGTCCCTTTCTGAATCGAGTCACCCTCGTTTCAGTCCTGTTTCACTAAACCGATATAACCTACCATTCTAGCCATGTCTATCTCATGAGATATGAAATATTTACCCAATGCATTGGAGGGAGATATAGGTCCCACCCATCTCATAATGATACCATTCTTATGTGTGCCACAAAATCATAAACCATACATCATAGCATAACCCATGAAATAAAATGGGATTATTAAACATCATGCCATCATAACATAATCCATAAACAATTGATATCATTTCATCATAAGAAAATTGAAACCATTTAAATCATAGAGGCATTTTACTTGAAACATACACATATGAAATAATGTCATATTAGATGAAAAAAAGTTTTGACAAAAAACATGAAATGAATTCTTGTGGAAAATATCATTTCTTTTTTAAAATCATTTTATTTTCATAAAATTCTATTCAATTTTAAAAGATAAGGGTTTTTGTTGAAAATAATCATGCAATATTTTAGAGGAAGCTTCTTGAAAATGAGGCGTTATGAAACCGTAAAAATCCGTTCACGCCGTATAAGTTAAAAAAAAACATTCTTCGTACTTTTGTCGAAAAAGTCAAAAAGTACCTCGTACGAAAAACGACCAAAGATTCCTTTCATATATTTTAATAAAAACTCACCAAAGGGTAAAATTGGATTTAAACAATTGTAGGTGGATGTAAATAACATTAAATATTGAGGAAACATAGATGTCTATGATAAAATACACCCCAGTAAATACCAACGTATAAACAATCTCGGATAAAAATGAGATTGTGATATTTCCCTTACCTTAGGTCCGACTTGCTTTGTAAGTGTCTGAACCTCCTGTATAATGATTTAAATCATGTTATTGACTTATTCCAGAATCATATTCATTGTTATTATATCATATATGGTTCACTTATGACTTTATATTACCCGTTCTTTTGTAAATTCCATGTTAAAGAAGCGTTTTGGGTAAAATCGTTTCATTTATCGTAGGTGTTTTGACTTGTTGTTCTTGACATTATTATTTCGTATATCATGAATTACTTACTTCCAGAATATAAAATATGATTTATATATCATATATATTCAGTATATATATATATAATAGAAAGATAAATGAAATGAAAAACACCGTTCATGGAGACGGTAGTCCGTACGTATGCTTGAACGCTGTTTTCCTTTCCTTATTGTCTTGAATGGAAGTAAGTAGATGACATACATATATAAATATATATATATATACATAAATCCAGTAGCTTTATAATGTCATATATTTCATTATTATTTCTTATATATACTTTATAATCATTCTTAAATGGTTAACATGGAGAATGAATCTCATCGCGTCGTGGAGACGGTAGTCCGTACGTACGCACGAGCGATGATATCATTTCCATAATTATTGAATTGAATTGGATTGGATTATACAATATATAAGAATCAATATGATGTTGTAATAACTATGTATAGTTATTCTTTACACCATAATACCCATCCATGTAAGGTGTTGGTGGAAAAACAGATTACACCACGGCGTGGAGACGGTATTCCGTACGTACACACGCGCGGTGATTTCTTTTTCCAAAGGATGGATAGATGGTGAATTAGGATTGTTTCATAGTTATAATATAATATCAGTATATGAGTTATACTATTGTTATTACTTCATAATGAAACAACCTAACAAGAAGAAGTGGAAGAATAAATAAAGGTGAAAGAATTGGTAACGGAAATTACCTCTTCTTTGAAGCACCTCTTTGAGACATCCTTTTAGGGCACTAAAATTTGTCTTTGAGGAAGACCAGAACCTCTAGGATGTTTCTAGGGAAGTGGATAAGAGATTTTGTCAGAGGTTTGCCGAGCTTGAAGGCTCAACGTTGTGTGAGGAAAAGAGGGAGGAGGTGCCCTTTTATAAGGGAGGAGAGGGGCACCTTAGGAATTACCCAAAATATTATTTTATATTAAAGTCAAAATCGGTTTATAATGGTTCCAAGTGGTCTTATTTCGAAGGTAAAGTGGGGATGTGTCTAAATCCTATCAACCAATATTATTTAGAAAAGTTTAGGTTATTATTTTAACCTTATCAATTAGATTTAACTCTAAGTTAAATAATTTAACTTTTACCGTGACTTTTTGTTTTCTTACACTATATGATTAATACACTTACTATAACATGCCAAACGAACCCCAAGTTGTTTATTATTAATATATATATACTTATCTAAGTCATTTGGACGAACCATAGATTTTTAGGAATAAAATAACAATTAATAATATAATATTTGATTTAAAAACTATTTTGTGTCAATTTTGACACTATTTGATATATGATTTTTGTGAAAGTCATAACAGAATTATATGTTCTAACCAAGTTGATTAAATCAACAATAATATATCATAGTAACCTAGAAAATTAGTGTAATTCATAAAAAGTCTTAAAATACATTTATTTTGGTATTTATAATATCAATTATGTCAATATTTCATTAATAAGAAAATTATTGCATCATCTTTGTGTCATAAATAAATTAAATTATTTGATGTCTAAAAATTACAAATAAAATACCATTATGTAGGAAATATTTTTAGCTTTCTAATGAACATTTATAGTCAAATTTATCTTATGTATAACCCCATATTAAAAATGATTTACTTATTAAACTTTGATTTTAACTATTTTAACTATTCATTAAATAAAATAATATTAAATGTCATAATCTAATCCAAGTGGACCTAAATGGTCATATTATATTCATAAGGTTGTTTTTGGTCGAATTACAGTTACCAATAGAATTAGGACATGTGTTAGGGTAATAGTAATATCATATTTACCTTTAGTTACCCAATTTACTATTAACAGCGGTAAAAAAAGTAAAAAGGTTACTATTCACCAAAAAATTATTTTTATCTCATTGAACCACATTTTACTTACTGATATCAACCGTGTCTGTCGTATTTTTGAAATTCCATTCACACAAGCGGTAAAATTAAGTTTTATGCAAAATTCAGTTTTTAACCTACCACTTAGTGGTTTCACTATTTATCATAAAATGAAGTTTTTCAGAAAAATGCCAAAATTTCACCCTAAACTATAATTGATATTGCGAATTAAAAAATGATTTCTATTTTACAAAATTCCCAACATATAAGTTGCATTAATTAATTTTATAATTAATTTCCGCTGTCACAACAAATAGCGTGTTTTTAAGAGATAATAACTATCAGAAGATTGACACTTGTTTATAACTGGTTTAAATATGAAATTACATCTAATGACCAACATTGTATTAAATTGTAAAAATATATTCTAAATATACTTTAAAACCACTCAAATTAATAATTTATCACTATTAATTATTTCAATTAAAAAAGTTGTTTTTAATTAAAATTGTGTAATTTTCACTATTCATCAGAATATGAAAGTTATCCGAAAAGTACCAAAATTTCACCTTAGGCTAAATTCGATACTCCGAATCCATAAATGAAGTCAATTTTGAAAATTAAAATTTACAAAATTTCAAAAAGTGGTTATTACTATTCATAATGAATAGTTTTAATAATATTTTAATAGCATATCGTTGTTTAGTGAAACTCGGTATTGCGTACTACACACGCTATCGAGGAAGGTCGTGATTGCGTGTAATGCAAGGCAAGTCAAGGATGTGGGTTGTGCAAGCTCCTTTTGGTGTAGCGTAGAAAACAAGACATTAATAAAATTAAAAAGAATATTTTTCATAAAATCTCGGGCTGTTACATTCTACCCCCCTTAAAATGAATTTCGCCCTCGAAATTCGTCGGGGTTATAAATGGTTTACTATTCGAAAGTTTCTTTAATAGAAACCCACATCGTAAAAAAAGAATACCAAAACTGGGCTTTAAAAACTAAAGTATGAAATGTAACGATTACCCAAATAAACTAATCACTGGGTTTCCACATAGGTGAAAATATGGATATGGAAGAGAAATCTAACCATCATGTTCTGATGGAGAGTGGTAGAGAACATGGCTATGGAAAATCTAGCAATCAAAAATCCATAAATTTGTGACGATCTACGGTACCATCTGATTAATCAGATATAAGAGCACTAGGACAACATTTTTGGTTTTCAAGATCATTTCCCTAAAGTTGATGAAATTGGAATTAGAAGAAATACTTTCGTGATTTTGGTATAGTCTCACCGTTTTTTGTTCTTTGGACAATTTCCACTTCATCTTTTAAAGAAATGAAGTTGAATTTGTCATTGTTATCAAATCATGTGATAGAATGATGGGTCATTCCATCTCATTCAAACAAAAGGTTAGCAAAAGTTATAAGTCCATCTTATGGTTAATCATATATGGTTCCAAAAATGAACTTATACTTCATATATCATACTGTTTAATATAATAAAACTAGTTTCTACAAAACAGGGACTTCCTGTAGGCCAGTGGTAGGTGATAAAGGCCAGTCGCACTTCGGTTGTGGGTTCGATTCCCACAGCCTTGTCTGACGCGATGGGATGTCATCCGTCCTGCAGGTTGTCCTTTTTCTAAAACTATATTACTATAAGATCCCATCAATAATATCGAAAAAAAACTTCTATCCTTAAACAATACTAACTTATGTCTAACATAATCCATTCCAAGCTTATCTAAAATACTTCGGTCCAAGCTCATAGTATAAAGAAAATGGTTACTTGAAATGTCACAAAACAATTACGTGAATGCCATCATTTATCCCCCATATATCATAAGATATATCTTGCTGGTCAAATTATAAACATGTGAATACCTTAATCATGTATTCTCATGAATACCCATTGAACCATAGTAAAAACTTGAATGCAGTTAAAAGTTAACACTTTTCACATACCAAAATCCTCAAAATTCTATATACTCAAACCATGACATCACTTAGTCCTTATATCAATCATGAGCTCATGAATACTGTTAAACATTTAATTTTCTCGTTTTCCCTTCATTATACGCATATCATCTACTTTCCAAAATATTTGAATCACTTTTCATGGTTACCAGTTCCAAAAAATTATTGAAAACCACAATAGACCAATACATAAATATTCCAATACTCGATGATACAACATTATTTTGGAATCCCATTACATAAACACTTAATCATTCCACCACATCGTTGTCATATTCAACATCGCCAATAGTGATCGCATGTGACTTCCCTTTGTCCTTTGCCTTAAGCAGTTGCTCATTTCGATCATCACTAACCCTTGGATTAGGGAATTTATTAGCATAATGCCCCATTTCCTTGCTCTTGAAGCATTGATGTTTTGGTGGTGCGTTCTCTGCAGTGTTTGCTTTATTCACATCATTAGAAATCCTTTTTCCATTACTTTGACACTCAGCCGCTCGATGACATTCTTTTCCACACTTAAAACATTTTCTAGTCCCTTTAAGACAATCCCCACCATGCTTCTTTCCACACTTTGTGCATAAGGAAACATTCATCTTCTTTTCACCATTATTCTGAGATTTCTCCTTGAACTCCATCTTTCGTTTCTTGTCAAAACAATGAGATGGATATGCAATTCCAACTTCCATTTCTACCTTGATAGCACAACGCACAATTTCTTCATAGCTACTGAAGTCTCTTATTGCTAATGCCCTTCGAAGACTTGGTTTTAAGCCACTGAAAAATCGATCAACTTTACTTTCAGGTTGGATGATAATGCCAGATGCATACCTTGCAAGTCTTGTAAAATTCGCTTCGTATATACAAACAGATTCATCATCCTTCTACTTCAGCTCAAGAAACTCCTTTTCCATCTTTTTCGAAGAATACGAGGGAAGTACTTACTGAAAATCAAGTTCTTGAACTCCTCCTATTCCATGGACTCAATTTCATCTCTTGGCCTCGTATTATTGATAAGATTCCACCATTGATCAGCTTCACCTTCCAAACAATATACTGCTAAGATGACTTTATCATGCTCAGAACATTGATGAACTGAAAATATCTTTTCAGTGGTACTGATCCATTGTTCAGCAACAAGTGGATCGGACGACCCACTGAAAGAAGGAGGACATTGCCTCATGAAGGACTCAATAGAATATTGTTCCCTTCTCTGCTCATTTGGAAGTCCAGAATGATTCATAGCTTGTGTAAGTATAGAAATAAGATTTTGCACTCCATCTCCCATAACATTTGTTAGTTTAGTAGGGCAATCATTGTATTGTCCATTGCATTGATCAACACGGTTCCTTCGGGTTCCAGCCATCCTCTAAAACCCAAAAAGAATAGTGTGAGAGGCAAAAATCATGCTAGGGAAAACAACGATATAAAGGGGGAGTATCCTCAATATCTAACTTCTTAGGTTAAATTCTATGATCGTTAGCGTAATTCTAGTACTATAACCTATACGTATACTTAACCTTAGGGACATCCCTATACATACCTTAGAAATATCTCTAGGGATCTCACTAACGTTTTCGCATCCTAGTTTCCAAAGGTTGACTAAACCTTTCCTTTGATACCAACAGTAGAGACCCGAAACTTGACGCACATTTACATTACATTACATATGTGGAATACTTAGTACATAAAAAAAGCACACACACAAGGATCGTAATAGTTTAGTGTCTTTGGAAACTCGGAACGTAATCTTCTAATCGTGGTGAAAGATCTTCAATATCTCCCATAAAGATCTTCCCATTTTTTTTACCTAAAACCTTTCTTTATATCCTGGGGAAAAGAAAACATAAAAGGGTGAGCTAAAATGCTCAGTAAGGGTAAAAAAAGAAAAATCAATCACATCATATTCATAAGAACATAACTTTTGGAAATCTTAACCTGCCAAAGAGAGCATAATTTCATAACATGGGATAAATCATAGTAGTGAAATGAAATCCCAATAAGCATAACATAAAAAATGAAACTTTGTGGCATACACACATAATCATAGAGAATCATTTCTTGTTAGTCATGACTCATTTCCAAGACTATCTTAGTGGACAAAGTCCCTTTCTGAATCGAGTCACCCTCGTTTCAGTCCTGTTTCACTGAACTGGTATAACCTACCATTCCATCCATGTCTATCTCATGAGATATGAAATCTTTACCCAATGAATTGGAGGGAGATATAGGTCCCACCCATCTCATAATGATACCATTATTATGTGTGCCACAAAATCATAAACCATACATCATTGCATAACCCATGAAATAAAATGGGATTCTTAAACATCATGCCATCATAAAATAATCCATAAACAATTGCTATCATTTCATCATCAGAAAATTGAAACCATTTAAATCATAGAGGAATTTTACTTGAAACATACACATATGAAATAATGTCATCTTAGATGAAAAATAGTTTTGACAAAACACTTGAAATGAATTCTTGAGGAAAATATCCTTTCCTTTTTAAAATCATTTTCTTTTCACAAAAATTCAATGTAATTTTAAAAGATAAGGGTTTTGTTGAAAATAATAATGAAATCTTGTAGAGGAAGCTTCTTGAAAATGAGGCGTTATGAAACCATAAAAATCCGTTCACGCCGTATAAGTTAAAAAAACATTCTTCGTACTTTTGTCGAAAAAGTCAAAAAGTACCTCGTACGAAAAACGACAAAAGATTCCTTTCATATCTTTTACTAAAAACTCACCAAAGGGTAAAATTGGATTAAAAAATTGTAGGTGGATGGAAATAACATTACATATTGAGGAAACATAGATTTGGATGATAAAATACACCCCAGTAAATACCAACGTATAAACAATCTCGGATAAAAATGAGATTTTGATATTTCCCCTACCTTAGGCCTGACTTGCTTTGTAAGTGTCCGAAACTCCTATATAATGATTTAAATCATGTTATTGACTTATTACGGAATCATATTCATTGTTATTATATCATATATGGTTCACTTATGACTTTATATTTCTCGTTCTTTTGTAAATTTCATGTTAAAGAAGCGTTTTGGGTAAAATCGTTTCATTTATCGTAGGTGTTTTGACTTGTTGTTCTTGACATTATTATTACTTATATCATGATTTAATTACTTCAAGAATATAAAATATGATTTATATATCATATATATTCAGTATATATATATATATATATAATAGAATGATAAATGAAATGAAAAACACCGTTCATGGAGACGGTAGTCCGTACGTACGCATGAATGCTGTTTTTCTTTCCTTATTGTCTTGAATGGAAGTAAGTAGATGACATAAATTTATATATACATAAATCCAGTAGCTTTATAATGTCATATATTTCATTATTATTTATTATATATACTTTATAATCATTCTTAAATGGTTAACATGGAGAATGAATCTCATCGCGTCGTGGAGACGGTAGTCCGTACGTACGCACGAGCGATGACATCATTTCCATAATTATTGAATTGAATTGGAGTGGATTATAAAATATATCAGAATCAATATGATGTTGTAATAACTATGTATATTTTTTCTTTACACCATAATACCCATCCATGTAAGGTGTTGGTGGAAAAACAGATTACACCACAGCGTGAAGACGATATTCCGTACGTACGCACGCGCGGTGATTTCGTTTTCCGTAGGATGGATAGATGGTGAATTAGGATTGTTTCATACTTATAATAACATATAAGTATATGAGTTATACTGTTGTTATTACTTCATAATGAAACAACCTAAGAAGAATATGTGGAAGAAGAAATAAAGGTGAAAGAATTGGTAACGGAAATTACCTCTTCTTTGAAGCGCCTCTTTGAGACCTCCTCTTAGGGAAATAAAATTGGTCTTTGAGGAATACCAGAACCTATAAGATGTTTCTAGGGAAGTGGAGAAGAGATTTCGTCAGGGGTTGGCCAAGTTTGAAGGCTCAAAGTTGTGTGAGGAAGAGAGGGAGGAGGTGCCCTTTTATAAGGGACGAGAGGGGCACCTTAGTAATACCTCAAAATATTATTTTATATTAAAGTCAAAATCGGTTTATAATGGTTCCAAAGGGACTTATTTCGAAGGTAAAGTGGGGATGGGTCGAAATCCTATCAACAAATAAGATTTAGACAAGTTTATGTTATTATTTAAACCTTATCAATTAGATTTAACTCTAAGTTAAATAATTTTACTTTTACCGTGACTTTTTGTTTTCTTACACTATATGATTATTACACTTACTATAACATGCCAAACGAACCCCAAGTTGTTTATTATTAATATATATATCCTTATCTAAGTAATTTGGCCGAACCATAGATTTTTAGGAATAAAATAACAATTAATAATATAATATTTGATTTAAAAACTATTTTGTGTCAATTTTGACACTATTTGATATATGATTTTTGTGAAAGTCATAACAGAATTATATGTTCGAACCAAGTTGATTAAATCAACAGTAATATATCATATTAAACTAGAAAAGTAGTGGAATTCATAAAAAGACTTAAATTACATTTATTTTGGTATTTATAATATCAATTATGTCAATATTTCATTAATAAGATAATTACTGCATCATCTTCGTGTCATAAATAAATTAAGTTATTTGATGTCTAAAAATTACAAATAAAATACCATTATGTAGGAAATCATTTTAGCTTTCTAATTAATATTTATAGTTGAATTTATCTTATGTATAACCCCATATTAAAAATGATTTACTTATTAAACTTTGATTTTAACTATTTTAACCATTCATTAAATAAAATAATATTAAATGTCATAATCTAATACAAGTGGACCTAAATGGTCATATTATATTCATAAGGTTGTTTTTGGTCGAATTACACTTATCCAATAGAATTAGGACATGTGTTAGGGTAATAGTAATATGATATTTACCCTTAGTTACCCTATTTACTATTAACTGCGGTAAAAAAAGTAAAAAGTTACTATTCACCAAAAAATTATTTTTATCTCATTGAACCACATTTTACATACTGATATCAACCGTGTCTGTCGGATTTTCAAAATTCCATTCACAGAAGCAGTAAAATTATGTTTTTTTGCAAAATTCAGTTTTTAACCTACCACTTAGTGGTTTCACTATTCATAAAAAATTGATGTTTTTCAGAAAAATGCCAAAATTTCACCCTAAACTATAATTGATATTCCGAATTCAAAAATGATTTCTATTTTACAAAATTACCAACATATAAGTTGCATTAATTAATTTTATAATTAATTTCCGATGTCACAACAAATAGCGTGTTTTTAAGAGATAATAACTATCAAAAGATTGACACTTGTTTATAACTGGTTTAAATGTGAAATTACATCCAATGACCAACATTGTATTAAATTGTAAAAATATATTCTAAATATACTTTAAAACCACTCAAATTAATAATTTATCACTATTAATTATTTCAATTAAAAAATTTGTTTTTAATTAAAATTGTGTAATTTTCACTATTCATCAAAATATGAAAGTTATCCGAAAAGTACCAAAATTTCACCTTAGGCTAAATTCGATACTCCGAATCCATAAATGAAGTCCATTTTAAGAAATAAAATTTAAAAAATTTCAAAAAGTTGTTATTACTATTCATAATGACTAGTTTTAATAATATTTTAATAGCATATCGTTGTTTAGTGAAACTCGGTATTGCGTACTACACACGCTATCGAGGAAGGTCGTGATTGCGTGTAATGTAAGGAAATTCAAGGATGTGGGTTGTGCAAGCTCCTTTTGGTGTAGCGTACAACACAAAACATTAATAAAATTAAAAAGATTATTTTTCATAAAATCTCGGGCTGTTACAGTTTCTCCATCCTTGATATCAATCTCCGTGCTTGGGGTCAAGAGCATATCTCCACAATTATTTCATATAGAAGATTTCATGCTCGTGAACCAAAACATGGGGTATGGAGATGGTAAGAACCCTTATCAACACTCCTCAGTATCTCAAATGTCTTGATGAACCACCTGGATAGCCTACCTACCCTATAAAGTCTCCATAATCCTCATCATAGGGATACTCTAAAGAAAACATGGAATCCATTTTCAAACTAAATAAGGAAATTATAATGATGTGAATATAATTTATGCCTTCTCTAGGACATCCTTGTCCTCTAGCATGTGACTCATGCCTTCTTTTTCTTTGCATGAACCAAATCTAGACTGAAAAGTGATGTCTCAATGATATCTAACTAGCACAATGGTGTCCTTCTGGGTCTCCTATATAGGTCCTCAAACTTTGTAAAGTCTATATTAGAGTGGTAGATATTATTTTACAAGAACTCTACAAAGGAAATTTAATCCTTCTAGAACAAAACAAAATCCAACACAATGGTCCTCAACATATCCTCCATCACCTATATAGTGTGATTGGTCTGCCAATGTTTCTAGGGGTGAAAGGCTATACACATCCTTATATAGGTCTCGATTTCCTCCTATAGACCACTTCATAGTAATGATATGAACAATACAACCTGAACAAAGACAATATTTAATGTAATCCCAAGAACAAGAACAACATACCATATATACAACTACCCCAAACACTCCACCTTAATCTAATCCCAAATAGTAATGATGTGTGATTAATTTGTGAGTTAGTCAACTATTTCTGAGACGAAATCATTGTATTTTTCTATCTTGGGAAAATATATCACAATGTCTATGGTTATGCCATTCCACTTCAACTCTTATATCTCAAGGTGATAAAAAAACCTTCTAGAACCCGGTTTTCATCCATCACCTAATGATAAGTGAGGCACCGTGAAATTAACATAGCCATGGTATATCTCAATCTATCCCACCAATACTACCTCTAAGGGTCTCTCTAAATTATCTTTACACAAAGATATTCATTCAAAAAAGATATTTGGAACTCTCACATCACCTCCTCCTTCATTGTGAATGGGACTTCCATTTATCTCAGGAAAATTATGAAATTATTCCTTCCATCAAAAAATAATTTGAGTGAATCTCATGAGTATATCACAACTTGTGAGACCTTACATTCAATGTCTCACAATTGGGACTCTCTCACACAGAAAAGTATTGGAGGAGTAAAGACCCTCAACCAAGGAAAATTTTATCCCCCTTGATAAAATAGGGCCAACCTTATAAAAAAACTACAGAGAAGAGATTTTCACTTAATGAACATAGGAATACCTTTGAAGGGAATAATCATCCAAATTTCCATTTACAGGAGCATAATCTATCTCAATGTCATTTTATTATTGGATATCTAACCATTGTCTATGTATTAGGTACAATTATCTCTCGGTGAAGAAATTCTAGAGACAATGGTGGTATATGTAAACTATAAATTTCCCTCCCATAAGATAGTGCCTCCACATATTCATAGTAAAGAATAACACTACCTACTCTATGTTGTGATTCACATAGATCTTATCAAGAGATATATACTACTTTAACCTGTATGTGATAACTCTCTACCTCTACATCAACATATATACAATACCATATCCTGATGCATTGTTATTCACTGTGTAGCTTGCTTCCTCATATAGTAGTCTAAATATTGGATCACCCATTAGAATAAAACTAAACACCACGAAGGACATATAGAACTGATAATTCTAGGTATAAGGCTACCCGTTCTACATCATTATTGTAAAATGTGTCGTAATACTATATAATTTTAACACAAAACATTCTATAGTACCCCACCAAGATAAGAAAACTCTGCTCCTCTAATATTCATTTAGATGTATCCTATGAAATCACATCATCAATAATCTCTATGTCTACAGGTAAAACATACACAGAAATTTCATTCCCTAGGATGTGAACATTCTAAATCAAGAACTATGACTTCAAGAGATTAAAATAAATCTGAATCTATTGATGAAAATATTAGACCATCCTCATGTGCTCTGCATTCCCCTCCTCTATCATATAGTAGATATGTTTATGGTTTATGAAAAAACAAAAAAATGGTCCAAGAATGGATAGAAAACATATTTAATTAATGCTATATATCCAGTGGTGGAACTCATTATAGAAAAAAGAGTTCGTTGAAACTCATGGTTTATATAAAGACATAGGAATGATATAATTGGAATATCATCCTCATGGACTATCAAATTGTGGTGGCAAAACTAGAGACCAATTTTCTGTAAGTATCCCACACCTCATAAGTGGTCAAAGAGTTCATAATTCTATGGTAGGGGGAATTTTATTTCTCATTTCCTTGTTTGGGTTATGATAATCTACAAAGAGCTTAAATATGTTGTTTTCCACATAAGAAAAAAACATAGGGATACCCATGGGAACACACTAGTTATTTATAATCCCAAACTATATAGACTCTTCAACTACACTACTAACTCTCACAGCCCCTTAAAGTTATCATATGTGATAGAAAAAACATTAGTTCATCCCTGGGGAAAGTCTAAATAGTGGTCTATGTCATAGTGGGGATGTCAAATAGTAACATCATCATAAATCACCACCATTGGAGGGATATGTGAGATCATAACTTCAATTATTTCAAGTTAAATACTATCCAGCGGATAAATCTGTTACAACCTCCTATGATTGATCTCATCCTACTCTATCTAGGGATCACTCATCCTTATAGAGGAAAACACCATCCAAGAGAAAAATAAGAACTACAATTATAAATATTAGAAATAATCTGATCATGGAAGGTTGAATATTAGTCCATATAAAGGAAAACATAATAGATTCACCCTAACTCTAAGGAAATATTTTGTGCGAGGATCTCTCTACTCTCAGAGTAACATCACCCCTTTAATAGAATTGTGAGACCATTTATTATCTCTATAGGGGCCTCCATTACAGGGGTCAAAAAGGGCATCCTCTCAAATAACTAGGTCTGAAAATGCGTATACACATATAAAAATTGTTATTTAGCTTCGTTTTAATAATAAATTCTTGAGAAGTAGTGACATAGTTCAGACGCCAAACCAGACAAGATACTCCCTGTTAGAGGTCTCATCTATCTAAATCTCTTCATTTCCCTTGCCTAACTAATCTTCTAGCCAGGGCCTACATCAGTACCCCATCACATCCACATATCAAAAACATGCAAATCAATGTGACTCATCATCCACACCATTAAACTATCCATTATAGGTGGCACCAACATTCCCTTATGGGGTTGAGTCATGTCACAAGGACACATCTCAGTGATGAAGGTGTCCCAATTCCAAGAATGTTTTGACTGATGCTAAAACATCTCTAATATAGGATTTAATTGACTCCCAACATCATCCTACAGAAGCATTACCACAAGAATCACCATAAAAATGGTTCCTATCGGAGTGGGATATTCATACTAAAGGATCCCTCCAGACCTCAACCACCTAATAAGGGAGTCTGGATCAACATGATACCTAAGAGAAATTTATCTCTAGAACCTATAATGGGCACTCATCATAGGTGTGAAATCTCCTGGTACCACCATAACGATGTTCTTCTCTATGAAGATAAATGCTTACAATTTCAACCATCTTTTCGGTTAGTATGTACACAAGTATGAAAATTCATATCATTGACCGAATTTTATACTCTACTATATATGGATCTAGCTCATCATCGAACATTATTATGCTATAGAGTTGGAAATATATGAGTTCTCAAAGTATGAAAAAATACTTGGGATTATATAATTCTACAATCTACGGCATGATAAGAGGGGGTGAAGATACCTATCCACCTTGAGAAGGGATCTCATGTGATGGACACTAAACTGATGCATCATATCTCATTATATCATTGGTGTGTTCCAAATATCAATTACCAAGAAGGGTGTCTATCTAATGTCATCTAAAATACTATCAAGATGTAACATGGTAAAAATAGCATATATATACAATGGTTAGTTGAATCAATAAAGACAGTAAAAGGCACAGTATTATATAATACATAAACCATTAATCCCAATGGAAAATGTCTCAGTATGCTGAGCAAAAACGAATTTAGTCAGAGACCTGGGGAATGGAATTGTTGTCTGCCTATACCATTAGTATGTTCCCTAGTATGATTTCCATAATTAATACATATGGAAACTATTGAAAAAAATACCATTCATATCCTCGTTAGAGGACTATTCCAAATATCATCCCAACAAAATAACAACCCAAATACTAATATTTCACGACCATACCCTACCAAGGATCTAGCTATAACTTCCAAAAGACTGCATTGGTTGTAAAGGGTGGGAGATAAGCACCGAATTGAATATCCAAAATGGGATTCCTTTACCAAATGTCTCTATATACACAAAACCAATGATCTCAAAATATAATTATAGACTAATAATAAGAAGAAGATGTAATATGTTGAATATAAACATATATACAATACATATATGGTGTATAGGAGTACAACCATTAGAAATGAAATATAAAAGGGAAAACATACACACATAACTAGAAATACATATTAGCATAAAAATATACAAACCTAAAAGTGTTGAGAGAGATCAGATTCATATCTTTAAGATATAACTATTGTACGCGTTATAATGAGCATGGTATCCCAATTCTCTAATGTAGTCACTGCTAACCTCGCCTTTTTCACGATTAGAAAAAAATGTGCGGGAAATGTCCATGCAGGGTTGAGTATAGAAATATCTATTAGGACACCAAAAATGATGAAGGGGTAATATTAAGAGAGAATATTGGAAATGATAGATGATCAAATCAACCAAAAAAATAGTGTAAACATAATCCCATAACATGGATGAATATATTTATATATGCTCAAAATGAATAATCCCAATGAGAGGTAAGGGGATATATATCATATATCCCATCCTTAAAAAATGGTTCCATTAGTTATATAAGTTTATAAATGAATCAAATAATATCTCATGTATTTCTAGAAGAAAACATCTTTTTAAATTGTTAACTCTCCACTATGTTGAAATATAGAGTGCTAAAATCTCTATGCGAGGACCCATGCCTTGGATAAAGAATATGGTTACCCTTTAAAGATAGCTAGAGGTCCCATTCCCGAACCTGTTAGGATGGTTCCACTCTGATGTGTGAGGAACCATGAACTATATATTAAAGAGGGTTTCACTCTGATGGTCGAGGACCCACACCCAGTCTCCATAGGATGGTGCCAGTCAATAGTCACTAGAGGACCAATGCCCAACCGAACTGGGGGGGGGGCGGGGGGGTTCTACTATAGTATTCGAGGACCCATGCCCAACCCTAAATAATACTTCCACTTATATTAAAGATAAGGGAATCATGCCCTGACCATTTGGAGGTTAATATTACAATAGTCAGTCGAGGAGTTATGCATTTCCAAGTTGGAGTGTGCCACTTGAATAGTGTACATGGGATCCATTGCAAGCCCAGCTATAGGGTGACACTATGTAGTTGTTTAGAGAACATATTACCTATTCCAATAGATGGGTGCCACTCTAGAAGCCTATGGTCATCTGGCATGATCACTATCATCTTAGAGCATGGTCTAAATGAGTGTCATTCCCATGACATTTTACTTCATATCTCAAAATATGCTACATATTCCCCCATCATGTTCTATATGCAAAAAACAATATGTATCGACTAATCATGGTCCAAAAAAATTCCAACCAAACTATATTCATGAGGATGAAGTTTCCTCACAAGGAAATAAGGGGTACAAAATGAATGGGGGGACCACAAGTTGTGTGGTACCTCTCTCTGTTTTAGTTTTGTCATTTAATGTACATATATTTTTAACCATTTAACCATAAATGTTGTGTAGAGGGTCTACACATCGTGTTCAAGGAAACTAGGGTCATTCCTGTTCTCTTTGACCATGCCTGTATACATTGAATTTGTTAGTATGCTTCAGATCGTGGAATATGCATTCCCTTACATATGCAGGTGTACAATAGAATACACACTGAGTCTATATACCATGTAACAAATGGAGTGTAGAGGTCTCATATGGGATGTGATACTTATCTCTCCCAAAACACTAACCATAATATCTTGGTCCCTATACAAGATGTGTTCTTTAGACTAAATTGTCTATTATCATCATTTTTGAATAATGGTAGATTTTTTCATGGGAATTTTTGATCTATATTACCCACAATGTATCCTTATTCCAAACTCCATAAATCTATGGGTATCTTGCCCATTCATTATACATAGCCATCCCGTGGACTGAAAATAGATTCCTTTTGGGTTTTTCTCTTCCTGCGCACACCGTTGTAGCCTCACATGACTCATATTCACTCCATGTCACAGTTTGTATCCCCTAATAACAAACTATTCACCAAAAACCAAAAAACACTTGATTTTATTTGGGATTTAGTGTTATGTTTGTCTTACATGATTACTCCATGAATTCAGGGGTATGATGGGGCTCAGTATCACCATGAAATGATGAACAATGTACCTATAAGATAATGGAGAAGATCATAGAGAATCATAAGGTGAAAATAAGAAATATGAATGGATTAAATTTCTTTGTCCAATATTCCTTGTCCAACTTATAAAATTGGGTGATCCATATAGGAAAACAACTAAAAAAAATAACCAGTACATGTGTACATGAAACATCTTGAAATTGGAACTTATCATTTAAAGGATTGATCATGATCAATCAATTCAATCAATAGATGAATAATCCAAAAATAATTATGAGTCATACCTGGAAACATTATCATTCACCATTACAAAATGTTCTCATAAATGATTAAGATAACTCATTGTGTTCACTCCATCTCAATCTTCTCTGATTTGGAACTCTATCGCCATTTAAATTAGATTAAACAAATGAAGGTTGAATAACACCACTTGACGTTCTAACGGCTTATGCATCTTACTATGCATAAAATTTCATAATAAGGAATTATTAGCAAAAACGGGAAATAATTAAATAAATAAATAAATAAACATATTTATTTATTTTATAAATTGCACCTATCCACGACCACTTTAATCAAAACACCTCACATTGACCTATTTTAAATTATGTCTAGGGTGAAAATAATATTATTTACTCAATTATGGTATCATAATTATTATCTGAAATTACAATTGGGGTATATCCCAGTTTCTTTTAAAAAATATTAATACAAAAAATATACTATATTTACCATTTTTATTATTAATTATGGGTAAACCAGACCTCATAATCACATTCCATCTTGGGGGCCGATTCCACAAATATATATTGAAATATTTCAAATTTTTAAAAGGAAAAAAATTTGTAACCCAGAATTTCATTAGATAATACCAATGATTATATTAATTTTTTTCATTGTTATTTTAACAAATAAATTTATAACTTTTTAAAAAAAGCATGGATTATAAAATTAACATTCCATATCAATGGCCTAATTAACAAGAAATAGAACATGTTATTATAATGTTTGATAAATGGTTTCACCATCAACAATTATGTGTTTCCATGATTCATGTATTAAGTAAACATTTGGAAATCCATGTCACCACATTCAAAATATTAGATTAGTTTCCCAAAAAATCACAATAAAAGGAAAATATTTTCCCATAAATTTTTATATAGTATATCATCATGGGATATAATATAATAATGATTTAAAATTGTATTTATGAAAGAAAAACAAATAATTATTATGTATTTTAAAACTTGTATACCTTTAGGGTATTACAATTTTTTGAAAATTATTAGGAAAATTATTTTTAAAATGAAGTTCTAGGTGAGGCTCCGAATTTTTTATAAAAAAACTAGAAATATGTTATCAATAATTATACATATAACAGGAAATAAAAATTTAATTAATATTTTATTAATAATTGGATGTATATATTCCTATTACAGGTTGTAATAAAACTTAAAAAACTGTTTTCCCCTTAATAAATTGTTGAAAACTGATTAAGAATATAAACAAGTCTCAAATCTTGATCCATTTTTATATAATATCTAGATAATAAGTTGTTGACATATAGTAACCCAGACTTAACATGCATTTATATTAAATTATTCTATATAAATATTCAATACATTACAAAACTAAATTAGTGAGGAATGTAATAGTTTAGTATCATTGGAAATATAGAACATTATCAAATTAACTTGGTGAAAGAACTTCAATGTTTCCCAAAAGATCACCCATTTATTAATTAAATATAATACATTAATATTTTACATAGGGAAACAAAAATTATTAAAGGGTGATATCAGATGATCAATAAAAATTAATAATGGAAATCTATATGCATAACATGAGGATAAGTGTATGAGAACATGATAATAACATTTTAGGATCATACTCATCATATCAAAGATTACACACACAAGTCATTATATAAGGAAATGTAGTTCATTGTACTTGAATCATAAGGGAATCAATAGAATAATCCATGAGAGAAATATAAGCGAATAAAACATATAATTTTTGGTAGACACATAAACATGTCATATCATTACATATAAGTCAAGGAGCATTTCTAAAATATTCCTGGGAACTACATGAGGACTAAAACTAATGTAGGGGACACACCAATATCAATAATCATAGTCATTTTCATATAAGTTATCAAGATTCCCCTTCTTCCCATAGTAGATTAGGCTTCGCCAACTTCCAATAGTGGATTGGGTTACCCCATCTCCAGATAGTGATTCTAATTTTCCAATATTCCATAGTAGATTAGGATTCTCCATATTCAAGTAGTGAATCAAGCCTGTATAATTTATTCCCATAATAATATCAGGAGGCTAATATATTTTCCAAATGAATATGATGGAAATATAGGTCCCACACATCACAAAATAAAATCATATAAGCATGTTACACTATATAATAAAAGATGATTCAAATCATTGCCCATATAATGATATGGTTTTCATTATATCATTACCCATGAAATTAAATTTGTATCATAAAAATTTTATCATATCATTACCTATGGAAAAGGGAAAAATCCCATTTTAATCAAAGCATAATCTTTGAAAAGAAGTGGGTTTCAAAATAATATAACCCATGGAAGAGAAACATGTGTTATAAACATCATTATATAAAAACAATTATCCCTTGAAGGAAAAAATTAATGGAATTATTCTATCATATCCCGAATATATCATAATCTATAACAAATTATTTCATCTTATATGGAGAATTATTTTTATAGATAACATAGAATAATTTTTATATAAAATTCAATTTATTTGAGGATCATTTTCATAAAATCATTTCAAAATCATTTTATTATAAATATAACATTAAAAATTCCGTTAAAACATTTATTTTGAAAAATATATCATCCACTTTGAGAAACACCCATAAATTATTTTGAAAAAAAATTACATTGAATTGAGAAATTATAAATGTATCTGGAATAAAATTATAAATTTTACTTGAAAAATGATAAAGAAATTTCCTTTAATGGAAATTTCTATATAAAAAATCCCTATTAAGATAATATTAAAAAATAAAAACTTGAAAATATCATAACATTGAAGTGAGAATTTTGAAATTAATCAATTATGTGTTTAAAATTTGACTCCACATAAAATAAGTGTATATAAATAATCATATTCTAAAAATTATGTTCATATACAACCATATAATATCTAATACAATTACAAAATAATACCACCAAATGAAATGATAATTACATATGAAATTATATACCACTTGGTAATATTGATGTCAAATCATCATGTATAAAATAATTATAATTGAAACCCAAAATACCATTAAGTATTATTAAATAATTATATTACATGTCAAATCTGATGTATATAAACCATATAAAATTAATTAGTTTTTAAAATTACAACATGGCTCAATGTAGAGAAATTGAGATGAAGTCCCTTACAAAGAACTTCCGTTTGGTTGAACATGATTTAACCTCTTCTATAGTGGTATTAAAATATTTAATAATTTATTATAGAAAAATATTAATATTTATAATCTCATATTTTATCTTTTTATAACATCTTATCTCGCATTCTTTAATAATATTTCATTATTTTCATTGTTTTAGATGAAAATTTATTTGTATTCACATTCATAGTTTATCATGAATGTTCTGGTTTTTTATATTATATTGTTCTAACATATCCATAATGTTAATAATGAAACAATTGTCATATGTAAACATATAATATACTCATATAAACAATCATGACATATGATCATGATAAATTAAGTACCTTGTGATCTTTGAGATTATAGGACACACGTAAGCTTAAGTAATGATTCAATTTTTCTATGATCATTATAGATAGCAAGTTAGTGATATTTTATAATTACATAATGAAAATAATATAATTAACGTTATATTATTCAGTTAAGTATGTTCATAATAATAAATATGCAACTATTATTATAATTATGTCACCTATATCACATATAATCCTTAAATTAATTTTTAGTATCATCCATGTAAAGCATTAGAGAAAAACGAATCACATTACTTCCTAAGGTGATCGTCCACCATACACTAGAGTTACATTATCATATCCCATAAAAATATATTGCAAAAAGGGTATATATGATATAATAATTTTATAGGTATAATTATTTCATAAATTATATATATATGTGTGTGCGTGCGTATTATAACCATTATCATAACCAAACATGAGAGATGGTAATGGAAAAATGAATGACATCAGCTCATAAGGAATTGGTCTTCCATACAAATGAAGGATGATTTTAACCGATATGATGGATGTGTGGATGGATGCAGGTCATGGATTTATCATTAATATATATAATTATATGTAATATACTGTAGATATTTTATGAATAAGATTTAATAATAATTTAATTAGGTGGGGAAAGAAATAATAGAAAAAAAATATTTATGAATTTTATGTATTCTCAGACCAGCTCTTTAGGAATATAAATAAATATTTAATATACTATACTTATTATCCAAAAATGAATATTGTATAATATTATGTATGATTTTAAGTGTGTTCTAAAATGTTTTTCTTAATGAAAGTCAACTGAAGGATAGAAAAATAGATAAGGGTGATCAGATCTTTTTATGTGTAGTGAGTGAAACACTTTTAGTATTTATAAAGAAAAAGGTGCACCCATGTTTTTTACACAAAAATGTGACCAAAATGGATTTTATTTGATATTAAGAAATTATTTGATCAAAAAAGGATAGAAAATAGGTTTTAGATAGTATTTAAGGTCAGTTTACCACTTATCTTCTTATTTTAATGCCCTGAGGATTCCATTTTTACCTTAATCATGATAAATAATTTTTAATGTTTTCCATTACATTATAGTGAAAAATTATGTAGAATTTATTAGATATTATAAATAATTTTGATTAAAAAATTTAAATCCATTTTTCGAATTTACATTAAGTTAAGTGAAAAAATAATAATTTAGAATTAATCTTATAAACACTATAGTGATGTTTGTTTTAAAAAATTATATTTTAAAAAGTTTACTACGTTATTATATGAAAATTCAATATAAAAATTAACTGAGTGAACTGAATTGGATTAATTGATATATTTTTGAGATAATGTTGTTCCACCCCAAGATTATAGTTAGTAATACATTCTTTATTATTTTTGTGTTTATTAAGTATATGGGTGATGTTTGGGAGAGTTTAGTGTTTTATTGGAGTTTATTGGGGATTTTATCATGGATCACAGTTTAGGAAAACTCTATAACACCTTTACGAAACTATTCACAATAATAAAAAGAAAAAATAGATGGCAGACTGTTTTTACAAACAATGTGGATTCTTATGAGAAATAGTATTATATTTGAAAAAGGGATTTTGAATGTTTGGTACAAGACTATATAAACATGTAATCCAAATATGCAAGGATCATATTTATGTTAGTTCCCAGAACATGGTTAGAATAGGGTTTTCATAACCATGTGAATAACATGCATGGGAAAAAAGTTAGATCATAAAATTTTGGAAATCACACATTTTTACCTATATGGACCTTGTATGTCCATATATACAAACCTATCTAAATATAATCTCTTCTTAAAGGCTAGTTAAACTTCTCCCCTCAATCTATAGGCGATCTTATATCCCCTCTTGGTTATTTGAAGTCATATTCTCACATTATGTGATCTTTCGTGGGTTTCCTAGTAGTGTTTCTTAAATATACATCCATATTTATCTCAGTTATTAGATATACATTATCTACAGATATATATAAGATATTATATTTCAAATATGATTATATTTTTCCTTTTTGATGATGAGGAAATAGATATAAGATAGGGTTTTAGATATTCGACCCAGTTTTGTGGACATTTTTCATGCCCTTCTTTATTTTTTTCATATTTCTCTAGGTAGGAGGATTAACTCTTGAATCCAATATTTATAAACAGAAGGAATAGTTTTAAATTTTTTTGATTGTAATTTGATTTTTAATTGATGTGAATTTGTTCTTGGAATCCCCATTTAGTGATAGGGTTAAAAATAGTGAAATTGGGAAATTTTTTGGATAGAGAAATTGGTAACTTGATTATAAAATTATTATTTTAAAATAATTATTTGGTTTTTTTTAACAGAAAAATGTTCCCAATATAAATTTTATTTTAATTAAATTTTTTAATTTAAGGATTTCATTAAAATTATGGTTTTATTGAAATGGTTGAAATGGTTGTTTTCTCGTTGGGATTTTCCATAATGGTTATGTGAGTACATGTTAATTTAAGACGAATAATGGTATGGAGTCCTGCCATCATTAGTAGGATAGATAAGGGTTTGGGATCACACTCGTGGAATAGATGATTATGTCATGTCTTAGTGACATGATGACTAACCACTCAGGATTATAGAGAGTTCTAGGATTCATGTAGGGTTGGATGTGTGGATATGTGGAAAAGATTGGGTTATGATAAAATGAAATTTTTGAAATGGTGTTAATTCCATGTTTTTTCCTCTCCTCGGTACATTATGTTATTTAAGAAAATTATTTTAACATGGAACATCTTTATATTTTCATATTAACTATTTAATAAGTTTTTACATAAACTGATTTATATAAATGTGCTAACATGTTCTATCATTGTTTTGTGTGTAAGCAAGTCATTAGATACAATTTATTGAGTATTATTACTCACCTATTCTTTAAAACATTGGTTTTTTTACAGATTTTATTATTGAGACATGATAAATGGTAAATTATCAGCCATCTCTAGTGGTTCATAGTGATACAAGGGTTGTTTTTATGGTTGGATCTTAGAATAGGCTTGATCCTAGAGTTATTGATGTCTTTGAGGGTTGTTGGCTTTGTAGTATTCCATTATTTACCTCGATATTTTTTAGTATTTCGTTGTTGTAATCTTTTATATATTTTTTATTTAAATGATATTTCATTGAGTTTTATTTCTTTTTTATTATGAATAATGTCATTGTTTATTAGTTATGGCATGTTTGTTGGTTGTTTAATTTCTAAAGGGAAAATAGTCACCCCAACTATTAATTAATCCCTTGGCATTTATTTCTATCCATTGATCCCTCGAAATTTTCACTTAAGGCCATGTAATGTTACTACAACATCTCAAGACAATGAGAAGATGATGTATGTAACAAGTGGTATTACCTTGGTCCTACAATATTTTGTTTTGAAAAAAATGGTTTTAGACATTGTTGGTCTTTGAATTGGTATTGGTCAGAGGTAATAGAGTTGAATTCATTATTTTTTATTCAAAGGGTCGGGATGATAGAAATGATTATGTTTTTCAGGACATGAAATTTATAGCCTAAAAATTTATATCTAACATTTTTATGTAGAACATCAAGTTACCAGGGAGTTGGGAAAAAAGTGCTTTTGAGACACTTACTCAATTTGGAATCTTATTTTCATGGGTTATGCCAATGATATGAGAATAACATGCATTGTGGAAGTGATTTCTCACCAGGATTTCATATTTCATTTAGATTAATGATCTATGATATAGTTCAAATGTGTTAATTTTTTAAAATAGTTAATTTTTTTTTCAAATGCGAGATTACGAAAAATGGCATGATTGTGGAATTTTGAAAATGTGTTGATTTTAAAATGAATGGTAAAATTTTAACTAATAGTGTAATGTGTAAAATGTTAAGTATTGAAAAACCTCGTTATTACTGCTTGATGTGGTAGAATGTGTAATTTTTTAACACTTAAATTGATAAAGAGTGAGACTTATTATTTTTTTGTGTTTCTATATGATGGCACGAGATAAGAGTCATTTAAACCAATCAGGAGAACCTTTTGAAAACATGGCTTCACCAGAGCCACAGGTGAAGCAGTAGTTAGATAAGAGTATTGTTCATGTGTTTTAGGATATGGAAACTGGGAACAATTGGGATCATCCAAATAATGTGGATCATTATATCCAATTCCATAACCAGAATCCACACATTTTTTGTGGTGAATATAGACAAAATATATTAGAGGTGTGGCTGAATCAAATGAATCAAATAATTTATTTAATTAAAAAAATTGAAAAAATTAATTTAAATTAAGAGAGATATATATATTGGATGATAGTGTGCGCTAGTGGTGGAATTTATTTTTAAAGGATAAATCAGATCAAGGCTTGGCATGAGTGGATTTTGAAGAACTATTCAACAAATAATTTGATCCTAATACCTTTAGAATTTTAAGAATAACAAATTTCATCGTCTTTATGTAGGAGAGACTCATAGTGATAGAGTATGCAGGTTATTTCATTAATTTATTTCACTTTTCACCCAAAAAAGCAACTAGGGAATTCTTTAAGGAACATATATTTTAATTAGGGTTGAGGAAAAAGATTACATTGAAGAATGATATTCCCTATATAAAATATTATACTTATATGGTTAATGTAGTGATTATGGTTGAAAGAAACATATCCTGAGCTGTGATTGGAGAATATTTATTCATACCTATAGATTATAGTGGGAAATCTAACATTGGGATAAAGAGGAAGATGGAAACCTATTTCCAAGTTGCAAGTATGACTTAAAATAAAATGGGGGTATTGATGAATCTTCTTCAAATTCCAAATCACCTGCCTAGATATTTTAAAAGTGGTTCATTTAAAAAAATGATGATTTATTTTACATAACCATATAGAGAATTCCAAAATTTCAATAAGATCATGCATCTTCAGTGCTATTATCATTGTTTGCCAAGTTTAGGTGTTTGGAAAAAAATATTAGGTGTCATAGATGTCATATTCATCAGTGGGAGGAGGGTAGAAAAATTAGACTCATCAATAGAATAGAGTTAGCCATGAAGATTCTAGGAATTATCAGACTCATCAATATGGGAAATATCAACAATGAAATAGAGAACAATGTGAAATGGAGAAGTAATTATATAGAGCTAAATGGTTTATTATAGATGATCAGTCTTGACCATATATGGTTAGAGGTAAAATTATTTTTGATTGTACCATTATGCAATAATTTTATTTATACGGGTGATTCCCATTGCTTTATTTAATCTTATATTAATTATTTTATATGTTTAAAAGTTGACATAATGCCTTATTTTATAGAACATAATACTCTTATTGGTTATAGAGTGTGTTTATATTTTTCATGTAGAGAATGTTCTATAAGTATTTATAGAGCAGAGTTAAAATGGGATTTCTGTATGCCGGAGGTGGATGTCTGGGACATAAATTGACGTATGGATTTGGTGAAAACATTTAAGGATAAATACAACTATTATACATTAAAAATATTATGTAGAAAAGATAATTTAATGTGTAATAAATGATTATAACATCAAAAATTATGTCATGTCAATTGAAAAAATTATATTATAATCTCATGGTTTTAAAATTTTATAATGTGTTTTTTTTGTGTCCATTAGTGATATTTTTATATTAATTTCATATTTTCAAATTTTTCTCATTGAGTGACCCTGACCCTAGTAGCTCAGAGTCAGTGTATGCATTATTAAGATATAATAAGTTAAAAATAATTACATCATAAGTGATCAATAACATGTGTAGTATTTATAATATAGATACATACCTAATTCACAAATTAATTTTCAAAAGACAAATTACAATATAATTTATTTTTATATTCATTAAAATATTATTCCCCTTAGCATATCATTTCACATAATTTATTGTACACTATATAGAATCCTAGGGAATGGTAAAAAATAAATGTGAGGAAAAATGTTCAGTAAGGGTTAATTAGAGAGGAATATATAATGAATCAATAAATAATAGGCAATATGAAAATGTAAATATCTAAAGACACATTACCTTAAATCTATAAAAACGTGTCATATTTTCAAAATACCCAATCAATATGGAAAGGTATATAACTAGAAAACCTACAATTTAATTAAGAAAATATGAAAGAAATCTTCCCATAGATAATATCATTCTGAAAATGTAATGGATAAAAATACAAGAATTATTGATGAAGGAAATTCTTATTTATCAGTTTTGATAAAATTAGGCATGATGATAACTTTACTATCAACACCTTTCACAAGACAATTTAAAACTATCAATAAAAACCCATTTAATGATAGAATAGTTTTTCTCCTTATGAGACAACTGATGCATTTTGGATTTATATTATTTATCCCCAACCATATCATTTTTTTCAAAAAATTTCTCATATATTATAAAATCATCTTAATTCAAAAAAAGTTCCTTATTATCATATATCAATATTTAGTAATGAATAATGATTTATAAATATTTCCACTAAAAAAGAAATAAATTTTAATATTAAATACCTTTTTAAAAAAATGATATATGTATTTAGAAATAAAACAACTATGAAAATTAATATCTATATTTACTAGATACATAGTTTCCAATGATCATAGGAAAGTCAATATTTCAGGAACATGTTAATGACTACAAAAAATTATTCGTTAAACTTAATGTAATTACATTCATTATTAAACATGATCATTAACCATATATAGGAATAATAAAGATGTTATCGACATATAATTTCCCTAGTGTATTATATTTAAAATAGATGGTTGTTTTCATTGATGAATAGAAATAAGCCAAAAATATTTTTTAAAACATTCTTGAGGAATGTATCATTTCATTTTCAAAAATATTTTTAAAAAACCAAGATAAAAAAATTTTGAAAATATTTTTATTTGAGAATAATATCATTTCAATTATATTGTATATTTTAATAAATATTGTGGAAATGATGGTTGAACTTTCAAGCATACTAAGTATGTTAATGAAACGATTCCTTAAACATCTTATATAAAAGAAAATATAGATTTTTTAAAAAATGAGATGATGGTTCTTTTTAATTTGTTTGGTAAAAAATAAAAAATGGTATATTAATATTCAAAAAACATTTGTGAAAAGGTTATTTTGATTTTAATACAATTTTTCGAAATAATGGTTTTGGAAGAATTTTTTTGATCGATGAGAAGAATAAAGTCAGACTATCTTGAACACGTTTTCTAAATTTGTTTCTTTATAAAAGTGTGAAACAAATGGTGAATTTTTTATTAAGACTTCATGAATAAATATAGGAGAATAAAATTATATATTTTATTTGAAAAATGGTCAAAAAATTTCTTTCAATGGAAATTTATATATATCAAATACCTATTAAAAAGAGATTGAAAAATAAACCCTTGAAAATATCATAACATTGACATAATAATTAATCAATGAATCAATTATGTGCTTAAAATTTAACTCCACATAAAATAAGTGTAAATAAATAATATTATTATAAGAAAAAATTACAAATATAACAATATATTATAAAATACAATTAAAAATTAATACAACCAATTGAAAAGAAAATTACTTATAAAATTTTATACCACTTGGTAATATTTGAGTCAAATATTCATGTATAAAATAATTAAAATTGAAACTAAAAATACAATTAATTATTGTTAAATAATTATATTACATGTCAAATTAGATGTATATAAACCATATTAAATTATTTATTGGTTTTGATGAAATTAGGCTTCATGATACCTTTAGTATCAAGAAATTTCAAAAGATAATTTAAATCTATCGATAAAAACCCATTTAATGATAGACTAATTATTCTCCACATAAAAACAACTGATGCATTGTGGATTTATATTATTTTGGCCCCCATCAATGTCTTTATTTTCATGTAATTTATCATATATTATAAAACCATCTTAATTCCAAAAAAAATAATTATCATTATATATCAATATTTAGTAAAGAATACAGATTTATAAATATTTCCCCTAAAAAACAAATAAATTTCAATATCAAACACCTTTTTAAAAAATGATATAAGTTTTTTGAAGTAAAAAAAACATGAACATTAATATCTATATTTATTAGAAAAACAGTTTCTAATGATCATAGGAATGTCAATATTTCATGGGTGTGTTAATGACTAAAAAGTATTAATCGTGAAACTTATTTTAAATACATTCATTGTTATACAAGGTCATCAACAATATAGAGGAATAATATGGATGTTATCGACAATTAATATCCCTTCTGTATTATGTTTAAAATTAATGGTTGTTTACATCTGTTAATAGAAATATTACAAAAATATTTTTTAAAACATTCTTGAGTAATATAACTTTTCATTTTTAAAAAACGTTTGAAAAACCAAATATAAAAATATTTTGAAAATATTTTTATTTGAGAATAATATAATAAAATTATATTTTATGATTTAATAAATAATTGTGGGAATGATGGTTGAAATTCCACGCATACAAAGTATGTTAATGAAAGAATTCCTTAAAAATTATATATAAAAGGAAATATTGAATTTCTATTAAAATGAGATGATGGTTCTTTTGAATTTTTTTTGTAAAAAATAAAAAATGGTTTATATATCTTCAATAATACATTTTGAAAATGTTAAGTAAAATTTTAACACATTTTTCTTGAATACATGTTCTTGGAAGGAAACAAATTTTAGATCGAAGAGAAAAATGATGTCAGACTATCTTGAAAAAGTTTACTAAATTTTTTTACATAAAAAAGAGTGAAAAATGGTACAATTTCGTTAAAAACATCATGAATAAATATAGGAGAATAATTTTATATATTCTATTAAAAAAATGATCAAAACTTTTCTGTAAATAGGAATTTATGTATAAACTATACCAATTAAGATGAGATTGAAAAATTAACCCTCGAAAAGATCAAAACGTTGAAGTGATAATTAGGAAAAAAATAAATTGTGTGTTAAAAATTTAACACACATAAAATAAGAGGATATAAATAATAATATTATATAAATTAAGTACATATATAACCATATAATATCAATTTCAATAAAAAATAAAACAACCAGAAGAAAAGAAAATTACTTATAAAATTATATACCACTTGTTAATATTGAAGTAAAATATTTATGTATAAAATAATTAAAATTGAAACCTGAAATACCATTAATTATTATTAAAAAATTATATTACATGTCAAATCAGATTTATATAAACCATATTAAATTAATTAGTTTCAAAAAATTATAACATGATTCAATGAATAGAAATTGAGACAAGTCCCTTACATCGAGATTACTTTTGGTTGAACATGATTTAACCTCCAACATAGTGGTATTAAACTATTTAATAATTTATTATAGAAAATTTTTAATACTTATAACATTATATTTTATCCATTTATAACATCTTATCACATCTTATTTAATAATATTTTATTATTTTAATTGTTTTAGATGTTAATTTCCTTGTATTCACATTCCTAGTTTATCATGATTGTTCTAGTTGTTTTTCAAATTATATTGTTCTATCATATCCATAATGTTAATCATGAAAAAATTATCATATGTAAACATAAAATATACTCATATACATATTCATACATATGTTCATGATAAATTAAGTAACTTATGATCTTTGAGATTGTAGTCCACATCTATGCATTAGTAATGATTCAACTTTTCTATGATCATTATAGATAGCTAGTAAGTAATTTTTTATAATTACACAATAAACATAATATAATTAATATTATATTAATCTTTTAAATAATTTTATGATAATAAATATGAATCCAATATCATAATGATGTCTTTTATATCACATATAATCCTAAAATGTAATATTGGTATCATCCATGCAATGTGTTTTTGAAAATCGAATCACATCCCATCCTAAGGTGATAGTCCACTGTACACCTGAGTGACATTATCTTACCCCATTAGATATATAGTATAAAAGGGTATATATGATATAATTAAATTATAGGTATAATTATTTCATAAATAGTATATATATTTATATTCTAACCATTATCATAACCAACTGTGAGATCTAGTAATGAAAAAATGAATGACATCAGCCCCTAAGGAATTAGTCATCCATACAAATAAATGATGATTTATTAACCCATATGATGGATGTCTGGATAAATGTAGGTCAATGATATTTCATTAATATATATCATTATATGGAATATACTTAAATATTTTATGAATAAGTTGTAATAATATTTTAATGAGGTGGGGAATGAAATAATTGAAAAACAAATATTTATGAATTTTCATTATTCTCATACCACCTTTTAGGAATATAAATAAATATTTAATATATTATATTTATAATGAAAAAAGGAATATTATGTGATATTATGTGTGTTTTTTACTGTGTTCTAAAATGTTTTTTCTTAAAAAAAGTGAATGAATGATTGAAAATGAGAGAAGGGTCATTGGCTCTTTTTAAGTGTGGTGAGTGGAACACATTTAATATTTATAAAGAGAATACTGCACCCATGTTTTTCATTTAAAATTTTGACCAAGATGGATTTAATTTGAGATTAAGAAATTATTTTTTCTTAATATGGAGAGAAAATAGGTTTTAGATAGTATATTAGGTCATTTTACCACTTATCCTTTTATATTAACGGCCTGGTAAACACATTTTTACCTTAATCGTGATAATTTTTTAATGTTTTTTCATAAAATATAGTAAAAAATTATGTTGAATTTATTAGATATTATAATTTAATATGATTAAAAATTTTAAATATATTTTTTAAAATTCCATACATTTAATTGAAAAAATATAATTTGGATTTAATCGTATTAACAAAGTGGAAAATTGTGTTTGAAAAAAAGATTATTTTAAAATCATTCAAAGGTTTTTAGATCAGAATTCAATATAAAAATTAATCGAGTGAACTAAATTGGTTTATTGACATATTTTTGAGATAATTTTTTACCACCCCATGATTATAGTAAGTAAACCATTCTTTATTTTTATTATTTTTACTAAGTTTATGGGTGATGTTTGGGATATTTTAGTGTTTTTTTGGAGTTTTTTGGGATTTAGTCATTGATCTCAGTTTAAGAAAACAGTGAAACACCTTTATAAAACTATTCATAATGATAAACGAAAAAATGGATGGCACATTGTTTTTGAAAACCATATGGATGCTTTTGGGAAACCATATAATATTTTTCAATGGGATTTGGACAGGTTGGTAGAAGACATTCTATATGTATAATCCAAAAATGAAAGGTTCATCATTATGTTAGGGCCAAGCACATAGTTAGAAAAGTGTTTTCATAAGAATGTGAATATCATGCATGGGGTAAAAGTGAGATGCTAAAATAAGGGATCTCTTACATTTTGACCTTTATGGCCCTCATTTTTCCATGTATACAAACCTATCTACTTATTATCACTTTGAAAATTCTACTGAAACTTCTCCCATTAATATAGAGTTGATCTTAAGTCCCCTATTGGTTATTTGAAGTTAGATTCTCACAATTGTGATCTTTCGTGGGGTTCTTAGTAGTCTTTCATAGATATAATTCTCTATCTCTTTCAGTTCATAGATATAATTCAATTGTAGATATATATATAAGATATTATATCCACATATAATTATACCTTTCCTTTTGATGATAGTTAAATTGATATACGGTGGGGTTTTAGAGATTCAACCCGGTATTTTGGACATTTTTTTCACACTTATTTAGTTTAGTAATATTTCCCATAGTAGGAGGATTCAATCTTGACTCCTATAGTTATAAACTAAAGGATTATATTCAAGATTAGCTTTTTTCATTATAATTGGTTGTTTAATTTATGTGAATTTGTTTTTGGAATCCCTATTTGTTGATAGTTTATAAAACAGTGGAAATTGGGAAATTTTTTTGGATAGGGAAATTGGTAACATTTTTATAAAATTATGATTTTAAAATAATTATTAGGTTTTATTTCATAGAAAAATGTGTTCAATAAATTTTCTCTTTTAATTAAATTTTTCATATAAAATGATTTCATTAAAATTATGGCTTTATTGAAATAGTTGAAATGGTGGATTTCTCATTTGGATTTTCCATAATGGTTATGTGTGTTCATGTTAATTTAGGACGGATAATGGTAAGGAGTCCCCCCATCTTTACTATGATAGGTAATGGTTTGGGATCTCACTCGTCAAATGGTTATTTATGTCATGTCTTAGTGAAATTATGACTAACCACTAGTGATTATAGAGAGTTCTGGGTTTTATTCATGGTTGTATGTATGGATAGGTGGAAAGGATTGGGTTATGACAAAATGATATTTTTGAAATGGTGTTAATTCAATTCTTTTTCCACTCCTTGGAATATTATGTTGTTTAAGTAAAAAAAATTACCATGGAACTTATTTGTAGTTTGATATTAAATATTCAATAATTTTGGATATATACTGATTTATATAAATGTGCTAACATGTTCTATCATAGTTTTGTGTGTAGGGAAGTCATTAGAGAAAATTTATTGAGTATTATTACTCACCTCTTCATTAAAACATTGGATATTTTATATATGTTGTTTATCAAGACATGGGAAATGGTAAAGTATCACACTTCTCTAGTGGTACTTAGTGATACATGGGTTTTTTTGTTGGGTGGATCATGGAATAGGCAGGATCCTTGAGTTTTAGTTGTCATTGAGTGTTGTTGGCTTGGTATTCTTCAATTGTTTTCCTCGATATTTTGTAGTTTTCTACTATTTTACTCTTGTGGATTTTTATTTTTATATAAATGGTATTTCATTGAGTTTTCTTTCTTTTGTATTATGAATCATGTTATATTTTTTTGGTTACGAGATATTTTTTGGATGTTCTCTTTCAAAAGGGAAAATCGTCCCCCAAAATATTAAAGGGTCCCTTGGAATTAATTTCTATATATTGACCCCTTAGGATTTTCACATAATGAAAAGTATTATTCCTATACCTTCTCAATATAATGAGAAGATGAGGTATGTTATAAGTTGAATTATATTGGTCCTTCCATGTTTTTCTAGAAAAAGTGGTTTTAGACATGGTGGGAATTTGAATTGGTATTGGTTGTAGTTCATGGAGATGGATTCATTATGGTCTATTCATTGGGATGGGATGATAAAGTGGAATATGATTTTCAAAACATGAAATGTAGAGCCTAAAAAGATGTAGCTATCTTTTCTATAAAGAAGATGATGTTACTCGAGAGTTTGGTAGATAAATGTTTTGGAGACACTTGCGGGATTTAGAATATCATTTTCATGCATTTATCCAATGAGACGAAAATGACATTCATTTTAGAATTTATTTCCCATTAAGAGTTCATATTTCATTTTTAGTAATGATCTTTGATTTTTTGAAAAGTTGTTAATTTTTTAAAATGGTAAATATTTTTTTCAATTGTGATATTACTAAAAATTGAATGATTATGGAATTTTAAAAATGAGTGGATTTTCAAAGGACTGGTTAAATTTTTAAAAATGATGGAATGTGTAAAATGTTCAATTTTGGAAAACCTTCTTATTATAGCATGGTGTGGTAGAATTTTAAATTTTTTAATACTAAAATTGATCGAGATTATGACTTACAATATTTTTATGTTTCTATATGATTGCTCCAGATAAGAGTCACTAAATCCAACCAGAAAAAGATTCTACAAACATGGTTTCACCTGAGCCACAAGTGAACCAGCAACTAGATCATAGTACTGTTCATGTGTTTTAAGATAAGGAAATCGAGAACAATAGGGATAATCCATGGAATGTGGATCATTATGTCCAATTATAAAAACAGAATCCACACATTATTTGGGGTGAATATGGACCAAAAATATTAGAGGTGTGGCTGAATAGGATGAATCATATATTTGATTTCATTAACACAATTTAAAAACATAATTTAGTGTCAGTGATATATATATTGGAAGATAGTGTGCGCCAGTGCTGTCATTTATTTGTTAAGGCCAAATCAGATCATGGTTTGGCATGAGTGGATTTTGAAGAACTATTCCACAAACAATTTAATCCTAATAAATTTAAAATTTTAAGAATAATGAATTTCATTTTCATGAAGGAAGAGATCATCATAGTGATATAGTATGCAGGTCAATTTATTAATTTAGTTCGTTTTCACCCAAACATGAAACTAGTGCATCCTTTAAGGAATATTTATTTTAATCGGGCTTGAGGCTAGAGATTACCTTGAAGAATCATGTTCTCTATATAACATATTATACTTATATGGTCAATCGAGTGATTCTGGTAGAAAGGGACATATCAGGAGCTATGATTTGATGGAGTATATTCATACCTATAGATAGTGGAGGGAAATCTAACGTTGGGAGAAAGAGGAAGATAGAAACCTATTTCCATGGTGCAAGTATGACATAGAATAAAATGGGGGGATTGATGAATCTTATTCAAAATCCAATGCACCATCCTTCATATTTTAAAAGTGGTTTATTTGAAAAAATGATGAATTATTGTACAAAACAAACTAGAGAATTCCAAAATTTCAAATAGATCAGGAATCTTCAGTGCTATTATCATAGTTCTCAAATTTCAAATGTTTGGAAAAAATCATAGGTGTTATAGATGTCATATTAATCAGTGGGTGGTGGGAAGAAAAATTAGACTCATCGATAGAATAGAGTTCGTCAGTGGGATTCTAGGAATACCCTGACTCATCAATAAGTGAAATATCAACAATGAAATAGAGAACAAAGTGAAATGATGAAGTAATTATATAGTGATGAATAGATTATTATAGATATTCAATCTTGACCGTCAATGGTGAGAGGTACAATTATTTTAGATTTTACAATTAAGAAAGAATTTTTTGATATGAGTGCTTCCCATTTCTTTATTTATTCTCATATTCATGAATTTATATGTTTAAAAGAAGAGATAATGACATCAATTATAGAACTTCATACTCTTATTGGCCTCAAAGTATGTTGATATTTTTTTGTAGAGAATGTTCTATAACTATTTATAGAGAAAAGTTGTAATGGTATTTCATTGTTCTTGAGATGGTTGTCTGTGAAATAATCTGATATATGGATTGGTAGACATCATTTAAGGATCACTTTAACTATTGTACATCAATAGTCATTTTTACAACTGAATATAGAGTTGAGCATCTCTTTCGAGGAGACCGGTGTGTAAAATAAGTTGCCACTTGCTTGATGACACCAATAATTGGAAAGATCCCATACCAATTGAAAACATATTTATTGGAATTGTTGGACGATATTAAGAACAATAGTATTCAAGAAGAGGTGAATTAGTTTCCAAAATTAATTCCCGATAAAATACTAATGTTTTCACCGACGAGATAAGTTAATGTTACAATTGATATACTTTCAAGGAAATGTATTATAACCCTTTGGTCTTATTTCATGTCACTAAAAAAATTATGAGAGTAGAACGTGTAGTTGGAGGAGCTATAAAAAATGTTTCATTTGGACAAGCACGTCTCTTTGGGAACCAATGGTCTTGTTTGTGAAAAAGGCAGATGAAACCCTAAGGTTGTGTGTGGATTGTCATAATCGTATCCAATATATGATAAAGATTATGTATCCACTTATAATAATTAATTATCAGTTTAATCAAATTATGGGCTCTCATTGGTACTCCAAAATTGAATTTTTATCTGAATATCCCCAATTGCGCATGTGAGAAGAGGATATTCCAAAAAAAACATTCAGATGTGGATAAGTTCATTATAAATATATCTTTATTCCTTTAGTTCTTATAGATGGACCAATGGTCATTATGGAATTGATGAATCAAATATTTCAGTAATATATGGATTCCTTTCTACTTGTGTTTGTGGATGACGTATTGGTTTATTCAAGGACACGTTCTAGGCATGTGAACACTTGGTGACAATGATGGAAATTTTGATGGACAATCTTCTATATTAAAAATTATCAATTTGTGCTTTTTTATAGAAGAGATACATTTCAATTTCCTGGTAATTTCCAATTTTTTTTATGGATCATAAAAAGATTGAACCTTTTATCTCATCGAAAATACCAGTGAATGATTTTGAGATACAATGATTTCATAGGCCATCTCGTTATTATAGACAAATTGTTCGAGATTTTTCATGATTATATTTTCCAAAGATAGTTTTGAAAAAAATAATGATACATTATAAAGGAATGAATAATTCCAAAAATCATTTCATGATCTAAAATTTCTCCCCAAATTAGAACAAATTTTGATTTAGCTAGAATCAAGACATGGGTTAGTATATTATTGTGATGATTCACGATCTAGGTTGGGATGTGTTATCATAAAGGGATATAATGTTGTCACTTATGGATTATGGTAGTTAATATTTCGCAATAATATTTACACGTCAAATGAATTGGAGTTAGCTACTGTTGTCCATGCTATGATTACATGATACCATATCCTATTCAGTGATAAATTTATAGTGTTTATGGATCATAAGATCATGATGAATATTTTCTCAAAATTGTATTTCATCCTTAGACACATAAGGTGGATAGATTATCTATAATATTTTGAATTCGAATTGTTGTCTACTCATGGTAAAAGAAATGTAGTGCAAGATGCATTAAGAAGAAATTCATATTCATTGTTTGGAAAAGAAGCTTTAGATAAGTGGATTCGATTTCTATGATAGTAAACATGATCATGGAATGTAAAGTCTAAGGTGTTTTTGTGGTTTTACTTTTAATTTCATTAGTTATTGATTTGGTAATAACGGTAAAATATTGAAATACATCTGATGAATAATATCTTTATATGAGGCCAATAAATAATGGTGGGGAGACCATTGAGGGATGTAAGCTAGATGAAAGTTCAATTTTATTGTATAGAAAAAAGATATTCATACATATTTATTTGTTGGAACAAAATCTTCATGCTTACCACAATTCAAGATGGATTGATCATACTAGGATATAGAAGTTGTATAAGGTATTTAAAGCATAGTTTTTTTGGATTGGTATAAATAGAAAGGTAACTGAGTTGGTATCGATGTTCTTAACTTCTCAGCAAGTTATGGAAGATAATCAGTGACCTGAAGGTATATTTTAGTCTTTATATATTTTTTATATTCCATTAAATAGATATGTATTTTCTTAAAGTTGTTCCATGAATGGTTCTAAAACATGACTCCATATCGGTGATAGTGGATCAGATCACAATGTTGGCTCATTTCATCCTAATTCAAGAAACTAATATGGTGGAGGACATGTCAAAAATGTATATATATGAGAATTGGTAAAGAGACATGGAATAACAATCTTGATGGTGTCAGACATAAATCTGATGATTATTTCTCATTTATAGAAATCATTTTATAAATCCCTTGATACATAGTTAAACATGACTATGGTGTATCATCCTTAGAGTGATGGAAAATCTGATCATAAGATACAGACACTGGAATACATGTTTTAGGCTTTTGTAATGTATTTTTTGGCACATGGAAAGATCATTTGCAGTTAGTTGAGTTCACGTATAACGATATATATCATGAATTGATACAAATGGATCCATTAGAATCATTTTATGTTTTTCATTTCCATTATCCATATGGTTGGGTGGAATCATGAAAGACATCACTAGTTGGTCCATGACTTTTAAAAGTGAAAATATTGAAGACTGTATTGATCTAGGAATGGAATGAGATGTCACATAGATATTAGAAATCATATTCAGATGAATTTAGATGGTTGGGGTTGTTCAAGATGAGTGATCATGTGTTCTTGATAATCTCTCCAAGACTTTGAAATCATAGTTTTGGGAACTGGGGCAGGTTATCTCTTTGACGTGTAACCTTTTTTGAGATACATGACCAGGGTGGAGAGGTGGAATATTGGTTTTAAATTTCACAATGGTTCTATTTGATTAATAACGTATTTTTTAAACCATTATTTTAAAAGTATCAGCATATTCTTGACTATGTGATTCAATGTGATCACTTAAACTATGACAGGATTCTTCATTGGTGCATATGCAGTTGTGGATTTTTTATAGGTAATTGAAACAATTTCATGGAAGAAGAATCGATATATTGCTAAATTTATGGAAACATAATCAAATTATAGATGTAAATTAGGATTATGAGATATGTATGAATGGTAAATAACCACAAATACTTTGGGTATACAATGATTTTCAACTTTCTAATAATGGAAATGCAATGGTGGGGGGATATTGGCACCCCCAATTTATAGTAAGTAACCCTTTTATTATGATTTTTATGTTTGAAAATTTTATGGGTGATATTTTGGAGAGTTTAGGGAACTTTTATATTGTTTTTGGGGACTTTATAATTGCTAATGGTTGGTTCATGGTTTGGGAAAATTGTGAAACACCAATAAGAAGTTGTGCATAATGAGATATGGGCTAAAGGGATGGCTCACATTTTGTCCAAACAGTACGGAAGCCTAGAAGAAATTGTAGTATGTTGGACAACTTTATTTTGCATGGTTGGTGCATGAAATTATAATAGAGTGATCCAATCATGTAAGTTTCATACTCGAGGCATTCAATTTCACATTATTAGCGCATGGTTTTCTTAATCGAGAGACTAACCAAGAACATGTTCAATGTTAGATCCTAAAATTGTGCATCTCACACATTTTGACCTCTTGGGCCCTCTTTTTTTCATCTAATGTGTCCCTAACTCATGATTATATCGTTCCAAATGTCATGGAATATTTTCTTATCAATCTAATGGAAATTTGAATATTTATCTTGGGGATTTTAAGCCTTATTCTCACTATAAGTGTTCTTCCATGGTTGTTCTAGGTATTATTTATTGGATATTCTCCTATATCTCTCTTGGTTCCTAGATCTATATCCACTATAGATTGATTTAATATATTTTATTCCTTATCTGATCATATTTTGAATTTTTGATGAAATGAGAATAGATCAATGTTTTATTTTTATATATTCAACCTGGTTTCATGGAGATTTTCCATGCCATTCTTTGTTATCATCATAATTTTTAATGTAAGTGGCTTCAATATGAATTCATCGATATAGAACTATAAGGATTAGTTTTGTATTGATTATTTTGATTGAAATTGGTTGTGGAATTGATTTGAATTTATTTTTGTAAACCCTCTTCAGTGACAAATTATTGAAATGTGGAAACTGGGATTTTTTTTGGAATGTGAAAATGGTTACATGATTTTAAAGTGACAATTTTAAAATGATTCATTAACTTTGTATCATGGAAAAAATATTTCATTAAAAGGATGGTTTTAATGAAATGGATTGTTTAAATATTTTTTAATAAATGATTGGTTTTTTTAAAATAGCTGAAATGGTTATTTTGGCATTGGGTTTTAGTATAATGGTTGTGTGTGTTCATATGCATTCAGGGTGGATAAGGGTAAAGAGTTTCTCCAATCAGAAGTGGGATCGATAAGGGTTTGAAATATCCTCCATAAAGGGAATCTTTATAATACATATTTTTGAAATAATAAATCTCCTATCTCATGTATAGGGAGGTTCAGGTTGCATGCATGATTTGATGTTTGGATATGTGGAATAGAAGGAGTTTTGAAAAAAAAATGAATTTTTCAAATGGTTTTAATGAATTTTTTGTTTCATTATTTATTACTTTATGATGTTTATGAATTTTTTTACAATGATACTTGTTTATATTTGGATATGAACAATAAAAAAATTGTATTATTTAATGTAGTTTATATAAATGTGCTAAAATGTTCAATCAAAGTGTCATGATTATGGAAGTCATTCGGGAAAATAAGTTGTGTTTTATTACCCACCATGACTTTTGAACTTTAGTGATTTTAAAGACATCATTTGTCAAAACATGGGAAAAGGTATAGTATCACACTTATCAAGAAGTGATTAGTTATACATGGGGTTTTATTGTAGAGAAGATCATGGGTATGGTTTGAGCTTGTTGTTTTAGTTTTCATTGAGTGTTATTGGATTTTTAGTCTTCTGCTATAACTTTTAATGTTTATTAGTCTCCCACTGTGGTACTCTTAGAGAGTTTGGTTTTTATATAATAAATTCTTCATTGAATTGATTTTATTTTATATAATGCATCATTCAGTGGTTTAAAAGGTTATGGAATGTTTTTTGGTTGTTTTATTTCTAAAGGGAAAATCATCACCCAAATGTTAATAAAGATGTTGGTACTTATTGCAAGCCTTTATCATATTAGGGATGTCGCTTAAGGACAAGTAAGGATCCTTCACATTTTCAAAATAATGATAATGGGAGGTATGCTACATAATTTTACTTCGTAACTATTGTTAAATATAATTTATCTGGATAATTAATTTAAAAGAAAAGTCAATTATCAATTCAAATCCTGTATTTTTCACTTCTCATAGAAAAAAAATATTTCATATAAATTATAAAAATTCACCTTTTGATAATTTTATATTATGATTTAAAAAATAAAAATATTTTCAACTAATAAATTTTCTAAAATTGGATTTAATTAATTATAAATTATATTTGAAATGTGTGACTAGATCTTATTCTAGAAAAAAATATGGTTTTTCATAATACAATTCCTCTTATTTTAAATTATTGTTATATTATTTGTAATAAATATGTACCAAATTTTTTTAAAATTAGTTATCATTTTTCATAACATACAAATTTAATGGTTAGGTTATATAAGTATACTATATTAAGGTTTCTCTCAACCTAGTTTGCGTGTTCTGTAAGCTATTAATGATATTATAATTAAAAATATTAGGGGTTGTTTAACAACGTTTTTTTGTGTCATATATATTATGTCAAAAATGTTACTATTTTAATTTATTATTGTCTTAAATTCTCCCCAAATTAAATAAATTTCATTCTCTCAATTAGAATGTGATCTTGTTAATCCATTGTTTGATATATGAAATATATTTTGTTAAAAACCCACATTATAAAAATGGATACTAAAAAATCATATTTATAGGAGATAAACTGAATTAAAAATCTCACAAAACTAGGTTCATAGTTCAGATATCATTTGTTGAAAGTGAATTTATACACATGGGAACAATCCAAATTAATCATATACAATGATAATGTTTATTGATCGGAATAAATATAATAGTAAATTGGATGTTATAGTTTTGAAAACTATATTTGATGATTTTAGTGTCTAATTTATTCATCAGAAATCATGTTTATTGGATAAATTTTTTGCATCAATATCCTTATCCTAATGTTGAGGAATATTTTTTAGGGATAGAAGGAAATATTTTTACATAAAATGATTATATTTCATATGAAAAATTTTATCTTTGGGTTTCTCATCGATCAATAACCATTTCATACATTACTCTATGAAATGAACATTGAAAAATGAAATTTTTATTACTAAAGAACAAAAATTTTATTGTAACAGGTCATAAGATCAATAAAATAAATTAAATTATTTTTGTATTTTCCTAACAAATTTCCAAATATAATATGAAATATACATGTTATCCAATATAATAAACGAATCTCTATACATTTAATGTAACTAGTACTCGCCCATGCTATTGCACGGCGCATTCGATTACTGGTTTTTCTTTTAATAAGAGATTAATATTTATAAAATTTGAGAAGAAAAATTAATGTTGAATAAATTATAATTAGAATTTAATGGTGTATGATAATGGAATATGAGTGAATAGAATATTAATTCACCATTCAAATAGTTGACAAAGAAAAAGGATGGTGTAAAAGTACATGATTTTATAAATTTTGTGAAAGAATATTTGAATTCATTTTAAATTTTGATCACAATAACTATAATGTGGGCACTATAATAAAAAGTGAAATATAAATCGAATATAAGACAATGGTTGTAATAATAAAAATGAAAAATGTGAAAATAAATGAAATAATAATAAATTGTATTAGTGGTTTGTTCGGGGAAAAAATCAAGACTCTATTCATCATGTATATTGAACAATATGGAATGAGGGACGTATAGTTCAGAGAAAAAGATGAAACAAAAGATGAAATTGAATAAAATAAATATATTAAGATAGCAGACATCAACTTCATATTATTTGACAACATGAAGTTGAATAAAAAATAGATAAAGAGAAATTGAATATGGTTGTTTCTTCACTAAATGTCAACAGTCCGGAGTAGTATATCTATATTTAGTACCCAATCCCTAAATTTTCAGGGCATGATAATTTAGTTACACATTCACTTAACCATAATTTGGATTTTTTCCAATTTGAATATTTGGAAAATAAATCAATACAGGAATGAACATAAATTCTATATATGTTCATACTGGTACTGCATAACAAAATACATAATTAATATATACATGTCATCATGAATTAATAAAAAAATGTGATTGTATACATAAAACTTTTTATCACATAATATGAATAAACATTCTTTTTATGTACATAAATTAAATTAGTAGAATATTTATTCACAAAAAATATTGTTGTGTACTATAAAAATATGTAAATTAGAGAATATTGAAACACCTCCATACTACATAGTCTAATGTGAAGTCCTATGCATAAAGTAATTAATATAAAAGTAAATTATTTCAAAGATATATATGCATTACCTAAAATTTAATCGTTCAACTGAGGAAATATCCATACAACTATATATGCAGCTTACAAAAATTTATAAAATGCATGCCTAAAAGATACAATGTATGGGAGGAACAATTGGATAATAATATGAAAATATGGAATTCATTATTTACATAATGTTTGTATTTCACATAAGACAAGGGATCTATTGAGTCTTCCAAAAGCAGTACAAATAATAACTGTTAGATAGAGCGAGGGGCTATGATAGATGATTTTGTGTTGGAAATTAGAGTATCTTCGTCATCTCCATAGCATTTCAAAAAGGCCTCGCTTTTGGTTCCCCCATATAATTTAAAAATAGGACCTCAAGAAGTAATTTTGTTCCTATAAAAACATATTCAACCCCTCCAGTTAGTCTCACACAAGATAAATGAACATAAAATAAAAGACATTGAAGATAAAAAACACCGACATGGGTTGTTTTTACAGCTTACCAATCCTGATTAAGTGGAGGGGAAGCCAAATATCATTTCCCTGAATAGAGACAGTGAATCATGCTAAGAATCATCTGAAGAGAGCATCCAACCACTCCATATGACCTGAAAACATGAAATTGAATCAAAAAAATAGATGAAGAAATCCAGCATGGGAGTGCATACATATTAGAAAATCCAAAAAGCTCTTACAATATGGTTGTAATCGTCTCTGCTTTTGTGTAATGGGTGATTTTCACCCAAATATTGTGTCTTTTCCAATCATCATTAAAACGAATCCATCATAATTATTATAACATATAGATATGTTTGTGCATATACTCATTTTTCCATAAGAGATCATAGAATACCTCCCATGGGAGTTTTTTCTACCTTGCCGCATTCATTCCAACCAACTATTGAAATTACATCATCCAGGTATGATCAAAATAGAATCTGGCCAGTAATGAATATAAAAACCTATTACAGAGAGAATATAAAAAGATAATGGCTACTGTGTACTACTTTTTTATGCTAATCGAAAGTGTGAGAAAATAAATCTGGTTAAAAAACTACATGTGTGTTAATAAATCTGTTTGATGTAATTTGTGTCTGTAAACTACACTGTGCGAATTGTTTTTCTAGACGGCAGAGTTTGAAGATCTCCAGGTGGGAGGTAGTTCATCTGCCGTAGAGTATTCTTCTACTAATAAGAGAATAATATTCATAAAATTAAAGTAGAAACAATAACGTTGAATAAAAAATGAAATATTAGGTAAACAGAACACTGTGATTGAAATAATTAAACTGAGAAATATATAAAAAATTTAATTACATATAGAAACATGAAAAAACATCTAGTAACATGAAAACTCATCATGAAAAACAGTCCATTGACATGAAAAAACATACTGATAAAAAACCATACAGAAACATGAGATAACTTGGTAATCAAAAACTGATGAAAACCATCCAGCATCTTGAAAAATGTAAAATACAATAAAACACCTAGATTAAATTAACGTCCAGCATGAAATACCCGAGATAATAAGTATGTAGGAAAACGTCCAGCAGCAAAAATCTACAGCATAAATTTTCAGTAGCATGAACCTCTAGCATAATAATAAACACCCAGCATTATTCTCCAAAAGCATGAGTAACATCCATCAAAATGAAATACTCCCAACATGAAAAACTGAATGAAAAACGTCCACCATTAAACAAATATGTAATATATCACCTCTATATCTATTGACACAAATATGTAATATATCACAAAGATAAAGGTTAATCAAACAATTTGATGTTTATAGAAATAAACAAACATAGTTTCACTCAACATAATGAATGATAATATACCTCAATTACATTATACAACATAAACTCTATCTTCCTCATATTCGAATGATAGCTATGATTTATCTGAGTAATGTTCTAGAAGAAATCATGTCTAGATAAGAAAAAACTCATCCACAAGAATCATGAAATAGTTGAGTTTATGAGTTTCCTAATTATTAAAATGGTAGTAGGTTGTAGATGAATATGATGTGAAATTATACACACCATAGGTTGTGGTTTCAAGAATAGTCTCATTGTGTCACCAGTTGAGGTTTTTTGTTGGTCTCCAATTTAGTTAGAATTTTCTATTTTGTCCCATCTAGGATCTCTATCCATCTAGGGTAGTTAATGCAGAGTATTAAGTGGCCACAGATTTATCATTGGGTTCACTGATGGGGGACCCATACTCAGTAGCTGGTTATTTCAAGGATTTCATATCAACAAATTAAAAACAACGAAAATTTATCAGAAACCTATTTCATAGTACTATCATTAAATTATAAAATGAATATGTCAGTAAAGTGATATTAATTTTTTAGAAAAATAAATTAGAAAAATTGAATGATATAGTACCTGGATATAATCAACCCCACTGCTTACTATTGAGGACCCAGTTGTTTGATCTCCCTGTATAGTATCGAAGACAACTGAAATGTTTTTTTTATTTTATGCTTTCAACGGAAATAAGTAATAATTATACACTTACCTGATTGTGTTCTAAGGTGTCAATAAATATGTTGATGTAGTTTTCATTATAATTGATAAAAATCACTTTGTAGCTGTTATGTTTAGAATAATGATACAGTTCTGAACCATCTCTTTCCCATCCCAAATCTTGTTTCTTTGATGCGTACTCATTTTCTGAAGTCAATATAAATCACACGTCAAAAACCTGAAAAAATAAAATATCCACTAAGTCTACATCATACAATAAACCGAATCAATATTTGTAGTATGAATTTACTTATAAGAACAGTAGTATAACAATGAATGTTCTGACAGACACTGAGGAATCTGGTACCATCTTTATCTAAACAAACAATTTCCTATGAATAAATATATGAATTCTATATTGAATGGAATAGGTTTAACTTATTGGACTATGTAGCAGGCTTTGTTACGATGAGGAAATCAAGAAAATCCCTCCTAAGAATGATTTTTGAAGAAACAATGTGCTGTAAAATAAATTCATGGAAGTTGTGAGATGTTAATTTAAGGAATAACATAAAATTGAGTTGTATGCATCGAAGAAGATAATGAACGAACCATTAACAATATCATTAATTGTAGCACTGTTTGGAATATGTAATACTATCAGACCTAAAAAAAAGATATGTAACATAGTTAAATCATGAGAAATTAAACTCTATGAACTGAATAGAAAACTGGCCTTAATATTATCATAACTTTTTTGATGAAAGAATGTCTATTAGGTGATAGAAAAACAACATAAAGGAATAAATGTATGGTATTCATTAGAACCGTAAAACATGTTATGAAGGAAGGTATGATGATACTACAAGAATATAATAAATAGTTATCTGGACTAATAGTATTTACCGATGGTTAGTCAAAGAATTTAACAACTAACTATATCTCAATATATGAGAGGTGATTTGTATGAGGTCAATATGTGAACAACATTAGTGAACATGGGAACGATTGTGGATAGGAAGGAATGTGTAGGAGGTGTCCACCAGAAATCTGAGAGCAATCACCAGTTTATAATGATAAATATCTAGAAAAATTAAGAGAATCAAACAATAAATATTTAAAAAAAATTTAGAGCATCCAAAACATTCACAAGTTAGAAATAAAATCCCAAATGATATTATTTAATGTATCCAAAACATTCACAAATCTACTACCACATACTAATATTAACAAATTGGAGTGAAACTGGATTCAGCATTCCACTTAACTGGCTTTATCTTCCGTGTCTGTAGTATGCCTAAAATTTCAAAACCACATCAAGATAAGGTATTAAATAATTAGTGAACGGAAATATGCAATCCATAGACAATGTATGAAACATCTAAAGTGATAAGTAATTAGTTGTTTGAACCTTGTGAGAATTTAATAGAAAGTTGAATCCCAACATAAAAAATGAATGCACTGGTAAATAAATTCATGACTGCTGTGAAATGATAATTTAGAGAATAAAATTTAGTTAAATTACATGTATCAGATAGTTAAAAATATTCCAGCAAATACCAGTATTTAGAACCCAAAAATCATATTCACCACAAAATAAGTATGAAACTAGAGAATTGATTACCTAATAATATATCAAAAAACAAATGAAAAACACAAACTAATTCACCAGTCATTGCACACTGGATTAAATCAGACTCAATTAGAAACCCAAATAGGATAAATTTAATCGGAATCAGACAATCAGAAAATATGGAATTAAATCAAAAATTAAAGAAGGGAATGGATCATACCTAAAGAGAGAGGATGATGTGTGTGTGTGAATAAGAGATGTAGGAAGGCTGGTGAGATGGTAAGAAGACTTTTGTTGAAATTGAAAACCTAATAATCGTGTGAATACCAGCCTGAAATTGAAAATTGTAGGGGGGTGAAGGACTGGACTGCAAGTTGTTACAATCAGAAAATATGGAATTAAATCAAACATTGATGAAGGGAATGGAGTTTTCAGAAGAAGAGTTGGATGTAGCGCAATCTTGTTTAAAGGGAATCGCGAGCCGATTACGAACCTCGGAAGTCCGAGTGCGCATTTCAACAGGATGGCGGACAATTTTGCAACCAGTGCAAGGAGGAATACGATGTGTGAAGACAATGATCTTCAAGAAAGCCAGGAGGTGGACTTCGACCGCATTGGGATTCGGTGGTAACCCTAGGTAGAGAATATATCGATCCTGACCACAAGTGAGAAAGGAATAAAACATCGATACTGCAGTAGAAATCAGGAGGAGGTGAGACTTTCATTTAAATTGAAAACCTAATTATTGTGTGAATACCAGCCTGAGATTGAAAATTTTAGGGGGGGGGGGGGTGAAGGACTAGACTACAAGTTGTTACAGTCAACAAATATTGAAGTAAATCAAACATTAAAGAAGGGAATGGAGTTTTCTTAAGAACACATGGATGTAGAGCAGTCTTGTTTAAATGGAATCGTGAGCCGATTACGAACCTTGGAAGTCCGAGTGTGCGTTTCAACAGGATGGCAGACAATTCTGCAACCGGTGCAAGGAGGAATGCAATGTGTGAAGACAATGATCTTCAATAAATCCAAGAGGTAGACTTAGATCGCGTTGAGATTCTACGGTAACCCTAGGTAGAAAATATATCAATCCCGAAAACAAGCGATAAAGGAAGAAAATGTCGAGACTACAGTAGAAATCAAGAGGAGGTGAGACTTTCGTTGAAATTGAAAACCTAATAATCGTGTGAATACCAGCCTGAAATTGGAAATTTTAGGGGGGACAAAGGACTGGACTGCAAGTTGATACAATCAGTAAATTGGAATTAAATCAAATATTAAAGAAGGGAATAGAGTTTTGGGAAGAACACTTGGATGTAGAACAGTCTTGTTTAAAGGGAATCGCGATCCGATTATGAACCTTGGAAGTCCGAGTGTGCATTTAAACAGGATGGCGGACAATACTGCAACCGGTGCATGGAGGAATACGATGTGTAAAGAAAATGATCTTCAAGTAATCTAGGTGTTATACTTTGACCGCGTCGGGATTCTGCGATAACCCTAGGTAGCGAATATATTGATCTCGACAACAAGCAAGAAAGGAATAAAACGTCGAGACTACAGTAGAAATCAGGAGTAGGTGCTCGAGTGAAAAAATCATGGAGACGGTATGACAGCGGGGAGGAATTGCAGAGCAGGAGAGGGTTTGAGGGGAAGAGAACGGGAAGAAGAGAGCACCGTAGCTCGGGAGATGAAACCCGATCCGCACGGGGTATGAGGGTAATAGAAATAGAAATTAGAAAGTGAAAATAGGTGGCATGGGCAAACGGAGTAGTGACACGTTAGGCTTAATCGACTTGGAGCACTATAATGAATGCACGTGGCATGGATGAAAGCTAGGAATAGTAGATATAGTAGATGCCACTGGTTCATCATTAATATTTACTATTAAAATCCTTTATCTAAAAACAATGACATATTAACTATGGTTATTTGTAGGAAAGTGGAATATTCTAATCCATAATCACCCTTCTGTAAGGGATTTAATCCCCACAACCTTTCCAAATAAGAGATGTTGTCACTTGACATGAGGTATTTCATTTTTATAAAACTATATTACTATAATTCCAATAAAATTTATAGCAAAAAATATATGATTGACATCCTTGACATTATATTAATAATGAAATAATCTATTTTGATGTTCTCGACAAGAAATTGTTTTTCATAAAGTAAAAAAATATTATTAAATTGTTATTACAATTGCATTAAGGAAGTATTAATTGTAAACAATCTCAATACCAATAATGTTATGTCTATAAAATATAAAGGAAATATTCCATAAATAACTGTTCACAATAACATATACATTCCATAAATTTGTCCCCAAATTTCTATATTCTTTCTAGGGACTCGTAAAATTAAACAAAAAAAGGTTCTTTTAGACATTGATCATATGATCATTTTTACATTAATAAACAAATTATGGTTCCATGCCAATTATGTTAACAATGAAAAATATTATACTAAAATTTATCACATTATTTATATGATTATTTATTCTTATAACCAAAATAACATTTGTGAAATACATAAAAAATTTAATTTTTTAATAAAAATACGTAAATACATCATCTATTTTCATTCAACATATGTTCTTACATGGTCTAGGTGTTAACTAAATTTATTCATTTTTATCATCTATTCAAATCTGTTAAAATGATTTGTAAATAGAAATGTAAGCATATCCAATGAGACATTCAAACAAGATTTAGTGTATGTAATTGTTTCATGCACCAAGTTATGATTAGGTCAAGTAAACTATTCTATTCTCAATGTTATTACCCCTAGGTACATATATTCAAGAATCTCATCCACAGGTAGTAAAAAAACATGGATGTATGGTAGGGAAACACCACATAATGTTTACCATAAAAAACTTTTGGATTTTCATCTATACATATCATCAATGACTTTCAAGGACTTATTATCCCAAATATATGTTTACCTAAATCTATATACCAAGTATTCTATTAAAATTCTTCTAAAACCAACTATATAAATCCCAAACCAAGAAGCTCGAAGCCAATGAATTCTTTATTAAATAAGCATTATATATAATGAGTATAATCCTAAATTCTAGAATATTTTAGTAGAATGGATAACCTATATAAATACTTGTTACTCATATTGAATTTTTAAAAACAAGATAAAACATATTTTTTCCTATTTTATAGAATGAAATTATCCCATGTATAATGTATTTACACCTTAAATATAGTACAATTTATGGAATAATAGAGAAAGGGAATCGACTATGGGTGAGATGAACTTATTTATGGTTGTTAAGAATAGAAAAATCTACAATGAATCAATAATGTATAATAAATATTTCAATATAAAGAACTTAACACACACTACATTTAATAAATAATTTTTATAACATAATTAGATAAGGAATAATACATAAGGGATGTTATATAACTAAAAAACATACCATTTAATAAGTAAAATATTAATGAAATGAATCCAAATATAATATCATAGTAAATCTCTCATGGATAATAATAACTGAATTCTTAATGAAGGAAATTCATAATTATTGGACTTAGTGATCTCAAGTATCATGATAACCTTACCATCATAAAGTTTTACAATATACATAAAAACTATAGGTAAAAACATGTTTAATTTTATCTTTAAAACTTAGTACATGATTCTTCTAATGAATCAAGGTGTAATATTATATACCCCCCCTCTAATCAGTGTATGTCCAAAATATTACTCGTTTATTTTATATCATATATAATTCAAGAAGTGTTTTCTCTATTATACAATATCCATACCGATTAAGAAATATATATTTGTTAATAAAAATTAAATACAGACATAATCATATAATATCAACGATAATTAGTAATTAATATAACCCAAGGAATGTAAATTGATTTAAGAAATTCATTACAATAAGGTAATTTTCATGTTAAATTTACTTGAATAAAATTAGGAAAATTAAAAACTCAAATACCATGAATTATTATTTAATCCTAATATTACATGTCAAATGATAATTATATACTTCATATAAAAGAAATTATGTGCATTAAAAGATAGTATCCCTCGATGAAGAGAAATTCTGATGATGTCCCATTCATCAGGTGTAAAACCCCAAACATTTTATGGTATACTTCAATTTAATACATTCTATTCATCAATGTGTTCCTTTGAAACAAAACTAGGTTGTTTAAGAGATAGTAAAAACCTATCCATTCAATATAAATTTTTTCTACTATGTTTTGAATTTTTAAAAATGGTCATCTAGAGTTCATTCCAGTAAGTCATTTGGAGTCTGATAGAACAAACATGTTTTTTGGTGAATAATAACACACTCTTATGAATAGTAATAAGACCCTTATGAATAGTAAATAATTATATTATTTTATTTTCATAAGGAAATAAGATAATGAGATCTTAATTAGTTTTTCAATGAGAAATAAAACAAATTGCACTTTTAGATTGTAATTTTTCGAATTAACTATGAATTTATTTAAAAATTAAATTAATAATATTTATTAAATTATTTTTGAAAAATAGATTTCACTTTATAATTATACAATTTAAAAAATGGTAGGGGTGAATTTTTGGGATTTTTCTAAAATTCTAGAATTTTTGATGAATAGTGAAATACAAAAAAATACCGTATATACAAATTATCTGTTAAATACACCATTCATGACATCAAAATTGATAAAAGGCCACTTGGTTCAAACTCACATGCACTTATTACTATTAGGGGTCACATGAAACATCAATATTGGTTGTCTTGAGGGAAATAATAAAATAATGAATTAAATATTCAAAAATTACTCCTCTCCTCCACTATAAAAACCCCTCACCACACCCTCTTCTCTTCAATCCTCTAAGCCATGAAGATCCTCAAATATCTACCCAATTACCCTTTCCTAGTCTCTACAAACTTCCAAGAAGCTTCGGTTCTTACAAAAATTCAAAAATCCCTACCCTTAATGAGTTTCTCAAGGAGTTTATTTCAAGAGGTTAAGCACCCTTCTTTTTCGTTTGGGTTCATTTCAATATATCTTTTTTTTTCTAACCTCACATCACCTCCTCTGTCCAAATGATCATGTTAAATATAGTATAATATATATACTGGAACTATATCATTTGAATGGAAGAACCATCATAAATATTCATACTCCCTCATTTTTATTTTTATGAACGAAATCAACGTCCATGAGGTTCCAATTTATTATCATCGTGAACGACGAAGTTTCGTTCTTCAATTTCATCTTCATTACTGGTCATGAAACCATATTTATGGTTGAACCAGAGTATAATAAAAGTATCATAACATAATTAATATTCATGAATGATAATATGTACATATAATTAAGTTATATGACAAAACTAGTTAATAATAATCCAAATACCGCCGAATAATCGAAGTGGTTGTCATCTAATGATTCATCCTAATTCCATGTAACCAAATGATAGAAATGACAACTACTAATTAATTATGTTCACAAAGAATATATCATTCCAAAACAGTATATTTATAACCATTCCACATGAACTCTATTATATAAAAACAAGTGAACCGATTATGAAAATAAAGAAAACAGACACCCCGAAACAACAAAATTCAATATAATAACTCAGCAATAAGGGTATAAATGAACTAAACAGAATTATGATAAACCAAATAAATATATAATAGGTTATTAAATATGTTATTAATAAGTATAATTTAATATTCTAGGAGCTTAATTTCATGATCGGAACACGTTTGGAGATAAGGTAAGGGTTTCTTCATCTCACTTCCATTTTTCGTTAGATTTTCCATATTCACTACTAATAATTTTGTATGGTGTATGTATAATGACCATTGGTTCCACATAAAATGAATATATTTATCTTCATGGTATTAAATCTATAATTTTTATGTTATTAATTTTTGGGGCATACGAATCGTTTGATTACCATGTGGTAAGGGTTTTCCACCCAAACTTCTATTTTTATTCGGGTTACTTTTATTGTCTAATTTCCTCAATTAAATTCTTATATATTGTTATTTAATTTTCATAAATTATGTGTGGGTATTATATATATGTACACCAACCATAATTCTTCCCTATTTTCTAGATAGTTACATGTTTTAGAATAATCTCGCAAAACTATTTCCAAAAAATACGAGCCCGATAAAAGAGAATTTCTAAAATTCATATCTATTTTTTAGGGAAACCTATAATATGTTTTTTGAAACCATTACTCTTATAAAAACACTTGTTTTATTATAAAAATACTATCTTACTTCACTTCCGGTTTTATTCAACGATTTTTTCAAAATAACTCTTATTTTCAAATTAAAAGAGTATTAATCTCAAGAATTGCTTAATGATTTAATAAGAGTGTTTTCATCTAAATAAAAACTCCTGTTGATTCCATGGTATTATTGGGTTTAATAATTTAATAATTCATCTACCATTTTTTATTTAATGGTTTATAACTAACTCAATTGTGGATGATCTATCCTAAAACCATTCACCATATTATTCTGAATGGTTAGTGTTTTATGTTTAATGATTGGGGAAAGTTAGTTACATTTCATATAATAGTTTCAATATGAATGTATATGTTGTTTATATTGATCCTCGCTTATATGAGGAATGAATTGTACTTATTATTTGATGGGTGGGGCCCACTATAGACCCTCAATCCATCGATAGGTCTCATGGGACCAATAGACGTGGAATTGGACGAGGCCTTTCCCAATGTGATATATGGATTTTGGCCAAGGACTTTTAGACGTCTTGGCTGAGGCCTTGAAAAAATGTTTCAGAATGTCCGACATATGCACTTCCCTCATTATGAAGATAGTTTTAGAAAGTTCATATGGTAATTCGACTAGTAGAATACCCATTATTCTATTTTATTATGGATTTATTTACTCAACTCATATCCCTACCATAATGTGTTCATGTTTATTATTTAAGTTATGTGTTTTCAATTATTCACCATGTGTAATGTTTATATTATATTCCGTTGTATTTCTTACTCTTACTGAAATTTTGAGATCACCCTTTATCATGTTTCATTTTCTCAGGGAATGAATAATTCTATTATGAATGACATGCTCAAATAACCTAGGAATTATGGATGTTTTCTAAGGAGTTTCTATGTTTTTTTTCATTTCAAGTTGTAACGATGAACTCATGTATGTGTCTTGCATCCAATAATACTAAACTACTCGGTCATTCTGGATTTTTATTCCTTGTATGTACGCCAACTTTATCAAATAAGGCACCAGCTCTGGCGAACTGGGGTCGGGTCCTTACATTTGGTATCCGAGGAAGTTTAGTAGAATACTTTGAAACTAGATTTAGAAACATAGAATTAAGAAAGAGTCCCTAAGTTCGTCTTTGATGATATACATACAATAATGTCTGGGTATTTTGGAAAGGAATATATTATGTGGAATCTTTCTAGAAAATATATCCCTATCTGGATACGATCAGGTAGAGGCGGCTCTGACACAGATGTATCTAGGGGTAAAACCCAAGAAAACCGCCTTGAGATAGACTCAAATGAGAATGGGTACACGACAATGATCCTTTCTACACTCTTGGTTATAACACTCCCGAGGGATATGTTTAGGATAATTTACTTTTTCCTTAATAGACGTTATGAGGGAGTTTAATGTTAATTTTCCTTAGAGGAATTTGTTTGGATAACTCTAGAAACCAGAACTGAACAATTAAAAACATACATAAACAAAACTAAGAGTGATGTTTTCTAAATTTTCAGATGGAAAACAAAGGTAATTATCTTTTTCCTCTTACAACAGAAGTATAAGAGACCATAGTGGGAAAATCAGGTGTAGAAAACTACAATAATTTTGAAAATATTTGTTTATCATGAAAAACCCTCTTCCCAGTATCCAACTATCCTCGGGTACTCTAACTTCACTACGGGGAAGGTTTTGTCTATTACCACACTATGATCGCAAAATTCTTGTTCTATGTACAAAAAGGGAAATACATAGAGGGTATCTTTAAATGTTTTTCCCTACCTAATAATTTCATTCTCTGGATGACTTTGAGGAGGCTGCACAAGGGGTAGACCTCCAGGAAACATATCTATGTCATATTTTGACATTCAGACTCCGTGGTCGAGTTGTGGACTTTGAATCCCTTGAAAACGAGACTACCCATTTTTATTATCAGCATCAATTTCATACTGATGTCGGTCAACTTGATACCTGACATGCTTCTCTCAATCTGAATTCTAGATGTCCACACGCGGTTGACCCCAGATCTACACATTGCATATGGACCAAGGAGATAGAGGAATTTGGAACCACTTTGGGTATTCGTTTGTCTGAAAACTGGGGAAATCACCAAAATTGGTGGAATCTATGAGGAGTCATCTTAGAGGATGTCGGGAATTCCATACCAGTGTTTTGTGAAAAAGGAGAAAGAGATTGTGTACTTTCTTGAGTTTTATAAATCATGTCGAAATGAATTCTTTGTTTTGATATGTTTTTAAATAAAAAAATAACATTGTTTAAAATGGATTTTCCATACTGAATATTGATTTACCAAAACATTTCAGATAGAAGATACGAGTCAACCAACCAATAGGTTATCACTACCTACTGAGTTGTTAGAGACTATAATTATCAAGACATGCTCCGAAGAGGACCCGCCCTATGCCATCTTATTTATGAATTGTAAACTACTCTATTGGGTATCGAATCATCCAAACATTCTCCATATTTACAAAGGATGAAATATGGTCTATTACTGTGTTTCATATGAAAAATTTGATGCGTATAGAAAAAGAGGGATGTATCATGAAGCTCTTTTCTATGTTCCACTTTGGCTGATAACTACCGAGCTGTGGGTAAATTTCTGGAAGCCGCTTTGGATAGTGACCATCGAGCGACCTACCTATTCTAGATCATGAGTTTTAGTATGTATGGAGAACATTACGACATCAATATCTTCAATAATAACATGGTGTTTGGTAATTATATAGATTTAATCCTCACTGAAATTTCCGATCTCCAAACTTCTCATGCCTCTCTATTGAATCTTGAGTGCTTTAAGCACAAATTCGCCCTAGCTGTCTGCATTGCGTCTGGGCTAATCAAATAGAGCAGTTGAATACTACCTTAGGAATCCACCTGAGGTCGTCAGCACCCTAGCATCAGTGGTGTTCCCAGTAAAGGGACATCGGGAGTAAAGTTTGTCTAGTGTTGCATATGGTTCTGGGAGATTGAAATCTTTGATCTAGTTTATGGATTCGTGAATTGGGGGACTGGGGAAACCATTAGCCCTATTTTAATTTTTGAACCAGTGGTTATATAAGAATATAACTTGTTGTCTCTTATTTTTGATATCCATTCATCACTTATACTTTTGAATGGGTATCGCTATGTGATCATTCATAATAAATTATCATATGGAAGAACAAACCCATATGTTATCTCTTCCTATGGAGGTACATGAGATTATTGCGATCAAAACCTGTGAAGAAGAGTACCACCTCTCGCAAACATGAGAAAGACTTGTAAACAACTATATGAAGTGACAAAAAGTCCGGACATTCTCCTCACATGTAAAAAGAATGCTTCCATTTACTACTGCATATCCATGACACAATTGGATGAGTATAGGAGAAGATGAAAATTAAACGAAGGGATCTTCCTATGTTTCACCCTAGGCTGGAGCTACACGGCCTTGTTATGTTTTCAAGTGGCTTCATTGGAGGGAAACCTTTGTGTAGCCTACAAGTTCAAAATCCATAGTTTTAGCCTATACAACAATTTCTATGACTTAGATGTCCTCAATCGAGACATAGTTCAGCGAGTTCTTCGTGTGTTAGTCCATTCATACATTTCCAAACCCTGCACCGCTCGAGCCTCCCTATGGAATCCTGGGTGTCTGATGCAAGAGTTCAACCTCCTCTTCTTGAGGTGTGTCTATGTCAGAGAACTAAAGGATATGATCATAAATTTGGGGTTTCGTTGAATGCACCTCAGGATCCTCTACGATGGTAGATATGGTAAGAACATCAGGGAGCATTCTTTTGTGATTATTAAAGGAATTTTGAGGAAGCAATTCTTCAATGGAGGGAATAATGTAACACCCCAAATATTTTATGGTATTATTCTATTAAATACATTCTATTCATCATTTTTTCCTTTGAATCAACACTATGTTATTTAGGATATAGTCAAATCCTGTCCCTTAAATATAAATTTTCCTAATCATTGTTTTGAATTTCGAAAAATGGCCATCTAGAGTTATGTCCAATAAGTCATTTGGAGTCTAATAGATTAAACTTGATTTTTTGGTGATAGTAACATAACCTTATTAATAGTAATATGAATAGTAATATGAACCTTATTAATAGTAAATAATATTATTATTTTATTTTCTTAAGGAAATATGATAATGAGATCTTAATTAGCTTTTCAATGAGAAATAAAACTAATTACACTTTAAGATTGTTATTTTTCGAATTAACTATAAATTTATTTAAAAATTAAATTAATAATATTTAGAATTTTTTTTGAAACATGGATTTCACTTTTTAATTCTAAAAGTTGAAAAATTTTAGGGGTGATGTTTTGGGATTTTTATGAAATTCAAGAGTTTTTGATGAATAGTGAAATACAATAAAATACCGTATATACAAATTATCAGTTAAAGACACTATTCATGACATCACAAGTGATGAAATGCACACTTTGTTATAACTCTAATGCACTTAATACTATTATGGGTCACTTGAAACAACAATATTGGTTGTCTTGAGGGAAATAATAAAATAATGAATTAAATAATCAAAATTTACTCCTCTCCACCAATATAAAACCCCTCACCACTCCCTCTTCACTTCAGTCCTATAATCCATGAAGATCATC